>OY740767.1:151641736-152347098 GCA_963513935.1 Aphrophora alni | reverse complement strand
AGAGAGAGAGAGAGAGAGAGAGAGAGAGAGAGAGAGAGAGAGAGAGAGAGAGAGAGAGAGAGAGAGAGAGAGAGAGAGAGAGAGAGAGAGAGAGAGAGAGAGAGAGAGAGTAATAGCCCTGCCCATTGATCAGCACCCTGGCGACCATTTTTAAAACTAAAAATATCAGTTATAACTCGATATAAATTCAACGAAGCGGTGTCCGTAAAATATATTATAACCATCAGATTTAAAGTATTCTAATGCATATAACATATATACATCAAAATCAAGACATACATTAATTATGAACAAAATAGTTACACAGTATTTAGGGTGATACAACAAAAATCTAGGTAGGACATATTGTTTACCGAGAGGAAAAGGGGGGAGGGCGAAAGAAAGAGTAAGAGTACCGTATTGTAAGCTTGGGATATCTTCCAACCAATAAAATATATATAATAAAACAATTAATGTTAATGATAATATTAATAATAAATATAGAATAATAATAGAGATAATAAGCACTGTATAATAATGATAAATAACTGTAAAGTACAATAACTAATGAACAATAACCTAACAAACAATAACCAAATGATTACAAACAATAAAATATACATAAAGTTTAAATTTTGAACTGTGCGCGCCGATAAACCATCTGACGTTGCACAAGTCCGTGCCTAGAGGAAATTGAACCCTTGAGAAATTTCCCATGAGCCTCAGCGGGAGCGTCTTGCCAACAAGAAAGGAGAACGAAGTTAATCAGTCTTTGTCAGGAGCCAGCATCGAGCAGTCACGTTATGTGACGACTGCGGAGACTCAAATTTAACAGACTCATGGCGGAATTCTAGTATTTGGGATGTTAAACCAAATACAAACGTTTGGATAAAAAGTATGTGAGTAGAGTGGACAAATTTAAAACTTAGTAATCATGACATAAAGTGAATTAAAAGAAGTGGTAAAAACTCTATTGTTTGAACTATATATATATATATATGTTTGAATCTTATTTTCATAATGATGAATTTTAGTTTTTATTAATTCTCCTGTGGAGAGAGATGATAAAGTTGTTTTTTAATTTAAAAAAAAGGAGATTTCTTGTTTTTTAGTATGTCTGGCTAGATTCATTTGTGTTAACCATTGCCACGTTGTAAGAGTAACTGCTAAGTACGATTGAGAGTGTAACCCTGTCCCTCAGGTAAATTAGTATTGTAATTTTAAAGATGAATTTATAAGAACGCAGACTTATAAATATACAAATAGTTTGATTTTTATTTAAAGTAATATTGAAAGTAGAAAGATTAACTTCACTCCCGTACAGTATGAAATTAAATAGGTCAATTCATTACCATAGACATGTGACGACATGATACAAATCTCGATTGTGGTAAAATTTAAATAAATGTTTACTTTTTAAATAAAGTAATAATATTATAAATACTGTACAAGTAAAGGAATATCAGATAAAATAAAATATATATAAAGATGTTTAATAAAATATAAAATTGTTTACTTTATACAAATAAAACACACAATTTTTTTGTTAAATTCTACAATTTATTGGTCTAGCCAATATCAATTATTTAGCTCGTCGGTCATCAGTATAAACAATATTGTTTACTTTGTCAAAATTTAATTTCTTTTCAAATTTCTACTTGTTGAAAATTCAGCAGATTTTAGACAGTCCATCTTGGATCAGAAGAAACAGGAATTTTAAATAGAAGTCGCACTTGGAGTTGACAATATTAACACTTGGAGTTGACCAATGAATCAAGAAACATCGCAATGCATCCAGTCCAAGAAATGGGGGAAATTTTCAAGTTTTATGTGCGAAGTAGTTTCAAAATAGTGTTTGGAATAGTAAAAAAGACCAGTGAAGACACCTAGAGACCAAAATCTAAAGAAATATCCAGTTATTATAGAAATAAATAGAGAGAACTTCATTTTGGTGAGACTAGACCTTTTGCATATCATATTTCAAATAAGTTGAATTTAAATTTACTTTAAACAGTTTACACTATTAAAATTTTCTTATATCAATATAATTTATTCATTTATGGCAAATCTTGATCAGTCATCGCATACCAGAATCGAACCCTGATGATGTTATAAGTTTTCAAATTCTCGTAAGCTCAAATACTAAAACCTAAGACATTGTTAGCATTGTTGAATGAACTATAGGTATAGACAACCACAAACAGTACTTTACGGCAATATCATTTGTGCTCTACCTGGACATTGTAAATAAACTTTGAGAGGTGCATCAACCCAGACCCAAAATAATGGTGGTCCAGAGATAGGTAGAATATTTTAACCAGAAGTATAAAACTAAGAACTTTTGTGAAATATATGAACAATAATTTTCCTTTAATTCGTAACAATGAATATAGAGTATGATAAATCGATATTAGTAATTGTTAAAGTAGTGTAAATGTTTCGATACACGAATAATGTTAATGATTTTAATTGTTAGAATGTTATGAATTTGGTTTTTGATTTTTTGACTTGATATTTTGAATTATAACTGTTACATAATTTTGAAAAATTGATACAATTGAATGAAGAAAGAAATACATATAATTTATTAATAGTTGTAATTTTCAAAAAAACTTATATATATATAGCATTACCCTAAAATTTGCCATACTCTGCTAATTTTTTAGGCATTAATGGTTGCATTTTGTCACCATTAATATTAAATAGGATTTTTTAGAAATTTTAAAAGGTACATATATTTTTGTAACCAAAATACAAAAAATAGTATATTTATCTAGATTCTAAACATAGAAAGTCTTTCAAATTGAGAGGTTTCAAAATGCTTGTAAGTTCAACTAAGGTTTACCATTTTGAAACAAAAACGAAGCTTAGGAAATTAAATACAAAGATAATAATTTGTATTCTAAATAAATTGTGTTGATTTCAAATTCACCAATCATTATTTCCGCTTGAAGAAATGTCTAAATGAAAAGACTGTTTTGCGGATGTACTGCATATGAGCAGAACCTGTATGAGTCTGACAAAAGTAGTGTATTACAAGAGACCAAGGAGACCAGATGCGTTTTTCATTGTGTTGTATTTTTTTGGTTTTCGCTGTTTCTCCCGAAAATTGTCAGCTAACCTCGTAAAGACCAAAGCATGGCTTGCTAACTATATAACGCGTTCGACTGCTCTTTGCTGCTAAATTATTAAAATATAATGTGTTATTAGTATTTTATATTATTGTTTATCAAAGCTGGCTAGTGTTATTAATTAGGTTGATGTTGCGACAATAGTTGTGAGTCACCATTTCAGCGAACGATTCGACCTCTGGGTGATGTAACATGTTTAATCTTACTATGAGCACACTTTTACTTTTGTTTAGTCCCCGCTAAATTAATTATCCTTATAATAAAGACCCCCTGTGATCCCCTCCACACCAAACATTGCACAAACTTTCTCAATCATCCATTCCCAAAACCAAATAAAAACTATTCATCAGCAAAAATGTGAGTTTGGTAGTTGTCAATCAAAAAGTGAAAATGAACCTTAGATGACATCTTGAAACCAATATTTATATATTCAAAAAGGGTGAACTCGCTTCACTCTTGCCATATATACCGTCCTTAGCTTAAAAAATTTTGAACCAGGTTTTTAATGATGGTGATCAAAGTAAATTTATGTTTTTTGCAAATTATTCATGAACCGTAATATTTCAATAATGCAAATGTTTGGGTCATTAATTTTCACATTTCATTAAAATTTTAAGGAAATGAGTAGAAACTATTTTGAGAAATTACATTTTTTTATAACAGCTACAAGGCCGATTTATTAATTTCACATATAACTCACAAACTGGCAATATTGGAGAGATAATGTTAAAAATATTTTGTTTTGGGTCTATAGAAGATGCAATTGATCAAATTGGAGCTGATTTTGAGAAAATTGTAATTTTCTGTTTATTTTCTTATCCTTAAATGATGTTATAAATGAACAAATGAAAAACAAAACAAAAGTCCTGAGATATAGTTAAAGCATGCCCACATATTAAACTTGATTGAAATCGGTAAAAATGTCTATTATTTGGGCTGTAGAACACTGTACATACAACTGAATATAAAACATAAATCTAAAAATCACTTTTTTGGTCGTAGGAAAGAACAGAACAGATATATCCACAAAAAAACGTGGCATCATATTTTTTTACCCATATCTTTCTGTATACTATGTACATATAAAAAAGTAAAATTTATTCAAAGAAGTAATACTTTATGCTAATCCAATTTCCTTTGATATTTTTTTGTATATAAACATAAACTTAATTATATATAAATAATTAAAATATGACTCTTTTTATAAATATAACATTAAAGCATAATAATTCTAGAAATTTTTTGTTTTTCTAAATTGTGGCTTCATTTCTTTTTAAAATGTAAATTCATGTCCATTTTTTCAAAATTTGTTAGCTAAATCTCACGAAACAAAAAACTGCAAATGAGGGGGCGGGAGGAAATTGAGATTTTTATTTTAAAAACCAAAAAAAGTAAATAAAACTTAGCCAAAGTTACCTTTTGTAGTAGGACTTGGATCAGTAAGTAGAAGACAATCGTCAAATCTGTCATCTGGCGCCTCCCTAAAACATAACAACCATCGTTATTGTTTTTTATTTGATCTTGTCCCTTGACTTTAGGGATTTTGACACAAACACCAATACAATAAATACTAACATCAATCTTGTTTGTTTATTAAATTAAATCTAGATTCAAAAGTAGTAATACAAAGCCTAATGGCTAAATTGACAAATCTACTCCATGAGGAATAAAAATAAATTTCATAAACAATAGCTCTATGTCCTAAACACTACACACAGGTGGTCTTACACTGTACGAGGTTTATTTAATATTAATAAATTAGAAAAAAATTACAAAATAAAGTATATAAATAACAATACACAACAATGATATACAACTGATCAACAAAAAAGGCTGATTCATAAACGGTATGTACATTTATTTTATTTTTTAATTTTGTATGTGTTTGTGTTTATATATGTGTGTGTGTGTGTGTTTTTTAAGGCAAAACACCATTTCAGTTATCACCGCCTTCACAATATTGATCATAAGATGCTCCACATTAAAAACTACAAATATACCACTAAAAACAATAATAATATAAAATTTGAACAACATTAACAGTATTGAAATTAGATACAAATAGTTAAACTATCACATGGTTTTATAAACAACAATACATGTACTGTACTGTTCAATTTCTGGAAACTCACCAGATTTCATGTTTGTCATTCACTTGACAGATAATAAATACGACACTAATTTTTCATCATTTGTTTTAATTGTTCCTCGTCCTACACTGTAAAATCCTGCTAAGTTTGTTAGTGACTCTCTTCTGTCTAATTTTTTAATGATTTCTACCTTCGGAGGTAAAGATAAAGTTTTACGCTTTTGCTTTTTATTAGCCCTTAAGACATTGTGCACTTCCTTATGTTACATTACAAAAGAATCTGTAGAAACACACTAACTCATATCTCACAATGCACTGCGTTTATTATTATAGACTACTGATAAACTACATGGCCCAATTACTGTACTTATTCAATCTATTCTTATGAAATAAGAGATCAAAAAAGAATATAGTAACTAAAAGTGTAGTCAACGTCTAAATTTAAAATAAGCCTAAGGCCAATACAAGTATTGCATCGCCTATTCGGCGTCTGATTCATATTATTTATTATTATGTATGATGTGAGATCAAAGAATTACTGGAGGTATCGGATTAAAAAATGCTGGATTATCGTGAGTATACTATAATTAAACAAACAAACAAATTGTTAAAACAAATTTTTAAATCAATTATTTTTAGAATGGCTAAAAAACATTGAAAATAATTAATGTGTTCAGAACTCTTAGGCAGCAATCAAAATATGTCTATGGAACCTGGTTAAGTGGTTGTGAGAAGCAGAAATTACGATGATGAAGATAAGGGAAAAATCGGGAGGAGACAAGTAGTAAATGGCAAGAAAGGTGGCAGGTTTTAGACATGAATACCTGGATTGGAAGAAAACATGGAAAGGTCAATTTCCATTTGATTCAATATTTTAAAAGGCAAGGGGTTTTTGACGTATACCTAAAAACTTTATAATTGTCCATTGAAGAATCATTGCTAGTATTATGAGAAAACAGTTCCACATACCTTCTATGTCGGTAAGGAAAAAGAGTTGTTGTTATTGTTCAACTTTGCAGTCTTAAAAAAAAAAAGAGGAAGAAAAGCGTACACAATAGAGACCCCTGAGCTTTAACAGCATCAGGGTCGACAGTAACAAGAGTTGGTCAAGAGAGACCTGATAGCACAGATGAAATGGAGGGATCTAACTCATCTAACTACATCCACCTTGGGATTGCCACACCAATACTCACTATAAATCATCCCTGAGGAAGGCCAACAAAAAGAGGAAAGAGAGCAGAATGGATAAAGAAAGAAAAAGTTTTAATATCCAGTATGAGTTCCCATGAGGAATTTTCCATTGTTATGTAAAAAGGGTAATTTTAATTAATTAAACGTAAAAATAATATTTAAACGAAAGAATATAAAACAAAACTTTTAAACGTATTTAACTTCTACATACCTGAAATGATGCCCCTTTTCGATTTCATGCATCACCTCTGCCTTCCTATTTGCAAAAGAGCCAGCATTTTCAAATTTCGGCTTCATCCGGCCATATTTAGATTCAATCTTTCGAGCGATCCGTGTTACAACCTCAGAACACCTTTTTCGATAAAAATTATTCCTGGGGAGATCCTCATTATATAACTTTACAGCGCTTCTGAAGAAATTTGACTACATAAAATAAATATAACAAAATTATTAAACTGAAATTAAAATATTATTTACTAAACATGTTAGGTAAATATATGTTCAGTTCAAACTAAGGACTGAAAAGTATTGAAAAATTTAGGCTTCAAGATGACTTTGAATGTTATGCAGTAGAGATTTCTTATTATTAACATCTATCGTAGACCTGGTATGTTAAATCAATTTTATTGATATGTTAAATTCAGTTATAAAGAAACTTGAAGAATACATTTAATAATAACTGAAATGTAGATTTCTCTGGGCATAGTAATGAAAAACAAATATTAGTAATAGTTATCGGCAATATTAGTTGCCCGATGATGCCGCAAGGCGAAACAATTGTAGCTCATTTATATTATTAAAATATTTTGAAACTTTAAGCTTTATGGCTTTATTTTATCCTTGAACACTGTAGCGGTTAAATGAAATCAAAATTTGATGAAATCGGAATTTGGTCTTAAGACAGATAATCTCAAATTCTGTTATTACAATTTTTTTAACCCTGGAGATATGGCTATAATATATCCACATATTAAATTTGATCAAAATCAATCCACTAGTTTGGGCTGTAGAGCATTACACAGACGAAGACATTATTACAAAATGCACTTTTTTGACTAAAAGGGATCTTCAATTCTCACAAAAATTCAACATTAATTTTTGTATGAATTATAATACTCTCTACATAAATGAGTAAAAATTAGTACAATCAAAGTACTTGTAAAAGTGTTCATTCTATGTCACTTCAAACCTCAAACTGCCTCCCGAACACTAAGTGTTCCGGACAGACGCATCAGTGCCATAACTCAACACTTTTGCAAATCAATATTTTGCCCACTTAGAATTGTTCTATCGTAATAAATAAAATACTGTTGGAAAGCTAATGTTCCATAGATGCATAATCATTAAAAAAAAAATTTTTTTTTAAATAAAAAAAAAGTTATAATTATTTAATAAATTGGTAAAGTTTGCATTTTGTAATCTGTAACATCAAAGATTTGAACTGAGCGGTTGTAAACAAAATTTTCCCAAATCTACATTTCTGTCCAACAAATCCACCATAACACTGTTCTATATCACATCTACCTCTTTCGATCAATGCTTTCTAAATATTTCTATCTGTAATTGTTTTTAATATATAATAATTAAACAAAATCAAGAATTTTAACATTTTTTCTCAGTAAATATTATTCTTTAATCCTAGTAAATATTATTTTGTCAAAATGTATAATATATCACTGTAAAGGTAATGTTTCTATATTTCATAATCATGTATACCAAAATCCTTTTCACAAAAGATAAAAAATGAAGAATTCAATAAAGTTTACTAACACTCTGTGAGATCGATGCACCTGATGCAACGGCGTTTATATACAAAAATGTGTACTTAATGATTATATAATTTTTCAAAATGGTAATTCTTGTCCAAATACCACAAGTTGACAATATTTTGTAGTATTTTTTTTTCTCTTTCGAACTACATATTCAAAATTAAGCTATCTGTAATATGTTAATGATGGAAGTTCAATTTTTTGGACATTTGTCATCATTTGTGTGTTAAAAATCAAAACACGACGTTTCGGGAATAAGAATCAACTCCCGTTATCAATTGACTAAAAACTAAGCATGCATCTCAGTTTTAGCTCTGAGATGCATGGTTAGATATTAAGGTTGGTGGTATTCTTATTTAATTTTACTTCTTACATAGGCTTAGCTCCTAGTTTCATGTTTCTTTAGTTTTTAGTCACTTGATAACGGGAATTGATTCTTATTCCCGAAACGTCGTGTTTAGATTTATAACACGCAAATGATGGCAAATGTCCGAAAAATGTACTTCTTACATAGGCTTAGCTCCTAGTTTCATGTTTCTTTAGTTTTTAGTCACTTGATAACGGGAATTGATTCTTATTCCCGAAACGTCGTGTTTAGATTTATAACACGCAAATGATGGCAAATGTCCGAAAAATGTATAATAACAAAAATATCTGTAATAGTTTTTGAGATTTATTACATTCTACAAAGTACTAATCAAACCAAACCAGACTCATTTTCTTTTCGGTGCAGTTAATAAATATGAAACATCAATTACTTACATTGATATTTTTAACCGTTCTTTATACATTACGAAGATGAAATTTAGATCTTTCATATGGTACCACACCTTTGACTAATTACAGACGATTCTTTCTGAACTTCAAATTGCCGTTGTTTTGGCTTGTTTTGTGTCCTAAATATGTGCTTAATCAATAGTGTTCCGTGCGTGGCTCAATTTATTTCTTGTTATTGTGAACTTATTTTGTTATGTACATTAATTTATTTATTATAATTTGTTTATAGAAGTTATAATATGTGTATTATTGTTTGTAGAGTTTATTGTTTTGAGTGATTGTTATTGGCAGGCTTATAAGTACTAAGGTGGGGTACAATGGTTATGTCAGATTTGGCCTAACTTTTTCCCTAATTTCCATTTGTTTAAATATTTTGTCTAATGAAAATTTTACAAATTGATTATGTTTTTACCAAAAATGTATATAAATTTATATAGGTTTATCTATCAAAAATTTTTAAAATGTTGATATATGTAAATATAAGCTTTCATTTGGTATTTTGCCTTCGGTTTTGGTAAGAATTTTGATTTCTGACATACTAACTTAATATAAATTTTTTACATATAAAATTTTTTTATAGCACAGACAAATTCTATGGACCTTTCTCAGAAAAATGATAGGTATATTAAAAGTTGTGATTTGCATAATATTACTATTTTTTTATGATTTTTTCAAATTAGGTATACATTTTTAGCAAATTTTCACTTTTTATATATAAATTAATTTTCAGCAATGAAATTTTTATAAATTGATTTTTGTTTTTACTAACTTTTATCCACAATTAATTATACTTTATTACAAATTTCCTGTATAAACTGAAAACAAAAAAATTAACATTTGTTCTTTAGTAAATATGCCCTTTTATGTGGAATTTTGGCTTTGACAATTCTAAGAAATTTTGATTCTTCACATAACTCCAAATGTTTACATATATTTTTTCATTACACAGATAAATACTATGCAAATTTCTGAAAAAAAGAAGAGAGGAAAAAAAAAATGATGTAAAGAAGTTGTATTTTCCATAACATTACTATTTTTGGTGATTTTTTCAAATTAGGCCTAACTTTTTTACTCTTTTTGTAAAAACATTTGTTTACATATGAACATTTTATAAATACTTTTTTCTTTTTTTTTAATCAATTTATTTATAATTACATTCTAAAACTTTAGAATAATATAGAAAAATCCTTATTTATTTTTTATTTATTTAGGGTTTTATTTTTTTTTATTGCCTAAATCAACCCAAAAATGCCTATTTTTTTTATTTGATTATTTTAATGTTTGTTAACTTGGAAGTTAAAAAATAGGCATTAAAAGAAAATATAAGCAACATCAAAAGTATAAATGTCATGTTTAATATAATTTAAAAATTTTCTGCAAACACATTTACCTAACAATTAAAAAAAGTAAAATGTAATAAAACCATTGTTAAAAATAAAAGTACACACAATAAAGATTGTTTACAGTTTCTTACTAATGTTTAGTAATTTTTTTGGGTGTGATATATTTTAAAACATGGGGCAGCACACAGCCCAACATCACATTCGCTGCACTGGTATCGCGACTCCTTGCGGACATATCGCAACTCCTTGTAAATATAATGTTCACGGCGGATCCAAAGAGAACAAAAATAAAGCGGTAGTTTTATAAGTTATGCTCTAGAGAGCATGCCAACACTATCTAGCGGCAATACTAGCAACTACAACGTAATATTACGACAGAGAACGAAATAGAATAGGGCAAGTTAAGAGCGTCGGCTTTAGCCGACAGCGGCACTTTTTATCGATATTTGTAGCGTCGGCTTAAACCGACATAAACACTTAAGGGGTTAACATACTTAATCCAAACCGTAAGAGATAAATTTTTTTTAATGACACAGATAAATACTATGCATATTTTTGAGAAAAATGATGTCTTAAAAATTAAATTTTGCATAAAACTACTATTTTTTATGGTTTTTTTTCAAAACGAAGAAACTTTGCACTAACAGTTCTAGGGTTAAGACCCTTAAAATGGTTGCAAACGTTTTCAGAACTGAAAGATATATTTTTGGTATACCAAAAGAGATCAGTGTAATAATGGATAGTGAATAAACCTGCAATCAATTTCAATATTTTCTAAAATAATAAAAACTTCATTAGTAAATAAAGACTTACAATATACCGCTTGTAATGTCCTTGACTTGTCAAGTGACCCAAAATGCTGCGATTCTTGCCAACCTTTTCACACAGCATACAAATGTACTCCAAATCTGTTTCAAAGTCACTGTTAAGTTCGACCAAATACTCAAGTCCAATTAATGGCCCACTTGTGTAAGCATCAATGATAGGCTGTATTCGACAGTTAGTGATCACAACTTGCTCTAATCCTGGTGGTACAGGTTCCCCAGGTTCCAATGCCATATCCTCTGTAACAAATATTTAAGTACAGTAGTCTCAGACTAGGAGTGTGTCTGGTGTAAGGGGCGTGTCCTCCCTTCTACTTGCTTCCCTAGCCTGATTTGACTGTACAACCCATTCCAAGAAAACTAGGTACACAAGTTACTGCTTAGCTACATTTAAATCCTAAAGTTACAACTTCGTGACAGACTGCATCCCACTTATCTTTATGATTTTGGCTACTTGCATACAATATTTATTTATAAAAAGTTAAAATCTAAAAACCTATAAAGTTGTGTAAAAAAAGTAAGTTACACTGTAAAAAGTTTTTGCATAATAAAAGTAATAACAAAAATATTCAAAACAAGGAAAATGTATATTTCTCGGCTAAATGATAACTTCCTGCAAAAAAGTTGTAGATATTATTGTGTTGATAGATTTTTTTTTACAATTCGTTTAGGCACATTCTAGAAGTATTCAAATGCATACTGGGCGAATAACCAGTATGTTAGGCTACTTGAATATCTAAGAATGGCATGTAATATTTACTATATTATTGTAGGAAAGGTAAACAGGATGATAAGGGCATCCCAGGATATACTTCCCGCCTTCCTGATGCCTTTGTTCATTGATTCCAAGAATGCATTCATGTAATAACTTTAAGACATACGCAAAATATCTCAATCCGCCTTTCACATAGCCTATTTCCCGTATAAAATGATAACTTGGTCGGCTAATAAGTGTTGTGCTAAGTGTGATGATGAGTAATCGTAAAGTGTTAAAGAATCAAAGTCATGGAATTATTTACAACGTTATGCAATTTAAGAACACGGAAACTTTGTGATATACGAGTTGGAATAAACTATCATTCATTTGTAAGTTTTATATTATAATAATTTAATATTTTTACTATCGGTAGTTATTAAAAACAGTGAATAAATTTATGGTCTAAACTGTCTAAATATTTTCACTTTATAGCTATACACAGTGTCAGAAAATGTCGTGGCAAACTTTAGGTAGTGGTTACATAAACCATATTATGTTACCCATTTTCAACTTATTTAACATAAATTAAATTGTCCATTCACCTTTTTAAATTTAAAAAAAAAATATTGTTTTTCATAAATTAACATAATTCAATATTATTTTGGTTTAGGATAAATTTGGATGTTGTAGATAATTATCAAGAATTATGTTATGAGTTTTCTGTCCACAACTCAGGTTATCAATTGACCTAGTAAAATAATAATAATAATAATAATAAATGTAAATTTGGCATTAAAAGAGGAATTTTTGTCTTTTTTACATATCTCTTAAAACGAATAATTTTCGTTAAATTTAACATTAAACGTTTTTAATGACAGTCATTTTAGAATTTTACATCATAAAAGTTTTAGTTTTTGGTATTCTGGTAAAAAAAAAGCATACAAAATTTGTATACCATACCGAATTTTGCTAAAAATCTTAAAAAATTACATAACGTACACTTATTTTTCAAAAAAACTCAAAGTGGGCGAAAGATGGAAAACAAAGCATTTTCCGGTCATTTGTTTACAGGAACTTTTTTCTTTATTTTGAGCCATGTAATCAATACAAAGTTTGGCACGACATTTTCTGAACACTCTGTAATGAATAGTTAAGCTTAGACCTTGCAAGAATGAGATAGTTTTTAAATAACAAATATTTCATTTTGTTTATTTAGTAAATGTTTTACTATTAAAATTTTTTAAATAAAGATTAACATATATATTTATAAATAAAACAACTAATTGTTACGCATTCTAATCATTAACAAAAATGTGTCAATTTCTATAATATGCACCTTTCTGCACTTTTGTAAATATTTTATTCTCATTCATACCGATAAAAGAAACGAAAGTAGGGTACACGTTTACACAGAAGGATTTGAGGTCTATATTTTTTATTGAGGTTGTATCGCTGAAAGCAAATGCAACAAACAAAGTGTGGGGGGGGCTCTTCTCCTCTCCACCCCAGATACATTCCTACCTTGAGGATACTATATTGCATATTTCTTCTTCTTCTTTTTTAAATAACAAACCTATGACAAAATACCCTATCGGCTTTGTTTATGATTTTTCTTAAAATCACAACATTACAAAAATGGATTAAGGTAGTTTATGTTCATCTTCAAGCAAAAATTATTGTACTGTATAAACATGACCAAATTTTTGTAAAAAATTAAGTTATTTTTAAAATTTGAATGTAACATTTTTTTACATTAGTATCCCTTATTTACAAAAACTGTTTATTTTCCCACAAATTTGAGAAAAAATCATTCAACTGAGAAATTCTAAATATGTATATTTAGGTCTTTTGTCAAGGCTTTCAGCTTATTTATGAACCGAATCACATGTTTCTTCCTCATGTATTATTGGTACATTATTGTTATTGGTTTGTGTACTTTGACAAAGATTTAGAAGCCCAACAGATCAGTTTGTTGACATTCTTTAATAATCAGGTTTTCACGCTAGGTATAACTAATAATAATATTTGATGTATAACTTCAATTTAATGTGACAACAGTCGGTGCTTGATTGAATTCCATATTTATGGAAATCATGAAACAATTAATTAATTCCACAAAAGAACTTTGAGCAACATATATTTCGCCGTTAGGCATTTTCAAGCTACTAAATTGAAAACAAAACAAGTCAAAATAACCAAAATTGGAAGAGAAAGGAAAGAGTAGAGTAGGAAAGGTGGAGAAATGATAGTATTTATAACAGAAAGGACAATGATCTGACCTGTGGGATAGAGGGGGTTGTATTTTAGAAAATAAAGGTGATGAAGCTTCAATAGGAGTGATGAAGCTAAGATATATTTGTTCATTTCAGTTGGAAGTATGGTTTTTAAAAATAGATCTATTGCTTTCCAAACATTCCAAGTATATCTTCTTCAATACCATTCTTACAAAATTCAAGTTGTTTATGATCTGAAGGAAGATTTCTTTCAGTACGGATACTAAAGACAAAATTCTTCCAGACATCTTAACTACGAACAATTGAGGCACTAAAAAATGAATATCTTCTACATAGGGCTTGCAACGAAATGGAGATCATTTGACCGATGTAAAATTATTTTCAAGAAATAATGAACTCTTTAAAACAAAATACTTTTTTATACTTTCGTTTGTAACTTTATTATTTTTTTAAATACGTTGTTAAATATTTACAACATCTTTAAACCCAATATCATCCGCAACATTTAGTGGGTTATCAGATAACATTTTCAATGATAAAAACAATATATAGTATACCATATCCAAGTCTTTTTCAGTATTACAACTTTGATATTTACGAATCATAGTTCTTCTAAAACTCAATATTTCACTTTGTGGTAACTATAGAGACCAGAACACTTAGTATTATTTTTAACAACCAATACCAAACAACTAGACTATACTATACATTAATAATCTTACCATTTGGGTCAAGTTTAACGAACTTGTTCCTCGGATGTTCTGGTTTTCGCATGTAATGCATGTGTTTAGTGCTTCCCAGATGTAATTTAAACTGTTCCCATTCTGCACACGTAACTGTGCAGACGTGACATGTGTATGAGAAGCCATGCTGCTTCTTAACAACAGAACACATTTCTCCAAACGTCCCATCGTCCAGACGTACCTTTGCTTCCAAAATACGTTTCTGTTCATCTTCCTAAAAAAAAAACTATATTTTAAAAACAAAACAACACAAAGACTAAATTTGCAGCTAAATTTTCACATTTTCATCGACATAAAGAGCCAACTCTATATTTAGTGGTAACGTTGATCATACATTACACTAAAGAGGAGTCAGACTCAATACAGAACCCTGTGGGATACAATTGTCACTTGTAAATGACCAGTAAAGGTTTGAAACCAGTAGTGATATTAAAACTCATTATGATATTCTCTACTTCTAATAGGATATATACATAATTAAGAGTACATTCTTCTGCCATTCCTAGCTTGTCTTATCTTCTGCTAATATATTTAGAATAAAATGCATTTTCAAAAGCTACATTATGTACTGCTTTGTTTCTTATTAATTTACTTAACCCAGGTAACCTCGCTTCTCTCTCTCTCTCTCAACTGTTTAGCTCTGCTAACTTTTCAGTATTTTGGTAAGTTCAATATTTCAGTGAAGTTTTTGTACAAGAAATAAAAGAGTGAATAAAATTATTACATTATTGAAGCAAGAGTAGACGGTTAAATATAGAAGAATACACATCAAAATCACAAAATATTATAAATGAGCAAATAAATAATCAGTTTGATATGTTTAACAATCTGGTATTGGATAGAACTTAACTGAAAAATCAAACACGATCATAGCAGCACGACTTTAACAAATCACAGAAGAGGGCAGAGCCTAGAGGTAGAGGAGAGAGAAAGTTTTGGGTTATATAAGATGACGGGATGGAGTAGTATGTAAATAGCTTTTTAAAATGGAGTTATTTTGAAACATGTCAGCAGAAGTTAAAATTATATTAGGAATGGCAGAAATATGTACAAAAATTATTAATAAAACCAATTTGTGGATTATAACAGCGTTGGTTTGTTTTTTCACAAAACTATTATTTAAAATCCAATTTATAGATATATTTTTATAAAGAAAACTGCTGGTAATTTAATAAATACACCAGTTTATCATGAAATATAAGTATACAAACTATGATAAAATAAAACATTTATTATGTAATATTTTGCTTTAATCAAATTCAATTGTTACTATTAAAATTTGAGCTTACCTTAAAACAAATTTTTTGTACATTTCGCTGCTACGAAAAACTGTGGTTTAAAAAAAATACTTCGAAAATCTGAAGAAAACCTGATATGAACCTTTTTATAAAATTCAAAACATTCAACTTGTGTACATACCCAGTCATGAAATGAAATAATTTTCAGTTTTCGTAATTATAGTCGAAAATATATTTCTAAATGAAGTTGTTCCAAACTTCTATCTGCCCATCCTCAACTCCTTCTTCTTGTAAAGCGCAAAAACAACTATTCTTAAATATCATCATTTTTTGATTAAACAATTGTAAAAACAATGTGGATGAAAAGAATATTAAAGAAAATTTATGATCCTGTAAAGAAGGGATATATGTGACGCATTTGGAGCAACAGAGATAGAGGACTTGATTGAGGGAGGGGGAGGTATAGTGCATTCCGTGAAGTCGTTGATGTTGGATGTAGGAAGTGAGGATGTTAAAGAAACACTAGAAGCAGCTGAAATTATTGGACAAAGAAGAGAAAGACGATTTATATGGTTACAGGAAGTTGAGGGAGACCTGAAAATATGTGGACTGGAAATTGGAGGGGAGAGTTGCATTGGATAGATGTATTAAATTGGTGAAAAACAACCAGTGGGTATCTTGGATATCTTATACAATCAATAAATTGTTTATGAAAATACCCTTGATGGCTAATACTTAGTGCCTTAGATATTTACACGAGTGGTGTAATATGCTTCTTTATGGTATGTAGGGAATGTTTAAGCAACGAATCTATCGTCGAGTGTTAATTTTACACACATTACATACTATTTTAGCTAATTCTATTTTTCTATTTCACTCTCAAATTTTTTATTTAAAAGAAAATTGAACCTATTATAATAAAATACCAAGCAGTCAACTTGTTTTAAATGTGTTGGTTACTATGGTAACAAATGTAAACGCATTCAAGAATCAAAACGTAGCCTAAAAGATCAGAAATCAGCTGTTAATGTAATAAGGCTAGGTTAAATATTAAAATAATAATCACTTTTAAATTTTACAACTTCAAAACAATTTAAATATAATAAACACGAATTGTAGCTGAAAATACAGTTTAACATTAATTCCAATATCGTTACGAAGTAATTAATCTAAATAATTAAAAAATACACCAATAGAGACAAGTGGGAAATTTCTATCACTACGTAATAGATATGTGGGTTAACTCAATTGTAGAGCATAAAGCCAAAGGACCTGGGTTTGATTGCCAGTCTTGATGTTCTAAGCGTGGTGTAATCATAACTTATGGACTCGTTACACCACTCAGTGGTATAAAGATATTCATTACACAATTTAACATGTGGAATTAAGTAAAGTTACATACAACAATATTTATAGACTAAGAAGTAATGACAATAAAACCACAGCTACTGTACTTTACTCACAGGAAAAACAAAAGTTTTAACGTGGCTTCAACACTGCTTCTTGCATTGATTTACATTTCATTGGGATCACCACAGTGGTAGTTCAAGATGTATATATCCGCCTTAACTAACAATGATTCTTAACTCTTACCACTGGTGGCCCAACTCGTTAACAGAAAAGTATCCTACTGTAATGTTTATATTTTAATCTAATTCACATTGATGCACATATACAAGCTTTGTAAAAGTTGGAGGAAATCTCACGGAACAAAACTGTTATGTAAATAATAATTTATCTGAGTGTTTTGAAATGTATGAAGTTAAAAGTTATTAATTCATACAAATGAAAAAATAAGAAAGTAATGTGTGGAAGTTTTTTTTTTTTTGGTAGTCATATAGAAACTTCCCATGGAAAAGTTTTAAAAAATAGTTCAAATTAAGTTTCAATTTGAAGTTTCTCTTAATAACTGTTCAATATGCCTCGTTTACACCATTATGTTTAACGCTTTAACCGTATCATGAATTTTCATTCACTAACAGTATCATCCGGTCTCTCAGACCGGACATTTTTTCCTCCATTTTTGTTATTTTTTTTTACTTGAAACTCAAGATTTATTTCAATTTAGGTTTAATTTAGCGTACTTGTATGTATGAATTAAATTTTTTTTAATTTGTACCATTTTGTAAATAATTTGTATATATGTATAAGGAAATGGAGGGGGAAAAAATGTTTGACAAAAAACACTATTTGTTTATTTATTTTCAAAACAATTTCTAGCCCTTCTTGTCGGGCCGAGAAGTGGTCCTCTCAAAACGTTGTGTTGGAGCGTTCGTCTTTGTTTGTTTTCTTCTCTTTCGCAGCAAATACTGTCATCTTTACCCCAAAAGAATCCACACTCCCCCTCCGGAAGAACAAAATTTTCAACAATATAATTCATATCATTTTCATCCTCTATTCAGGGTTCTTCATTTAAACTACTCCCGTCACTAGTTTCCCTGTCAGCATCAGAAACCAAATAATCAGGATCTTGATCCGAATCATCCACGTCTTCATCACTTTCTTCCTCTACGTTGTTGTAAAGGAGTTGCAAAATATGATCATTGAAGTCAGCATCATTTACTCTTATATCCTGGGAATGAGCCATGTCAAACACAAAATAGATAGGGAACCCAAAAACAAAAACTATGTGCAATAATATTTACACTGGTAGATACACCCATAAAATTTCAAACGTAATGCGTATCATCCGGTATCGCAGGCCAGGACTCGCCAGACACTAAACGTATCGTCCGGTACAAGAGACCGTAACAAAAACAATAAAACACTGCTACACACGGAACGACAGCTCAAGGCCAACTGAAGGCTAAAAATAACTATTGGCCAGAAGCTACTTGACAGCTACCGAGTGGGGGTGTGCTAATTTTGTAGAGCCAAAATGCCCGTCCGGTCTCAGAGACAAGTGATACGGTTAAAGTGTGAACACTTTAGAGCACACCCTGTTTATTCCTGCTTGGAACCACCATGTCCATTGCTTGGAATCGTGCATTAACTGTTTGAAGTAAGCTCCAGTTTGAAACCCGACACATACATCATTCAACCTAAGTGTAAAAGAACCTTATTTTAGGAAAATAAGTACAGTTACCAGAATCCTTTGGTTGTCTCACCGTGCAGGTGTGTTGAAATCCTTCACATATCAGCTGACTACAGGAGAAACAGTTGTGTTTAAAGTTTATTTCATACAATTAAAATGTTTAAAACAATTGAAAGACATGCTGACTGTGAACTACGAACTGTTACCACTTTTTTAATGTAAAACCAGAAAAGATTCAACAGATTTGTAAAATTTAGAATGACATTACAATTGAATGGTGAGAAAATAGGCTAAACAATTTAACAAAGAATGTGAAGATCTGCATAATGAAGAATGTAGTGGGCAGCCAATCCGTCTTAACAATGATTTGGTACAGCTTGCAAACAAAAAAAACTTCATAACAGACAGTTTACAATTTCTTTACCATTTTTTGAGTTTCCACAAATGCGTTATGTATGAAACTGCATCACATCGTTGAAATTATCTTCATGCTGGGTGTCAAAATGCTTAATGCTAAGTTAAAAACAAGCGACTTGTCAGAGTTCTCACTTTTTCTGACAATATACACATGAAGTGATGATCTTTTAAGCCACAACGTCAGTGGTGATAGGACGAGGGTGTCTCATATTAAACCTGACTCAAAACAATAATCAATGAAATAAAGGTACAGACATCTGAAAAAATTAACAAATACTTTCTCCCTTATAGATTAAGCTACTGTTCTCTTAGACAGTAATGGAGTTTTGCTTGTTGATTTCTTTCCTACAGTTACAATAATAAATTCTGCATCTTATTGCGAGACTTTAAAGAAATTGTGTGTACAATTCAAAACAAAAAAACGAGCTATGCTTAATCGATGTGTTTTGTTGCCCGGCCACACACTACTTCTCAAACCTAAGAACCCACCATAAAATTTGGCTGAGAATAAATAAATGGTTTCACCATAACCCTACAGCTCAGATCTAATACCAAGTGAATTTCACTTGTTCCTACATTTCAAGTGGTTTCTTGTTAATCAGTAATATGACAACGATGATGATGATGATGATGAGAAACGAACAGTGCCATTGATTACCTTCACAGACGGAATCATTCTATGAAGTGAGTATTCAGAAAAATTGGATCCATACTGTGACAAAAGTCTTATTCGTGGAAAAGTAGATTAAGGTATGGTTTTATTTTAATAATAAAAATTGTTTTAAAATATATTATCATTATTTTTAATACTTTCTCAACACGCCTCATACCAGTGATATTAATTCCATATTTTTGATATTCTAAAATTAAAACACTGAAATGAAGTACTCTTTTAAATTTTAAGTTTGATTTCAAACTGAACAGAACTTGTACAAATTGTAAAATTCAAAATTGCACTGAACATACAGAGTTTCAATTTTCTAATTTCTTGCACTTCTGAATTAAATGTAATTTAATTATTCGAAGATTAACTAACACCAGAAGAGAGATTGAAGATGATTGTTTTATTTATTGGAATACATCAAAGCATGTTTGTTTTGTTACATATATAATTAAATATAAATAATCTTTAAAATAGTCTTATTTTTTTAAATATCTGACAACAAAAGAAAATCTACTTACCTCTATGAATCCTAAAACTTCCATCACTGATTTAGATTCTAAATCCAAATTTATTTGGGTTAAAACAGTTTAATTTTAAATTCAGTTTTTTTTTTTTTTTCCATTTCTGATTCAATTATAATTTGAGCATCGGGAGTAATTGAAATTAATATTTATTAAATATTTAACCAAAATCAAATAGAAATTAAGTTGCCTCAAGATACAAAATTTTAAGATTTTATTGGTAGGTACCATTTAAAATTTTTAATTAAAGATATTCCATTTAGTAATTAATAGCCCCTGTGAAAAAATATGTTTAGGCTTATTGTAACGTAATAGTAATATAATATGCAGCATGTCATAAATAAAACTCATGTGTGAAGCCTAATCATTTAAGTTTAAATTAAGCCTTGAAAACCTCAAATCCAAACAAAGTAAGGAAAGTATTGTTAATTAGTCCTATTTTTTTAAATTGCGACTAATATAACACAATTAACATTATAGTGGTTGGCTATTTACGATTAATAATTAAGTCACCACAAGATACAAAACGTAAGAAGATTAAATTCTCATTTAATTATTAGATATTAAAAGTAAAAGAAAAAAAAGAACACAAAAAGGCTAAATTTCTCAAAATCAGTTATACCGATTCCGATGAAACTAAAATAAAATAACAATTGTGATATGTATTTTTGGACAATACAAAATAAGCAATGCCTATGAGTACAAATTCTGATTAATTATTTGTTTAGAATCAATTCTTTCAAATTCACAATATATGTACTCAGTTAATAAAAATAGTTCTTAGATACAATTAAATAAAAACTATATGGGTGACTATATGGGTGATTATCTCATGAAAATATGAAATGATTGATTAATGATTAATTAGTTCTTTGTCTTACACTATATACAATCTTATGAGTTCATTAAAAGTTCACTAAACGTTCATAAGGAGTTATAATTTAGGAGAACGTCTTAAGCTTCCCAAAATGTTCTGATGATAAATTTGTGATTTAGTAGCTCCTCGCCATTAGTTTCTTCTATTTTAAAATTACCATTTAATGAGGTTTACTCTTTCTGTCCCTTAATCTTGGGTTCTTGGTTTAATTAATATAGTAATCTTGAATTAGCTTGAGCACAAAATTTACCAAACTGTTTTAAAATGGTGTCCTGAGTCCAAACTATCATTCTTATTAATGTTGTCTCCTCTGTCTGCTCAAGTTCTCTTACTCCTTTTTTTTCTTCTTTAATTTTAATTTCACTTTCACTTCATTTTTATTTAATTAGTATTTAGAAAATGATTGAAATGACAGATGCTTTGTGAAATGAAATAAAAAAAGCTTGAACAACATTAAACAATAAAACTTTGATATAAAAAAAGGTTTTTTTTGTAGACTATTCAAATTAAAATATGACGTTCTAACATTATTAACAAATCTTTAATAATGCAAAAAATTTAAGAATTCTTAGAAAGTAATGCTGGACACTAGAGTCAATGACAAGAGGCAAAAAAGCTGTGACTGCTGAACCTTGTAAATGGCTGTTTTTATTTAACAAAAGAGGGCGAAGCATATAGATAGCTACGAGGAGAGGATACTTAATTATATACGAAGACTTCTTTAACAAAAAAAGGAGTTCTCCTTTACAGAAGAAAGCTTCTGAAACACATCAACAGAAATTCAGACAATGCTAGGAGTGGCAGAAGAATGTAACCGGATTAAAAATGATACTTTAGGCTACTCGATCAATTGGAAACCAACACGCACTGGTCGTTATTTCAATGCTATTTTCCACTACTATCCATCTCGTAAAAATGCCATAATAAATGCTTTTGTGCAAAAAATATTTCTAAACGCCAAAATTTGCCCTAGAAATATTAAACACATAAAAAAGAACGTCTATAAGAATGCCTTGTATGGACTTAGGAAAGTGTACTACTGGCAGGATAAGAATCATATTTAAGTATTAGACAGAGTGTGACGAAGATAAAAGGTACTTTGTAGCAGCAAGAAGGATATGATGGGACAAAAAAAACTAAAAACTAGACTAAAAGAACAAAAATGGAAATGTGAAACATTCAAAAATGGCAGAACTCATGTTATCAATAATATGATAAATTCCGATCAATAAAAACATTGTTCTCACAATAAGATAGTTATTGACCTGAAAAGTAACAGAAAGGAATCAAAATTATTAAAAATCCCGATAATATAAAAAGAGATAAACGCTATTGGTTTCATAATTCATGGAAATCAGTATCAATGCGTTCTCAATGACCCAAAGTGAACATTATATCAGAGCGCTTGGCTGGGAGGCATACACTTTCAAAAGCAGCCTATGTTAGTCATGTTTCAGTGATCACAGTGAGCATATCAGACTCCTTAAGAAAGCCTTGTAAAATTCCATAGAATGTGGTTGAAATGTGAGTAATACTGTATACGATGAAAAATCAGTGCAATATACAGCTCAGAACCAATTTCAATTAGCAAGGTATGTTTATGCAATATAGTTCAAAAATTTTAAATCTGTATTTAACATCTTTCAACAAACATTAAAAGTTTTTATACATATAAAAAAATATATTATAAGTAATTATTATTTTAAATTTTAAGGCAGCAAGAATATGAAATAATAAGCCAAGTCACAATAAAAAAAGGAAAATAAATTTATTTTGAATGATGGTTTATTGTTACTTAATATTAGAAAATAATGAATTTTACACATATAATTTTTACAAAGAACTAAGTAAAGGCCTAATGCAATTTGCTACTAAACATTTAAATAATATCATTAATCACATTTCACAATAAACAAACATTTTTCATTCTTTAACTTATCAATTTTCACTAAAAGGTTTTTTCACTAAGCACAATCTGCAACTTTTTTCATGTTTCAAACTTTCCATTAATCCAAAATAAGACCAAACAAAAAAACAACCGATCAATGTAGATAGACTTATTACCAAAATAAAGTGTTCAAAGTAATCCATTATATCTTAAAATATATTTAGTATTTTTATTTACTACATATTGTGATGAATTTTGCCTGTGAAATATTTTATTTTATTGTTATTTTTTTCTTAAAAAAGGAATATAAAAATAATACTAGTCACACATAATATGTTTTCATAATTTTTATTTTACAACAAAATTCTCTAGTAGTTTATTATTTCCATAATCAAATGACATTATATTATATTTTCAATTTTTTAATTAGATTGTAGTTTTTAAACTACCGGTATATAACTTCTAATTTTAATTCTTGGATAATTTGTAAATGACAGCAACTGCAATTTACGTTACTTGAAAAAGAAAAAAAAAAAATACAGTAGAGTCTCGGTAATTCAAGCCTTGGTAGTTTGAGGTTCCATATAGTTTAAACCAATGAACCCCCCACCTTAAATAAAGAGAGAGAACTGTTAGCTCTGCTTGTACTGTTTGTAACTGCTTAGTTCACAAGACTCTTAGTATCCTATATTTTAAAATCACAGCCTAGCCACCCTTTGTCACTAAAAATATGTAAGTTAGTGTCAGGTGAGTGGTATAACTAATACCGAAGATAAATCTAGAGACTGTACTAGTGATGAGTCATATTAAAGTTTGTCAGCGCTAGAACAGCATTGCGTTATGTTGAGCAATAAGTGGAACGGAACCTATGTCGATTAACACTATGCTGCTTAGAAGATAATATAATCACTGCTAAAAAATGAGGCTCTATTTTAAAACAAAAGACATTGAACAATTTAACAAAAATTAAATTCTATTTTATTTTAGTAATTATAGCCTAAACAAGTATGCATTGTATTATTATTTAACCTTATTTTCTATTCATTAAAAATGCATTTACACACTACCCTATGATTTGTTCTTATTTCTGTATAACCCAAGTTTCTTTCACTATGAGGTGATCTCAGCCCCAATTACCTAAATTTCAGGGATTCTTATGAACGCTTGTTGAAAAATATTCGTACTGAGAGTGCTTCTTGGCATCCATCAATTTTTTCCCACCCATAGAAAGCATCACCCTGTGAATAAAAGAGTATATTCAGCACTCATCAGATTTTAATTTTTTATGAAATTGGATCCTTCTTAGTAGAATTTTCAGGTTGGAGGACAGCCAAAAAATTACTAGGAACCATGTTGGGGAAATAGACAGCCTAATATACCACAGGTATGTTGTGTTTGGTCAAGAAACATTGAAGTGTTGTCGTTGTCATGATGCAGTTCTCAAGTTTTTGAGAAACGCACAGACCTTGCACCATATGACATCAAAAGGACATCCAGGTAGTACAAAAACACTGAAACCAGAAATGAGCTGAACCATTGTTGTTGCAGAGTTTTTGAGAAGTACACAGATCTGGTCTCTTGTACCACACAGATCAAAAGAACATCCAGTTAGTACTCAGTGAGAATCTTTAAGCCTTCTGGTGTATAAACTAATTCATGATGTACCATCTCACGGGAATCAAGAAAACCCTCAGGGATATTAGATATTTCAACTGTAGAACTGTTAGTTTATTTCTATGTTGTATCCATAAATCCACAACTCATTACTAATGACCAGTGTTGAGGAAGTCAATGCCGCCATGAAATTCAGCATTTCCAGTAAGACTTCCAGAGTTGCTTCTGCTCCATTGTTAGTAGTCGGTATGAATTTTATGGACACTCTCCACAAAGCTAAATCCTCCCTTAGAAATAAATGCACTGAACCCGTGTTTATCTCCACCTCATTCACAAGTTCTTGGATGGTGAGTCGATGGATAGTCCTCCATGACCAAAGTCAGCACTTGGTCAATGACTTTTGTTATTTTGGCTTAATAAAGAACTATTGGAACCTTAGGCACTTTCCACCAATGTGCAGACTTCTTGAAATAGTTATATCACCGTTTAAACTTTTATAATGCCTGTGACATCATAATTGAATGCTTACTGAATATTCCAAATGGTTTCAAATTCGATATTGTCACGGCACGGTTGATGTATTCCGTGGGCAGAGTAAAATTATCACATGTAGCTGAAAGTATCCTTCACCTCCCGTGCTCTATTTGTTTCTGCAGGAAAAATTCAGGTTGGATAATTTTTTAACAAATCTCATAGATGATTTTACAAATAAGAATATAATATTACAATATAGGCTTACATTAAATTCAACTTCCTTTACAGTTTATAATTCTTTTCATTCAAGTATTTTTGTGAGAATTTGACTTCAATGAAAAAATTCCACAGCTATAAATAATACTCGCAACACAATATGTTGATGAAATCATAATTTTTTGTTCTTGTTATGTGAGGAACCTCTATTTATTCCATAGCAGAATTTTGTTTTGACCTATTCATCAGTAATGATTATCACCCATTTTAAAGATAGGGAAAAGTAAGCAGCTGTTTCTTTGTAGCAATAAACTGAACTGTCTGTTGTTATCCAGATAATGTGCCAATCCTATAATGTGTAGATGTTAATCAATGGAAGCAGTGCCGGTTTAGAGCATTCTCTGAGACCTACAGCGTATACCCATAGAGAGTCATGAAGTAGAGTTTAGGTAACCAAATTTCTGTGAAGGACATACCAAGCTGTCAGAAGCCGTCTCACCAAACTCTTAATGTCAGGTATGTGAAGTTAACCTCCCTAATTTGTTTCTGCTTAGCTCTGAGATAAAAGCAATTTGTCTTCATCTTACATCATTATCCTTTCTCCCTCTCTCCTTCACCTCCACATCCCTACTCTTACAAACAAATCCATTACTTTCCCGTCTTTGGTATTAATATATGCAGATTGTCACGTTACGCAATGTTAGCTATTTTAGACAGGCTTACGACCTACAGGTGTAAATAAACAAGAAACTTCTAAAAGGTTTCAAATGACTACCATTAAAAAAAAAATTTGAAATTTATCAACCTTTATTTTTAAGTACCAAATATAGCCAATGAATAGTAAAATCTATAAGTAAAGATTTTACATAAATCATAAGAAGGTATTAATTACTCCATCATTTTTCAAAAACAATGTACCAACCTTAGTAAAACTACCTTACATTAAGTAGTTATAATTTATTAGTTGAAACATTGTCGTTGATAATTAAACAGAAAAAATAAATTAACACATGTTAACTCACAAAGTTTGATTAATTTCTTTTCCTTAATATGGAGTTTCAAGTATTGACGGTTTTTACTTTAAAAAGACTTTTTAGATGTCTTTACTTAATATACTGAACCTGACGACCGACATCAGTAGTGAACCGTAAAAAAAGGAGACAACAAATTCACAAACAATTATACAAATATCCTTTCTTTGTATCTTCACTTTTAATAACATATATGTTTACTCTTCGACCACTCACTCACAGTAATAACTTAAGCTTTGGTGGGAATAAACAGACGTTTTAATGTGCTATAATGAACTCCACAACCGCATGGACATGTTTATCCACTCTAAAAACCAAACTCCCCTCCCCCATATTTCATCCAAACTTATTAGAACTAATATCATTTTAGATAATTAAATTTCTCGAGTAATGATCTTTTTACATTTCTATTTCACTGCTTGGGATTGATACTGACACATCTTCAAAATTTGCTTTTACCGAACCAAAGACTACAATATTATTTCAATTTCTATCATGTAAAATGATATATTTATAATTCAATTAGTTTCCGTCTGAGTGCAAATGTGCCGCTATTAAACTGTCCTTAGTATTACAACACTGGCTTATCTTCAGTTGCTCTGTGACATTACAAGTGAAAAGTTGTGTCATATCTTGTGTAAATAATAATGATCAAATAATTTCTCTCATAACGGCACATGCATGAGGGAGAAGCAGAAAATTTTATACATGAAATAAAAAGCTTTTTTTGAGAATAATTGAACAAAGAATGCTGTCAACAAAAGAAGTAATTGACTTAATATTTTACACAGTTAACAAAAGGCCATATCAGTTATATTTATGCAATGTAAAATATTTCGAATATAACCTCTATCAGACATAAATTTTTGGTTAGAGGCAACACACAAACTGAAGGAAACTGTGTCCAATTGAAAGAAAAGTAAATCTATCACTAAAATCAGCACCAAATATACCCTCCAGAGCAGTTTGTGTCTATTATGCGTTCTTCAAAGAAGATAGGTCAGCCTTATAATGTCGTTGATATGACACACAAATATTTGTTTTAATATCAAAAATTTGTCCAGTCCAGATTAAAAAAATAAGAATAACAAAATAGTTAAAATAAGCGAAATGAAAGAGTTAAAAGTAATTAAAGCCAGATTGTTTTTTTTCTTCCAAAACATTGTTTGCCAAACAAAATTAAATAATTTTTAAAATAAATCTCTTTTTAGAGATTTGAATATTCTATCATTTCGAAAATTGTAGGCCTACATATATAAAGTACTAAGATGATTATTTTGAAACCTAAGAGATTGCAATTTCAGACAAAAAGGGCAGACTCTATGCAATAAATTAATACTTATGTAGCTAAACCGAATTTAACTGGTTTCATGAAGTCTTTTGATTATCTAGTGCTAAAAGTTTGTGAGTTAGTGAGAGGAGGTGTGCTCTTATCAATTATGTGTATTGAGTCTGTCAATGATTATTTTAGTACAATATTATTTATAGCATTATTGAAATTTAACTAAGTATACCTAAGACGATATTGTCTATAACAAGTTTTAAGTTAGAGAAATCATTCAGTATTAAGGCTTGTTATGTTTTCAGCATTGTTAAATTGGTAAAGTAATAATAATAGGAAGCTGTTTATTATATAAAATTTAATTCTATATAAATATATTACTTTTTGGGGTGGGGGAGGGGGGGAATGAACTCTGTTGGCTGCAGATAATCTACTTTAGGCAAAGTTTCATTTTCAATGTAACTTTTGTGTATAAATAATATGTTAATTAATGTATATAGGTAGGTCTATACACACAAGCCCCTAACGGGTTTACAACCTCTGGGTATTTTCTTTTAGTTTGTCCGAATTTTTTAATGTATAGTGTTTACACATTAGATTTAGTGCCAAAAATCGTATTATTGTTGTGGTTTAGTTCTATTTTATACAAGGGAAAAAATTGATTGATTTAAATTATATTTTTAAAAATATATAAATTAAAATAAATATGAAATGTTTTTGAGAAATTGAATATTGTGCCTTACATTTAGAGCATTGTTAACATTTACCTAAGAGAGTTGTTTTGGTACCATTAAATACCATCTACATGGGAATACATAAGTTCATCAAATTAAATTTTAATCTTCTACCAACTTTTTCGATCGCTATTATGAGTCGATTAGTATTTCTACCAGTTAGGTCTACGCTAAAGCAAATTTGGATGTATTTGTGGAAATATATATTTGTAGAGCTTGAAATATGCTTTGCTAACAATATAACTCCACACATAATACTGTCTATAGTCTAAATGATTGTACTATACTTTCTAATATTCCGCAAACAGTTAATTACCAGGTTTTGCACTGCCAACTAAACAGGCAAAAATATAATTGCAATACAGACATGGCAGACAAAGTTTTACACAAAAGTTCATTTCAATTATTTCATACCATAATAATATGTCTATATCTATTAGGAAGAAATAAGCTTTTCGATGGGAAAAGAATTTTCCAAATCAATTGAGTAGTTCTTCTTACAATCATGTAGAATGTTCACCTTTATAATATTACTATAGACATTACTTACATGATACAGTATTAAAGTTCGTTTAAATTCTAACTGAAATGTCGTTACCTAAAAATGTTATGAAGAAAGTTTACAGTTCCTCGGTGATAGATAATCCCAAATCCCTCAGTGATCTATCCCGGAAAAATCTTAACAAATTTATCTAATTGTAGGCCTACTACAGTTTAATAAAGAAAAAAATGTTTTGGACTTTAGCAGAATACTTAAACTATAATGATAAATTTATTTTTCTCTTCAAGAATTCTAATAGAATTTTTTTTAATCGATAATCATATTTATAGTTTTAATATTTTAAAATAAATTAACTAAACTTTCCTGTACTGTCTTCATAGAAATATCAGCATCAAAAAATTGGACAGATATCTACCTTAAGTTCTTTAGAAAAATCTTCTTCCTGATTCCAATCGTCCACTACCATTCTTCCTTCAATATCAAGGTTATCAAAATCATGAAGATTAACATTCACATTCGTATAGCCTTCCATATTACAGTATTATGAAAGTCGCTACACGATCGCGCACTTGACTATCAGACAGTCGTTTAATCCAATCTTCTTCAATTTACACTGAAAAAATTACAAATATTATTAAAAACATGTTTTTGAAAAACAAGTAAATTAACAGTTATTACAAGTGTAAAATATTAACACACAATGAAAGTTATACTTACTTCCGGAGAAAACTGTCTGATAGGCATTGCTTCCAAAATATACATCCAATCAGAAAATTAACTATTACCTTACATTAACAACATACAACTATCACAACATCAGGATTCCTTCTTGAAGATTTTACTTTTAAAATTATATCGGCTATGTTGAACCTTCTAATTTATAGACCATATTCATAAAAAATATTTACAGAAATCATTAGAGTTATTTTAACGCTTTGCACTCCAATGTGAGCAGTTAGCCGATACGATATAAACTGCTTCCGTTATTCAAAGTCAACAATGAGGCAACACAATTTTCGTTTAAATTTCGCATCTCCCTGTTATACATGTGAACTTTTTTACCATTCCCTTCTATAATATCCACAGACATCAATTAAATATTCATTTTAAAAGTTTGACTTGATATTTTTTAAATAATATCTTAATTTTTTTTTAAAGAATATCTAATCAGTTACTTTTGTTGTTGAATATCCATCTTATTTTAATTGCACATTTTTTAAAGAATATGGAATCAGTTACTTTTGGTATTGAATATACATCTTATTTTAATTGAATCTCATGAAAATTCAATTTATAACTATAACTAACTAACTTGTCTGTATTTCTGACATTCTATATTTAGATTTTGTGATATTGAAAAAAGTGAAAATTTATATTTGGATAAATTCTTTTTATATATTTTGTGTTTATATGGCGCCCTGAACATAATTGCTTCCAGGAGGGATGTAATTAAATATTTTCACTTTGTTCAATGCCTACAGCATTCCTAGTACTTTATCGATGAGGACTGATTGTAGGAGCATAAGAACTCTGAGGTGCGTCCAGTTTAAAAACAATTTTCTATCGTAATTTTGGTTCAAATTTAATAATCTAAGGACCAATTGAAAGATAAATATTGAATACATCTCATACAAGTTTTCTTTTTTATATCTGGGCTTAAAAATCAGCTATTTACATTATTATTATTTAATCTAATTTTGTCTCCAACTATATACTCCTGTAAATTTATATTTACAATAGTGTATTAATATTTTATGATTATGTAATTTGTAATATGATGATGGCTTTATGGATACAATAAATGAATCTAAAGAATTAACATTAAGGGGATATCAGGGCGAAACTGATCCATGCGGCCGTTTGCAATCGTACCACTTTCTTAAAGAAATGTAGAGATAAAGTAATATAATAAGTGGGAATCAGTTCAAGAACATACAAATGAACATATGAAAACACAAATTTTACATTGTCATTATACCTAATGATATAGGGTGATTCAATAAGAACACCTTCTTTTAAATTCTAAGCTATTGTTGCATTGCTGATATGGCAACATTTTATTTATTCAGTATTTTCTTAATCAGTATTTTTTTAAAGTTTACAATGAAAACGCATTACAAATATGGTGAGTGTTATGCAGAAATTGTGCAGAAGCTTTGTATGGCTCTAGGTCGTCATAATCCACCTAATAAGTTAACGGTTCATAGGCTAATATAAAATTTTTTTGACACAACAGGTTTGATTGGAGATCAAAACAGCAGTGCACTCTCATTCCAGCCGGTCTGATCAGAACATCGCAATTGTGAACAACAGTGTTGCCGTAAGTCCATAAAAGTCAATTTGCTGTCGTTCACAACAGTTGGGCATCTCAAAAAGCTTCAGCGAATTTTCACAAAAGATCTCCATATGCAGAACTGCAAAATTCAGTTCATTCAACAACTAAAACCAATGGACCTTTTCCAACATAGACAGTTTGTTGAATGTATTTTGGAGAGACAACATGCAGATGACAATTTTTCAAAGACAATAATCTTCTCTGATGAGGCACATTTTCATTCAATGGCTACGGTTATAAACAAAACTGATGTATTTGGAAGGCAGAAAATTCTTGCGTAACCCATCCCAAGGTATTGTATTCATAAAGAGTAACTGTGTGATGTGGATTTTGGGCTGGTGGGGTCATCACGCCTTATTTTTTGAAGATGAGGATGGAAATGCCATGACAGTGAATGGACAATGCTACAAACATTTTTATGGCTTTACCTTAATAATGTGATTACTGACCAATTATGGTTCCAACAGGATGGCACTACCTGCTACAGCTTACATGATACTATAGCCTTGTTGAGGAAAAATTTCCGACCTGAGTCCTTTCACGCAACAATGATCAGAACTGGGCAACAAGATCATATGACCTAACACCCTGTGACTTCTTCCTTTGGGGTATTTAAAATCACAAGTTTATCAAAATAATCCCAAAACAATACCAAAACTAAAGGAAGAGATTCTCAATGGTGCAACTCGAGCAGAACACCTGTCTGAATGTTATAACAAATTTCATTTCAAGTTACAACATCCAGAACAATTCACAGAGGACATATGCCAGATGTAATGGCAACATGTATCCTTTGTATTGATGTTGAAATATGTTACATTTCATAAATATAGAGTACCTTATTCAATACTTAAAAACCTGCATTGATATTGAATCACCCTTTATATAAATAGGAGGGGAAAGTCTATTTTAAACTAAGTACTAAAATGATATTCTAATTTTTACAAACAGGGTGGCTAGTGATCATTCTCTGACGAATACTTAGGAAACACACACAACCACGTTTATTGTATTTTAACTCTTACCACTATCATTATTATTACACTGAACACTCCCTCAGATCTAATTTTTTTGTACAATTATAGCTAATACTTAAAATTTTATAAAATAAAATCAATGTATTTTCTTCCTAATTTTAATTTAGTTACACAACATAACTTACAATCAATATCAAGAAAACAGTGCTGAAATAGAAAATACATTAGCATTTCATTTTATACAAACATAACCTAACTTAGAAACAGGCCTACATGCTAATAAGACAATTACTTATTCATTTTTCTTCTATACTACTAAAATAAGTAAATGTGTATAACTTCCTCAAATTTTAAACTTACCCAGATGTTGTAAACCCAATTCCAAATTGCAAATCTGATGTCTTCTTGGGTTAATATCAAACAATATTGGACACTTTTAAAGTTTGCAGATTATGAAACTATCGCTGCGCTATTTCACCAAAACTTAAAGTAATTAATAATAATAAATATTGAATTACCAATTTATGGAGACAATGAATTAATTTGTTTAATAATTTGAAAAGAAAGTCCTCCGATGTGTGAAATCTGCTGCAATTTTTTATGCCATTTAAAAATAATTTCGTACAGTATTTTGTTCAAGATTTAATCATGAATGCACTTGAAATGAATAACACTTGTGGAAACTTCAATCACCTAATGAAATAAAACAAATTAAATTCCTACAATAAACACTTATTTGAAATAAGATGTTTCGATGACTTTCAATCTGTATTTTATATGTTAATAGTAATTTTAAATCGATGCATTTCAATCATGTGTTTCTTCATCAGCTGTTTTCGACCCACTTTTCTCCAGTGTACATACCAACAATTAAATTATTTTGTGAAAATAATTTATATGGAAATAATTTTAATTGTCAATAACATTTTGCATGTTTTCTATCCCTATATCAAAATTTGAAAGGGGGGGGAGGAATTCTTTAAGTGAAATTGAACTCACTACCAAAAAAGGTATATTTTAAATTGTTAAATAAACATGTTATTTGAAATTTTCGGAATAAAATTATACACAACACTTGAATCCATAATTTTGTATACCTTCATGTCCACCAAAAACCCTTAGCAATTTAGGCAAAATTATTACCAGTTCTTGGATTAAATGAATTAAAAGAAATTAATTTTAGAAATGATGACAACAGCATTCCCAAAGTCTATAAACTGTAAAGAAACATTAGGTATTAAAATTGTAAGATATGACAAAATACATACAATACAATAAAAGGGAGAAATATGTATTAGCTTTAGTAAAAAAAAAGAAGAAAAAACCATTTTGCACTCTTTTAACGAAAGGCTAAACCCGAGAAAATAATAGAAAAACTGAATACCTAAAGGGCCTAATAAAACTTTTCAAAAATTATTATGTTAAACCTAAATCCAAGAAAAACTTTGATTTGAAAATCCAAAGAAATAAGTAAATTTATAGAATTTCTATTTCGTGTTCAATTTTAGCATTGTGAAAATTACCATTCTTGATATGGCCACTTAACTACATATTAAAAAAAGTAGGCTACTAAAATTGATTGTATTTATCACCCTTAACCCACTTGGATCAAAATCATTGAGTTGATGTCCTACAACATGCTAAAAATCTGAGAGATCAAGCTTGTATTGCTTGCACCGTCTTTTAGCTCATAACCTTTTTACTATTTGATGAATATACTATAGGTTGATTACCTTAATTTTTTCATCAGATAAACTAACTTCCATTAATTACCTTAATTTTTTCAACAAATAAACCAAATATCATAACTTTTATTAGCTACTATGATTGATTCTTTATTGTATTTTAATAAATTTTACCTACATATATATTAATTTATTAATCAAATTTGTTAATATGTGTATTTCAAGAATGTAAAATTAAAAACATAATTTTTATAATGGTAATTTATAATTTGTATTCAAAATAAGACTTATATTTATCTCGATAAACACAACTGTTATAAAATCATCCAAAAAATTAAATGAACAAGAAATTAAATTATTTTAACAGTAATTATATAAATTAACAGTTACGATTAATTTTCATTATTGTGTTTGTTAATCCTTTACTATATAACGTTATACTTAAGAATAATTTATTTCTTCAATGCAGAATTTACTTTTTAACCAATCATAATTTGAAAACTACGATATCTACCTATAGGTTAGACACAATGGCAATTCTTCACATTCGCGTCACAATATCTTCCTTGTGGCTGTGAAATTATATCGCCCTAAATATTAAGGTAAGCACAATTATTGACCTCACCAAAACCACAACAGGTTTGGCCAGGTGTCTATATATCCACCTGGCCAAACCTGTCGTTTACAAATATAGTCAAAATCTGTCGTTTGTAAAAGTGCAAACATGCAATGCCCAATATGGCATAAACAAAGCGGTTTATAATGTAGGCCTAATAGTGAAAATATTGCTTCTTATGGGTTTCTGCCAAAGTGAGGTCTAAGAGAAAATATGGCGAATCAAAAATATGTTATCAGATTTTGTAATATATGAGTTAACCGACAATTGGTCTCATTTGCAAGGTATTATGAGGGCTAGAGCATTGCATTGTATATCATCTAGCACATGAAATATGTGTGGCAGGACAAATTACAAATTGCAAGGTATTATGAGGGCTAGAGCATTGCGTTTTATATCATCTAGCACATGAAATATGTGTGGCAAGAGATCGAGTCTCAAGAACGTGATGGAAATTCATCTGTGAGATGATATCAACCACAAACTATTAATTATAAAAATAGTTTATTTAGTAGTAGAATATCTTCATTTTAAGCCAAAAATTGTTTACTCGTGAACAAAACAATAGGAAACTCTAAGCCATACAATAAAAAATTATACTTGTTATTCTCTGAGGGGTTTTTCTAAGTAATAAAAATCAAACAATTATCAACTGCCACCTATTTGATTATTCATAATGCAGCTGGATAGTTTCCATCTTCTCAATTCTTTTACTAAGCTGACTCTTTCACTCTGGCAATTGAGTAATTATCATATAGTCTATATTATGTTTGTTTCCTTAGACCTAAACATTGATGAATGTAACAACTATTAGTTCTATTATCACCTCCCAACAAAATGAAAATGATGAAAAAAAGACAAATATGTGGGGATAGACTATATATAAAAAATGAGTGTGTTTATTTACTATAGCCTGACTGCTAATTTTCAGGATTTTTTGAAGTTATACTTCTTTGCGCTCGTTGGGATGGGGTGTTGGTCGAGATACCGCGTCACGCTAAAACTGAGAAAAATCGAGCATTCGGGTAGACTCAGCGGCAGTCGTGAACGCTTGGGTGATCCCCATCTGCTACAAAGAGACACAGGTGTTCGTATCAGCCGAGGCAAAACCGAGTAAATGATACTTTCTAACCATGTGTTTTAGTATATTGTTATTGATTGTAAGAAAAATCTTGAATATTATAACCGCACAATTATACATTTTTGTGTTATCATGAAATGCTATAGACTGATACTAGTTGAGTTTATTAAAAACAGACCTAGGCTAGACAAAGTTGATTAAGATTTTTACTGCCCGCCTGATTTATGGCCTACTGACATTGTCGTAAATTATTATTACACTATAAGGTTATAATATAGTAACGGTTGCATAAAATAACAAGTGAATGGCCAAAGAAGTATAACTTCCACCGTCTGGTCCGACTCAGACCGTTTTTATTTATTTCTTTACTATATTACCTTACTTCTAAGAATAAATAATATTTTCAATGCGGGAGTCATGTTTTTCACCAAAAATCACAATTTAAAAACTAAGACATAATAGTAATGAGAATAGTGTATGGTTTGATCCATGCGCATTACATAATGACTACACTAGGTCGCTATTTATGTCACGATAGGTTTGACCAGGTGGCTCTATAACCACTTGACCAAACCTTTCATAGGTTTATTGAAGTTAATAATTTGTTTACCTTAATACATAGGGCGATATAATTAAGTCACGATAAGTTTGGCCAGGTGGGTATATAATATAACCACCTGGGCAAACCTATTGTAGGTTTATTGAAATTAATAATTTGCTTACCTTAATACAAAGGGCAATATAATTTCACAGCCGCTAGGTTCACGTGACCTATGATATCGGATAAAACATTGCAATTTCTTTAGTAATGTATGAGACATGAATGGGAACATTTGCCATTATGTCTAATCTATAAATATGTGAATTTCAAAGTTTTTAAATTGTTTTTTTTTTTGGTGAAAAAAGTGACTTCCACATTGAAAACATTATTTATTCTTAAGAACTAATAAACGAATAAAAAAAAAAATAAAAGTCAGGCTACTGTAAATAAATCTATTTCCCTATTAATCATGTCCTTGGTGCCTTTAGAGCTACAGATGATTTTAACCAACCTTGATCACATTTTAATATATATATTATATATATATATATATATATATATATATATATATATATATATATATATATATGATGAGATTCTTGTACTTAAAAGTACAACACTCTATTTAAATAATGCCACTTTAGTCAACTACAAGTACCGTACTTACTATGCGCAATTATCCATTCTAGTCAGCCCTGATTTTTAGTTAAAAAATTGTCGTAATTGTTTACTACCTACCATATTTAGAAACAATTAGATCATATTTGATATCGGAAAATACTTTTAAAATATTAAAATACTTTAGTTTAGTAGAAAAAAAGAAATGTAAAAGTACGAAATCCAGCTATATATAAATGCGTATTTCAGCTTAATATTGATATAGTATGAAGAATCATGAGGTTTGGGCAGGTGAAAATTTATATATATTTCTAATATTATAGTGGCAGTTGCGGTGTACTGCGCATCGTGTTATTCATACGCTATTGTAGGCTTCTTACTTCATTGGCATAATTTTGATTTCCTTCCAAAATAATGATATATTGTCTAATATTGTCAAAAAATATCTGAATAATGACAAACAAGGTGAATAGTTTAAGTTTGCATGATTTTTAGCGACTAAAACTTGGAGTAAGGTATAATACATAATGGTAAATGTTCCGTTTAACATGGCGACTTATTTTCCGGACTTTATATTTTTATTGTCTACTGCATACCTTACTTCTTAAGAATAAATAATGTTTTCCTTATGCAGATCACTATTTTTCACTGAAAAATCACAATCTAAAAACTATCAAATCCAATGTATTTATAAGTTAGATATAATGGCAGATGTTCATATTTACATCTCATATGTTACTAAAGATATTTCAATCTATAATATCCGTGATATGCTGTGAATCCTCCATATTAATAATCTAATTTCAAATTATTAACTTCAATAAACATACGAAAAGTTTGGCCAGGTGTTTATATATATATATATATATATATATATATAGCTACCTGTCGTGATATATAATTATATCGCAAAGTAAACAAATTATTAACTTCAATAAGCATACGAAAGGCAACCTGGACGAACCTGTTGTGATATGAACAAGCAATCTAGCATAGTCTCATTGTGTCATGTGCATGCCTCAAACCATATGTGCTATTAACATTCCCATTATGTTTTAACCTATAAATATGTCGAATTTGGTAGTTTTTAGATTGGAATTTTTCAGTGAAAAATAGTGATCTGTGCAAGGAAAACATTATTTATTCTTAAAAAGTAAGGTATCTAGTAGACGATAAAAAAAAAAAAAATCTGTAAAATAAGGCACCACCTTAAAGTAAATATTTACCTACATAATAACCATACTAACTTGATTAACATAGTCATACAAATTAACTTAGACATTCATAGTAACCTAACCAGACCTGGATATATTTCTTATTTTCTACTATAAAATAATGTATTTTGGTAGGTACTTCAAAGTGTCATCCAGCATCAAATATGATCTAATTGTTTCAAAATAAGGCAGGTAGTTAACGATTTCGACAATTTTCTTAACCAAATATCAGGACAAACTAGAATGCATAATTACCCTTTATAAAATAGCGTTTCTACAAGCTATATCCCACACATCATATTGATACAATTACCATAACTTAGTAATAGAGGGTGTAATTCATATACATCATATACAAGAAAAAAATCAATTTGAGAATTGTATAGTTAATTTATTTTTTTTCAATTCTGGATACCTAACTTAGCTCCAGTTGAAATGAAAACTCCCAAGATTACAAAACTTGTTTAAATCAATAACTTATATTTGATATTTTAGACAGCCTAATAGCTCATTTACTGATACTATATACTTAAAACAGAAAAACATGGTTTTTTATTATATAAAGTGATCAAATCTATACTTACATGATTTTATACAATTAGAACATCACAACACAAAGTTAGCCAAGAATAAAGATCTTTCATAGAACTCTGTGAAATGTCTTTATAAAGCGTCGTACGTCTATAACAATTAATTAATAACAATAATAAATTCAAATTCTCATTACAAAATGGTATTAAACATACATACCTTATAATTCTGAACTAGAACAATCTGTATTTACTTCTTACTGCCGTTTAATTAGATACAAAACAAAGTCTTCATAAACAACTCTAGGTTCCAACTACACATGAAAATCAATGTCAGCCATTTTGTTTTGGACAGAGGGGAAAAAGAGAAGGTGTCAAGGTGTAATGATTGACATATATTATGGGGATAGGAAAATAAATTAACTAACCCTGTAATTCTATTTTTATTATATCATTGATCATTCGTTCACTCAATTTAACAGTAAAAGTAACAAATATAAATAAAAAAATTGTTACAAAAAATATATATTTAACGATCACGATCAAGTTTAATGAATCTAATTATTTGTTCGACTACGTGTATACGTATATCAACGATTACTAAATCTGAAATTTAAAGCAATTTACATATCTAAATTGTTACTAAAATATATTGACAACAGTTTACGTTACAATACTTATTATAGTATGCTTTAGATATGCACAGACAATATGGAACAATGGAACTATCACCGATCACACCAGGTGATCGTCGTCTGGTTTAGTTTCAAAATTAATTCACAGGCAGCGTTGGCTGTCAATGCTGTCATGTTATTGCTTGTTGTATGTACCCAATCTGTAATGTCTGTACTTTATACTTGGTTCATTGAATGACAGTTTTATTTGAGAAATTACTATATAAACGTGTTTGTAATTATAGTTTATTTCCTGAACTGATATTCCTCAAATGAACTAACTATTACTTCCCATTTATATATACAGTATATTATATTGAATTTCATAACCTAACCCCATTTACTAGCTTAACATTTTCAAACCATTTTTATAAGATGATAGTTTGTGTACAACTAAAACGGCAGCAAAGTAATGGTACTTTACTGTATTAACTTAAAAACTAAACTAATGATAAAAATTTCAAAACCTACTTGTAATCCACAGTTCACAATAATATTATTGATTCCAGGTATTATAGGCCTACCAATCAATACTATAATAATTGTGGGATGGGAATAGTTTTATAAAAGATCAAAAAAGTTCAAGATTTTTTTCAAGGTATGGGTACTAGAGTACTAAAACATATATGTACATTTTTTACATGGTACAAAAAAGTGTGCTACAAACACAAAGAAAAGCACTTCCAATAGCTCTAGTTTTTTGTAATAAATGGGTTTAAAGGGAGCAATAAAAACAATTTAAACTCCTTAAATAAATTAAACAAATATATCATTGATAAATTAAATACTTTAGAATATAGTAAAACATTCTTATTTAAATTGCATACTTCAAAAGGTTTTTAACAACTCTTAAAACAATATGAAATTGTTGGTTTAACTAAGTATGTTTACAATTTTGATAATTTGGTTGTAACACTAAAACATAATATATTCTTTCAATATTTGGTCAAAATGTTCTTCCACACTCTTGAAGTAATAAATATAAAAAATCTTACTTTTAAAACAAACTTTCAGATTATCTAAAAAAAAAAAACAATTGATTATAATACTTATGTTAAAAAGTGATTTATCTTTTAAAGAGTAAGAGCTAGGCAATTGAAATTTAGTTGAGATGTTTAAACATAAAAGTCAGTCAAATACCATCTTGAATGAATTTATAAAAAAATATATTTATTTTTCTTTCTTCATCTCATGAAAATTTAGTTAATAACAAAATACAAAATTCCATTTTTTTAAATCCACTCCAATGATTTTGTTAAAATTTAGCTTTTAGGACATACAGAGAATGTGTTGTCAACTATTGCCCTGATAATTCTGATTAGGAGTTATTGGCCAAAAAAGAATTATGTTTTACATGAGCAATTGGTTTGTATAAAAAACACACATCATAAAAAATTTGATTGAAATCACTTGGTCTGATTTTGAGGTATTATCCCATTCTAAATAGGATGTTTCAAGGTTAATGTCCACTTTTTGATTGATAGATCCCGAAGAGATTTTTTTTGTTTATTTATGGTTTGGATTTGGGAACTTACACTAAAACTTAACTATGTTTGATAACTTATTTACAAAATAGACATAATTAGTAAAATACACATGAGGTAAGGGATTTAGGACAGAAATACCAGGAGGGTAGCAGAGCATGATACTCATATTACATCTGAGGAAATAACCTAAGACTACTAACCTTCGGACCTTCGATCTAACCTTCGGACCACTGTGTGCGAGTGAAAAGCTGCATCCTGCTCGAGGTGACCTTGCTTTAACTAAACACAGCTGATCTAGATCTGAAGGTCGATAAACATTCCCCAATCCAAGATGTCAAGTGTCCTTAGGGCAATCCTAAGGTTAGTTCTGTGCTGATGGATGAATTGTAGAAGGGTGATTGTGCATCAAACGGAGCCTATGGAAGACTAGGCAACCGTTCATGGTACATAACCATTTTCTTTAATATTGAAACTAATGGGGTCATTTATGGATTCTTCACAAAGTTAGACAAATTAATAATAACATAGCATACTTAAACATTATTATTGATAATGAAATAGAAACAACTTCAGTTGCTTCTAGGTCCTGTGATAAGGTGGAGGTGTGACAGTGTGAAAAGTCAGATTTTAATATAGACTCATTTAAAAGACGCGGTGAAGCCAAAGAGATAAGAGATTCAAATAATAAATTAAATTTAGTAACGTCATTAATAAAAGAAAAATGGATTTTCAAGACAACAGTATGAATTATTATGTTTAATTTTAATGTAATTTAGTTTGTTTGTTATGTTAAGTAAATCATTTGTATTTTACGGCAGTGCGGTAAAACGTGGGAACAGTAACCGGAAGGAACGCTTTCGGAAGTAAGAATTTGCCTCATGGTAAAGTCAGTCTAAGTCCAGAGCTTGGAGGGACTAGATGTGTTTCTAAAAAGTCTAAGTCCAGCGTTAGGAGTGACAAGATGTGCTTTCTAAAAGTTGAGTTTACCGCTTAAAATGGACAGGTTGTGTTTTTCAAGTAATAATCCAGTTTTTGGAGAAATAAGATCGTAGAAAGAGTTTCTAGGTTCTATTAGAACAATGTACATTTGATTTTTTTATCTCAAATAGAGATCGAAAGTATATAAGAATCCATGTTTAGCGTGTTTCAAAGACAATAATTTGGGAACATAAAAGACAATAATTTACGTACGCGAGTTATGAATATTCTCAACAACTGGAGAAAACAACTTCTGAACGAGGGAGAATCCTCTACAAGCCGTAGAACTTCAATTCGTAGGACATCAGTTTTCCATTCGGACTCAGACAATGTTTTTATTTAAATCGGCGTTGTGGTATAGACGCTGTATATTATCTGTTTGATTAATAACCTGTATTATGTTTAAATTAATTTTTTGTAAATGTTTATCTATTTAAAGAAAATTTAGTAGATTATTACTAGAAGAGATACTAGTAAAATGAAACTTTTAATTAATGAAAATAGAATCTTTTCATTTTTTCTTTTAGAGCTACAAAGTTACTAAAAAAAAATTTCATAGATAAAATTCCTGTTGCAACAATTTTATTGGTAAAAGCATTTTTAAAGATAAAATTAATTAATTTGAAAGAAAGAAATAAAGGAGATATAAATTCATAATTTGTTATTGAAACTAAAGAGGATAACTAGTATTTGTAATATGATTTTTTTTTGTTGTTAATAATAATTTGTAGGATGTTTCTTTGAATGTTTAATAAATGTTTTCTTTGTAACATTTCAGCCAAAGTGTTCTCATTTAAAACCAAAATCCACTGTAAGTACACTGTGAAAAGAACTTACGACCTCAGAGATTTTTTTTTCTTTCTTTTAAATATTTAAATTCATTCTTTTTTCAAAATTGGTATGCTAAAGCAAACCTGGCGCCCTATAGTCGAGCAAATTAACAAATTAATAACAATTAAAAGTAACTTCACCTCTTTTTTGAATTATTACAAATGTCGCCGCAACTGTGGGCCTTTTTAGTCGAAATAAACAGTGATTTTGGTAATGAGAACTCTTAAAATCAAGGTAAGGACTCTCTCTATCATAATAAGAAAGATTCTTTTTTAAAAATTTTTTGTGTTAAATATAATAAAATAAAAATGGAGTTAGAAATTGTAAATGTTAATAATAGTGATGAACAGGTAGGATTAGGAAATCAAAATTCTTTAAATAATATAGAGCCATTGGAATTTACGGGGGATATTTTTGATAATTTACAGAAGGAATCGCAAAGTAATGAGCAAACAAATGAACAATTTGCACAAAATTGTTTAGATCAAGAAATAAATAGTAGTAGTAATAGTAGACGTTCAAGTGTGAACGCGAATAGTAGTTCAGGTTCGGATTTTAATGGGTTTGATAGTGATGGGATTCTAAAGAGTAAAAAACAGTGTGAAGATATCAATAAAGAAATGGTAGGAATGTTAGAAGTAGAAACTGTAGAAGAAAATTCAGATAGGGAATTAAGAGCTGAAGAGGTTAGGGTAATTGAGCAGGTTAGTGTAACCGAAGAGGTTAGGGTAGGTAAGAAATTGGAAAATAATGATCAGGATTTAGAGATTAAGAGTATGTTAAAAGTAATGATGGAAAAAATGGAACAAAATAGCTTAAGGTTTGAACAAAGTAGCTTAGAAACAAAAAAAGAAATTAATCAGAGTAGGTTAGAAGCAAAACAAAATAATGTAGATTTGAAACAAGATTTAAATAATAAATTTGATGACTTTAATAATAAATTTGATCAAAATAAGCTAGAAATTAACACTAAGCTGGAAAATTTCAATGTTAAACTCGAACAGAATAATGTTAAACTGGATAAAATAGATAATGACTTGAAACTGAGTAGATTAGAGCTAAGACAAGATAATTTAGATTTAAGAGAAGTAATGTGTAAAAAATTTGAAGAAATGAGGGTGGAATTAAAACCAAATTATATAAAATTAGATCAGAATCTTAAATTGAAAGTTAAACAAATGGAAATTAATGTAATGGAAACTAATAATAAAGTAGAATTTGAATTAAGCTATTGTCAGAAAAAAGTAGAATTTGAACAGATTAATAGTGTAGAAGGTGTTTTGGTAGAAAATATTAATAATTTAGATAACAATTTAAATCAAGCAATAGCTGAAATTGAAATTAACAGTTTTAATGAAATAAATAACATGTCAAATGATTTGATAATAATAGAGGATAATTGTGTAAATGACTGTGTTCAAGAAATTTCTAAAATAATGAATAATGGGTTAGGTAACAAGGTAAATCTAGAAATAACAAGTAATGTTGAAGTGAATAAGTTTGGTGGGGTTGGAATAGGTATAAGTAATTTGAAAAACAAAGTAAAAGTAAATAATCTAATAACGAAGGTATCAGCTGTTTATTTTAAAAAACAAGTGGGTCATAAAAATGTAGAGTTTGAAAATTATGTAATGATAAAATTTAAGAGTATCTTTCAAACCCAAGAACAAGAAATTAAAAGTTTTTGTGAGAAATCTAACTTTAAATATAATCTTGAAAGTAAAAATGTAGAAATAGTAAAAGAAGGCTTTGTACTAGTATATAAGAATGGTGGGGTTAGTATTCCTAAACTAACAGATGTTGAAATTAGGTCATTGGATTCTAAGATGTTTGAGAGAAAGAGAAATGTAGATATGTCTGTAAGGGAGAAAGAGAAAGGTATTTTGTCAATACTTCCAAACAATAACAAAGGGGAATCTTTTGTTAGGAAAGGGTCTGTTGTGATGACTAGGCAAGACAAACTGTCCATGTGGACAGAGGTATTTAACGCTAGAGATATTTACAAAAATCAAATCATGTACTTTAAAATTTTTCACCAATCGGGGAACCATCGAAAGAAATAGATAATTTATAATTGTTGTAATCAATTGAAATTTGGAATGAATAAATAAATGTAAGGACATTTTATAAACACACGGACTTGATTTTTAAAATAATTAATAAAAAGTAGTTAAGATTTTGTTAATAAGTAAGTTTAAGTTTGAAAATAGATAATTAAGAGTTATGAATACTAATAATTTGTGTGTACTGATAAATTTTGTAAGCTAAGACAGAAATATAGAAAATAATTATATGCCAAGCTAGTATGATTAAGAAGAAATAATATTTAGAAACGTTTAGGTATTTGCTAAGTGAAAGATGCAAGATTGTTAGTAAATAACCGAGTGTTGTTTATACTAAGATAAATATTGACTTTACGTGTTAAGATAAAGCAGATTGGTTCGAAGCAAAGATTCAGTTTAGTGTTGAAGAAAAAATATTCAATATTAAGTAGGTGGATTCAATAAAATATTCAATAATGACGAGAGAAATAGAATCTAGTTGGAGCTAAAAGGTTCACTTCTTATCAGTAGACAGATATATTGCTTCATACGGCTAGGGGAGATTGTTTATTCCTTAGTCAGGTATAAATTCCTGTGCATGACATTGAGACGAAATATAGGGTGTTACCAAAATGCTGTCTAGGAAAATAAAAAACCTTTGACGTATAATTCTAATTTAACTTGCGTTTTCGAATAAAATTTACTTAAATAAAGGATAATTGGCTTTAAATAAAGTAAACAAGAACAAAAGTAGATTACTTAAATAACTTTAATAGTATTGAAGGTAAAATTTCTAAGTAAAGGACTTAGAATAAATTTTAAAAAATAAAATTTTCTTTTTGAATTTGAATAATAACATCTAGAAAGGATTACATAAACAGAAAATCGACGATGCTAGTAATAAACTTGGTAAAAATAAACATTATTTCAACTTCGGATGAAACGATTTTAATGAAATTTTTTATGAATTTTAAAATTTTCTTCGTGTAGATGCATTTAAGGAGTACATGAACATTTTGGGAGGAGGTAGGCGTTTGTGTAGTCAAAATAGAATGTTTTATTCGTAAGAATAAGGCATTCTGAGACTGCATAAGAGGGCGTGTTGTGAAATAGGGATGTGTTTTGGGCTTTATCTTGAATCAAGTAGGGATATTGCATTCAACCACTGCACATTTCAACGTTACAACATGTTACTCTGTGTAAGAGTCTAAAGAGCAATTTGAAGTATGCACGGTAAAAAGTAGGCGGTCAGAAGGACTGTAGTGGGGTAAGTAGGAGGTCAAATGCATAAAATAAACAAAAAATTCATAAAAATCAAATAAAAAAGGTATAAATAAAAAACAAAATAAAAATGGAACGTTGGAGGGTTTTATTAATCGACGTTCGGCAGGGCTTTGTCATAAGGATAGAGGAGTATAAAGCAATTGCTGTCACTATGACAAATCCCGGCCGAGTTTTGAAAAGTAAAATAAGAAAAAATAAAAAACAAAAACAAAAAATTGTCATACAACTCATGTAAATGAAATATAGTTAAAACTTTGACAATTTTGAGAAGTTTAAAGAACAAAGAGTTCTTATTTTGTGTTGAGAAATACAGAAATTTAGTAGAAGAAGTTCAAGAGAGAACTAGGAGTTCTTGAGTATATTGTAAAATATAAAGTTTGGTAGGCGAACTGTCTTTCGAGGCAGGATGTAGCTATGTTCGAGAAGTGATATGATCAAGGCCTAGGATATCATTTCTAGAAGGTAGTGATTTAGAGTTAATTGGAAAACTTATCAAAAAATCCAACGTAGTTGTTTAAAGTTCTGTCACATGTAATTTTGGGCAAAAAACATAAACAATGACTTATGTTTGTAAGTGTCATAAACTTTCATAGATATAGGAAAAGTTTTTTTTTTTTTGGGTCTATTCTAACAAGTAGAAACAGATGTTGAAGGAAGTAGTCAAGGACCGAAAGGACAATGCTTACATGGTGAAAGGAGGGGGTTTGTTTAAGAAACAAAGCCTAGTAATAAATCGGACGTGACAAAAGGAGGGTTTTTATGAAATGAAGCGAAAAGTTTTATAAAATTGTAAAAATGTTGATTAGCTGATTAGGATAGGTAATTAGATGTTAAATTGTAAAACGATAAGTTGTATGTTTTGATGTTATAAATTTTAAGGATTATTAGATAATATGAGATAAAAAATTGTTAGTTTTAAGTGATTTATGATTTGAGAATGTGAAGAATAGTTGTTTAAAGTTTGAGAATTTATGTGAGTTTTGCCAAGACAGATAATGATAAAGTTTTTAAGTTTTTTTTTTTGATGTTAAATGATGAGTAAAGGAGGTTAAGTTTTTGTTTTTTAAAGGAAGGAATAATAAATTAATAATGATAAAGAGATTTTGATGAAATTTATAAATGAAATAAATAATTAACGTTTTTTAATAAATAAGGTTTGAATTTAAAACAATAGATGATTGTGAGAAGTTATTTGATAAAGGTGTCTAAAGATTTTGATGAAATAAGGTGTTAGCTGGGAAAGCAATGATAATTTTTTTATTTTTTGAAGTTTTTGTATACAAGTAATAGATGATTAAGAAGATTTTAATAAGAAGTAGTTTAAATGAGAGATTTTTGAGTTTTATATGAAGATGATGACTTTACAGAATTGTTGAGTAAAGTGGTATTTAAAATGAAGTTGTTCTGTTAAGAAACTTTTATAAAAAAGGTAGTTAGGTTGCATTAATGGTAAATTTTTAGTTTTTAAGAGGTTTTTTGAGTACTGCGATGAAATAAAAGAAATATACGACGATTTTAATGAAATAAAGGAAATATGCGACGATTTTAATGAAACAAGAGGAGATTTAAGGAATTCTACGAAATACGGCGATTATTATGATTTTTAAAGGAAGCTACGTTGAAATAAGGAGATTATTTATGAAAGAATATAGGTAAATAATAAGGAGTTTTTTATTATGAAGAATTTGTTTGGGGATTAATGCAACTTGAATTATTAAAATATGAAAGACAAGATGGAAATAATTTTAAGATAGGATACTGAGAGACAATACAATTGTAAAGAGGTAATTTTTAAATAAATAGATGAGTTTTGTAAGTAATTATATTTTTTTTGATAATAATGATGTTATATTTTTGAATTTTAGTTGAAGAAAAGAGTTTTTTGTAATTATAAAATCAGTAGTTAACATGTTATCCCAGCAAGACAAAGGAGAATTGAGATTTTAAGTAAGAATAAATAGTTATTGGATTTAAACTAAAATGAATAATAATATAAGATGATAATTGAAAAGTTTAAGGTGAATTGAAGTAATGTTGAGTAATAAGTAAATAATTTCGTAAAAATGTTAATTAAAAATGAGAGGTTTTAAATTGTAATTGTGTTTAATTAAAAAATGATTCAGATGAATATCTAGAGTCAAAGGTAGATTTTCAAAGGATGTAGAAATGTCGTCTTGGCAAAGAGGATGAGACGAGAAAAAGTATATAGACGGCTGTCTGGGAGATAAGCTTTGAGTGACGGGATCCTGTCAACAAAAAATGTTGATGGAAAGTTTCAGCCAACAAGGTTGGAAAGGAAACTGATGATGGGTTTTATTGTATAAATAGAGATAAGGCTTGGCACTAATTGATTCGTATATATTTTTTTCTTTTTACAAATGAGTTATGATGACTCAAACAAATTGAGATAGTAAAATAGGATTATTAATAAATAGATTTTTTAGTTTTTATAAGAAAAGAGAATCTTTCTTAAAATTAAGTATACTAGGGATACTTATTTTCTTTCATGAGGTCCTTAGCTTCTGAAATGAAATGTCTTGAACATCCATTAATATTTTTTTTCGATTTGAAATATATATATATAAAAGCTTTGTATTCCAATACCTGTATTGAAATACAAACCTTGTGGGGTTTTTGTGACAGTGTGAAAAGTCAGATTTTAATATAGACTCATTTAAAAGACGCGGTGAAGCCAAAGAGATAAGAGATTCAAATAATAAATTAAATTTAGTAACGTCATTAATAAAAGAAAAATGGATTTTCAAGACAACAGTATGAATTATTATGTTTAATTTTAATGTAATTTAGTTTGTTTGTTATGTTAAGTAAATCATTTGTATTTTACGGCAGTGCGGTAAAACGTGGGAACAGTAACCGGAAGGAACGCTTTCGGAAGTAAGAATTTGCCTCATGGTAAAGTCAGTCTAAGTCCAGAGCTTGGAGGGACTAGATGTGTTTCTAAAAAGTCTAAGTCCAGCGTTAGGAGTGACAAGATGTGCTTTCTAAAAGTTGAGTTTACCGCTTAAAATGGACAGGTTGTGTTTTTCAAGTAATAATCCAGTTTTTGGAGAAATAAGATCGTAGAAAGAGTTTCTAGGTTCTATTAGAACAATGTACATTTGATTTTTTTATCTCAAATAGAGATCGAAAGTATATAAGAATCCATGTTTAGCGTGTTTCAAAGACAATAATTTGGGAACATAAAAGACAATAATTTACGTACGCGAGTTATGAATATTCTCAACAACTGGAGAAAACAACTTCTGAACGAGGGAGAATCCTCTACAAGCCGTAGAACTTCAATTCGTAGGACATCAGTTTTCCATTCGGACTCAGACAATGTTTTTATTTAAATCGGCGTTGTGGTATAGACGCTGTATATTATCTGTTTGATTAATAACCTGTATTATGTTTAAATTAATTTTTTGTAAATGTTTATCTATTTAAAGAAAATTTAGTAGATTATTACTAGAAGAGATACTAGTAAAATGAAACTTTTAATTAATGAAAATAGAATCTTTTCATTTTTTCTTTTAGAGCTACAAAGTTACTAAAAAAAAATTTCATAGATAAAATTCCTGTTGCAACAATTTTATTGGTAAAAGCATTTTTAAAGATAAAATTAATTAATTTGAAAGAAAGAAATAAAGGAGATATAAATTCATAATTTGTTATTGAAACTAAAGAGGATAACTAGTATTTGTAATATGATTTTTTTTTGTTGTTAATAATAATTTGTAGGATGTTTCTTTGAATGTTTAATAAATGTTTTCTTTGTAACATTTCAGCCAAAGTGTTCTCATTTAAAACCAAAATCCACTGTAAGTACACTGTGAAAAGAACTTACGACCTCAGAGATTTTTTTTTCTTTCTTTTAAATATTTAAATTCATTCTTTTTTCAAAATTGGTATGCTAAAGCAAACCTGGCGCCCTATAGTCGAGCAAATTAACAAATTAATAACAATTAAAAGTAACTTCACCTCTTTTTTGAATTATTACAGAGGGAAGCCCTATGAGCTATACCAAATCAAAATCTCATCAGATAAAGTAATTGGACAATGCCACTGAAGAGAATCCAGTGTACAATCCACCATAGTAAGGGGCTGCTCCTGTAGTCTTCTGTCAGTGATTTCTAACTGAGGACATAGACCTACCCCTTATTGGATAAATGGAGGTAAGTTAAGAGGGATTGCAAGAGGTAAGGTCATATACAATGGTTCATATAATAACTTGCAAATCTGATGTATGATTGTCCTTAACATCCAAATTTGAGCGCTTCAAATCTCATTCTGAAATACATTACTCTATAAAAACTGCAACAAAATAGTCAGCTGTTTCTTCTAGCACATCGATAACTTTCAGGTAGAATTTTTCTCTCTATAATTGTACATATTTAACAATGACACGTTATATACCTACCATCAGTCTCAGGTTCTTTCTTCTTAGCTCTGAAAGCCACTTTCCTCATTCATCATTTTTATTGAGGAAAGTCTATGAATATCCTAAATTTAATTAATTGTAATGAAGACATTGAACTCTCTTTAATCAATAGTTTCTTTAAGATAAGTTTAAAAGATCAAATAATTATATTAATGTTTGTAGCGACACGCTACTCCTTTGCATCGTTACGCTAAATTGTTGTGAATATAGTTGTATTCCATTGTAATGTCTGAACTTGTAAATAAATTACACATACAGCAAAGAGAGAGAAAACACTGGACTGACCAAGGCTGCGCAGTGTTGGGAGACATGTGTGCTCAACCCCAGATGACCACATTTACTTCAAAATCATTCTGTTTCACAGTCACCTGCAACACTCCTCTCTCTCTCTCTCTCTCTCTCTCTCTCTCTCTCTCTCTCTCTCTCTCTCTCTCTCTCTCTCTCTCTCTCTCTCTCTCTCCTAAATTCTCTTTTTTTCTTTAGTGTTTTCCTTAACTGTCTTTCCTTCTTTGATCTGCCGGGTGATCCTGGCAGCATGGACACACCATTCGCTGGCTGAGAACTGATCCCCTCGGGACAAGTGTTACCTCAATGGTCTGTCGGCTGATCCCATCAGCACAGACTTCTCCGTTCATTGTCTGAAGGCTGAATCCCTCCAGGACAAAGTTCCAACCTCCGTGTGGTCTGTCGGCTGATCCCGACGGCACTCTACCTCATTTGATATCTGAGGGCTGATCCCCTTGGGACAAACTCCTATCACGTTATTTTCTACTGAATACGCATATTGTCGAACCCCTTCTGACACCTAAACGATAGTACCTATCCTCAGTCTAAACAAAAAACCCAGCTCCGACAATGTTTATAATACTTTGGCTTATTAAACATATCTTAATCCTTCATATTTAAGTAAATAATGTAAAAATGGAAAATTATTTTTTGATTATTTCACAGTATTAGAAAGCTTAACAATTTTGCAATTGTAACATTGTTCAATAATGTCTGTAATATATAAATCATGTTTTGACACCTGTATGTGGTAATTTATTAGGAAGAGACCCGAGACGTGACTCATCTTTGCTAACCCGATGTTTTGCGTAATTGGAAAGAGAGGTTATTGATGCGAGATGAACATATTGAACATACTTTGTAGTCTGTACACTTTGGTCTAGCTGTACACAAACAGATCAGGAAAGCTGGTATCATTGGTCATAATGACTATGACTGCTAAGGGCACAAGTGTACCTCTGAAGATGATAGCAGAGCTATCGAAATGTACATAAGGTAATATAAACACCGTATACAGTTTTGTGTAGTTGTGTTATTTTGTGGTTTGGGGTTTTTCCTTGTTCATGCTGAGGGCACATTTGAAAAAAGTAATGCGCTAAACCGGTGGGATTCACTCGGATGTTTATTGTATAACATGACCTGAGAGTTAGAGATGAAGAAGTCTGGTATTGGGGCCAACAATACCACCTGAAACTCTTGGCATATGCGAATGATGTTGTCATTGTATATTATTCAGTTTATGTGCGCAAGATATTTAGGATGGTGCTGAAACTTTAGGATTAAGAATCAACCAGGAAAGTGCCAAATGCATGGTAATATCTAATTTTCTTGCAAAAAGAGAAAGATATGGGTCATATGTTATCAACAGTAAATACAGTGTGAGTGATACAGAAAATTACAGATTTAGGTTCTCTAATACCAATGATCTTGGAGAAGACCAGTCTCAGCTAAAGGTGGCTCATATGAGTTGGATATTTTGCCCAAATGAACACATCAAAACCAACAAAACACTCTTTCCTTGAACAACCAGATGACTAAAGAGTTGGATGTCCCAAATTCAGATAGTTCAATCGTGCTGAACAGGATGCTATATAGATCGTGACATGGAATTGGAGACCAGTAGCATTGGACTTAAGACCGGCGAGATATTCTTCTGCAGGCCAAAGACTTGATCTAGGTTGTAGAGGCAAGGATGTGTATTCAGTTTGTTCAAATTATTGTAAAAAAACTAATAATATTGTATATAAAATGCTTGTATGTTTGGTTGAAGACTTTTTGAATCATTCTGTATATCAACTATAGGCTACCTATTAAAAAATAGTACAGTTTTATATTACAAATTGAATAGCAATTAAAACTATGTAATATACAAGGTGCATTTCAAAAGTAGGAGATGATCAGTTAAAAAAAGAGAACTGATTGCATTATTGTTTTATGTTTCAAACACTTTTTATAGTATGAAGCAAGCTTTTTCAAACTCTCTACATAAAATTCTGCCAACCTGGGATTTCATCCATTTTTACATTGAAATTTCAACTCATCAGTTTCCTAGAATGTTATCATTGAAACATAAGTTACTGTTAGTTCTTGAGGTATAAGAAGAGATGGTAGTCACTGAGCACAAGATCAGGATCATAGATGGATGATCAAAAATTTTCCCATCAGAATTTTTTAATTGTTTTGATTGTGTGGCCAGAAATGTGAGGACATGTGTTATCGTGAATGAATTACTATTTCTGGCTTCAGTACTGTATTAGAAAGTGTTTCACAATAGATGACTTGTAATGTGATGGTTGTTCCAGTCTCCGTGGAATCGACCAAAAACACACTCCTTTAATCCCAGTTGGTATGAATTTGCTTTGAGAATGGTTTTAGTAGAATTTTTTCAGTTTGTGTGAAATGGGATAAAACCACTAACTTGATTGTTGTAACATTGATCTATAAAATCCTTGTTTGGTCACCAGTGACGATATGAGGGAAAAAAAATGAGACCATAGCGGGACGGTATAAACAGAAGTGAAAACTTTAACTATAATTTTTTTAAATTTATAATAAATTAATAAAATTTTAAACTTCCAACAAATGTAATAAAAATATTAATTATATGTAATGGTTCATTTTTATTGTTTAATACACATTTAAGTTAAAAACCATGTAATAAAGAGGCGATAATTGGAGAGTGTTCATACTCTACGTGTATTTAATATAAATTTAAGACCATGAGAATTCTGTATAAACAAAAATTAAATTAATTTTTTTATTAAATATTATTTAAAAAATAATATTTACATTTTTATTATTATTATTTACAGTACTATTTACAATAATACATTATTCTTGTATTTCGAAAATAATAATATTATTTGCATTATCATTATATTCTAAAAATGAAACGATTGGTTTTTGATAACTAAAATATGAAATGAATACTCTTGAATGAAATTAATCCAAATATCTTGTGAATACAGCGTCTATTGCAGTTCCATATGTTGTTGTACATATAGTTTAAGTAAAATTTCTTCTTCTTGACAAAATGTTTTGTATGTATGTGTGGGTGAGAGAATGTTAGTGCAATATTTTTTGTGAGTGTGAGAAAGTATTTAGATACATATATACATATAACCTACATACATACGTATAGATAGTGGAGCGTGACTGCACAATCAAGTGTGGTGCGTTACGGATTATTGTGATGACGGCACATGACAGGACAATCGAGCTTGAAGTGTTACGGTTTTGATGATGCCAAATCGATGTTTTTCCCATACAAAATGTATAGTACTATAATGTGCAAAAAGAAGTTTTCACTTCAAAAATTTGTTTTACTCTCTATGAAAGCAGACCAAAACCGACATGCAAATGTCAAGACTTTTAAGCATTACTCAACATGCCTTTATGCACCTGTCATGCATATAGTGTAGAGAGTATCAGTGACAATTCTGAACATTATTGCCTTTGAAAAGTGAGGAAATTCTATGAAATGATCACTAATTGTAAAGTGTAATTTTTCACTCACTTTTGTAATTATGCACTCAGTGAGATCATCAGTCCCAATGCTAGGCCTGTCATTCCTCTCTTCATCGTGAACATTTAAACAGCCTTGTCTAAACTCACAACATCACTCTTCATCGCGAATACGTGAGGCAATGGCCTCACTTTTCCTTCATTCATTGCACATAGGGCCACATGTTTCACACAATTGATGGTGAATTTCAACAGCATTAAGTCTTCTTCTGTTTAGAAATTTAATCACTGATCTGATTTCACAACTGGTGGGATTATTTATTTTTTCACTCATTATAAACTCACTGTCATGCTAGGGCTGGTGATATTGTGGCAGCAACCTGTCCACAATTCAAGCTACTGCACATGCGTGTACAGTAGTTATTTGCTCTTTATAACCTATCAGTTCTTAAAATGTGTCTTCATATATTTGAATTTCTTTTGTTTTAATACTAAACGTTCTGATAAATATCTAATCAGTTAAGAATTTACAATTTCATTTATCATGATATTGAAATGACGGGTTTAATATGTACGTTAGTATTTATATGCTGAGGTAAAAAAATTGCCCAACATAGCTTATATTTCATTTCATAAGTCTACTTACTCAAACATATGTGTTTTTTTATAAAATTATGTTTATAACACTGCACAAAGGAGACATACATCATTCTAAAACTACTTTTTGAGCTCATGGGACCTCTAAATGGTACATGGAAATTAATATCGGACCTATCACATAACTTTCTCAATAAATCAGTCATTAGGCCTTGCATACTGACTTTAACCTTCAATATTGTGAACTAACTAATTCAAGTTCACTTTTTAACCCTTTGAGTGCCACAAGAAAATTTTCATAACTGGAAAATTCGGCAACACATCTAAAATGCACAGACTCACCCAAAAATGCCACAGGTATAAATGGTTTTTTAGAGAACTTTGTTATAAACGACACAGATTAAATTGTATACAAGATATCTTAACAAATTTAGTGTCAAAATGTTTAGTGTTACCTAGGCTACAATTATATTTGTAAACCAAAAATATTTTATATGTGGGAAGTGTGCTATTTTCTATCCATATACTGTTTTCTTTAAGTGACCAAATTTTTAAATTATTTGGTTGAAAACCAAACTCAAACAAAAAACTTTTATCTCAGAACTAACCTATCCCAACCTAACCTAGGCCTATTTTGTTTACCTGATGTACTAGGTTGATCTAAGTTTAAATCAATATCACTATCACTAAACTGATTGTCGCTATCACTTTCTGGTTGATATAACGGGTCTAGATCACTGTCATCCCCAAATAAATGTAACAAATCATCTTCAGAGGCTAAAGAGTCATCGTCTGAATAACCTAAAAGGAATCTGTCTACTTCGCTACCTCTTAGATTTTCTTCCGCCATTTCAAAGCAATATATTATCCAAAATACTACTTTAAACTTGTAATAACTAAAATAATAACCTTCAACAAACAAATAATAAAATAACACGAACAACAAACTTCAAAAAAAACTGATGACTGTAGCGAGAAAATAATATCAACACACAATAATATCAGTACACTTCTAACCTGCAAGAGAAAATGACAACAGCTGATTTTGTGCATCTGTAATTGTTGTCATCTGTTTAGTTAGCTAAAACAAAATTTTTTCCACCACTGAATATCACTGGATATACCACAAAGTATTTTAAAACACCGAAATACTATATAGCAGATTACAAATAAATTAATTAAACTACGAAATACGCAGTGGCGATGGATCGTCACCGTGGCATTTCTCGCACGGAAAAATGGTGACGATAGATCGTCACCGTGGCACCAAAAGGGTTAAAGTCACATCATCACCATACACCTATGTACGTACATCAGCATATTAGCAGCTACACTTATTTTGAAAAAAACATCAAAATAAATTAAATTACTTGGATTAGTCACTCATAATTCTCAGCCGAGAACCTCAACTATCGAAGACAAGGCGACTGATGTGATGAACAAATTCAAAACAGTCGGAGAATAACTGTCAGAAAAATCACTGAGAAACTTGAACTAAATGTTGGTAATGTGGAAACATTAATTAAAGATCTTCATAAATTAAGCAAGGTGGACTACCCGTATTTTGAAGATTGAACACAAAGAAAAAAAGATTGGTTGCACTCTCAAAACTTCTGCAGTGTTATAAAAAGGATGGAGATAAGTTTTTACACTGTGATGAAACATGGGTGCATTAATTCACTCCAGAGGCAAAACAAAAGCATGTAATGGTGACTTCTAAGCATCCAAGCTCTGATATGGAAAGCTAAAACCACATTTTTACCTGTCAAAATCATAGCCAACTCTATTGTCATTTTCAAGCTTTTTTTGAACTCGATTTTTTTCACAGAACAGAAAATTATCACTACTGAGTACTATTCTATGATTTAAAAAAGAAAGTGAAGCCAGCGATTTATTCCAAGAGAGGAAGTTGCTCAACATTCCCTTAGTTTCCTTCAGAACAATGCTCGCCCTCACACTATTGATTTGACAATTGAAACATTACAAAAACTCAAGTGGGGATGACCTATCTCATCCTATGTATTGTCCAGATTTAGCATTTTCGTACTTTTACTTCTTCGGCCCAATAAAAATTTTTAGAAGAAAATAAATTTAACTCCAACGATGAGGTTATTGACCTGTGCAAGAATGAATCAAGATGCAGTCACACGAGCACTGGAACAAGCAGCGTATTGCAGAGAATTATATAAATTGTATTGTATTTAATAAATAAAGCTTAGCTGATATATTTATTTTGGAGATAAGCTGGTATACAGTAGAAGGATCCTTATCACATTTTGAAGATAATATTTGTAAATTAGATCTAAGCTTATTTCACTCAAGCCACAAACACGTCCTAAGCTTTAATATTAATAATGGAAATAATGAGACGATTATTCAATTCCACAAAACAGCTTTAATTGCGACATATGTTTCGCCGTTAGGAATTTTCAAGCAACTAAATTGAAAACAAAACAGGTCTAAACTAAAAATGTGAGACAGAAGGAAAGGTTAAAGTAAAAGGGGTTGATAAATAACAAAAGAAAGGTCAGGTAAAGCTGTTTTGTGGAATTGAATAATCGTCTCATTATTTCCATTATCATGGAATTCCATCATGTACCGACTGTTGTAACATTAAATTATATTATAGCAAATAGCCCCAAATTTTAAGATTATCAAATCGATAAACCGATCCATTCATTTGGGCCGTATAACACCGCACAGATGAGACTGACACCATTCTAAAAAACTACTTTTTGAGCTCAGGAACCGTAGAAAATAATATTGGACCCATCACATAACTTTCTCGCTACTAAGTATATGTGAGAAAGTAAACAAAAAGAATACATTTAACACATATATGGTAATTATATGAATATAATTAACTGCTCATGAAAATCAAAATCAACCAAATGTGTCTGTAAGCCGTCCTTGGGAGCAGTGAAAAGTATTCAGATATATCCATCATCATCCGTCATGAAGGGTTAAACAGAATTTAAGTTTTCTTATTTTGAACAAATCCTATTTATTACAATTTTTAATTTTACAGCAACAGATATAGCTTACATAAAACAATATTTATCTTATAAAACTCTAAATATGAAAACGTCTGCCCATAGTTAATTTTACAAAACCCAGTCTTATTATCAAAGTGACTTATCTTACCATAGAACAAAATAGAAATCTAATAAATATGTGCTAAATATATGAAAACAATGCAATCTAATACACAAATCTTAGGTTAAAACTGTCTTTAATCTACATTGTTCATAGATTTTTGTTATATTTTGCTTATTTTATATTTAAAGGTCTTGATTTACAACTTATTCAATTTACTTTATAACCTTACGGTGGCATATTTGATACATATTTTGTTCAATCAAAATATACTACTATATTGAGTTTAATTATATTAGTTTTGTTTAAAATATTAAACTATTTGCAATAGAATATAGTTAACAATTTTATTGTTGTATCAATTTAAATTTTGTTTCTTACCAAAATTTATTATAATCAAGACTTAGAAACAGGAAAATATTACAAATAATTATTAAAAACTATAGTAGACTGGTGATCAAACAATAAAATATCAAGGCTCAGATCAGATGAGAATAAATTACTTTGACTGTTGTGAAAATATTTCAACCACATTTATTGAATTATATTCTGATCAACATAAATTATGGAATTTCATAAACGAACTGTGTTGTACCACAAATATCAAAAATGTTTAATTTGTAAAAAATGTATGACTATTTACAGTTTAAATTATACCTGATTCAAAATCACAAATTGTCTCACACTCTATATAACAAATACCTAAAATCTCGTGATCGGCCATTTCGCTAAATGTTTATATAAAAGTACAGTATAGAAAGAAAAATTTCACTACTTATTTAAAGCGATTACTCAAGTAAACAAGAGAGATTATCAAATGAGGAACTGGATCCACCTTCTTCTGAAAACTGGAAACGAGATGTCATACCATTGTGGATTTATTTAGTTTCATTCTAATACTTCAGGAGGGCCCTGATATATCTTTCTACTAATTAAGAATTGAATTTTTATTTGTTATTTGTGGTGGCTTATTTTCTGTTTCATTATTAGGTTAGGTTAGGTGTTTATACAGTGTCCAGTAAATATAGAGAGAGCCAAACTTTGGGAGGTTATTCTGGACATCAAAATAAATAAATAAATTCTTTAAAAATATTTATCTCCCAATACTTATTCAATTCCAAAATGAATTGAGATAACACTACCAAATTTTGCAAAATATTTTATATGATTAAATTTAGTTTGCAGAGTACTACAAAATCTTATATTTTTTCACTTCATTGTTTCAAAATGATGTTTAATAAAAAATGTTTGATGCCCATTACAAAAACTGTTTTAAACTTCTAAAAATTGTTTAAACTATTAATTTTTTTTTTTAACGTACAAGATAAAAATATTTAGTCTTTTTAACTAATGGGGAATAAGTTACTTTGCTGTTAGTCAAAGTATTGCTGAGATATTTTAAAAAAATATATACCTAAATACCTACTAATTCTTGGTAATTTATTGAACGGAGAGCTTTTCATGATCACCCAGCAATCAGAAGTAAAGTTGACTGCTAAGCACAGTATAGTCAAGAAAGGCTATTGTGTTTTATAGTAAATTACCAAGAATTATTTTTTACAAACATCTCAGCTATCTTTTGACTTACAATAAAAACAAATAAATTAACATGTTCACCATTAACATCTTAAAAAAATTTGTCTGCTATACAACTATATTTATGTATATATGTATACAACTCGTATAGTTAATTATTGGATTATTGAGTAGTATTTGTTGATATAAATAAATTGGATGAAAATTAACCACATTTTTTGAATGTTTTTGACTGAAATCATTTCTCACAATTATTTCTATCTCTTTTGTGCAGTTCAAAAATGTAAGAGTAATATATTACGGTAAAACAAAATATAAATAGTTGATACAACAATAAGAATTAGCTTAATTTCTATTTAATCTGAAAAGAATATAAATACTGTATATTCATAACTAAACGTATACTAACTGTTTATTAAAATTTAACAATAAACATCACCATTGCTTTTAAACTTAAATTCACATTTGCAATTTCCATTAAGTCTAAATCAAATATTTCAGCTTTATTAATGCTAAGCAAAGTGTGGGAAAAAAATATTACTTTAACTGGTGTTAGAAAAAGTCCCTAGCCAGAAACCAAGTTAAATAACAATTTTATTGTTTGCCCAATTGGAATTAGAATACGGACCATACAGCTTTATTGCTAGTGTTAATCAACTACAAAACTTCCTCACTTTGCTGTATGTCAATTACATGACTCAATTATAACACTAAACTGGAATATACAAGTTTGAACTATAATATTAAAAGAATAGATTACAAAATGTAACTCCTTGTAGCAGATGTTACTTTTACTATTACAACTATTCAAAACATTATTTTTATTAAATTGTTAAAATCTGTAAATGAGTCCAGTGACCTACAATTAGCTCGTAAACTACATGTGCTACTGACTTAATGAAATAGGGAGGATATTTTAAAAAGAAAGAAAAACTTAGGGCTACCACACACAAGCAGTTCAACAATCAGTTTGAAGGCTGTGGCAGACAGATTTCAGTTTGTTAGTGGTTTTGGACATTTTTAGATATTTGAAGTCATAGGAGAACCAGTATTTATGCGTTTCCAAATACTGAAGAGGTTCTCTAAGAAATATTCAAAGCGAGAAATGCAGAATTCTATATTCGTGGATTCACAACATTAACTGCCAGAGGTTACTTTAAAAAAATTTACAAAATGTTGACTTTGAGAACCATTACTGAAAATGCAACAAATTTAACATAAAGTCAAAGAAGTTATTTACTGATCTCAGCCAGGTCTGGGAAAAAATAATAGTCTGGAAGATATTTGGAGCAATGGAGGCAAATGAAATCTGGTCTATAAAAGAGACCTCTATGACGCAACAGACCTAATAACTGAAATAAAAATAGACAGGATCAAATGGTTGGGTCATCTCGAGAGAACAGAGGAGGAAGGTAACACTAGAAACCCAAAAAGAAGAGAAGAAAGAGAGGCGACCCTGAAAAAAAATGGAGATGGTGTCATGGATATTTTGGAGGAGTAAGTGACAAGAAGAAAATGAGTGTTTTATTGAAGATCAGGTTCTGCAAAGGACTATAATGTCATAGGTTAAGTAAGAGACAATTACTGAAAAATGGTTTCATATTTTATTTGAGGAAGCATGTTTCCAACCAGAGAATTTTTTTAAATTTCCACGTCTTTGGACTTATTCAATATTTTTGGGGGTAAATTGTTTCCAATTTCTAAACAATAGATGTGGGAATGTACATTTCCTTAGAAAAACAATTAACTGTAATGTCTAGTTGAGATGAATCATAATTATTTCATTAAATAGATAATTTTTAAATATAATTTCCAATTGGATAATTCTATTTTTTTTTTAATTTAGCCTTAGCTAGATTATAAAGTGCTGTATAGACTTTAGAGTCTATAATAAGGAACTTAAAACTTTAAGAAGTTCCATTTGCTGTGTAAGTGCAATTATTATGTATTACCATTTATTTCAAAAGATTAATAAATATGATTGTTTTTAATTTATGTGCGAGTTTACATAATTTCATCTTACTGCTGACTATTTTTAGATGTTTTTAGTCAGCTGTGAGCAGTGCTATGTAAAAATCCATAATGAACAAACAAAAATTATTGTGTGAGGTAGCCCTTAATTTTATTTTAAAGAGATAATTGACTTCTTGCTAAAATAGATATATACACATGGTATGTATTTTGCCACCTAGATGTATAAACTATCGAAAAAATCAATTAAATAATTGATACTTAAACACTATTTAAAAAGTTTAAAATTATGTTCCTTGTGAATTAGGGGATTCATTACAATCAAGACCTTAAACAAAAAAAAAGACAATATTAATAGTTATGAATTTCTAAAACGGAAAATGAATTGTTTATGTTTAAAAGAAATGAAGGAAGTTACCTCCATAAATACGCTTTATCTATATTGACTTTCTCATTTTCTGTGAAACCTAAAATACTCTCAATAGCTGCCAGATGTCCTTGTGTATTTTCTTTATCAGTTAGGAAATAATAAATTGCAGATTTCAGGAACTGTAGTGTCATCTCAGGATCATGATCGGGTTGATTTTTCTTTGTTTCCAATATCCTTTTGTACATCATCTAAAACATATTTGGTTCATTAGAATTTTAATGTTTTACCTCTCCTATATACCCCAAAAATTAAAGATATATTTACAAAACTTATAAGCAATTGTAAAATTGGACGAGCAATTGTAGTGTTTGTAAATATTATTTTAAAAACAGACTGAAGGAATTTATTGAAATGAGGTTAATCTACCGTTTTTGGGGGACAAAAGATAAAAAATTCTCAACTTCTGGAAAACTCATTTAATAAGTTAAAAATTCCATCATTCAGGCTTTAATAAATCAACTCTTGAAACAGCCTGAAACTGTGCTTATCACAAGAAAACAAAATAAAATGTGATCTTCAATTAGAACAGTTGTTTTAATGTACACAAGGATGGACAAATTAGCCTGAAACTGTGCTTATCATAAGAAAACAAAATAAAATGTGATCTTCAATTAGAACAGTTGAAACACTGAAACTGTGCTTATCACAAGAAAACAAAATAAAATGTGATCTTCAATTAGAACAGTTGTTTTAATGTACACAATGATGGACAAATTAGCCTGAAACTGTGCTTATCACAAGAAAATAAAATAAAATGTGCAAAAAACATTGTAAAAACTTTCTTACTCATCCATCCCCAAAATCAATTAAAAACCAACCAAAAATACTAGTCTAAAAGTGTAAATGAACTATGGAAGCTGATTTTGAAAAATATTGTATATATTAACAAGGGTATCATGATCTATATATCAGTAATAACTAGTTCGAACTTTAAAGTTGGGAAAAGTAAAAGCTTGTTTACACCCATACAATAAACTGGGCATATAATCTGGTCTATAATAATAATATAATAATCTGTGTGTAATTATATAATAATGCTCTCCAAATAATGTGTAACGCCTTAATCCAAAGCTTCAATCGACGGAAGGAATAATTTTTTTATATACCTCCTACAGCATCTCGATAAAATAAATAAGTAGTTATAACTATCACGACTTTAATGATACTTAATTTGTTACACTTGCACAATAATAACAACACTTACATGTGGAAAGACAATAAGATTGGCCTTTGTCCACCCCCATGTTTTAAAGATTGTCAAATGGAGAAGACCTGAAATAGACTTGTTTGTGTTTAATGTTTTGTCACACTAAATTGTGTTTATTTTTATTTTTGGTTTTATCTTTTTGACATTAGGCTTCATGCAATTTCAAATACTTTTTCACAAAATACATTTATGTTTTCTCAATAAGTTATATTCAATTTTTTTAAATGAATTTTTTTCAAAATGTTTTCGATGTAAGTTATATACAATTTTAAAATAAAAATTAGGTTCTATGAATTGTGTTTTGTCATTGCCTTTACCTAAAAGTAAAAACATTTTACCTAACTTTTGACTTTGTTGACAAAGTATGTTGAATTTGCATAATTCATTCAATTCGACAATTTCATCGGCTCCTTTCAACATGTAGTAAAATGCTTTTATTTGAATAAAAGCCTTGAAAATGATAAACACCAAAACATAACAGCTTAAAAGTATTTACAAAATAAATTTATTTTAACCGTCAATATTTGTGACGGTCAGTCTATAACATATTATCTGTATATCCATAGCAGAAAAACCCTATAGACTGATGACACAAATGTTTTACATACACAAAAATTAGATTTAAAAGTGTAAATAATGTTAATAAAAAGTTTAGGCATTGTTTGTCATCATTTTGAGTCTTAATTGATAAGAACAAGAAAACAATTTTGGTCTGTGGGTAGGATAATTTATTACACACTGGTATGCATGTCAGTATAGGTCCGTTGGAAACACCATGCGTCACACATATGTGACATTCGGTAGCGAATGTATTAAGATTTCATTCCAGATGAGACAGTCTTTTTAGTCATTTAATTTTTCCTTCTAGAGAAAGCACTCTCTTGGGTGTTTGCTGAATGAGTGTTACTTTCTTAGTCAAAATATCAGCGGCTACATTGTGCTTGAATCCCCTGTGTGAAGGTATTCAGTTATATTTTGTGTGTAATTTTTTAATTATCTTCTATTTGATTCTAATAGATTGAATGAAAGAACTTTTCGATGCAGCATTATTTACTATATATTATGTAATTACGAACAATTACCTTTTTTAGCCCTGTCCAACAATCCTCGAGACTATTATTTATATTTACTACTGCTTTAAGTGCTGATTTAGAACCACTGTTATTACTATATCATTCATTATTCATCCAAGGTTTTATTAATTGCTTTAATGCTTCATTGATTGCAATTAATTCTGCTTCAAAATTATAGCAACTGAATTCAACACAAAGTGTTTGCTGAAGATACCTGCCCCTGTTTCATCCTTGAATCTAGAGCCATCTTTGTAAATTTTTACCTAACTCTCTGCCGGGTTGAACCAAATAGAAAAAGGATGTCTCTACTTTGGTTCTGGGATAAGATTACTCTGTCCTTATCTCATCATTCTATCCATTCTTCACATCTACTTTAAAGGTTGGAGTGAAAGAGCTCATTGTAGCTGAGGTGCAACAACGCAACCAGATCTCCATCTCTCTTTCAGATATATAAACCATATCAGAAAATACAATAATGGAAGTACAATATTACAACTTTGTTTTAAGCTTTGTGTTTTATACAAAGTAGGTTACTTTGTATAGTTAAGAGTCTTTGACACAGTGTAGATTGTAACAACCTTAGGAAGCTGTTTCTTTCTGACAACAAAACATAGACTACTGTTGTACAACACACAATACAAGGATAACTACATGCTCTAATTACAACTTTAATTGTACAGTTTACAACACAACTATTAGTTTCTTTCTTGCAGAAAGGAATCAATTTTCAACTTTCACACATATAACAGACGATGAGTTTTTGTGAATATATCCATTTTTATGAGACCCTCTAAGCCCAGAAAAGTGATAATTGGAAATTTTTGAATGATGTCCGTCAACTGTATCTATTGTCTATCATCTGTGTACAATTTTGATAAAATTTGATATGTGGGCATATTTTGGTGAGAAATTTATCCTCTACCAATCCACAAATGTATTGGACACTATAATTTCTCAAATTCTCGTTCGTAACTTAATAAATTTAAACAACAAAAACTCTGCCATAGAAGTGTAATCAAAAATGTAAATTCTAAATTAACTTTACTGATACTGTTAAAATTTATGCTTAGAACAAATTATTGGCACAAGCAAAGCAAGCTTAGGATCAAGTTAAATATATAAAAAATCATAAAAAAGTAAATGAAGGGGACACTTCTATATAAACTTAAATCCTGTAAGAAATTAATGGAGGAAAATTCAGTAATAAAGAAAATGTAATATTTTATTTCAAGATTTTTTGGAGACAATTAATATCTATTAAATGTGGAGAAATTTTATAGTCTCTGCATTTTGAAAGTATACGGGTTTGAGGGATATATGTGGAATGTCACGGACATTGTACAGATATATCTAGGCACAATGTTAGTTTACTGGAATTCCAGCTGTAAACCAATTGGAATAAAAATTAGTATTGTTTATTGTAGATCAAGTAAGTGTCAAATAATACTGAGAAGATATTAAGTACATGATGAGAAATTTGTTTTAATGATATTCAGCGGGAGGATTAAATCCGATTAAAATAAGTCGATTGGAAGAAAAAATTGTAAATGTGTATTTTGAAATAAATAACGTCTAGGCAATTGAATGTTTTAAATATCTAGGATATTTCTTTGTTGATATATGTTTAATAAGTGTGGGACATCTGCAAAAGGAAACTAGTCGTGTAGCACAGACTTGTAAGACCATCAAATAACAAAATGTATAGAGTGGAGTTATTCAGCAGGAAAGTAAAATAATAAACAAATAGGGAGCATCAGTTAAAATTAATTGGTCACCTCATGGCAAAAAGAAAAGAGGATGATTTATGGTAGGCACAATATGGCGAGAATACGTCAATAGAATCATGCAACATCAAGGATTGGAGGACGGTTCCTAAGGGAGCGACTGATCTACTTCGAGTAAAGGATTATAAGACATCCACTAAAAAAATTAATGGTGCAAAAAGATTACACAAACTTTCTCACTTACCAAACTCCAAAACCAAATAAAAACAAACTGAAAGTAATTGACACCAAAAATGTCAGTTCAGTAGTAGTTGTTAATCAAAAAGTAAAAATGACCCATGGACGTCATCTTTGGAAAAAATTATATATTTCTAAGGGCATAAAAAACGTGCTTCACTTGTGCCATAAACATCTTAAATTTTATTTGATAAAAATCATTTTTACATTTAACTACAATTTGAACGAAATTGTAAAACCGAGTTTAAGAAATTAAGTTTTTTGTAATAGTTCCATAGCAGATTTTTGGTTTTTACCAATAATTCACTAACTAGAATTTTTTAAAGATTGCGACCAATTTGTTTTAATTTGAGTCTTTAGAGGGATTGAATCTTTGAATAAAATTTGATTTAAAAAGTTTAAGGAAGTTTTAAGAAAGTCATAACTTTGTGGTTTTTGTTATCGTAGCTACATTCAAATATTATCAAGTTATATAAAAAAAAAAAAAAAAATTAAAAAAGACCAAAATATGTTCACATACCAAATTTTATTAAAGTTCATACATTTAAGCTGCACATAAGAGAGATGATAGACACCAAACAGGCAGACAGGCAACATCATTTAAAAAACCATTTTTGGACTCAAGGGACTTTAAAACGATTATATCCGCAAGAAACTCGACATCGATTTTTTGACCCATCACATAACTTTTCCCATACAGTGTATATGCAAGGGAGTAAAACCGTGAAGAAGTATTTTATTTGTAATGTATAATTTCAATTTAATCATCAAACAACTTCTTTGGTTAAGATTGTTGGACATTACACATAGTCTCTGATGTCGACATTTCCATTATATAAATTGAAAAGGCTATATTAGAAAGTGTCGGGAAAAAAAACTTGGAAAGTGTAGAATTTCTGTGTGAGCTCGACTAATAACATTGTAATTTTAATTACTCTTATTTAAAATTCTATTAACAATAAAATACAGAAATAAAATAATATTTAAGAGAATTATACTATGTAATATGCCATTTTTACAGTTCTAGAACATAAGATTCAAATATGCTATCAATCTAACAGTAATAGAAGAACTATAAATCAGCTTTACCTACAAATGGCACGGGATGAAATGTAATGAATGCAATATATACAAGCAAGGAAGGAACATGCAGTTACAATGACGAGTGCAGTACCTTGCGAGTGCCAAGAATCCAGAGAGAAACAGCTTCTTTCGCACTAAGTAAATTCTCTGATGACACGTATTCCTTATCCTGTATACCGTAGTTAGTCAACACATCACATAGAAATATATTAGAAAAATGACATCTGTAATGTATGATATTATTAATATAAAGATAAACAATAGAACAACTGGGGAGTGGCATCGCTCCAGCTGGACTTGTGGCCTAGCAAGGTTACTGGAGTTGGGTTTTTTATGTGTTATGCTAACTCCCCCATCATCATTATTCTAAGTGATATAAAGTAAAGATGTTAAAAAAAGCTTCGCCTTCTACAAATACAATTCATTATTAAAATTAAACTAACCTACACAATGCATTCAAAAAGTTCCCCTACAGTAATGTAAATGACCTTATACCAAGGCTATTAAATAACGGAACCTTACAAAGACGCTTTCAAGTTGTTGAATATACTCACACTTTCCTGTATGTATAATTTTCAAACAAGTTGCTATCTTAAATTTAAATGTACCCTAAAATTAAATAAATATAATATACATACCATACTTATAAGTTATAATATAAAGTATGGATGCGATCTATGGTTTAGGTAAAACAGACTTGACAGGTCTAAAAACATGCTTTCAAAAGTAGGAATTTAGTTGATTAAGCTCCCACTACATCTAAAAAATATTCAAGACCAGAAGGTCTTTAAAATGCTAGCATATTCTAATAACATCGGGGTCAGAAAAGAACAAGGGTTGGTCAAGAGTGACCTGTTAGGAAAGATGAAAGAAATGGATCTAACCCAAGACTTTTTGAAAAAAGATGTAAAGCTAGGGTCCTTCGGGATTATTATGCCTGTACTCTCTATAGGCGAGACCCTGATGGAGAGATTTGAGAGATGATATTCTTAATACACAATCAACCTAGAGAGATATCATTTTCATCGGCCAATTCATTGAAAGTGAAATTAATAATACCTATATATTTTCAACAAGATAGGCTACAAAGCACACTCCTTAGACTTCCTTGTTATTAATCAAAGATGTATTTGGAGAATGGATCATTACAAAGAAACTTATTTAATTGAAATCAGCTCATTTTGTACCTACTGAATTTGTTTTTCTGGAAAGGAACTAAAGAATTGATGTACTAGAACAATCAACGGGTGAAAAGAAGCAATCATAACCTACAATGTCCAAAACATAGTGTATACATAGGGTATATTACAGGAACCGAGTGACCTCAGGTTGTATAGTGCATCAGGAAGGAACAAACTTACAGTGCAAGGCAGAATAAGATAACTTGTTATCAAAGAGTATCTGCATTGCTTCAACCTCTCAGATGCTTGGTGCTATGGACGCTGTATGAGTATTTTACCAAAAAGAGGGAAATGGTTCTTCGAGAATTATGTTGAAGATGATCCAAGTACTGAAATGACCTTCACTAGATACTGCTTATGGTTTGAAAAACTTAACTATGTTGGACATTATTGTTAGATTCTACGAGTTACAACATGTGGTCGGTATCATCATAGTTTCTGGTTGCATATAGTAAGAGGTAAGAAGTTAGTAAGAAATAGCCCAAAATAATCAACTATCTGAATTAGGCAATATAACCTACACAGTGTCCGTAACATAATCGACTCTCAAATATTTTTATAGAAACAAGTGTAAAAGAGTTAAGTTGTCTATTGATAATGAAGGATGACACTTTGACCATCTTATATGAAGGTATTAGTTATTAAAAATAATTTGCTGCCTAAAATAAACATAACCTAAATTAAACTGTTTACTGCAAAGACTTCTTAAACATTTTGTATATGTCAATTAAATTGCAAATTGCTCTGAAAAAAACATGATATTTTAAAAACAAATTATGAGTTTGCCGTCTAGATTCAATGGATACTTCAAAATAACAATTTTTAATTTTAATTTGATTTCTAAATTTTTAAAAGCATAATAGTTTCATTTTTCTGCATCTTCAAATTTGGAAATTTTGAGTCAAATATATTTCACCCCCAATATTTGAATAACTTTTTACTTTCTCTTACATATTTAGGAATATTTTAGGACGGCAGTGGGGAGAAATCATACTTTTTTTTCAATTGAATCCTAACAAATTCCATTAAATGTTGCTCACACAAATTCCGAGTCTGAAGTTAGCAGTCAATCAGTAAAGGACCTATATTAAAAGGTTGAATAGATATTAAAATGAACCCAACTACAGTAAGGTTTTATTTGTTTATTGTTAAGATTTACTGACTGATTGATTGATGTTAAGAATTGAATTTAATGAACAGATGTTATAGATCTTAACAGCATATTCGTAATATTATAAAATCAACTTATAAATGTTCCCTATTGTAGATTAACGATACCACTGAACAATATAAAAATAATTTTATAGGGTTAAGGCTTTTTAACAATCTGTCATTAAAAGGTTATCTTTAAGACATTTATGTTTAAATTAGATATTGGTTTATTGTAAATTGTATGTACAATGTATCTGAATTCAACAGCACCAAACCTCTACAGTGTTATTTAATGTTGGGATTATTTATTGATCTTCTGATGTATGGTTTGTAATTGTATATGGGATGCTTGTAAGTAAAAGGACATGAATATTAAATTTTAGTAATTACATAGTAATAATATAAATCAATGACAAAGTTATTCAGTGCATGTGGTTTAAAATACAGTTCTATTTATTCTGATTTTAAAGATAATGATGGTACATATTATTGATATACAGTACTGCAGTTTACTTGGACATTTGTCAACAGTTATGTATATAAAAACTAATACACAGTGTTTTGAGAGTATGAAACAAATCCTATTATGAAGTGGTACACCTAGAACATGAGAAATGTGAAAAACACCAACATAACCTAAGACCATTATGGGAAACTAAAACTAGCTATCTAAATAAAGAACCCAGGACTAAAGCTAGTCCTGCGCAGTGAAAATAACTAAGACTTAGATACAAATGTGATTAAGAATCATCACAGAACTACTTAACATAAGGGAAACACCATGTTGATACAAGAACCTACACTAGTTCTAAACAAAGATTTACGTCAAAGGTGTGATTCCCTACAGGTTTAAAGGAGTGAGCAACTTTTTGTTTTGTCTCCTCTTTCAAAAGTGTGTGACCATGTGATAACTCCTTGTGGAAATTAAACAGAGAAAATATCAACCTTATTTGTATTAGAAGAATTTTTATTTTCAATTCTTAATTCAGTTTTTACAAACGAAAGAAATAATTGTTATATTTCTACACTAGTTAGGCTAATAGGATTGTTTGATAGCTTCAAATATGAGGTTTCAATTATTTTCCATTTCTATAAGTTTTTACCCTCTCTTTGCCTCTTCCTAATTGAATTTATAATTTTTGGTCAAAATATGTCCAACTACTTTTAATTTATCAATTAGACCTAATTGTTTCTTCTTATTGTGTTCACTAATTTTTATATTTAGAGGTCATTAGTTGTTATTTTTTTAGTATGTTGTATATTGGTTTTTATACAACACAAATGATAAAAATGCCTGATTAAGCTATATCAATAAGTTCTATTTAGTTACACCAATAACTTTCTCAAACTCTTAGTCATTCCTGGTAAACAGTAGAACTAAGTAGGTTTGATTGAATACAATATAATCTGCTACAATGTAAACAAATGGCTCTATAATTTGATAAACCTAATTTACGATTACATTTAGAAATCCATTATTGCAAAACACAGAGAACATTATAATCATTGAAAATGGCATCCATTAGGTACCTCTTCTACTTAAATCCTAAAAGTTTTAGCAATTTTTAACATATTTACAAACAAATTTAAACTATATAATTGTTATAATGTTATGAGTAAAATTGAAGAGATCTGTTAAATAACAAATGGTCAAAAGCACTCTACAAACTTTCCCACTTACCTATCCTCAAAACTAATAATTACAGAAAATGTAATTTTGTTTAGTTATCAGTCAAAAAGTTAAAATAAAACACAGTCTTTGAAAAAATATTTAAATAGGGGCTAAACTTGCTTTGACTTTAAAAGAATATATGTTTTCTTATATAAAAGAATATATAGATTTTTTTGTTTTTTTTACCGATAACCCACGAGCATTTTTGGAGAGATGTCACAAATATATTTTCTTAGAGCTTATAAAGGTTACACTTGAGCAAAATTTGATCAAAATCGTTGGAAAACATTTTGGAAAAATCATATTTTTTTAATTATTTTTTTTATGACAACTACCCCTAAATTTTAAGTTATCCTGAGACCTGGCTAATATACCCACAAATTTAATTAAAATCAGTCCACGCATTTAAGCTATACAGAACTGCACATACAATAGACAAGAGACTGTTAATCATTCAAACTCGGACTGTCAAAAAACACACACACACAAAACAGACTGTCAAACCAATTTTTTGGACTTGGAGGGAGAGACCTCACAATGGATGTTTCCGTAAAAAATTCGATATAGAATTTTTAAACAATCACATAACTGTAGGAAAGTAAAACAAAAGTAATGATATATTTATTGTGTATTAAGTAATAGCAACACATAGCAATCTAAGTCATTCTACTCTCTTATATTTCAAGTTAAGGTAACAATAATGGAGTACACATGCTGTACCGGTTATGATGAATTGGGAGAATAGCAATGCTATTTATTGTTTATTCTTAATTAATGAATAAACAAAAAGCATTAATGATAAAGCTCAAATTACTGAACCAGCATTATTGATTATGATTAGATACACATGACCAATCAATAAGTATAGTAAACAAAACACAACCTTAACGTTATCCAGCTCCGCCTGCGTTATCTCAAGCTTTTTTAGAAGTTCTGTAGTAGGGGAACTCTTTTCTTCAACTTTCTGGAAATCCAGTTCCTTCAAGGAAAAAACAATGATATTAGAACAGTTTAGCTATAAATGATCTAATACCATAAACTTTATTTGAAATATTGCGATAATTTATAACACAATAGGCTTGCAACTGTTTGGTCTAATGTGGCGGTCAGTTAAACCAGATACTGAGAATATAATAATACCATAATTCAAGTTATAAATAAACCATCATCTCAGGGTACCTAAAATCACAAGACCTCGACCATCACCAAAACAGTCATGATCAACAAACCTTCTCATTACACAGCCCATTTCCATTCATGAACCATAACATACACATTAAAAATAATTGGTCATTCACGAGATAATCGTTATCCATATATATATATATTTTTTAATATATAAACAGTGAGTATAATTTATTTATTAAAGTGCAGTGCTGTTCATATCAAAGGTGAGGTAAAAGAAATAGAGAAAAGAGGTTTCATCAGAGGAGAGGAAGAAGGAGGTGAAAGCTATTATGAGAATTCCTGCTGAGACCATCAAACTGGACAGTTCATTTAAATTTACAAAGAAAATATTCAGTGATATATTTATAAATAATAAAACAAAAAGACACAAACAATAATCAGATATAACTAAAATATTAAGAACTTCTACAAATTTTATTTTAAAAAACCTACCTGGTAATTATAGCTAATAATAACTACAAATTGGTGAGTGACTAAAATTTCATTTAATCTTCACTAGACTCACTACAGTTAAATCACCTTCAATTGTGTTTATAAATCGTTATACTTGAACCAACAAACGAGACATTAAAAAGAGCCTTTATTTATTATTAATACTGATCATTACCTATTGTCAAATCAATCATCCATCACATTATAAATTCACCCATATAGATTATAAGCATCACCTAACTATTTTATCAATCTTAAGTTTTTTCTTTAAGTTTTAATTGAAACAATTGTCAATCCTTTCCTTTTTTTAAAGAATATTATATGTACAAGTAAAAGCTAGCTGAGGACAATTCTAAATCTAATTACATTAAGAACAACACCCGAAATTCAAACATTCAGACTAACATATTTATTAATTATGTATTTATTAATTATTCATGACTAATAAAATAAATTAACTTGTAGATTTACAATTTTTAATAAATCACTTTTTTACTATTGTACTCTCATCTTTCTATGTATCACCTCAGAGTTTATATTTAATTATAAGAGTAAATCACTTCCCGTCCAATAAACACCTGGATTTATGATATCTAAACACTAGTAGATTTCACACCATATTTAAACTTGTGTTTATACACTTTGAAAAGAAGGAAGTTTGATTTAATTTTGAAAGGAACGGTAAATAAAATGGGGGAAAAAAATTATAAAATCTTAACATTTGTTTAAAGAATATTGTACAGATTAAAAATAAAGGGTAACAGATTTCTTGCATTTATCGCTCAGTTGTAAAATTTTAAAATTACAACTGATCATAAAACAAAATAAGAAGGCACCAATAACAACTGGATAGTTCATAAACAACTTTTAGCGTTAAATATCTTCTGCTGAGTAATAGCCCCGTAATTTTCTTGTAATATAGACGTAGAAAAAAAATATGCATATCATTCACACAGTTACAAAGTTCTGATAGTCAATAAAGTAGTTTCAAAGGTAAGCACCTGCAATTCCTTGGGATATAAAAACTACACAGAATATGTGTGAGTATAGGGATATATTAAATAAGGTCTAATGATAAATTATAGACAAAATGTGAGAATTAAAATTAATATTATTTACACCACAGTCTAGGCCGAATAGTTGCAAGTTTACTGTATAAAACTAAATTGATACTAACAAAAAAAAAAAAACTATAGTGAATGACAGCTGTAGCTGGAAATAGCACTTGAATTAGGTTTTATGGCTTTCTGAATATGATTATTTTAAAAAATGGGCATATAATATGCACAATAGCAGTTCTGCCATTTTATTTAGAAGCCTATACTAGATTATTTCATAAATCTATAAACAAGAATGTGGCATTTCCGATAACTTCTAGGTCAATGGAATGAATAAATATGATTTAAATATCATAAAAGAATGGAATACAGCAGGTAATTTTTTTTTAATCTAAATATTTTTGAAACCATTATACATAATTTAATCAAATATCGACCATTTTATAATAAAGCTTCCTTCACAGAGGGGATGGGTGTAACATTTATTAACAAACTACCAAACTGCAATAAGGCTGGAAGAACATTTTAAGACTTTAAAGAGAGCCTAAGACAACTTTTATTGCTGTTGTCTTTCTATTCGGTGAGTGAGTTCGGTGAGACATTCATAAATTTTGTTTCACTCAGTCAGTACAATTTATTCTTTAAATATTTAGGCACTTGTTTTATTTATATCATGTTTTTAACGCTAGTTTTAGTATCATAATTACACAAAACATTACATCAATTAATATATTTTTTGTTGTATTTTAATTTATTTGTTGATTTTATTATTTGCTTTGTATTTTGTTTAATCTCTATTGACCAATTTACCATACATTATTGTATTATTAATTTATTTATTATAATGAAGGAAAATTTAATTATAACCATGGCCATATAATTTGTATTTTGTCCCCAGCTGAATACAAATTTTGTGCAGACTGGCGATCTGTACATTAATTGTCAGCAAAAGAACAGACACACAAAACACAAAAAAAACATTATCTCTTATCATATCAGCATTCAAGACTTTATTTATAGGCTGTTAGATGAAGGACAAATAAAAATTGTAATCTATTTACACCCATAATATTAATAAACTTAATATTAAATATTTAAAGCAAACTTACATCACTGTTTTCAAATCTCGCAGCTTCCTGTCCTTTTCTGTACATTTCTAAATAAACAGTCTTGTGATGTTCTTCTTGTTCTTTTTGAGTTTCTTTTAAAGTTTCAATTTCTCTCTCTAACTCCTGTATTCTATCACAGTTCACATCAGTCTCTGTCATGCCATTGCTGTCTACCGCATCCTTTGTTTCAATCTCAAGTATGCAAGTTTCCTCAAGTTTATTCAATTTTTCATTTAACTCGCACAGTTTACAGTTTTCTAATTTTAAATCTTGATTTTGTCTTAATACTTCACCCATATCTTGTTCTTGTTTAATGAAGTTGTTACGTACTTCGAGTTTTAATTCTTCATTTTCCTTTTCTAACTCTTGAATTCTTCTATAATCTATTTCTAATTTTCCTAATTGTATATTTTCATTTGATACTTCAAATTCTCTTAACTTACTTTCTATTATTTGTACATTTAACCTTAAATGCTCATTCACATTGGTGAGCTCTTCTAATTTAGTTTGTGCTGTTCTCTTTAACTTTTCATTTTCTTCTTCTAGTTCTTTTATCCTATTTTGTTGAACTTCCAGCTTTGGCCTCAATTCGTAGTACCTGTTCCAAAAACGATTGTGTAAATATTATAAGTATCCACATTATATGTAACTTAAGTTTGTAACCAAAATATTGATAAAACTAAAGGGAGAGTTGAAGACTGTTAAATTCAGAAACTAAAAACAATTAAAATGTTTTCAACTATTGTTTTTCATAAATTTACAGTGAAAAAAAATTTTTGAAATTCTTTAACTGTTTAGAAGTGAAAGATTGTGTGAACAGAAAATGTGTTTTTATGTGAACTCTAACATGACCACTGAGTTACTATAATTAGAAATAGTTTTAGATATAGCCTATAAACTCAATACCAAGAATAGTTATCGTATATAATTTTATTTGAATTATAATGGCATGAGACTCTGGAAGAAATCTGTACATGAAATTAAAACCTTATTTAAATATAAGTATATCATGCTTCTCCAGTCATTTTAGTCTTTAAAAAATATAACTCGATAGGTATCACAGAAGTATTAAAATTGAGAGGGGAAAGTGGGAGAATTCCATGAAACTTGTTCTACTCACTGAAGTTTCACAGCTGGAAAGATTCAAGTGATCTAAAAATTATATGCTTATGTTGTAATTTGAAAATTTAAATTGTAAATTTTGTACCTATGTTATCATATGTAACAATGTCAAACTAAATCTTATCTCCTTACCTGTCATTTGTTTCCGTTATCCTAAGCAGTAATGCATCCACTCTATCATTCTGTCTCTCTTTCAAATCTCTAATCATATCTTCGTGTTGTCTTTGTAATATTTCTAAATCCCTAAACGTAGGTTCTCTATGAGGTCGAGGTGACCATTCTTTACCATTGGTTAAGTCTTCAAAGTGTCCAGAGTCTGCTAAAGACGGAGGAAGATCCACAACCAGTTGTGGGGATAATCTGAAACACAGTTAACAAAGATTGTCTAAAGAAATGTTAAAACAATTACTATTTATTTTATGAAGAATTATGGCAATAGTTTGCTGAATTGTTTTTTGAAAGTCAAACGATGTATCACTTTCTAATCTATATGAAGATGTAAATTTTATGTATTTTTTTTTTTTTTTTTTAAATTAACCAGACGATTTGGTGATTCAGAGTTGTACCTTCAAAAAAATATATTACACCATAGCATGCTAAGTTGCCTATAATTGACTCCTCCAATATATCAACTAGTTTCTCTACTTAGGGAATTTACGGTAATACAAAAAGAAGCACCCACTTTGAGATTTTGGTTGGAGGAAAGAGGACAAAAGTAGGATACGGAAGGGAGAAAGGAATGAGATTATCTGTCAATTATTAAGTCACATATTGTAGTGATGGGCTACCCCTCGGTGTAGTTAACATCATTTAATTTCCTACTTGGGTATTTTGTATGCATGTTTCACTACGTACTTTGTGATGTAAATATTCTTTAAGTAATAAAACATTCAATGAGTAAACATTCAGTGGAAGATGAGTTGAAGTACAAGATAGCTGTAGGATTAAACAGGTAGGAGATCAGGGTGGCTACTGCTATGAAGTTCAGCAGAACCAAGTCCACAGTCATTCCGCTTGGATTCACCTCCTGTCCTACTGCTAATTTCCTGGTCAATATCTTTCTACTACACCTTTCCTTCATTGGCTGAGGGCTGATCCCTTCGAGATGAGCATTTTGCTCCATGGTCTGCCGTCTAATCCCAACAGCATAGATTCTCTGTTTGAAGTTATTTGTTAATGATGGAAGTTCAATTTTTTTATTATATATTTTTCGGACATTTGCCATCATTTGTGTGTTAAAAATTCAAAACACAAAGATTCAGGAATAAGAATCAATTGATGGCAAATGTCCAATAAATGTATAAGCATAGATTCCTTCCATATCACTACTGCTCTCTGAAAAACTCTCATTTGCATCACTCATGCTCTTTCTAAACGTTCGTTCTTCATACACTTCAGTGCAAGAATTGAAAGTGTATCTTTTTGTCAACTTATTTAAGGCCTTTGATACTGTAAATCATAAGCTATTACTTCAGAAGTTGTATAGTATTGGAATAAGGTGTATAGCTATTGATTGATTTTTAAGTTATTTGATAAACAGATCTCAGGCAGTCAAAATTGAAGAAACCTTCAGTTCACCATCACGTATTCATCTGGTGTCCCACAAGGATCAGTTCTTGGACCTATAATGTTCTTAATATACTGTAATGACCTATGCTAAGGAACTTTTTAACAGCTTCCACAGATGACCCTGCATTAACATATGTGTGCCCTACCCTTCCTATTTGACCAGATGAATCATAATTTAAATAAATTAAAATTTTTAGTTTGATAAAATGGTTTTATACTCAGCTCAAAAACTAAATATGTTACATTTGGAATAAGGAATGCTTCAAATTTTGTCAACCTAAAATGTTCTTCTTACTTTAGAGAAAAACTCTGTATGTATTACAAATTGTTTGGAGATTGGACAAGTAGAAAGCATAAGGTACCTGTGAGTCACAGTTAATAAATAATTGAATTGGGTGAACCAAAAGAGATACTGAAAATTGTCTATTTTGCCTTGAATCGTTCAAGTCTACAGTATGGAATTCTTTGTAAGAGTAAAGCTTATAATATCTTAAAATCTGTTTTCACTGTTCAGAAGAGAAAAGTATGAGTGATGCTCAGAACCATTAAAACACTAAATATAATATACAAAGTGTTAAAGACATTTTATATTCAGTCGGGAAATTGGGAGATTTTATATAGATGCTATAACTTGAGGATAGGCAGAGCATTATATAGGAGACCTAATGGAAACGATAAAAGACATCACAAGACAAGATGTAGAAAGGTGTAAATTCAGCTAGGATACCTAGGGATACTCTGTACTCACTATAACTTAGCACTCCTGAGAGTTTTTATTTACAAAAATGGAGTAGACCACTAAATTGGAAACAAATTTTCCAAAATATAATTACATTTTTGAAAGCCTATAAAAAAGTGAAGTTGCAGTCTAAAGTTTGTTGTTTGATACCTTACAAGTTAGTTATTCGGACAAGTTATAGCGAGCATTGGTAGTTTTCTTATATAAACAATTACACACACTCTTTTATTGAAAGGAATAAAAATGTCATATGTACACAATTAATAAGACAGTATCTGTGTAGATTTGTTTGTTTAAGAGGCTGGATAAGTAGAATTATGATACTCACAATGCGTTTCATATGATAAATTAAAAAATTGGAGTGTTTAGTACTTCTATCCAGTCACATCGAAATGGTCGTAAATAAATTTCTTAGATCAAATTAACAATTAATGACTATTACAACACTATCGCAAGAGAACTTACCCTCCGCCCTGTGAAGATGAGGCGCCTTGTTCACTTAACCTACTGGAAGAATCAGCCTCTACAACATCTGTTCCTGAATCAACTTTAAGCAGACGTAATTGTACAACTTCTTTAGTCAGTCGAAACAGTTGTCGATCTTTCTCTTCAATTTCTGCTTGAGCTTCAGATAACAGAGTCTATAAACAATCATAATATTACTGGTTAGAATATGTCCACTACAAGCTAACTTGGGCAATCTGTCTCCAGTTTTGAAGTGGTCATGTTGGAGAAACACTACTGTAATCAAAACTTATTGATCTATTCACACATAATGTACAGGCTTAGCCCTTTAACTCAAACAAATTAAATACTTGATCGTGATTGAATTTGGGATTTTGGAGGAATCACGATCACATCACTCTACCGGTGGTACAATCTATGTTGAAGGGACTGGAGGAAGCACAATGTGAGAATCCCCTGATAGTCAGAAAATCACTCTAGTTGAGTATCAGGACCCAGTGGCATGGACATTTCTTACTGGAATAACAAACTCAAAGAATTCTATGGTGCTTTGCAGAGAATTAGAGACTACGGATTTAATTAAATATGGGAAGAAGCAAAAAAATATTCTGAGAATGGACATACAGAACTAAACTGGAATCAAGACCAAAATGGCAGGAAATTGACAACTATTGTAAATTGCAGCAAATCTTTAACCAAATTTTGGATACAATTAATGGTTTAAATAAAATTCAGATTTGAATCCCAAAAGGATCTGAAATTCATATTTTTATTAGAAACCAGCAATTTTTTTATATTTTCAAAAACATTTCCTCATAACAGTACTTAAAGAACTATAGTTTTCATTCTTTGATATAGTTCGACTTAAAAACGAACTTAATGTGCGTTTTACACTCAGGATGAATATAAAAGCAAATCCCTTAGTGACATTACAAACTACATGAAAGTAAATAATGTAGATATAGTTTTTAGTGAAGTATACAAACTTGCAGAATTGATTTTAACATTCCCTTCCACAACTGCAACTGCAGAAAGAAGTTTCTCTGTGTTAAAAAGAATTAAGACTTATCTTAGAGCCACACAAGGACAATTTCGATTGAGCAACTTCGCTATTTTATCCATTAAAGAAACATTTTATAAAAACGTCACTCTTAAATTCACACAGAAGGAGAAGCAAATGGAGTTCATGTACAAGTGACAAATTCAAGGTAACTCATTTTTATTTATTTGTTGTTGATGATTACAATAACTAAAGATTAATCTTGGTACGATGAGCCTAAGAGTAGGGTATAACTGTAACCTTTATTTTAAAATTCCATGAAAATAAATCTTAAATTTTATACAAAATTATGATGTTTCTTACCTTAAGTTTCCTAATGGTTCTATTTGCCCTCTGTGTTGGTGTTAAATATTCATCTCCAGCTGTAGAGTGTGGAGAACAATGAACAACGTATCGTCTACGACGTCCACTATAAGTCGTACCATTACGTGCAAAATGAGCATGATCACATTGCGACGTAGTGCTACAAGCGCTAGCACAGCTGCCGTAACTCCGAAGAGAATCCAGGTCGTCGTCTTGATCAGAACTTAGACGGGACCCTAAAGGTGTAGTTGTCAATGATTGCTGCAACATACAAAAAATTTTCATTTAACACTTTGTGTCCTACGCCTGCCAGTAAATGGGTATGCTATTTTATTCTTATGGAATTAAAGTTTTTCCATCAAATCCTTCCGTGGACCATTCTCACTCTAGGGACATAATTTATGTGGTGCAGTTGTGAACTGAAGGTTTTAATATATAAAATAAAATGTCAAAATGGTCATCATTTGATGCAGTTTTTTGTTCATACCTCGTGTTAACACTAAATTAAACACAAATGAACAGATTTCAATTCTGCATGTAATGTTATCAACCTCACCTCTCTACGTTGATAAATAGTGAAATTATTGTCAAAACTGTAATTTGAACCCTTGACTTCCCAAGAAAATGTTATATTTGTACATTTACAAGATCTGGTAAGGCCGAGACACTGAGCATAGTGAGTGGAGGTTCTTTCTTTCACAAACATACAGCTGTAAGGCCTGTAAGAGATGAGTCTTTTTAATAGTTTGGAACTGTTAAATAACTTTTAAACTATAAAATGTAAAAACCTAAACCTTTTTTTTTGTGTGTGTAAAAAACTATTTTACTGGTATTATTAAGGTAAATTCACCTCCATTCTCAAATAGGGTTTTTTTTGGGGCCTACAGGTTATAAAAAAGTTTGGAACTGTTAAATAACTTTTAAACTATAAAATGTAGAAACCTAAACCTTTTTTTATCCTTTATTTTTGTGTGTGTAAAAAACTATTTTACTGGTTTATTAAGATAAATTCACCTCCATTCTAAAATAGGGTTTTTTTGGGGGCCTACAGGTTATAAACATGTTTGGAACTGATAAATAACTTTTAAACTATAAAATGTAAAAACCTAAACCTTTTTATTTTTTGTGTGTGTAAAAAACTATTTTACTGGTATTATTAAGGTAAATTCACCTCCATTCTCAAATAGGGTTTTTTTTGGGGCCTACAGGTTATAAAAAAGTTTGGAACTGTTAAATAACTTTTAAACTATAAAATGTAGAAACCTAAACCTTTTTTTATCCTTTATTTTTGTGTGTGTAAAAAACTATTTTACTGGTATTATTAAGATAAATTCACCTCCATTCTAAAATAGGGTTTTTTTTTGGGCCTACAGGTTATAAAATAATTTGGAACTGTTAAATAACTTTTAAACTATAAAATGTAGAAACCTAAACCTTTTTTGTATGTGTAAAAAACTATTTTACTAGTATTAAAAAGGTAAATTCACCTCCATTCTCAAATAGGGTTTTTTTTGGGCCTACAGGTTATAAAAAAGTTTGGAACTTTTAAATAACTTTTAAACTATAAAATGAAGAAACCTAAACCTTTTTTTTTTTTTTTTTTTTTTTTTTTTTTTTTTTTTCCGTGTGTGTAAAAAACTATTTTACTGGTATTATTAAGGTAAATTTGAAATTGAATTCCACAAAAATATTATTATTAATAATTTTAATTTTTAGAACTCTATTATCTCTATCATCAAATAATTGATTTGGTAGTTGAATAGGTTTAGAAATTAATTTAGTTGTTTTTATTCCACTTATTCATTCTAGTTTAAATTATTTCCCCTCCATTCTCAAATATGGGTTTTTTGGGGCCTACTACACCAAGTCATTTTAAAAGTCTAGTTTAATAGAAAATAACTATGCAAACCAGAATTTAATTTAACTGGCAAACCTTATTTAATTTTAATCCAATTAAAAAGACACATATTATATGTAGATTTTGTGAAATACATAAATCAGATGTAGGGCCTATGAGTTGAAATATATATTCACTTTAATGGTTCACTTAATTTAATTTCTATAAGTAGCCAAGATTTTGTCATTTTAATTACCCAGTATACTGACTTCACGTTTCATCACTTTAGGAAACCGAAAAAATGATTTTTGATACGCTGTCCATCCGTCGCTCTTGTCGTCTGTATGTAAAAGCACGATAGCAACCACGAAAATTAAGATAGGAAAACGAATTTCGGTATAGGGAACTATAGTGTACTCTTGTATAATCCCATTGTAATTATGAAAAATCTAATTGAAAATGTTAAAATGGCGCCCATTTTAAACAGTTCTTTGCTCATATCTCATTTCAACTTAGAAAAAACAAATTTTAGTGAAATGTGAAAAGTAGTACATCAAATCACAAGTAAAAGAAAAGTAGGCCTACAGTTCAGGAATTAATTTTGACCATTATCATTTAAAAGTCGAAATACGATTTAGGCTATTTGGAGCGAGTTTATGACAGTTATGACGGATTTGTGATTTATTTAAATATAGCCTACTTCAAAATAAACAACAACAGAATAAAAAATATGCCAATTTCATAAAAAAAAGATTAAGGGGGGTACTAAACTAATTTAACTCCTATATGGGATAAATCTCACTTATAATTTAGAGCTAAGTACAGGTACAGAAAGTTTTGGTGGTGAATATTATTTCGTTTTGTAAATAGTTGTAAGAGAAAGTTAGTGCAATTTTATGCACAGTTTATTATGCAAATTAATTTATGGGACAAAATATAACAAAAACGCTATATCTTAAAAACAGGTAAATACTATTTTTTACCTGTTTCACAACAGATTCAACAATAATATGTCGGTAACAAAAACGGATTTTTAATTTCTAACCTGAGAAAAATAAAAAGTCAGTTGTCTGTTTCTTAAAAGTTGAAAATATTTCATTCTTTACCATAACAACTACTACCACAATTTTAATAAAAGCTTATTCATTATAATAACCGTAAAATCAATTTGAGTTTTGGTTAAACAACAAGATCCATGAAAGATTATCATCATAAACATAATATTATCACAGGCTGTTATTTTCTCTTTTAGATGACACAACTTTCGAAAAAACTTTCTCATATGAAGTTCCATACGACAAGGTTTTAATATAATATATTATACATTGTACATTATCTAAATCTGTCAATTGATGATTGATGAGGAACTAGTAAACCCCAACCCGTTGTCGTCAGCTGACTAACAGCAGTAGCCTAATTAAGTGCTAAGAATGTTAATTGTTAGGCTATACAAAAGCTTTCGAATAATAGGCGTATAATGTTTTTATAAAAAATTGGATTAACTCGTATAATAAAATGAGTCTGAAGCTCGCAAAAGACAATTCTTTGGAAACAAATTCTAAATTTTTTATTCGAACATTTCCGTGTGTAAGCGTGGATTGGGATTGTATAAAAATAGAAAGAAACAAAACAAAGATATACGTTCGTAGTTTACAAGATTTAGAAAAAAACAAGGATAACCCCAACGTTAGGCCTACGTTTTGGCATTTCACAGCCGATTATATATTTCAGAAAAGTAGTCAACAACAATTTTATGATAAAGTGATGTATGATATTGTTAATCATGGTTATTTAGGTATTGATTCTGTCATTTTGTCTTACGGTCAAAGCTATTCCGGTAAAACTTATACTACGATAGGTTTTCAACAACAACAATTAAAAGGTATTGTTCCTAGGTTAATCAAAGAAATATTGGACAAGCGTGAACATTACAAGCCTAATCACCTTGCTTTATATATAAGTGTTGTGGAAGTGCGAGGAGAAGTTGTGTGGGACTTGTTGTCGACTCCTGTAACAGCGGGCAGCAAAATACGACGAGTAAGCAAGATAGAGATGAAATCGGAAGAACAATCGCTCAAAGTATTGACTAAAGGCTTGACAAAACGTGGAGTGGTCTTACACGCTCCGTACACGGGGGCAAATCGTGGGGCTTTAATTGTTACCTTTCGAATATATGTAACCAATGTAATCGATTGTAAACCGGTTATCGTAAAATCGAAAATCCACTGTGTAGATTTACCTGGTGTAGAAACTATAGGGAGAAGCGTGTTAACCTCTTTTAAAGACAGTGTCAATCAAGGAGAAGCTAATCTATATAAAACGTTTTTAGAACAAATTGTTTTAAGTATAAGAAAATCAATATCCGGTGAATTAACTGACTACAGATCTCAATGTTTGATGGAATACCTCGGTAAGTCTTTATCGACTAATAGTAATTTAAGATTCATCGGACACATTCGGGCGACACGCGAAGATTTACCGGTCACTATATCCGTTTTGAGGTTAGGCGCGATCGTTCGGTCGTTAAAAAGTGGAATAGCAAAACCGGATTTGAAAGTTAAAATGAACAGTAAACTCGAAGAACTTCAGTATAAAGTAAACTCCCTCGAAACGGAAGTACTACAACGAAAATTAATTTACGACGAAGATCCTATCGAAAATCTGACGCAAGCGCATCTGGAATTACTCAAAGATTCAATTATAGAGTACGCCAAGGGCAACACGACGGAATTCCATCTGATGTCTATAACGGAAGCTCCAACAGCGTTTATTATATTTAAAGATTTATTCCTCGAAAGAGAAGCAGCACAGGAAATGAATGAAAAGGAAGCAGTACTTATGGCTTTAGGGGATCTAAAGAGATCGGAAATGTATTCAACGAGACTTTCTATCGCTTCCAAAACGGATATGCTTGCAGAACTAACACAACTATCCTTGAAAGCAGCAGAAGATATCAAAGAACTGACCGCTTCACAACAAAACGACGCAATATCAATCGTGTCCTTATCAGCAGTCAGTGTAGGCAAAATGAAAAAGACAAAATCTGGTTCGAAGAAATCTCCGAAAATATTGAAACCCCAGCAACCTAGAGAAATAGACGTCAGAGCTTTACAAGAGACTGTCGTAAGAATTGAATTTTTGTTGGCGTGTATTTTTAACAAATCCAGTTTGATGTCTGAATATTTTGCTAAACATGTTGATGAAGCTATAGCTAAATTAGAAGAGGATCAACCAAGACCGAGTGTATTATTGGACGAAACATTTCATTTATATTAATAACGATAAAGTAAAATATTTTATAAAAATACGATATTTTAGATTGTAGACTAACATTTTAATTTAATTGTATGCCATAATTTATATACACATTGAAAGATTACGTAATTATGCTATAAAATAAACAAAAATGAATTAAGTTTTAAGTGAAATAATGCGACAATCAGACTTAATTAATTAAAATAAAACATAATTTCTCACAAATAATATGTTTATTAAATCAAACGCGTTCAACAATCAATCAGAGATGTATGAGCTACAATAATTAAACTATAACTAAGCTAAACTGTACACTTCAACAGAATGCGAGAGAATACTTAGAACCACAGCCTAAGTAACTAATTCAATATTACTAAACTAATATTCATATACAATTTATTTTACATCAATATGTATAATAATATTTTGTTATTATTATTTAATATTGAATAACAATAGCGCCACGCCCCTCCTCCAATATTCTCTATAGATACGGACAGTTGCACAGTACTTGCTCAGCCATTAATACGCCTTTGCGATTACTTAACGAAGACATACTTTGGAAGGGTCATATCAAATACCTCGGGGTCATCCTTGATAGGAAACTGACTTGGTCCGCCCACATAACAAACATGACACTGTCACAACTGTATCAATTGCTCAATGAAATAAGTTCTCTTGCACGGCCACCACAATCTATTTATCTGTAGTTAGAAGTACTGTATCGTCACCTACGCTGGGCCTGTCTAGGGACACACACATGCGCAGACTACACATATTCCAAAACAAGTTTTTTGAGAATAGTCACTAAAGCACCAATTTGCAGTTGAGTTTACATAAAGACTTAAATGTGCCGTTCATCAAACAACACATCCAACAATATTAGCAGTAACTTCTACAAGAGGGCCCACGCATACCCAACACTTAATCTCTTCATTAGACTGATACGATACAACATTTGATAAAGGCCTACACAGGCGGCCGTTGTCCTTAATCACATGACCGACCTTGATCTCCCATTTGGGCCCCTAAAGCCTACTTACATACCCAAGTCTAATCTCTTTGCCTTTTGGCTCTGTTTCAGATCAAAGGGTGCACCGCTCGTGACGAGCTGTCGCCGGCAGGACGCAGCTGCATGCAGTCCTAACATTTGCATGCTTATTTCGTATCGAGTAGGCAGCGAAGAAGATGTAGCTTGTATTTGAAATTCACTAACAAGGTGATGGTTACTACCCATCCTTCACCTTGCACGCTACATCCATCAAACCTGGGCTCCTGCATGATCTGTCGCGAGGTTTTACCTGACTAGACTCTATCCCAGCCAAGTATTTACCTCGCCCTTCGCGAGGATACATAACGTTCTGCATTTTCCCACATTTACAATCTCGATATACCCATGGAAAAAGCTCCTCAGCTTGGTAGATGGAAAACCTTTCCTGTTTCCTTGTCCTACGTGATAGGGGTGCTAACAGGAAGGAACGTGGTTTTTAGTGAGTAAGGATCTCACACTATTGGGAAGAGCGGGTTTCTCCCTTTGTCTTTTGAAGATTTTCCACCTATCCTACGATATTTAAAAAAAGTACTGGCTTAGTTTGATTATTGTAGTTCATACATCACTGAAGATGGCGACATTGTTGTTGAAACGGAACGCGTTTGATTTAATAAACGTATTAATTATGAGACATTGATTTCAAGCTTTATTTTATTCGAATTCTCAAAGATATCCGTACATTGCCTTTTGTTTGCGAATTTCAATTGGGAAAATGAACTGTTGCAGTAATCCTTACGTTTAAACCCGTAACGAACCAATCTTGACCCCATACAACATCTTGCAATTGATTTCGAATCCCGAGAGAACCCAACTGGATCCTATAGCTTATTTCATCTTATCGAGCCTGCCTTGACCAACTCTTGTTCTTCTCCGACCCTGACGGTAATAGAGTATTCGAGGGTCTTTAATTCATGCTGTTTTTATAAAAAACTATGATGACCGAGAAGTTTTTTGCCTTTAAACATCAATAAAAGAAAAAAAGGTTAGGTTAGGTTAGGTTAGGTTATGTTAGGTTAGGTTATGTTAGGTTAGGTTAGGGTAATATAATATATTAATTCAGTATTCGAGAGGGTCTTTAATTCATGCTGTTTTTATAAAACTATGATGACCTACAAGTTTTTTTGGTTTTAAACATCAATAAAAGACTAAAGAGCCACTATACGTACCAGACTTCTATGTCTGTTGATAACGGGAGTCTGTTCCTGTATAGGAGGACATCCACCGAGACGTTGAGAGCCTGATCGACGTAGAGGCGATGGTGAGCTGAGTACAGGTATACGACTCTCACCACTTCCACTGTGTCGTCTTCTTGTTGTCGCAGTCAAATCCGCACAACTCATTTCATATTCTAAAACAGACAAAATATTGGATAAATTCAAATACAAATTTGTCAGACATATGGTAAGGGAAACGACACGTTGTAAAATATTTACTTGATAAGACCCCACGTAGGTAAGTGGAAAGTGGTGGATCAAAAAAAAATCTTAAAGTATGTGTTTTAAGGTTTCCAAAATGACTTATTTTCAGAATGACTTTTTCGTCTATAGCCCAAACGTCTCAAAATTCGGGTATAGTTGCCTTAAAAAAAAACAAAATTATGGTTTCCTCAAAATCGTCTCTAACGATATCGATCAAATTTTGTTCAAGTGTAGCCTCTCAAGACCCCAAATAAAACGTAGGCCTATTGGACTCCAAAAAATGACTGTTCGTAAGTTATTGATAAAAAACACAAAAAACGATTTAGTTCAAATTTTAGAAAAAATATAAAGATGAACAACCCAAATCCGTGTGGGAAATCTTTTTTACGGTTCAGGAATAACTTGCAAAAAAATGAGCCTAAACCGCCATCATAAAAGCTAGATACTAAACAAATACGATTTAGCCTTTACTGAGGAAAAGTGTTCAAGGACACAGCTGAGATTTGGTAGGCAGTGATAAAACAACAAAATTTTATTTTTTAACAAAGTTTTGCGGCAAAGGCTAAACTATATAATTTTTAGAAAATGGTTTGTTACATATTGCTACTATTTAAAATAATTTCCATACATATTGGAATTGTTTTTAATGGGATTTGTTTTTTACTGAAATCAGTCTACTGAGGTTTTCATGTTGGTGCATTGTAGTAATTAATTAAAATAGAATTTCCGCTGAAGTGAACTAATCATTTCCTGTACAACTAAGCTCTATTTCTGTAACGGAACGAGGAGGAACGGGTAAAACCTTTCTTCAGGTGTAACAACATCATAACTGTATTAACTTTGTGCGGCACCGTGCAGTCTACCAAAGAATGTAAACTGTACTGGGTCCTATTTCACAAAAGTAAAACTTCTATAACTGACAGAAATGCGATAAACTGAAAGGTTTTTCACCTTTAAATAATAAAATAACAACCACAAGCAAATTACAAAATATTAGTACTTGGTACGAGTGACAAATTATTTTTCATAGATTGATTGGTGTTATGTTTTACGTTTTACAAAAGACAGTTACATAACCTGTAATATCCATTCACTTTCACTGAACCTAATTTGAATGTGATATTGGCCCCTATCTTATATATATATATATATATATATATATATATATATATATATATATATACACAATACTTGCTTTGCTCGGCCATAAACACATCATTGCGTAAATCGTATTGTATTAAAGTCGAGCTTTGCTTTTAATGATATCGGCCATAGTTCATTATTATTTTTTTAACCGTGATAATTTATTAGGCCTATTGCGATTTTTCACAAGGCCTTATTAATCTTAATACTTCACTACACTTAGAACAATCGATACAACAGATTTCATAAGTTTTTTATAACAACTCTGTAACTGATTTTTTTTTCCGATTTGTTTATGACGTTAGAGGATATTTGAACAAAATTGAACAAAATCATTGGTGCTGATTTTGAGAAAACAGTAAATTTGTGTTTTTTTTCTTATGGTAGGTATCCCCAAACTTTTGAGTTATTAAAAAATCCGAAATACAGTATTGCCAAAACACCCACATACCAAATTTAATTATATTCGGTCCACCGAATGAGGCTGTTGGACTCAAAAGACGTCAAAACAGATATATCCGACATAAAAGCGAGACGATTTTATTACCCCATCACATAAATTTCTCTTTATTACGTAGGATATTACAGGGCACAACTGTAATAATTGTTGTGAATCCGTCTTTCTGTTGAAGCCTACATGTCTTGGTGGTGATAAGTGAAATATAACTGTATTTATCAAATGCCGATGAAAGAAGAATTAGGTTAGACGTAGATGTGATATCTTCATTTGGAAATTTGTTCTTTTTAACACAAGAAGTTTTAAACTAACTCCAATCTTGTTACCGATTTATGCTATCTGAAAAACCTAAATTCATCGGCCCACTGTCAGCAGCTGTTTACAAACTTTCCAGAAGGAACTTTTCTTTTCTTCTCAATTCATCGTTTAATGTTTCAATCAACACATTTCTAGTTAATATCAGTCGGTTTTCCAAGTTACTCGAATTTTTACGTTCTCTTTAGGCAGTTCGTCATTAATCAATTTTAGCTTTTCTGATTACTTTAATTTTTTTAAATATTCGTTTCTTACATTTCTGTTCATATTTCCTTTGCAAGTTTTAAGATATGAAAATTTTCTTCAACTCGGCACACTTATCAGATTATAACTTTACAAATTTTAGTTTATAGATTATTATAGCTAGATAATATTGTTATTGTCTAAAAAATCTACACCATTTTCAACACCCTTCATCTCTACACCCCCCCCCCCCAACATTTACTAACTTAGAAACTGGCATAAACCCTTTATAGGTAATACTATACTAAGAGCATCAAATACATTTAGCAGGTTGAGTTTTTATAAAAAAACCCGATCAAATTTAAAGACGTATTCAAGTCGAAAATAAAAACAAAAATGATTTGTAGTTTAAGTGACCGTCAAGCCTCAAAGGTTTAATCGAAATCTTTCTTCCACTTGAGTAATGTTATTTGTCTTACATCTCTCTCTCTCTCTCAGTCAACAACAACCTTGAAAGTAACACAGATTTTACCTTATCAATAGATTAAATCATCGAATTGTTTGTAAATCTTCCGAGGACATAATAAAAGACACTTGACAAAGCTAAATAACCTTCAAATTACACCAGTTTTAACAGCGGACATAACGTCACGCAATATAGTTCATTCGATGTAGGAATATACAGGGTCTTCCAACGTATAGGTACACGCGAGTACCTAAGATTTTACTTTTAATTTTAGACACACGTATGGTAATAACAAATTTTAAATAAAAACAATTTGTCGACAACGGAAAATCATTAAGATCTACTGTTTCAGCTGAAAGTAGTCTTTACCTATTCATATATTAACGTGAAACAAATACCTTCGTTAACAGATGTTCCAGATAATATATAAACAACACGAAAAGTCTTAGCTTACATTACTCTCCCTGACGTTGCAAGCAATTATTCGAAAACTAAAAACAACCTCACAGCAGAGATTTGTTGATGATATGAGGAATAAACTGCAGGGCAAAGCTTATGGATCCGTTTGAGCTTTTCAAAGAAAATAGGATGCTTCCACGCAATGTGTCTGTAGCAAATTTCCGATTAGCTACTGGTCACGATTGTCTTGCCAAGCATTTATGCAGAATGAAAATACTAACCTCTGACAAGTGCACAATTTGCTTACAAGGATTGGACTCCATGTATGTTATGGACAAGGATCATCTACTGGTCTGCAGGGGTCTGGACGGAGAGAAGCAAGGACGAAGGGACTTTCCTGGACTTTATTCGGAGGCAAGAACCCAGATGGCGTGAGCCAGAAGGTGCCATTGGAAGAAGGATAAGAAGAAGAAGAAGAAGAAGAAGAAGAACAAGAAGAAGAAGAAGAAGAAGAAGAAGAAGAAGAAGAAGAAGAAGAAGAAGAAGAAAAAGAAGAAGAAGACATTACTCTCTGCGACTGGTATTGCCTGGTATAACCTGGTATTGCAGGTAACTACAAAATGTGATATCTGTGGTAATATTTCTACGGAAGGAGCTGACGAATGTCAGAGCACGAAAGAGGCGTTACAGAAGTTGAAGAGTGAAGCGGGGAAGATAACTGCACAAAACAAGAAAACAAACGGGTTATATAGCAGAGGAATAGAAGAAGAAAATTGTATAAATATCGGTCGATATAAATTTCAAACAGTGTCTGAATTCAGCTACCTAGGAACTTTATTAAATAATGAAAAGAAAATTAGTAATGAAATACAGAGCCGCATAATGAGTGCAAATAGGTATTGTACTCATCAAAACTTATTAAAATATTGGACATGTAATCTGCATGTACAACAATAGAGCGTGGGGGATGACCAAATACATGCAATTAAAAGAGAAGAGGTCGACCAAGTAAAGGGTAGCAGCAGGGATGTCAAGGACCAAGAAAAGGGTAGCAGCAGGGATGTCGAGGATCAAGAAAAGGGTGACAGCAGGGATATAGAGGACCAAGAAAAGGTTAGCAGCAGGGATGTCGAGGATCAAGAAAAGGGTGACAGCAGGGATATATAGGACCAAGAAAGGTTAGCAGCAGGGATGTCGAGGACCAAGAAAAGAGGACCAAGAAAAGGGTAGCAGCAGGGATGTAGAGGACCAAGAAAAGGGTAGCAGCAGGGATGTCGAGGACAGAGTAAAGGGTAACAGCAGGGATGTAGAGGACCATGTAATTTTGAACATGGAATTCGTTTTGCTTCCACGAAATCGATCCGTTGGGTTAAAAGTTATCGCGGTTTAAGCGAAAAAACGTTTCACCCTCAGGGGCTCAATATAGTGAGTACTGGTTTGGTAATCCCGAGGGAGTTTAGCTGGATCTACACATTTCTTCGTGTAGTCTTATGTTAGTTTCCTCAGTTCTTATCACCTTTCGACTATGATGGTATTTATTACAGTATTCGAGAGCTAGGGGGGGGGGTCTTTATTTTATGCTCGTTTCTTCCTCTTTTTTCCCATAAGGAAATGATGACCGAGAGCTTTAAACAAGTGTTCAGTCAATCCACCCATTGCAACCTAATAATATTTCGTCAGTCCAAACGATTGACAACAGTTCAAAGTAAAGTTTACGCTAATCAATATCTTTCATATAAAACAATAATTTAACTTCGTAATGTTGGATTTTTAATTGCTTGCAACAGACAGATATATTGTTACGCATACATAAGTCGTGTGCAACTTTCTTAACACTGCATTCGTCACACTCAAGTTAATTGCTGAAACGTTACTTATTTGTTCCAGAGACAACATATCATCTTTCACAAGAAAGTCTAGATTTCTTCCTGTTTTAAGTTAGAAACAGTTTCTTCCATCTTTTCCACGAGATTTTGTAAGGGACACAAACTGCGAGGGGGGGTCTTTCAAACCATTGTTACAAAACCTGTTTTGATCGTGTCAAATTACAACTTACTTTTGATATTTGTTTCTTTGGGGTTAAAAGGGAAAAAAACCTCTCTATCATCATCACCTTATCAAAAAAGAAAGAAAACAACATACAATAAAGCCTCTTAGCCTTCGAATACTCTATTAGCGTCAGTGTCGGAAAAGAACAAGAGTTGGTCAAGAGAGAGAGAGACCTGAAACCCAAGACTACATAAAAGAAAGTATAAGGTCCAAATCGGTCACGGGGTTCTTGAACGTTAATTTCTCAAAACCGTCTCTACAGATTTCGTTCAAATTTTGCCTTTAAGGACTCAAACAAAACGTATTTGTCGCTATCTGCCTTCGAGTTAAACGACCAATCCTGTCAATAAAGTGAGCACCTGAAAAACCTCCATGAAGAGACATTCATCACAATACCTACGTCCTACCGTGAATAACATAATCATATTTATATCATTATATTTCAGTGCCGAGTGTCTTCCTGTATTGAACGAACTATAATGGCTCATTTACACTTGTTTACTGAAATGTGACGACTGTTGGAAAGTTAATAACACGCAATGTGCTTAAAGAAGCCAAGGAGAACTAAGGAACTATTAAATATGTCTTTCTAACTCAACGAGTCAGCGCAACGCAGCATTACCGCTGACACAAGTTCAGAGAAATTCTTTACTCTAGCATAAACAGATCTTGCGATAGTATAGGGGTGAATATATGCATAGGTAAATTTTCAGGACGATAATTATTACACTTATTTTATCTGATGGTAATTTTTTGTTGTTTTCTTTGTCCTAGTATTTAGTTATAAATTTGCTAATAATCCGTTCTGAGGTCCCTTGAGTTTAAAAGGTGTTCTTTGGAAGAGTGTAGGAGCGAGAGTGTACGAGTGTAGGACCAAAACTTTGAGCAGGGTAATTTAGCGTAAGGCGGAACGAGGGGCAGCAGTGGTGGGGGTAGGTCGAGCCTTAAGATAGTGGAGAAAAGTAAAAGGGTGGGTAATGGATTCCCAGAATAGTCGCATTTCCTCTCTAAATAGAACAAGCTGGGGACAATATACATTATTTTTATATTGTCCGATTTTAATGTTATTATATATAATAATCTAACGAGTTTATGGAGAGGAATAAGCTATTAATAGAAAATCCCTCTTGGAGGGACACCCTGTATATAGCGTAATTATTATTCAGGTTTAATGGTAGGTAAGTATTATCACAGAGATAAGACAAAAGAATGATAGGGACCTGGTTTCAACTATCCCACTTCAAGTAATGTTTTCCATATCATGTTTCAATATTGACAATTTAAAACTAGTGTTTTCTAATAAACGTTTCTGTAGTTTGGATGTTTACACATTTTGTAAGCATGCCTGCGGCCGCGCGGAAATGTGAATGTCTGTGCATGTTTTTAATTTTCTACGTCCCGCCTACTGGAGTACAGGAATTATTATTAATTTACCGAAGCTCAGAACAGCCCCAATTATTAAGTTAATGTTTCATTTAATGATGTGTAGCAAGAGTGATAAAGTACAGAACATTTTAATTAATTAAATCTCCTAACAATCCCTCCTTCCTTTTATTTTGTACTTAGAAAAGGGAAAGTTATGGAATGGATCATAAAATCGTTTTTATCGAATATCATTTTTAGGTCCCCCGAGTCCAAAGAGTAGTCTCACGTCATCGTGTGCAGAGTCTACACCCTAACACGAGGAAAGGTTTAGATTTGTGATGACTTTAATTTGGCCACATCTCGAGACTGTTTATTTGTTTCTTGATGAACCCATTTTGGAAATGCCGTAGAAAAAATTAACAAAATCTGATCAAAATCGGATTTCGTTCAAATTTTGCCTTTAAGTACTCAAACAAAACGTATTTGTCGCTCTCTGCCTTCGAGTTAAACGACCAAAATCGGTCACGGGGTTCTTGAACGTTAATTTCTCAAACCCGGCTCTACAGATTTCGTTCAAATTTTAGTGAAACGTGAAGATTATTGATTCAAACCTGTCTGTAAAATCGTAAATAAAAAATATCACAGTTTATGAATAATTGGCGAACAAAAAATGAACCTTCACGTCTTATCGAAAACTCGATTTTAATGAAATACGATTTCTACCGAGGAGGTGTTTGTAGCACAAGTTAAACAAGTTTAAGCCCATTTAAATATTTTTTTCCAAAATTCATTTTCACCTCTTGACATTCAACTAACGAACAAACATTTTTGGTTTTCATTTGGATTTTGGGGGAATGGGGGAGTGGAAAAGTTTGTGCATTGTTTATTTAAATTTATAAAAGAATATTTGAACAAAGTTTAGGTTTGAAATCAAGGCGTTTTACTTTCTCAAATATATATATAATAGAAAGTTATGATGGGTATAATTTTGACAGATACGACATAAGGAAATTCGTTTATACATTTCGAGATTATTTACGTGTATACTTAATGATGTGTCGGACAATCACCCAACTAATTGAAGGTCATTAAGATTTCTATAGGTCAGAGAGCTGACGTAACCATAGTGAAAGCTAAGCTGGGTTTAACAATTATTGCAACATGCACTTGCCTTTAGGGGTTCACTTTAGTGGTAATCTAGCTGGATTCTTGGGTTATATCCCTCTCTTTTCACTTTTCCGACCGACGCTATTTCAGTATGCGAAGGATAAAGGGTCTCTATTTGATGTTCTTTTTTACTTTGCTTTATTAGGTGACGAAGGCCGAAAATATTTTTGGCTTTAAACGACAAAGGAAAAAGAGAAAGATTTGAAGGAAACTAGTGATTCTATATCTTTAATTTAAAGTTTTATAGCACTACTCTACGGTGCAACAACATTGTCCACACTCACCCATCCACTAACCAAATCAAAAATAACCTAAACTATTGTTCATTAAAAACGTCAGTTCTGGAATTGTCAATCGAAACAATGGACGTCAGAACCTTTAAATTTGGTAAAATGTTTAAACAAACACATAATAAGAGCCTAAACTGGCTTTCTTTGAGCCATAAAATTGTCCTCACCGTTAAGTCGTTGTTTTAAAATCGAGCTTTCAATGAAGGGGGGGGGTCAAAGTTAATTTTAGTTTTTGCCAAATTACGCCCCTAAACAAAATCAATAAAGGTTTCGGATTATTAATTTACAGTTTACTAAAATTTGAATGAAATGTTTTAGTTTTTTCCTTAGGACAGTTTCCCACAAATTTGGAGTTATCGAAAAAATTAACGAAAAAGACTCTCGATACGGGCAAAATATGCCCACATACACACGTTTCGGCTGTAGGTCATATCACCGACAGACTGCGTTCGGGTGTACGAAAGACAAACTACTTCTCTTATCATGGGCGTCATCGCCGGGGGGGCGGGGGGACGCGTCCCCCCCAATATTTGAGATGTAAAAATATTTTTGCTAAAAACGAATGATTTACTTAAAACCTTAAAAGGTAAAGATCGGGCTTTGTCTTTACTAGGGTTTTTAACATTACATTTCTGTTACAAACGCATAAATAAATGCATAAAAACGATGTTTTGAGAAGTTCAACTTAAAAAAATTTCCATACCCCCAGACCCCGGCATATGCCCCCCCCCCCAATAATGAACTGGTGATGACGACCATGTCTCTTATTACAAAAGACAAACAATCAAGACTTTTTTTGAATCAGTGGACCATTAAAGAATATATCCACAAAAAATGTATTTAAGTATATTATAAGTTTTTGTTGGTTTAACCTATAAACTGTAACTAAATGAGTGGATAACTTCTTCAATCCAATTGTAGCTACGTTTCGCGCACGCGCAGGTTAATCAATCGCACAACATTGAATAGAAAAACACATATACGAGGAAAGACATGTGCCCAATATAGGCTACTCTCCTGCTGTTGTACTTAAATATCAATACTAGTAATGTATATACGTGGATTATAGAAACTTGCAATTGGTGCAATAGAAACGTCGACCCACCAATTTTGCAAGTTTCCAGTTAGTTTTTTCCTTTTCGAGATTTAAAATTAAAAAATCCCAATCTTAAGGCCTTTTCACACCGGCGTACTGAACGTCCTGGACGTTTGGTACGTTTGGGACGTTCGGTACGCGCCCATTCCACACCGCCCAACAACGTACCAAACGTCCAGGACCAGGACGTTCGCTCGATCAGTCAAGTGCCACCTCTCACTCAGTGTAGTTGTTACCTGTGCAAAGATGTCTTTTCCGATAGTTCCTTGGTGTGAGGCCGGGTTTTCTGTTCCGTGGATGAACGAGTCGAGTAGTGATAGTAATGACGACTTAGTATTATTATATTCGTTAACAAAAAGAAGTAAATGGATACATCCCATAAATAAAAAAACGGAAGAGGTTTGGAGAATACCATCACTTGATGCATGATCTGGAGCTGGATGAAGATAGGTTCAGAACTTATTTTAGATTAACTCCCGATCAGTTTGAAGTAGTATTGTCAATTATCGATTTTGATATCAGAAAAACCGACACTAACTATAGAGAGGCAATTACTAGCAAAGAGAGACTCGCTATTTGTTTAAGGTAAGAAAAATCATATGATAACAAGTTAGGTTAGGTTATCTAGTAATCACCATAACGATACCATTTTATTTAGACCATAAGTATGTAAGTAGTTTTAAATAGACAACTGTTAATGTTAGAAATATAAATTGGAAGATACAAGTTATGTTAATTAAATATAAAAATACAAAATAATGTATTATATAAATTTAAATCATCAAAAAACAGTTTCAAATAAAGTAATTTTTTTTTTTTTTTTTTTTACATTTAACATTTTTTATTCATTTATAAAAACCAGGTCCCTGTATATTTCTAGGGTTGTGTCCCAGATTACAGGATGATCACGTACTTCTTCCAACAACGCTTCCATGGTACAAATGCACAAAACACCAGCAACAACAAACACACTGCAGATGACGCGGGGTTTTGCAGAAATGACAGGAGCGGAGCACGTGGTTCCGAAGTGTTCATTGCGCATGCGCTAGGCCGTGGACGTTCTGGACGTTTGTGAAAAATCACTCTCCGAGCGATCCTCCGAAAAACGTCGCGGACGTCCAGGACGTTCGGTACGTTCTGTACGCGCGGTGTGAAATGGCTCATTTGATAGCATGGGAAGCGATTTATTTTGACAAAAACGTACCAAACGTCCAGGACGTTCAGTACGCCGGTGTGAAATGGCCTTAAGGGCATAGAAGTGTAGGCCTACAACTAGCCCACCAAATTGAGAGAATAACAAAACGGCTTAAAATAAGAAAGGAGGTCGAACTCGACAATGATAACGATAAGGTGCATCCTGTCCTCTCTTTATGATAAACTTCAAAGCATAACCTCACATTTATATGTGATTTTGTCTAGTTAGTGAATTTGTTACCATTAATAAAGATTTAGTGAGATGGAAACAAAATAAGAAGACGTTGATCACAGAAAGAAAGATAATACATTTGAGTGATCGAAAATATATATATAAAAAATAAAATAAAAAAAAAAAAAAAAAAAAATGTTGAAAGTTGTTCCCATTCATTTTGTAGTTGCTCTGGTATATCACAGGCTATATGTGTTGGGTCAAAAAATCGTTTTGGAATTACGTTTGTCTGTCGTATGTGCCCAAATTTGTCTCAAAATAAAGAATGTTAATCAAATTAATCATGCGTGCATATTAAATATATGCGAGACTTTTTAAAATATTTTTTTATAACTCAACTTTTGAGGTTAACTACCATCGAAAAGCTTGTAAACGAAGACACGTTTATGACACAAACGAAGCAAGTTTAGACCCTATTTAAATATTTTTACAAAGATGGCGGCCATCGTTTATTTTTATAACGACCTAACTGGTATTCTGGTGACTAAATATATTGGTTCCTTTTTATTTGATTTTGGAAATGAATGAGAGAGAAAGTTTGTGCAATGTTTGTACACAGTTTATTTATATTCCATTATTATTACACAGAATACATTATTATTATTAACTTTTTGCGGAACCGTACATTGACAAATCCGTATTTCAAATATCTATACAATTTTAACCCAAATAAGTTTAGATTTAAACAGTTGGCAATGGTCTCAGGTTTGGGTATTAAGTAAAACATGATGTCACGATCAAGAATATAAAACTGTTATGAAAGGATGGCCTCTCTGTGACTCTGTCCTTCATCGGAAATTACCAACAACGGCAATAACAATGACCCGTTACATTAGTGAGGGGGTTATTAAGGCATCACGGGAGCACTGTCGTCGTGCTTTAAAAGTCGAGCACAAAAATATACTTTTGGAGAAGGTGAATCCCAAAGTATTTTTTTGAAATGATGTCTGTCTCTGTCCTATCGTCTGTGAAGTGCTCAGCAGTCAAAACGTCTGGAACGTTTTTTAAACAAATTTGATAAGTAGTCATATTTTGACGAATTTAAAAAAAAAAATTGAACTTGAAATTTAGGGTTACCAGGAGAAACAAAAACAAAAAATTACGATTTTCTTTTCAAAATCGGCTCCAATGTTTTTAATAAAATTTTGCTCAAGTTTAGCCTCTTAGAACTCAAACAAAACGTATTGGTCGTTATTTCTCCTCAGAAAAATGCCTGTTTGTGAGTTGTTGTAATATGTCGACAATATATATTTTTAAATACGTAATTTTTCAAAAACGACTATACAGATTTCGTTCAAATTTTAGTGAAATGTGAAGTATAATGAGAAACAAAAACAAAAAATTACGATTTTCTTTTCAAAATCGGCTCCAATGTTTTTAATAAAATTTTGCTCAAGTTTAGCCTCTTAGAACTCAAACAAAACGTATTGGTCGTTATTTCTCCTCAGAAAAATGCCTGTTTGTGAGTTGTTGTAATATGTCGGCAATATATATTTTTAAATACGTAATTTTTCAAAAACGACTCTACCGATTTCGTTCAAATTTTAGTGAAATGTGAAGTATAATGAGAAAAAAAAAACAAAAAATTACGATTTTCTTTTAAAATCGGCTCCAATGATTTTAAATAAAATTTTGCTCAAGTATAGCCTCTTAGAACTCAAACAAAACGTATTGGTCGGCGTTTCTCAAAAAACTGCCGGTTTATGAGTTATTGTAATATGTCGGCAATATATATTTTTTAAATACAGTACGTAATTTTTCAAAAACGACTCTACCGATTTCGTTCAAATTTTAGTGAAATGTGAAGTATAGCGACTCAAACCCGTGTACGAAATAGCATTCTGGAAATAGTATTACTAGTGTAATAGTGTAACGATATTACGGTTCAAGAATAGAATAAAAGCTCGATTTTACACTTCTTAGGTACCTTCAATATGTAACAATTTAATTAAATATAAAATCAGATCAAAGAAAAGATATAATACAGGGCTGGTAGCATTTAAGAGTAGTAAATTAGCATCAGCTTAATACGCTTTGCAGAGTATTGTACTCTGAGGTTGATCTTAATAAGTCTAAGAAACAATGGTAACCTTGTCTAACACAAGTGGCGACTTCAAATAGTAAACAATTAGTAATATTTGGGGAATGCATTTTGCATCATCGTTTATCAATGGAGACACATTTCAAAGACAAATTTTCTAAAGGAAAATTAGCAATGTTTTTAACAATATAATGTTTAATAAAAATGTCCTACTTTCCAGCAAAACTACAAATTTTTAAACAATACTATATTACGGATTCAAAGTACGGGGAAAGGTCGAACGATTGTTTATTTAAAAAAGTATTTAATTTACCAAGTAATGGCGTCGAATACAAGTTATATCTGGAAACAAATTTATCTTCTCTTTTACTTCACCTCATTTATATTCAAATTATTATTGCTTTAAAATCAAAAGAGATATTCTATTAAAAGTAATATTGGATAAGATAAATATTTGTGTAAAGAATGGAAGGGAAAATTATATAACAGAGATAAACTTTGACGAAGGTCTCAGTGATATTAAAAGTAATAAAATTGTATGTAAAATTAGAAATAAAAAACAAGAACAAAATGGCGGATAGACGGATAATGAAGAGGAATTCGATTATTTGACATTTTTTGTGTTCGTTTTGATGTATATATACCGAAACTCCTTTCTCAGGACAGCCTGTATATATAAAGATTAACCTCGTTCATAGGTTTTCGGTTTAATAAACAATGGGATCCATCATACTGACTTAACTATTTATAGATATTTTAATTATTTGATTTTTCCGCTTATACGTTTTTTATTAGCAAATATTGAATTTACAATAATATTTCAAGTGAAAAATATACGACCTAGACTGGGAATCGAACCCAGGACCTTTGGCTCATGCGTAAGGGCTGAAAAATGAGTGAAAATTAATTTCAATGTCGCATATGCGAGGTAATTAATTGGAAACTCAAAATTGCAGCAACTAAAGTCAGCCAAAGGTCCTGGGTTCGATTCCCAGTCTAGGTCGTATATTTTTCACTTGAAATATTATTGTTAACTATTTACTTCCAATAACAGACGATATCCTTTAGCCCCACAAATATTGTTCACTAGAATTCCGTATTTTATACAACTTTAATACAAGACTAGATTCGCAAAAAAAAACTATATATATATATATATATATATATATATATATATATATATATATATATATATATAAGATGAACAAATCACGTGTATCTTTAGGTTAGATTGATTATAATTCAAACAATTTACTAAACTGAAAACTAACAAAACATGAATAAAGTTATACCTAGACACAATTATAAGCTTGTTATCAAAATATTTTGATAAATTATAATTGATTTTAATTATAAACCATTAATTGTTTTACACGGATGAACTCTAGAGTTTACGATTAATTTAATTGCATAGGCTACTTCTGTGATTTTTTTTTAAAGGGAAAAACCTTTAAACCTTTATAAAACCTCGAGATAAGCGTCATGTTCGGAAGTGAACAAAAGTTGGTCAAGAACGATGAAAGAGTGGATTTAACCCAAGACATTTAACCTAAGGGATTTTATAAACATCCCTTAGTCCTAGAGAACTGCGTCATGTTCGGAAGAGAATAAAAGTTGGCCAAGAGAGACCTGATATTGGATATATGATAAGGAAATATGAAAAACAGTAATCTAACACAGGACTAGACACACGTGATGCAACACACGTACTCGCTACAAGGGAGCCCCGAGGGGCACACGCAATATTTAAGAAATGAGCATAAGAACAAAACTCAAAATACCGATTTCTAACGTTGTGTTGGTTGTCATCTCGCAAAGAAATACAGTTTGAAATTATTCAGCTGAAAAGCGAAAATGAACCATGAAGAGTTTATTTACTTAAATAGATAGCCCGATGTGATAATCCCGAGTAACCTAGCTGGATCTACACCTAGTCCTGGGTTAGATCCCTTCTTTCATCTTCTCTACCAGCACTTGTTCTTTTCCAACATTGACGCTATGAGTACTTTTATTTTGTTTGCACACTTACAGAATGTGATTCACACGTTGGAGTTGTATTATGACAGACTACATTAAAAAAAAAAACAATTTTTAGGTCTCAGGAGACCTAATAACGGATATATACAGAAAAACCTAATGTCAATTTTTTTGACTCATGTAATTTTCCTTATACAAGGATGTTCCTCGTTTTTATTCAACAATTAAAAAAAAAAGATTTAAAATATATATACAGAGTGTCTTTTTTTAACTGCATCACCATTGTGATCTCTGAAAATAATATAAGATTTATAGAAAACCTCTAATGGTAGGGGGGGGGGGCTCACCTACTTTTTTCTTCGTGATAAATTTGTGTATTTAATTTTTTTAAATTTTCCCGCCATTTAGCAATATGACGATAACAACCAATACTAAATTTGTTTATGGAAACCCCCATTTTTTGTATATTGAATTTGGATTTTAAAGAAGATTTTAAGATTTCTTGGGTTATATTTGGGTTTTAAAGGAAGGAAAGTTGAGAGGAGGTAGGTATTTAGGATTCCTATGAGGATGAAATTAATATACCAGCAAGCTGGAGCACCAGCTCACAATAGGTTAGGTACATACGAGCCTGCAAGGTCCCCGGAGTACCTGAACTCACGAAGGAATTATAGAAGAGAGCTATCTTATTTTCAAATTCATCGTAACACAATTAAAAAAGCACTGTACCACTAGTTTCCAGCTTACTTTAAAGATTCAATAATTCACTTCTTTGTTATAATGTCTATGAATCGATAAAATACATTTTATGTATGTTATAAAACCCAAATTAAACAGTATCCATAAAAACATATACCTGTATAACTGAAATTTAAAAAATTGGTCTTTATTCCCGTGTATTTTAAATACAACTTTGACGAATTTGGGGAATAAGACATTTTTTGGTAATTATATAGCAGAGTAGCCTCACTTAAAAATCAATTTTTATGGGTTTTATTCGTCAAATAAATGATGGAAAAATATTTTATTATCGAAAAAAAGTGTCGGAAAGATGATTACATAGTACAATTACACAAGAAAATCTTAATCAGAAAATCTTAACCTCTACTAAATAGGGCCTACCTTACTTCATAACAATAAATAATGTTTTCTTTGCTGTAAATATGTAGGGCTGTATTATTATATGTCACGAAAGGTTTGGCCAGGTTGCTATATATAAAACCACCTGGCCAAACCTTCCGTACTTTTATTGAAGTGAATGTCATGAGTATGAAAGATAACACAGAGTTAATTTTTTCACGAAAAAAAACTTGTCTAATTATATTATGTAATCATCTTTCCGACACTTTTTTTCGATAATAAAATATTTTTCCAACATTTATTTGACGAATAAAACCCATAAAAATTGATTTTGAAGTGAGGCTACTCTGCTATATAATTACCCATTTTTTATTTGGCCGCCATAGTATAAAATGACGGTCGAATTTTAAAAAAATCTAATGCACAATTTTATTACAGAGGAAAAAGTAGGTAAAGTTCCCAATTTGAATTTTTTTTAGTAAATCTTATACTTTCTGAAACCCCATCGGTGGCCCTGTACATATAACATAAATGGTTTGCTTTGTGTTTGTTAGTAAACCATTTATTAAGTTTCAGTTATTAAAGACACACAGTCGAAGCAAATAATGTTAGTTGTAGGCTAATAGTAGACCTAACCAGCTAATATCTGTGTGTATTCAGGTGTACTGATGTCATTAGGTAGGGATCGTACATGACATTTTGTACTATGTAGAGTACGGTATCATAAACGGAAGTTATTTTTTAATTTATTTTTTTTAATGGCGTCTTTATCATTTTCAGATTGGATGAAGAGGGAGGTATGCAATTTTTCTATTATAAAGCACTCCAAAAAACTAGGTAGCGTACAACAATTGTTTAAAGAAAAATAGAGATTAATAATTTTTTTTAATGGTATCTCAATAAATATGGTTTAAATTTTCATAAAATATATTGACAGTATTATGATGATAAACAAGTGCGTCAATTTGTAAATGAATATATTTCTACAAAAAATCACCCATTAAAACGAAAGTGCTCTATAACTTTTGGGAATTATTTGTTAGAAGATATTTTGGAGTCTTAAATTCAGGGTTTCTTTATGCACTTCGCGATGGAAATGAACGTAATTTATTTAAGTTATTAAAAAATTTTTTTTTGACAATTTTGTAATTAGTTGCTTATAGAAACATCCGATAATACCCGTGTTATGAACATAAATGCTGCATCTTTACAGTTCACTAAAATCTGAACGAAATCGGTTGAGTTAATTTTGAGAAATTAAATATTTTATAACGTCTCCGTGACAGCCCCAACTGACATTTTTGGAGAGATGGTGACCAAGACGGTGATGCTACAAACATGACCATAATTGTATTACGAAAATAGTAATTTGGTGTTTTTTACTTATAAAAACTATCAACAAATTCTGAGTATTAATAAAAAAAAAGAAAGTCCAGGGATATGACCTCAATACGCCCACACAACCAAACATGATTAAAACTGTCCACATACGACAAACAAAAAATGACTAGATTTGTATGATAAATAATTTTATAGCAGAAATGTACAGGCGGTATCCTATCTGTCATCAAACCTAACTCTGGACAACTCATAGTAAAGCTTATAATAGTTTTTAGTTTTACCTACAGACGTATTTATTGCATTATATTTGAGGTTATGACAGCTTGTTATTGGTGTTATAAACTTTAGAAGAACGTCAAATTATTAGTTTTAAAAGTTTTAGGGTGTATAGGGTGGATTGGTCTCAATCCCCTCATGTAATGTGTGGTTATATATGTTTTGTTTTTGAATAGTTGTGTCTATGTAGATACTAATATCAGTCAATGTTGTGCTTTAATCTGCAAGCGTTATTTTTTAATATAGCTAGCCTGAAGATGCCGCCTGACAGTGTGCGAAACATGTTTTGTATTTATATAGCTAGCCTGAAGATGCCGCCTGACAGTGTGTGAAACATGTTATTGTGTTTATATAGCTAGTCTGAAGATGCCGCCTGACAGTGTATGAAACATGTTATTGTATTTATATAGCTAGCCTGAAGATGCCGCCTGACAGTGTGCGAAACATGTTAATGTATTTATATAGCTAGCCTGAAGATGCCGCCTGACAGTGTGCGAAACATGTTAATGTATTTATATAGCTAGCCTGAAGATGCCGCCTGACAGTGTATGAAACATGTTAATGTATTTATATAGCTAGCCTGAAGATGCCGCCTGACAGTGTGTGAAACATGTTATTGTATTTATATAGCTAGCCTGAAGATGCCGCCTGACAGTGTGCGAAACATGTTAATGTATTTATATAGCTAGCCTGAAGATGCCGCCTGACAGTGTGTGAAACATGTTATTGTGTTTATATAGCTAGCCTGAAGATGCCGCCTGACAGTGTGTGAAACATGTTATTGTGTTTATATAGCTAGCCTGAAGATGCCGCCTGACAGTGTGCGAAACATGTTAATGTATTTATATAGCTAGTCTGAAGATGCCGCCTGACAGTGTGTGAACATGTTATTGTATTTATATAGCTAGCCTAAAGATGCCGCCTGACAGTGTGCGAAACATGTTAATGTATTTATATAGCTAGCCTGAAGATGCCGCCTGACAGTGTGAGAAACATGTTAATGTATTTATATAGCTAGTCTGAAGATGCCGCCTGACAGTGTGTGAAACATGTTAATGTATTTATATAGCTATCCTGAAGATGCCGCCTGACAGTGTGCGAAACATGTTAATGTATTTATATAGCTATCCTGAAGATGCCGCCTGACAGTGTGCGAAACATGTTAATGTATTTATATAGCTATCCTGAAGATGCCGCCTGACAGTGTGCGAAACATGTGTAGAAACATTGCACAAACTTTCTTACTCACCAATCCCCAAAACCAAACAAAAACCAACCAAAAATCACTACTGTAAGTTAATAGAGATAGTTATGTTAAATCAAGGCCAAGTTTTCTGCTGATATGTCCGTTCTGAAGGTCTTACAGCCCTAACTTGAGGACAGATTTTAATAAATTTGGTATTACGACATATTTTGGCAACAAATCGAGATTTTTTTTTTCTCGAAATTTTGATAACTCTAAATTTGGGGGTAGCTGGCCAAGATACGTATAGGTCGCATTTTTCAAAAATACCGGTAGGGTTTTTATAAAAGACAATTTTTCTAAATCGGCTTTACCGATTATGTTGAAATTTTAGTAAAACGTGAAGATTAAACCCGTGTGTAAAATCGCTAAAATATATATATATCGCCGAGGAAACAAAACTTAACTTTGTTTGTCATTATTGAAAACTTGTTTTTAAATCCAAAACTATTTACCATGAAGACTTATTTCTGATACAAACGATCCAAATTTAGGTCCGTGGTTCAGTTTTATTTACGCAAAAATGCAATATTCTTCTTATTGCCCTACAAAAAAAAAAAGAGACAAGATTAGTGTCACCAAATCTGTTGCATTTTTGTCCGCAATATTATTGCTATACTTTTCACAAAGAGTATATCATAACAATTCGTTTTCTTCTACTTTGAAATAGTAATTAAAAATATAATAAAGCCGCCTAAGCCTAATCCGTTGAGAATTAAGTAATAAAACTTACTGCAATAATAATTGCACAGTACGGTGATAAAAGTAACAATAAAGAGATAAAAGAACTCGAGTAGGCCAACATTACATATTTGAACAAAGAGTAGACAAAATCTTTTCTTTTAAACAAATTAAACGTCACTTCTTGTCTTTGGCTTATTTATACACGAGAGGGGGAGAGAGGGGGAGAGAGGGAGGGGGAGAGAGATGGGAGAGGGAGAGATGGGAACCAGTTAAGTTTTGTTTAGATTTTTAGAGATTACACTTGAATTGTTAAAAGGGATATTTTTAAAATAGGGTACTTATGTATTTATACGGACCAGTGAAATAGATTAGGTTAGACCAGGTTATTATAGTTCTTTACCTAATTTTGCGCAGTATTATTGTTTACCGTCATCCTTTTTGTAATTTTTGATAAATAAAATTGTTGAACTTCCAAGTTTGTCTAAATCTTTATACTAAAATTGGTATTTACGTATTAAATTAGCTATTAACCTGAACAAACCTAATCTAACCTAACCTGAACCAACCTAATCTATTTCACTGGTCCGTATATTACGTAAATAGCAACTACCCGTACGTGTTTCTTTGACAGCAAACACCAAATTTTGAATTATTGGAGAAAAAATGTCTCCGAGATATGCCTAAAATGTTGAATTCATTACATAACCTTCTGTATACAACGAATATCAGAGTGTGTAAAAAGAAGAAAAGCTCATTATAGAGACTCAGGGTGGAAGAGAACAAGAGAGACCTTACAGTTAAGACGAGATGAAGAAAGGTAACTCAAGACTGTCACTCCCGTAGTTACTACAATACACAATGGCTGCTGTTACAAAATACCTAATTTTGAATGGTCTACAAGATGATTTTATTAATTCTACCTAAAAATTACGCTCCTCGCATAATAATCGCCCCACTGAAAATTTTTGGAGTAAATGAGATAAATAACTCAAAAATGCGATTCAAATTAAAACCCTGAAAATATTACGAAAAGTTATATAAGGCTTAGTTTCTTAAAATCGGATCAACAGATTCAGTTAAAACTTGAGTGTTACAAGGAACCATGTTGTTTGTAACCAGACAGGATTTGTCACTTATTCCGGCATGTGTAATATGAACTAAAAAAAAACGTGTCCGAGAGTCTGGGTTCGTGCTCATCTGATGCTAAAGTAAATGTCGTCGGCTTGGTTAAAAGATATCATTTTGTTTCCTCATTGCAAACTGTCAGATGAGATAAACTGGCCTAATCCTCGACATGCGACTGATAGCTCAAATGATAAAACAACAATTTCTTTTGAAGTATCATCCACTCGTTGTCAACTTCGTATGATCTTGTATGACCTAAATAAAAAAGAACAACAGTTTCTTTTCGGCCGAGATTTGAACAATTTCGTCCGTTATTCACTTCTAGCAAATATCTAGTATAGAGAAAGTTACGTCTAATAAAAATATAAATAAAATACAGATTCTCGCAAAATAATATTTAATTTAAACGCGTTTCAGCGAAAATGTCGCCATCTTCAGTGATACAAATGGAACAATATCGTTCTTACAAACTGCAACATCGTAATCTGTGTTCTATTTTATAATATTCCTACAATCTTCCCACAAATCTTGCACCATTTTTATTCAGTAAATGTTGATGTAGGTAGCCTACTCAAAAATGGAAATATTTGTTGGTAGGTAACCTAAGCCCGAAAAATGGTTTCTCTAATATCTGTCTGTCTGTACCAATTAATTTGGATGAAATTTAGTGTGTGGATATATTTTGGTACTTTTTTCTTTTTTTCTTCTCCCCCCCCCCCCCCGATAGCTCGAGTTGTCAAGTAAGTTTTTGCTTTTTTCAAAATTATTCACGAACTTTAATATGCTTTTAATTGCAGTTTGGAAGATAATTTACAATTTTACTAAAATATAATCGAAATCGTCAATGGGTATTTTAAGATATTCGAACGTTTACGACGCCGCCTGCTGTTCATTGATTTTTTAACCATTAATGTCCGAACCGAAATATTGTGGGAAATGACGACCATGTTAGAACCAATTTTGAGAAAATCAGTATTTTGAGTTTGGTTTTTTAGCTTCCCCCCACAATAAATTTTGAGCATGAATGGATTTATATACGAGTGTGCAAGATGCAATCATAATGATTAGTTGAACTTGGTTATTGTTGTTTTTGAGTTTTTTAATTTTGAGGTTATGCGAACAATATTGTTTTTTTTTTTATAAATAATTCTCGTATTTTTAAAACGTTCAAGAGTTACTGACAGGATTTTAAACCTACAAAAAATTAGCAGCCGAAACTTCATAGGATAGGCTATAACTTATAACTTATTTTTTTATATTATAACTTGTGTAAAATTATTTGTCTAAAACCATTTTTTAAAACAGGTTAGCTGTTAACATAAATAGCAGTAGGCTAATGCTTCGAGTTTTATAATATTTCAGGAAATGAAATTAAAGTGGCTTAAAAAGATTTTACTATGCCTAATAATAAAAAAATCTCTGTATAGATTCAAATTAAACCCAGTGAAGATAGGCGAAAATTCGTATTTCTTATATTAAAAGCGACCGGATTAAAAATATAAAATTAATAGGCCTTAGATAATACATCATTTTACATTTCAGAAATAGTTTTACTATTAGGTAGGCTACTTATATATAAAAAAAAGGAAGTCTCCATTAGGTCTTGGTAGGCTAAAATAATCAATGGTGAAGTTATAACAGCCATTCCCATGACTAGATCAAGCCCTGGGACCTAGAAATGTAAACCAATTAATAATTATGCATGGTCCCTTAGGGGGAGGGGCATTTATATCCTATAATATAAGCTTGTAGTCCAGTTGTGTCCTATTTTTCTTCAAATTTGGTACATACCTTAGACTTAAAATAGCTTTTACAATTTCTTTAATGTAAAAAATTTTGAATTTCCAACTTTAGAAATCACAATTTTTCTTAGATTTTCACCGAAATGGCGAACGAAAATGATTTTACAAAAGCCTAAAAAAGTAGGCACGAAGACCTATCGTAACCTTTTTTTTAACAAATGTTTGTTAATTTTTGTTGAATTCCCTTATTTTGATATATATAGAATAGTAATTTTGGCTGTAATGAAAAAGGTTACAAAGACGAGCATTAATCTTAAAGATATTAAAAGGTAAATGCGTCATATTATGGAGGTCAAATTAGAACACTAAAATTAGTGTTACTTCAAGGTGATGTGTACACATAATCTGCTTGTTTATTTTAAACTAAACATAGATACTATAAATTATAACCTTGATGTTTCTAATTTTTTTTAATAATTACTTTTATATACGGTACTTTAAGCCTAAACATTAAAACAATGTCATTTAATATAGAACAATAACGTATCAATTATTAATCATTTAACAACTCTCTATACTGAAAATAATGAGTACGGTACATTTGAAATCAATATTTTAATATCAACACTCAATTAGGTAAACTGCAATATTGTTAAATCTAGGATCCCGCCAAGCATCGTTGGATAAAAAAATCAACTTGCAATGGCATGCATAGACATTATAAAGATTGTATTATTAACATGGTGGTTTATTATTTATTTGATCAATTATGTGTACAATTGCTATTTAATAAGATAAGTAGTTAATTACACTTTACCTTCTAAAACACACAACACACAACTACGTTAGCAAATAGCAGACGCCACTTCACCACTGCCGTGCGTGGCCAACTTATTGCGCAAGTCAGAACAGCTGATTTAGAAACATCAATAGAGTTTTTAGTTACAGATAACACGGTTAGGCGCGCTAGCCGTTGGCGTTTTGCGAGTCAATGATAGTAATAATAATAACAATAATGATTGATGTAACTTTTTATCATTGAACATATTAATCAGAGAATGCACAATTTAATTTACATAGACTTATAATGTAAATTAAATAGTTATGCAACTATTTTTGCTTTTTCATTAATCATGTACGAAAGCTTTGTAGTTATACTTCCGTCAAGTATAGTTTAGAAAGGATTGTGATAGAAAATAAAATAATATTTCCTCTTGAGCCTAAAAAAAATGTTGTTTTTTTTTCAAAATATGTCTACAATTTTTTTTCGGATAGAGTTTGACCGATTTTGTTCAAAACTTTATTAACAAAATAAAGTTTATTGGCTCCTCATTATACACTTAAGAAATAATTAAAATTTTAAGTGTACCTACCAAAAGAAATATCATTTTCTTTTTTGATTTTGATAGAATTTTGTACAAACGTACCACTCAGGTTCCAAATAAAACCTATTTGACCTTTATGTTTCCAAATGTGCCAGTTTGTATAGAAGCAATAAACCATACCTGGAACTGGTATAAAAGCCTAATTTCTCAAATTGAACCAAACCTATTTTGATAACATTCTGATGAATTACGAAAAATAAGTAAATGAATTAAAGTATTTATGAACAACTTAGAAGCGTGCATAGGTGGTTCTTAAAATTTTTAATACTTTTATACCATTTTCGGAACCATGTCTGTAAATGAAATTTTTGTCTCGAATTATTTCAAGAAGATGTGTAGGATTGATTCTAAATATTGGAGTTTAATGTAAAGTTGGGTACTTACGTATTAACTCCACCACAGCAGAAGTTGCGCTAATGCACATGCGCCAATAAAGAGCAAACTGGTTTAAGGGAAGCAGAATTCCATTTTTTTCAGCTTTGAGATTCATATACTTTCATTTTATGATTTGTCGCAAAAATTTTAGGCGTAGATTGGCGGCACTTCACTTTTAAAGCTCATGTTTATCCATGATCTAATTTCAAATTATTAACTTCAATAAACTTACGAAAGGTTTGGCCAGGTGATTATATATATAAGGTTTGGCCAGGTGTTTATATATATATATATTAGCTACCTGGCCAAACATGTCGTGATATATAATTATATCGCAAAGTAAGCAAATATTGGCGCATGCGCATTAGCAACTTCTGCTGCGGTGGCGTTAATACGTAAGTACCTAAAGTTGTTCCCCAATTCCCACAATAAATAGTTTTTGCTAACAATCACTTAAATGGTGACATGTACCGTATGTATGAATATGTAGCCCATATAAAAAAAAAAGAAGAAAAGAACATAAAATAAAGACCCCTAGCCATCAAATACTATAATAAAAGTCATGGCCAGAAAAGAACAAGAGTTGGTAACCTGATAGAAATGGATCTAACCCAGGACTACAATGAAAAAGGTGTAGATCCTGCAAGGTCCTTCAAGTTTGCCACATCTCATTAGTGAGCTCCTGAGGCAATCAAATTGTAATGAAATCGGACTCAGTTGTGACTGCTAAAGGGTTTATAATTTATTTTGTAACCTAATTGGATAAAATTACACTTCTTAACACCTCTACATTGATTGTTGGTTATAGATGCAAAATGTCAATTTGAATAAAAAAATATGAGTGATGGTTTTTAACTAGGCCTAGTAGGTATTTAAAACAATAAAAACTACATAGAATAAATTAAAAGACGTGAAAATATGCTAATGGATCTTAAAATTTATCAAAATAAATAAGTTGGAAGTTTCTTGTAGTTACGATTGATCCTACAAAATGGAAAAATTAAATCTAATAGTGAATTTTTGTACCACTTTGTAATGGCGACTTCAGGCAAGACATTGTATCAATCAATGTCAGTAATGCAAACTGGATGACAAGCATTGTCAATTTTACTTTCTCACATATACATAATAGAAGGATACACATATAAAGTATATAACACATTAAAGTACATACATACTTTCTGTAAAGAGAGAGTTATGTCATAGGTCAAAATATATATGTCAAGTTTTTTACAGATATATTCATTCGAGATCTCCCATGTCTTAAAACTAAATTTGTGGAATGATATAGGGCCTATGTACAGTACCATTATATAATAACATTTAGAACATGTCCATGACATATTTTGACCATATCTAAAGATTTTTCCCTTTTTTTCTCTCTTTTCTTCTTTCTTGCCCATTTTTTAAACAACTCTGTAGCTGCCATAACAACAAAACACAAAATTGTGAATTCTCAAAATCAGCTCTACCATTTACTTCAATTTTATTGAAATCTGAAGATTAATGATCCAAACCCATGTGCATAATAACAAGTAAACAAATATTATAGTTCAGGAATAATTCATTATTGTCGAAGAAACTAAAATGAACTTTGACAGCAATCATTAAAATTTCTATTTTTCAAACATGATTTATGCTGAGGACAAGCGGAGCAAGTTTAGGCCATTATTTAAAGCTGACATATATGTTTCATATTTATATTTTGATTAACAAAACTATCGAACTGACATTTTTGGTGATGATTAGTTTTTGTTTGGTTTTGGGGATAGATGAGTGAGAAAATTTGTGCAATATTTTTGCACCATTTTAAAATTTTTCATGAGGTAAATTTGTCAATTTAGTCATTAGGCAATTAACCGTTTCTAAATGGTTAGTATACAGAGTGTTTAAGGAGGAAATCAAAATACTTCACATACCAAAATAATGCACAAAAATTCATATAAACGTAGATCCGGAAATGCTTCGTTTCCAGACAATTCACTATTTTATATATTTCTTAAAACTATATAATGTAACTTTAGAAGTAAATAACATTTTAAGTTCAAATTTGGCACACATATTTATTATGTAACTTTTTACAAGTATACCAAAAAAAAACTTTTGTATAGTTTCAAAATGGCTGTTCAAAACTGAAGAAAAATCTGTAGAGCAAGATGTAATACTTCCATTGTAACATTATACAAAAGTTAAATAGAAATGAAAGGCATTATTTTTTATATTAATTGATCATTTATTACTTAGTTTTCTTTAGTGTGAACAAGAAGTATAAAATAGTTGCTACATATAAATCCATGGCTAGTGGCAAAGTCGTGGCTTATTTAGTCCATATTTTACTTTAATATCAAGTAATATAATTAATTGTACAAAAAAGTTTAAAATATTTAGAGACACTTGAATTTCAGAGATTTTGAAAGTAAAATAAACAGTTTTATTCTTTTTTATAAATAGCAAGGCTTTTTAAAAATCCTATAGCCCTGTAAGTAATAATAATAATAATGAATTATTTCATATATGTGATTTAGGTGATAATTCAACCACTACATATAAATGTAATAATATTTACAATAATCAATGTTGTAATCACTTTTAGTTTGTCACTTGCAAGCCTAACTTTAAATTTTACTCATTTAGAGAAGAAAGACTATATTGATTTTTTCCAAATTGGAATTGACTCTTATCGTTTCTGAGGTATTAATCAGTAAAACAGACAACTTTCAACTTCTGGAAATGTATCAAACTTTTTAAGACTGAAACAAAAAATTTCGAGTTTTGTATATTTATGCACATCAAAACAAGCAGGATAATTATGAATGCAGTTGTGGTTTCAGGATTTGAAAATTTCAATTAACTTCGGAGTTATGGGCATAAATAATTGTAGGACTTAAATCTACAATTTTGGCTTAGTTACACCATATTGTCCAGATAATTTCTTTTTAATTGGTAATTCAATTACCAGACAGCAGCATCTTCTTGTTAATGTCATAATATTTACAAATACCTAGAATTTAATAATTTTTACATAAAAATTAAATATACACCAGACCGTAGCACCTATCCAGTTAATGTAATATTAAATATATTTTGTATATAATTTTAATTATATATATATATATCAAAAGATGCACAATTGAAAGATTATTCACTAAAAATATTGTTTTATATCTCTAACCATTTACGAGATAATTATGTTTATTTTTATATGTGAAAATCTGACTGTTTTTAACATTTCCTAGTTTGTCACTTACAAACCTATTTATAAATGCCTGTAAAGTAATGATAAAATGATTTGAAATTTTACTCAAAAAAGAAAGTCCATATTTTCATGTGGTTTTTACAAACTGAAATTATCACTTATAGTTTCTAAGAAGTTAATCAGTAAAAACAGGCAATTTTCAACAGGCCCTTGAACTTTTTTAACGCCGAAAAACTAATTTTCGTGATTCATACTGATGTACATCAAAATTGCAGAATTAATTTCAGATTTTCAAAATTTCCATTAAATTTGGAGTAATATTTATTTTTTTTTAAACATTTGTAGCTTACTCTAATACTGGAAATGTAGAGTGCAGGACCTTCATACCAGGAATTATTTTTTTAAATTTTGTAGGAGAGGTAAAGAATCTAAAGGCAAAGCGATATGATCTTCCCCATAGTGTGAGATTCTTGTAAAAACCACCTTACTTCTATCGCATAAGATAAGGATACAGGAATGGTTTCCTATATACCAAGCTGGTAAGTTCTTTCCATGAACGTGTGAATTATTCAATCATCAAACACCAGCACCTATTTGTTAATTTTTACAAATACCGAGGATTTTACCATTTATACATATAAATTAAACATATAAAAAAAAAAAATTATATGTACATCGAACGACGCAAAATTGAAAGGATATAATTCTCTGAAAATACTGTTTTGATTATCTCTAACTGTTTAAGAGATATATGCATTTAAATATAGTGAAATCTGTCAGTTTTAACATTTCTTAGTTTGTCACTTGCAAGACTATTTTTAAAGCATCTACCTCAGAAAATAATTATAAAAATGATAAAAAATTTAACTCAAAGAAGAACGACTATATTTTCATATAGTTTTAAAAAAATTAAAATCATCTCCATTAGTTTCTGAGAAATTAATTCAATTCGCCTCATTGGACTATTTATAGTTGCAAAATTTATTTTTGATTTTTGTACATATTTATTTACATAAGGAAAAACAGAATTAAATTCTGAATGCAACTAAGGTCCTTTCCGGGGATTAGTCTCAAAACAATTCTGTAGGGTAGATTTTTAGGTTAGTTTATTAACCATGAAATTTTATATTTTTATGTAAATCATAAGAACCAGAATTAAATATAAAATGTAGCTGTAATTTTAGTATTTAAAATTTCTATTAACTTTGGAATTATGGGTATAAAAAAATTGTAGGCTCTGAGATTTTTAAGTTGGTCTACTACAGTATAATATATGTTTCTCGGACATGAATTATTTTGTCCAGGTAATCTAATTAATTGATAATTAAATCACATGGCAGCAGTACCTACTTGTTAATATAATAATATTTCTACATATATCAAGGATTTTGGGGATGTGTTTAAAGTTATTTCTTAATGATGAAACATATTTTTGATATGTTCAAAGAGACATTTGACACAATTTACGTACATAAAAACTAATACATGGTGTCGAGAGTATAAATTAACTTTCTTTGTCAAGCTACGAACCTAGAACATGAAAAAAGTGGAAAATAAAATGGAATCCAAGCCTACTTTCCCCCCCCCCTCTTTGTTCAAAGATGAAAAACCTCTGTCATCATCATATAAAAAAAATGAAAAGACCATAAAATAAACCCCCCTCATCCCTCAAATATTTGAATCGCATCAGGGTCGGCAGAGAACAATAGTTGGTCAAGAGAGATCTGGTACGAAAGATGAGAGAGAGGGATCTAGTGCAAATCTACATGAAAGAAGGTATAGATCCAGCTAAAGGCCCTGTACTCACTAATAGTAGGCCCGAGGATCCCATGCCTAAAGCCAGGCCTAAGGAGTTAAAATAACTAAGATTAAATACAAAAGTGGTTACACAACTACACTACAGAATATGTAAGAGAATTTTACTCAATAAAGCATGGTTATATTTTTTAATTAATTTTTGTAATTGTAAATTACATCCTATAAATTTGTAGAAAATAATTACAGAAACATTAGATTTTTCATTTTTTATGTCGCATCTTCTATTCTACACGGTACGGAGTGGGTACTAAAATTTCGCTATAGATTTTAGATATAGAGTGAATGAGTCATACGAAGTATGGTAAAAGAATGAGATATCTAAAATAAAAAGACAAAAAACAAGGCTGGCCTCTCTTTTTCTCGGTGAAGTTTATTCAAACATCTGTTGACTGCATCCTTTCAGCAATCGTGGTGAAGAATTGCTTCATGTTTCTTATATAAGAACGAAAATAGAACATTTTTTCTTATTATAAATGGCTGACTCTATTAGTACCATTTTTTATGCCGACTTTCATACTATTTGTTTAATTTCAAGCTGCTTCCGATTGTATCACTCTCCACCCACATTTTCTGTATACAAAATTTATGAATGACACCAAAAAGACAAGACATAGGAAATCAAATTAAAATTCTCATTTATTTTATATTTTAAAGCAGCAATTTTATTTATTTTTAATATGTACATTTTGACTATTTATAAAATTATCAATCAATATAGATCATTCAAAACTTTGTAATACAATTTTTCTTCTGTACAGAATTAACATCTAATTTATATAACTAAAACTATGCTTACAAAACTAGAGACTAGACAAATACTACGTTTCTTCTTTTTTCCCTTTACAAGTGCAATATAATGTGGGGGGGAAAAAAATCAATTTTATTCTTTTAAACCAAATGAATATTTGATCCGCTTTCCAAAAATTATTATATTTTGTTTGGATTTAAAAACCCTTCTAAGTTTATACAAATTCAATGACAAATATTAACTGTAAATAAAAAATAACATCACGTTTCCACCTTGAGATAAGCTATGTCATGTCTAGCACTGGTTTAAGTCAAGTAAAATAAAAACTCTGGTATAATATACAAAACACCTTTCATGTTTGTAATAATGTATTATTAAGGCAGCTGTCAAATTTCTAAATTTGTGCAACTTCGAGTTATTTTAATTTTGTCCACCTGCCTCTTTATCCCCGGCTAAATGTTTTACTTCAGTCAGCGCTCATTATTTTTAAATGTGTTTAGATGATTTTTGTGAATCTTGAGATTTAGAATTTTTTTTATGTTTTAAGTATTTTCATTGTTAAGTTATTAAGGTTGATTTTGGAATGATTTTTAATTTGTAATTTGTAATTTGGAAGAAATAAATAAATTTTACTAAATGGAACAAAATAACTGATATAATCAAAGTTGTATTGGGAGTGTATTTTGGCAATGAAATATGCTTTTACCAAAATTATTTAAGAGTTTAGTAGGAGACATAGTCTATTATGTTTAGATTTTGTATGACTGGAGACAATGGATTACCTTGGAGTGTCCTTGGTATTGTAAAGTTTAAAATTTATATATTAATATAGCTATGCAGTTTTTTATGTCTAAAACGACCCACTTATTTTAATAATTGAATAAACTTACTTTTTGTAGTCAATAGTGGATCTTATATATAAAGTTATCATTTAAGACGTGATTTAAAGAACACCTGCCACATATGAACAAAGGAAAAACTCGTCGAAATTTGCAGCTCATATAATTGACATGGACCATCTATGAAAGCATGACAATTTAGCATCGTAACGCTAAGGGACGAAAATTGAATATACAAGAGAAATTTGAAACAATAAATAAACAATTCAAGACTAACCCCACAATGAGAAACTGAACTTTGCCTCTAATATCACTTATGACTCCATCCTAAGACTACAGACAAGTAAGAACATAACGGACTAGCCAAGATAACTGATCAAGGCATAACTATAAGGACAGTAATCTGGACAATTTATTGTTGAGTGAAGCATGTTTAAGTGGAACTCTCTAACTTATAACTTTAATGTTTATTGTTTAATGTTTTCAGTTTTTAATATTTTTTGACGATTAAATGTTTATGTTAGTCTTAATAATTTTAATAGTTAAAGTTTAGTGCTAAGTTGTTATGTAATTTGATTAAATTGTCCAGCACCTGATGATGGGATTTATCCTGAAAAAGCTTTAGTACAAATAATAAAAAGATCCACTATTGACTACAAAAAGTAAGTTTATTCAATTATTAATATAGATGTCAAAAACGCAAAAATAGTTTTTCATAAGACTCCATTTTAAACCTTAAAGGTGTAAAACAGCGCATACTGGACACTGAAAAATGCTGGTTCAAGAGTTTGTCAAGCATATTATTTCACATAGATTATGATCAACATAAATATTACCAATAAAGTACTACTTTTGTGGACTAAGGAGGCCTCAAAAACGGACATATACACAAAAACTAAACACAGATTTTTTGACACATCACACAACATTCTCAAGTTAGAAAGTAAACACAGACAGCAGGCTTGGCTGCGTGCCCGTCATTCCATCCCCAGTTAACTATAGGTTACCTACTAATTTATGTACGGTTAATCCCATCGCCCCTGCCTAAATACTAAACACAGAAACTGAAGTGTGGTAATATTTCCACACACGATATTATTGTTCCGACTGGTCAAGATCAATGCAAGTCGCAAATATTTGTCACCAGAGTTACTAGTTCACTATTATTTTGTTCAAAAATAAATTGTTGTCAGAATTTTCTAAAAATTATATGAAAAACTATCTTTTAATATCTATATTTTATTAAGGAACATAACCACTGATCATTCGTTACAATAAAAAATTAATTACTTACCATCAAACAAGTGTGCATCACATCTAATGCATTCTACCTCTTACTAGAAAACATTGCAACAAGATCGAGCTGAATGCAACCTTATGTTGGAATAAAATGGACTAACGTAAACATTTAAATTTTGTAATGACCGAAAGTTTGAGATTATTGTTTTGTTCTACAATGAAATAGTCGTTTCAATAAAAAAATACCTTAGGCATATTTTGTTCTGACTTAAAAAACATGATTTTAAATTAAATGCCCGAACTTTTTCAGACTTGTTAAAATTCCTGGCTTTTTCCCAGTTGGAAGACACCCTGATTAATAGAACTTGCACAGATTACATGACTAACTAATCTACTGTAATTGGAATATATTAGAATTTTTTATTCCAAATTCAAGAAGTTGGCCACAATTATTATTTATAATATATAAGAATTTTGGATTTTCAGAATAAACAAAATACCGAAACAAAAGATTCAAAGTAAATGTAAAGTTTTTATTTCTCAGTTTTAAGTATGAAAATTTGTTTTATCACAGGTGCTTTGTAAAGCAAGGTGCAAATAAAACAGCCTAGTTACTACCAACATTATAAATACAAAGTCTATTTGGTCATAATAAACAATATTCTTTTACTGTAAAAAGAAAAAAATATCATTATTTTTCAGTAATTTTATTACTAAAAAAAAAAAAAAAAAAAAAAACATGGTCAGGGAATACTAAATAGTACGCTATTCTAATTATCACTAAACTTTGCAATCACCGGAGAGGAATTCTTTAAGTTAAATGGTAAAAGATATAGAATACCAAACCTTAGCACCAAATAATTCTATTTCTGTTTAACTGAAGAAGTAAACAGAGTCCAAGACTTTTTCCAGGGATAGTTCACCTCTCCGAGGAAGTTTGCGAAGAACTTTGTTCAGCTTGGATTTGGATCGGAAGATAAGATGGCCATCTTTGGAAAGATTACTGGAAAAATAATAAATTAGTATATAAAATATATATTAGCCAATAAAATCAGTTTTGTTATGTTAAAATATTTCACTTAATAAATGAACAAGATAAGGAAAAAAAATCAATCAATTCGTTATTTATATAAAATTGTATTCATTGAATATTTACAATAGTATTCTTCTATAGAGTGTTCTTTAGAAACATCTTTAACTAATAGACCTGATATACATAAAAGAAAATGAATATCCTGAGACGTAAAATGAACAGTTCAATAGTAACATATAAATTAAAAATAACAGAGTCTCTTTCTCGGGCAAGGGTTGGTGTGGCTTTCCTCAAGGAAGGGGACATTACATACAAAATAAAAGTTTATAAAAATTTCAAGAACTCAATATATTAAATTAATGTTATAGGAATGAATGCATGATAGTGGGCTATAATGTTTAAGTTATCACTTTAGCAATTAGTACACACATATAGTAATCTTGTATTTGAATGTTGTGAAATTGCCACTTGGACTTCAATTGTTTTTAAATTATATGAGATAAAAAAAAAAAAATGGCTGAACAATGCATTGATGTAAGATTGGTCTCACCAGTATTTAGTAGCACTTTCAAATTGGTTGATTACACAAAGAAAACACTTTTGTTATATTATTTGATTGTTGCTGCCTCTATTTCACATAATCTGGATGCTCTTCTTGGTATTTTTTCACAATAAAATTCTTCATAAATGAAGCAAATCAGGATAACGTCTGAACTCTTTTAGGCTCCCTCAACAATTGCCTTCTTTAATTGTTTTTTTCCAAATTGATGCACAAAGAGATTCTTTTAAAAGTTCATATTTCTATGTCTTGTTGTTTTGGGGGGAATGTATGAAATGGTATTATGACCCTAATTTATATAAAAAAGAAACTGTTAATAGTTTACATTGATATTTACTGATTCTAATTTATTAATTGAAAATTTTAAAATATTACATGGGACTAAATAACTTCTCTTAAAGCTACATAACCCTATTCTAATAAACTGTATACAATAATTGTTTTCGTATATGTGAAAGATTCCCGCACTAACATTTCTCCATTCGGGATCGGTCAACCCTTAGTGGGCGTTAACCTTTTGAACTCTTGTCAATTTTGTATTTCTTCCAGCCGCCATCTTGTTCAGACTTTCGGTCGTAATTTGAAAGAATCTACCTTTATTATTAATTTTAAATAGGAACTCAGGTGACGTTTTATACTCTGAAATATATGGTTCATATATAGGCCAGGTTTGTTTTGTCCCAGCGTCTTTAATGTTATTATAATCGCCGAAATACTGGCGACCTTCCATTTGATATAACTTTCTAGGCCGTTCCGTTTCCACTTGTAAGTTGATAAATTTCTTTTAGTCGTTCTTTTTACTATAGTTCTTTTATAAATATTGGTTTTTATAGATAGGTGGGATTCTTTAGATTAATTTTGATATGGCTAACATAGGTCTAAAATTTCGATAAAAGGCTTTAATTAATTTTGATCTGGTTGAAAGTCTAAAATTTATAGGCAATTGTTTAGATCGCTACCGTTGTGCATTTTTTTCGCTACCGGTAGGTGTCGTGCGTGTCTTCTCGTGTTTGAAAGGAATACTGATTATTTATTGAAACAACATTATTTTGAAATGTTTCAATGTTCCAAATAATTTGAACAGGGTGAAAGTTTGGCCTATCAATCATGATATTACAAACCTCACTATGAAAAGGGAAAATAGTAGTTTTTTATTCACTTACCGCCTTTTAGACATTTTTTCCTTCTTTAGTAGTTGGGACTACACATGTTTCACCATCGTTGATGGCTTCACCAGGTTATAAAATTTTACATTAAGTCAATGAAAAACTATATTATAAAATAATAATTATGAATAGTACTTTTGAATGCAATTAACTGTTTTGCTGTAAAAATTAAAAATGAAAAATACTAAATTCACGAATACATAGGTTATATACATATTGCAATGGGAATTCGAAAGTTTTTATTCACTTCTAAAATGGTTACTTGTAAAGCCATTGTAAATTCCTTTGAAACTAATGTTTAACCATTAAATTTTAACATCAAAATTTTGAAAGAATATAATTTTTAATTGTTAAATGAAACATCAAATTATAAACGGAAATAATCAACAAGACTTTTAGCTATAATTGAACCATGGAGGTAAACAACACCAATAGATAAAATACCTAAAAGACAACATATGATATGACACATGCACACTGACGTTATACTGATATTTATAGTTCTAATATTTAAATAATAGTTGAACAATGTTAATATAATAAACTAAAATTTATTTAACCTGTTTTACAAAAAGACAGTATTAAATTATTTTATATTTATTTCATATGAAACAAACATCCCTTACCAATTACAGGTATTAATATTCATATTTCACGGCAAAGTAAAATTCTCGCGATAAATTGTATTACACATGCACAATTACTTTAACCAATAATTGTTATTGACTCTATTGTGCAATAACTAGTAACTAGTCAACTGTAATAACAGGAACTCCCCTACTCTATATGTTATCTATTTGTATGTGAGCTTTGTACTTTTCATTAAAAAATGTTCTCGTTATAAAAGTAAAGTTTTTACTAAATAGATTTCACAAAATTTTTTATTAACTTGAGACGGGGTGCATGCGGAACATAACGCAGGGGGTGCGCATGATCTTTTATAGTGTGAAACAATAAAACTCTTCACAGTTTACAGAAAACTATGTTTATTGTTCCAATATTATGAAATATTACCAACAAAACTTAACCATACATTGTTAAAATAATAACATTGCATTTTGGTAATAATTAAAATAAAAAATTCAAAGTTCTGACTATGGAAAAAATATATAATTACGGTAAAAATAAGCTTAGGTGTAAATAAAATGTATTAAAAAAATTGAGAATAAAATTCACAAGATTAGAAATAAGGTGTAAAAGGTTCAAAAAGGTATATAATCTCCATCGGTGTCAGAAGACATCTGACATAAGTGATTGTACTTTGCTCCTTGCAAATGAAAAGACGACAAACCAAATTCTTTGTTTACTATTTTTCTTAGAGTCACAATGAATGCAGAGACCTTGTCTTTCATTATATTTCTTTAGAGTAACCTTTCTTTAACTTCCAATCCTAGTATTTGTTTGATATTTCGTTTCAATGGACGAGATAATTGTGGAGGATGATGCAATCCATCAAATAATTTTGACAAAATTTTCTTACAACCGGTTTTTAAAGCAACATAAAAATTTAATCATGTGATGTCCAGTAGGAAAAATAACACTTTTAAAGGTCTGCGGTTGTTTGATATTAATACAGAAAATGAAGATTTATATTCATCAACAAAATCAACATCTCTCTTTGTTGAATTGTAAACTGTAAGAATGTATGGTTTTTGAGCATTGACTTTGTAATATCATCCAAATGATCCATCATTGATAACAGTGGGGCTCACTTTTTATATTATTAGCACTGTACGACACTAAAGTCAGTTTATCGCTAAAGGCGAACAAATTTGAATTATTAACAAACATGAATAATACATCATAATCAAACAACTTTAAAACCAGAATACTAGAATTGATTGGGTGTAGATTGATATTCAGAAAATCAGATGGGATAAGCGCTTTCTTCTTCCTTAGGGTTTCTTCCAGTGTTTATTTGTAGCCATTGAGAAGATGTTCAGATAAAGGAATTGAAGTGTGCCAGTTGTCGTTAATTATATTTTTGTGGGTTCCACTTATGGGTTGAACAAGTATAGATACTACAACCAATTCTAAATTTTTATTTTTATTTTGTGTTGCTCATCACATTGGGTCCCTACATATACCTCCATGTTCATAGTATAAACAGTTTTTGCACAGGTGAGGGTCAAATTTAATAGCATATTTTCCTGGCTTATTTTTGATATACTGACAGGAAACACAGCAACCTCGAAAAAGTCGAGCATCTCATTGATGTTCATATATTCACTCATAGAGACATTTGTTTTACACTTTTCAATGGTGTCTTCAAATATGTGCATGATTTGAACAAGTTTATTATACATTCTGAGGTCTATTCGTGTCGTAATGTTGTCAAATCTAATATTTCTCAAAAAAACTTTAATCTTAGTGAATTCATTGTGGTGCGAAAAAATTCAACTTCGGATCCATCATCCAACCACAAATCAAACAAATTTTGGCGTGACAACTTGAGAACAACTTGAGACGGTTTGGAATTGGCCAAAACGCTCAAGGCAGAATAAAAATTGTAAAGCTGATTCGTTAGCAACGTAGTAGGTAAAGCCAGCAGTTAGCGATGTTGATGCGTCACTAACGGGAATAAACTTGTCCGTGAAACAAAAATGTTTCAAATTTAAAAAATAAAGTACCGAGAAAGATTGTAAAAGTAATAATAAAAATATTTAGTAAGGGGGGAAATTTTCATAAATTAATAATTAACAAAGTTACGGGGAAAACAACTTAGACAAAAAATACTAAAATATAAAATAAATGAAATTAACAAATGGTAAATTAAATATAAATAAGTAAAGGGGAAATAAAGGGGAAACATGAAATAAAAATAATAACTCCAACAATATTTTAATAAAAAAAAAAAAAAAAGAAAAAAAAAAAACCTTAGGCACTTATAAAAATACCAATTTATCGAAAAATTAGATAAACATTATAAATAGAATGTATTTATAATTAAGAAATGTTTAAATTAGTGTGTTGTACAGAATGAACAAACCAAATTTATAAAATCAGTAGATGGGGGTTTTAATAACATGTTTTCATGGGAAAACGATGTAAAAAACTTTAAATCAAGATTTCTCGCGAAATAAACATAGCAGAGAAAAAGTGATCATGGTTACATTCGTTCCTACCAAGAACAAAAAATAAAAAAGTGTTAAAAAACCAAAAACCAAATCAGGGAAAAAACTAAATTTTGAAATTATTAAAATTACGTAAAAGCTAAATAACTCGAGAAAGAAATGGACTACAACCACGAAACAAAAACCTAAAGGATCCCAAGAACATTAAGAACCAAGATCTAAAAAGAAATCGAGAATCGGAAGAGCGAAGCAGAAGTAAGAGAGAAAAGAAGAAAAAAGTACAGAATTTCAACCAAAATCATGTTTTAACAAGAGGAGGGATCGCTGAGCGAAACTCGACCGTAACCAATGACAAAGAAGTGGAGACAACCGATAAAAGATAAAAATTTGTGAAGAAATAACGTAAAAAGGAAGAAATAAAAGGATTAGAATGAAATAAAAGAATAAATATAATAAATAAATAATCTGTAAATATTTTGGGAAATGAAAAAACCCAAAATAAAGCATAAACTCGCCGAAAACGTATAAAAACGTGAAGGGATAGTTTATGAGGGAAACCAAGTTAAGTTGGTACTCAAAATTCCCAAGTCAGAGGAGCTCTGAAATATTCAAGGTAACTTGGATACTCTTTTTTCAACCAGCCTACGAGGAAGACGTGCTTCAGGAGTCAGCACCAGCATAAAATCTACTCATTGAACTTACAACATTAGACTACAGGCATCGGGAGATCATCTCAACCCATCAGAATCTTCAGCATCGTATATGATCTTCATTAGTGTTCAAGGTACCAATACTTTGATTTATTGGAAACTTTAGGGAATTAATAATAATAAACGTAAATTCATTTTAATTAAATATTCAATAAAAATTATAGGGGAAGTGTATTTTTTAAGTAAATTCAATTTTAAATGATTTGTTCTGGTCATTCTGAGTATAAAATTTAATATGTTATAGAGTGTCTATATAAAATTTAATGTGTTGTAATATATGTGTATAAAATTCATTGTGTCTTATGGTAGAGATTTTGTAGTCTAAAGAAAAATATAAATTTACCAAACAAAAGAAAGACCTTCAGTCATAATATAAAAAGTAATAAATATTGATAATTGATTTGAAAAATCTTTAATTGCTTTTCATTATTGTAGAGATTCCTATAGTTGTATGCCATTTTAAATATATATCTGTGAAATAAAGTGTGTGCTCTAAAGAGAAATTTACAAAAATTAATTATTTGTACATTTTTCTAAATGGAATAAAATTTGGAAACCAAACTCTCCCACACGGCACGACCTCTAGGAAGAGTCGTATACACAAGTTTAAAAAAGGTAAAATCGACTGAGCAATCAATAAATTCATTAATAAATAAAACGAAATAAAGTCGAAAAGACTTATTTCTTGACAATTTACGATAAAAGTAAAATTGTCTTGCATACGATACGTTGTCGCAAGCGGGGAAAAAGCCGGAAGCAAAATTTGAGTAAATTCCCGAACGATACGCGTTAAATTGAGAGTCTACGTTAATCTTGCAAGGTGTATCGTTGCAAACTGTCATAAAAGAATTCCAATAAATGTTTCCATTTCAACTCTTGATGAACCACAATAGTTTCTATTGTATTGTTTGGAAGATCTTTTTGTATGTGCTGATAACTAAATCGCACAAGGTCATCTAGAAGCAGTAAACAACTGTTTCTATGACGCAGAAGGATAATTCGTTTCATTTTCATTTCTCACACCAGGGAGATGTTGAACTAAATTGAAATAATGTGTGCGACTATTGTGGGGAGGACAGTAGACACTCCAACTTGTTTCTCCGCCCTACTACATATTCAGGTTTTATTTCAAACTCCGTAATCTTTTTCAGATTGCTCAGAATCCGTATCTTTCTCTTGTACTTCGACATGGCCTTCCGTATCGTCAGATGCCAATTCATCAATAGGTTCTGGAAGTCTTTCATCAATAAAAAACTACCTCTGAATTGCTCTGGGATTCCTGATGTTTTTTCCCTCACATATTTTTCAATGCTCTCTAAAAGCCTAGAAATTCTTTGTTTGGACTAAAAACATAGTCAAATTCTAGTGTAACTAAGTTTTAAATGACATACAAAGTTAAAAAACAACAATTAAAAGGTACTGAGTTGAAAGAAGCATAATATAGAGTCTTCACGAAAAGATGGTCCTAAATAAATAAAACCTATAGAAAAGCCAGGTGGGACCTCTCTCGGATTAATTTCATGATCGATGAGCCATACTTTTACTTTGCACAGAACTAAAAATATGACTACTAGCAAGTATGTTTACTATTATTTATTTAAAGCCACATGTACACAAATGTAATATAAAAAAAAAATGTAGTTTTGGCCCATAGCTGCAAGTCATGTATGCTAGTTATATTACTGAACATACTACAAGTGTACAAGAAGTACCATTCTATTTCTATGAGACAAAAAAGAAGTGAAGGTTTTTGGGTTTATCATTATATAAACAGAAGTAATAATAAAATTCTATGAAATTACTAACACTTGTAGAAACTTCAATCACGGAATGAAATAAAATACAATTTCTACAACGAACACTTTATTTCTTAAAGACAATGTGTCAATGACAGTTGTTGTTGTCATCTTGAACAAATAAAGTGTTTGTTGAGAAAAATTTGGTTTTATTTCATTTGATAACAGGAGATTGTTTATTGCTGTTAAAAGGATATTGTAAAAACGATTAAAATTTGCACACAGTTTAAAGAATGAGCAAACCTACCTTTTTAAAAGATCATGGAAAATGTTTGTCCACTCTTTCAAAAACAAAATATGCATTGAATCTGTGGGTAAACCGTGAAATGAATAACTTTACGGGATTCTTGGCAGTTTTAATAAGTAACAAAGATAGTGGCTCAAGGTAATATGGAACATAAAGATCTAGAATTAAATCTAAGTTTCTAGTAAAGAATTATCTAAAATAACATTTTTAGTGGACCAAAGAAATTGTTACTAAAATGCCTGTCTTGTAAACCTTCAACTCAACCAAAAACTTTTAGAATAACAATTTCATTATTTATTTATATTTTACTCCAAATTTTGAAAACAAGCACCATTTCCAAAATGCCAGCAATTTGATTTTGTTTAACCCAAATCGCCATCATGTCGTTTTAGTTTTATATTGAATCATTATTGTCAGTAACTATTCTGTGATACCGACATTTTCTTCAATCATTCCAACAGATTGCAGTAAGTTTCATTTCCACTCATTACGTTAAAGATTGTTGGAGTTCAAAGTCTGTTCATTAGCTATTTTAAACACCACCACCTTTTTTAAAAAAAATGGTGGTCATTTCATTATTTTTAATTACAGAATATTATTCTAAGACAATTAAACTATTATTGTAATTCCTAATAATATAATGCTATGGCTGTCTAAAGTTACTCACCGACTAGACATATTTAATTTTCATTATTAATAATTAACTCTTCGTACGCTACCATGAAAAGAGTAAAAAATCACTCTAGCGCTTAGGCGAAAAATTAAAAAATATTGTTTGTTAAAGTTTTATTTATTTATTTAGTTCTATAGGTTTGTTACCCCTGAAAAACAAATATGATTAAATTCAAAATGTACAGTACTATAAAAATAGTATAATCTGATAGTGAGTATCAACTGTTCAGTGTTCACTGCCAGCCAGCGAAAATATCTGCTTCCAGCGTACAAAGGGGAACTGAATGCGCGCGCACGTGACAAAACAAAGGCTTCTCTTGTTTGTCAACAGCTATGATGCATCATACAGCCAACAACACGTCATCTGACTACTCAAGGAACATTGTCACGCATTCTATCGGTGTTTTGGTGAACTAAAATAAATAAAAACCTTCCTAACGACCAAGAGCAGTATATTCCGCTTAAAAACGCGTAGGGTTATATATTCCGCTTATCGCGTACGAAGGGTTAAATTACTCGTTTTTCAGAGAATAAAAAAGAACCAGCTTGTTGTTAAGTTTTAGTTGATAACAAGAATCAGACCTTTGATCACTAACTTTGAAAGCGGCCTTCTTGACAGATTATTTTACAAAGAAATATTAAAATAACAGATTTAAAAATACAACATTCTTCAACATGATGTGTAGAAATGAAACACACTACAATCTATATATATTAATCTAGTGTACAGTATAATATGGAATGTCGATACTGTACAATATTGATGATGATGATTACAATGCAATATCAGTTTAAACACAGTACTAAAAAGACACGTTGGTGATGAGCGATTACTTTACATGAATGGGTTAAGAAAATCAAATTGATTACCATTTTGGAAAAAAGGGCACCGGTTTCTCAAAATCTGGATTACATATTTTGAAAGTCCAGTACAAAATGAGTGAAGAAATCATAACATTTTATTTGTCCATATAACAATCATTTCTATATTTTTCCTATGATATACATACCAGTCATTATAACTATATTTTTCAGTCAAAAATATAGACAGGTCTTGTAGGATTGGTTCAGAATGTAGAGCCAAGAACTGTTCTCTGCAAATCTGTAAATTATAAAATAAGTACAAGTCAGTGAATAGGACAATATAAATTTATGTAACTAATTTGATATTTAGAATAATTCAATCACTCATCCTTTGACATACATCCTTTGTGACTCATACAATATTTAAATGTTGATAAATAATGAATATTGACAATAAATATTTTCTAAATTCAACTTTAATAACACAAATAGTAATAGTTTTATTGCATTTTGTCAAACCTAGGCTCAATATCTGAATAAAGACTTTAAATCAAGGAACAACATATAGATAGGACTGTATACACCAAGAAATGAAGAACTTACCAAAGCGTAACGTGGTATTTGGGAATGAAGAAGACGAATGGCGTAATCCACGATTCTGCCATTAGAAAACATTCACAACATATAAAAAACCCTTTGATATATGTTTGACAAATCATAAGGGAAAAGAACATTTTTATAGCCGACTAATTCCCATGTATAACATAGTCAATTTGTAAAATTTGATTCAAGACAAGTTAATCCGAGTAGCAAAGAATTAACCATTTGTTTAGAATGATTTTAATGTTAATATAATGCATCATTCATGTTGTATAACATATTTTATTTCAGATGTCTGTTAAACTCATAAATAACTTATTTAGCTTTGTAGCATTTTAGATAAAAATTGAATTAACCAGCATACCAATTAAAAAACTCAGGATTTCATTAAAAATAGTCCTTCCAAACAGCTGGCATGCTTATGGAAGATCATGACCGCATTAGTAATATATAGAATTGAATCTTACTTCATGGATATATCTCATACAAAGAAAGAAGAATCACACAATTTACTACAAACTCCTAAAAACTACAAACTTTGGAGAAAGGAAGCCAATTTGTTTATAATAATCAGAATCAGGTTGAGGATATTATAAACAGTTTATATCTTACCTTATTCATAATATGAACTGTACTCGGATGCGTCCAAAAGCAGTCATGGACGGAAACAAAAGTAATTCCCTGCTGTTCACAATAAAGAGACGTTAGCATCATATGGCTTGAATCTAAAGAATGAATGAAGTTCGGTGGGAAAGCATTTTTTTGTTTCATCACATTAGGTCTCCTATACAACAATGAAACAGAGTTAAGAGATTATCATTGTAAAGTTATTTGATAATGATAGATTGTTCATATTATTAATATGGTTTAATATAATATATTCCTGAATTGTTAGGTACAGTAGAATCCCTCTTAACCGGTCTAGTCGGGACTGACACCCGGGCCGGTTGCCCGTTTGGCCGGTTAATCCGAGGTTCCCGTGAAAAATCGGTTTTCGTTCAAAGAAAGCTTATTTAATCAGGTAGCATTAAGAATTAAGATGTTATTGCAACTCATTTTATTGTACATAAATGTATCGTATATATTGTTATGTATATTATACATCAAACATGAAAAAATTAAACACTACAAAGCTTTTTTACAGATTCCCCTCTGTCAAGTCTTTTGACACATTTAACCGCGCCTCAAACGAAACCAACACACGCTTCCGAAAACTGAAAAGAAATGTTATATTTTCCATAATGTGTACTTAAAATGATTCGTGGAAAAAAAGCGGCCCATCAAACTTTTTTGTGGGTGTATGTCTGCTATACCGACGGGTGCCAATGCCGCGGTGTTTTTATGCCGCCGACAATAGGATATCGCTATCGACAAAGTCGTTTGATATCGCCGCCGCAGTGTTTTTACGCCGCCGACAATGGGATACCGCTATCGACAAAGTCATTTGATATTGCCGCCGCTTTGGTGTTTCAATTACAATTTATTTTCGGAAACTCTCATCCAACCAGTACACTACGATATAGGCCGGTTAATCCGAGGACTGGTTAACAGAGATTCTACTGTATTAGGTTTTATATACGCAAAGGATGGCAAATGTCCAATTAATAATTTAGAGATTAATACAAATCTTGATTTTTGCTAGGTAGGTTTTACTCTTTCTCACTCTACAGAGTGTTAATATGGGGCATGTAATGTATCAGGAATGGGTTCAGGAAAAAGTTCTGGTAAAGATGTAACTAAAAATTTTTCATTTTCCATGTTTGTGTTTTTTCTAAACATATTTATAACTTTGGAAAAGGATAAATCCAAATTTTGGTTTATGTATTTTGTTAGTAACAGTTTCCTTAAAAATTCAAAACTTTATGTAGTCTACATTTTCAAAATGATTGCTGTTTTACAATTTTAAAGCCGAATACCTTGAAAACTGATAACTTTACAGAAAATTAGCACATACATTTACACTTTTAACAACAAATACAATTATGTTTAATTTTTGTTTGAGGTCAAAGAATAACTAAGTTATCGATAAAAAGAACAACAAATAAGTTCTTGCAACTGGCTACAACTTCTTTTATTCTAATTTTTTTCCCCATAAGTTGTAACATCTATAATAAATAAGAAATAACATTCGCCTTAAACTTCTGGGTCTTGTCAATTACTATGAAAATATTTGTTTATTGTTTTATCGAACAGCAAACTTTTACACTATGAAGTCTTAGATTTTGGTTACGTTTGAGCGTTTTTGAGAAAATATTCGTTTAGAGATCTCCCATTTGATCAAATTTGGTATGTAATCATATTTTGCTCATACCCAAAAGGGGTTTTTTACATTTTTTCTATAATTTAATAATTATTGCAGTTCAGAAATAATTGTCAAAAAATTAAAAAAACAATATATACACTGTAATAATATAACACTGGATTTCAATGAATTTATGCTTAGGACAAATTTACGGCAAATGTAGAGATAGCTTAGACGTTATCTATCTTTAATAATCTTAAAATAAAAATTCACTAGAAGTTAATGTGTGTGTGTGTGTGTGAGAGAGAGAGAGAGAGAGAGAGAGAGATTTTTATAACAACTTATCGCCCATAAGAAATGTATTGCGTAAAACTTAGTAATAAAATTAATATTATTTTCGCTTACTCCACATTTTAGGTAGATTGTAACAATTATTATTATTAGTTGGTTTCATGAACTAGGTGTGTGAGAAAGTTAGTGGTCTTTTGTACACTTTATTTACTTACTCGTAAGTGTCCATAGAAAATGTTTCTTGAATCCTCCCAGCATGTTTTGTATTCTGGAATTCTATTTTCTTTATAGAACGACTATAAGGCTGTACAACAGGCAGTCCCAGAGGTGTTACATATTCTACATTCTGACCACATATTTGAGCAATGAGCCGAGCGCATTCTGTAAACCAATCCTGAAATAAAAATGATTAAATTACAAAACAAGTACAAATTGCAAGCATATTGAATTGTAATAGTAATAATGATAAAACTTATTTTCACATAGAAATCTACATTGAAAAAACATTTAATTTTATTAATTATTGCAACAGTTTTGGTAGAACAGTATTCTAACATGTAAAAAGGGGGGGATGTACCCCAGTCACAATAAACTTTCGGTAGTCAAATCTCCAAGACAGATAGGAAGGTGGGGGATATTACATGTAATAGCGTAAATGGAACATCTATAAAAAAAAATCATTGCTCTACTTAACCAGAGAAATGACAAGTTATTTTTCTCAAAAGGGTTAGAGGTTTAGTAAGCTATTTAAATGGGTAATTTTTTAAATATGATAACACATCTAAACCATATATTGTTATGTATCAGTTTTATATATTTATTAATGTTTTTTAACTTTTGACCTATGTAGCTAGGGGCTTCATGTTATTTTTAAAATTCCATGTGTTTATGATTAATTTTCAAAAAAGTGATACTTGTCACATGAAAAAAATAAAAAAAAAATATAACAAATAAAAGATTATAATAATTCATTAGGTACATCACAGGAAGAGTCATGTTTACTGATGATAAACAAAATAAATTAAAAATTGAACCAAAAAGTACTCAAGAGTACTTTTTTTACATATCTATGTAACAAAACTGAAAGTGTCAAATTTGTAGAGTGTTTCATATGTCCGGCATATTAATTTTAAAAATAGCGACCTCTATGGGACATCCCATACGTATACATAAATATATACAGTTGATGCTTACAACAAAAACTAGATTTATGTGTCGTGTAGATTGCACAACTTATACATCTATGTGTCGTGTAGATTGCATAATATTATGGTATCATTATGATTTTGTTCTTCAGGGTTCGACCGCGTCAATATTGTTTGCACGTTGAGTACAGCCGACGTTTCGGGCACTTTACAGATGTCAAGACATTTGTTAAGCCTTGAGAATGGACATTTGTAAAGTGACCGAAACGTCAGCTGTACTCAACGTGCAGACAATATTGACGCTGTCGAACCCCGAAGAACAAGATCATAATGATGTTTGTGACCGTGGAAGTCTATCGTTCAAAATCAATATTATGGTAGTTTAGATTTCGTATGGGTAAACACACAATAAAACACCGAAGTTCTGTATTGTGAATTCTTATTCTTTAAAATCTTGTCAAAATGATCAACTCTGATCATCTCTGTGAGCAAATTTCCAATGTCAAGTTAACAGCCTAACTAGTTTTTTTTTATAATAATACCTTAATTCAGGTTATAAATAAACTATCACCTCAGGATATCATATCATCAACCACAAGACCCTGCGCCACCAAAATAGTCACACCTCAAATTGCCAATCACATAACCCATTTCATCTATCAAACCTAAGTATATATATATATATATATATATATATATATATATATATATCAAAATGAAATAGTAACCCATATAATTTTCTTATAAATAAACAGTGAATATAATTTATTTATTAGAGTGTAGTGCTCAATATACAATATAATAAACAAGCGAAGAAGAAGAAATAAGATAGGAAGTTACTATAAAAAGGGAAGAAAAAGAAGGTGAGAGGATTAGGAAATCATTGTTGGTGAGGACACAAAAAAGGCCAGACATCTTTAACAAGAGCTCTACAAATATATATTGAGACATAAACTGGTCATACCAAAAAAAAAAAAAAAAAAAAAGTAGTAATCAGCATCAAGACTAAAATTGTTAAGAGAAGAGTTGGTAATTATAATAATAACAAATAAAACAATTAAACCTCCATTAAAATAGCTACTTCAAACAAACATCTTGTGCACATAAAATAATATAAGAAATAAAGGAATATAAACTGACACCTCAATTAAACATTTAACTTTTAAAATTAATTCCTACTAATATTCATAAATTCTAAAGTCATCCTTCATCATTACATATTTTCACCCTTATAGATTTAAGCATCACCCAAATAATTTGTTAGTATTAAGTTATCCTTAAAGTTTGACCTAAAACAAGTGATTATCTAGTTTTTGTTATTAAATTGAAAATATTAGTTTTGTAAACTAAAAGGGCTAGCCGAGGCATATCAAAGATAATACCCAAGATCAAATAAATGTTTTAAATTTAATATAACTGCATTGTATTGAATTAATAGAATTATATTAATAAATAACAGTCATATTTATATTTCATCCATTTAGTTTATTTATATTTTAAATGACACCCAAGATCTGATGAAAATTGATATTTATAATTTTAGAAGTTGATACAAATTTGATTATACAACAATTTCTATATCATCTGCAAGCATTTTATATGAAACACACATTATTTCTTAACTAGTTTGTAAAATAAACAATTACCTGTATTTCTTTTGTCGAGGTGAACATTTCACGAATACTTTCAAATGTTTTTCCAACAAGATATGCCGAAGCTGACCACACATATTCCTTGGGGAAAGAATCTATGTCTAAAGCAAAAAGAAACAATCATCAAATTTTTAATCCAGAATTATGTATCAAAAAATTTTAAAAAACCCAAAAATAAACTTCAAATTTAATAATTTAAAGATGAATGTAGTTGTCCTTGTCAACGCCAAATCTCAACTAAACCGAGTTATTTACAAAACAGAGTAAACATAATTTTTAAAGAATTCTGCTTCTGTTTAAGAATTTAAAACTACTGCCTTTGCCATCACTGTAGATTTTACAGTGTTACCTTGTGAGACTAGGTTAATCTAAAAACAGTGTGTTTTTAATTAAATGTATTTCAGATAAAGATATGAGTATGTACATTATAAAAATAGGAAATAGGGCATTGTAATAAAATTAAAACCAATTTAAAAAGTCAAAATTTGTCAATTAACTTAGGTTTTTACAACATAAAAATAAATTTGAATTTTAACAATAACTAAAAAGTAAGATATGTTTGTTTCGGAATTCTAAATGAGAAAGACGCTTGAGCCGTTCCTATGTTAGTTCGTATCAAACAATCCAGAAAACTAAACTCCGTCCATTAAGATTCAAACCAAATGGAGAGAAACTAATAAATTTGCATAATATGAAACTAGAAAATTTTAATAATATATTGTAAATTAGAATTAGTAGTAAATGGAAATAAAGTACCCATAAGAAACATTGTATTAGTGACTTGGAGCAATTTTAATAGAAATTATTATTTGAAACCATAAAAATTGTTTGTATATGTAGCAGTGCAATAGAATCCACTAAGAGATTAAATATGAAAAGAATATGAATATGAGTAAGAAGCTTTGCCTATTGTTTGAAACCCAAGCCAAGCTTACTCAATACGGTAATTAATTTCATTTGCACCATAAAAAGGTAATATCCATCCATTGTACAATACATTCACTAGACTTTTCAAAACTGAAGAATTTTAAATTTAACATTGTAAATATCCTTAAAATAATATATTGAAATTCATACTGAACAATTCAACAAGAAATATTTTTATTAGTATCATCATAGAAAGACCCTTTAAAATTTCAGACTTTTTTGAACATTGTTAATCGGTAAGTTTGTAACTAAAGATATGGTAATTGTTGGGTGTTTTAATGCATTGAGACTCGTACACGAAGACTAAAGAGGCATTGAGACTCGTACACAAAGACTAAAGAGGAAGACATCATACACATTAAATATTCAAGCAGTAAATCTTAAATTTAAATATCACTCATTGAATTAAGAGTTAACAGAATTATTTTTGTACTTATAAATCGATAAATAAAATAAGATACTGAAATTTATAATTGTAAAACTTATAGAAAAAAAAGTAAAAGTTGTAATAATTTAAAACTGTTAATAAATCCTATTTAATGTTTATTGTAAATTGGTGTTGAGAAGTTATTATATATTTTATTATTTGAGAGTATAAATTTAGTAGGTTCACTTACAATATAATTTTAATATATATTTTTTTTTGTTGAAAATAAATATAGTTTAATAATTCAATATTATAAAGTAGCTCCTCACCGTGAGGCTTTCATTGTTAGGAAATTTAAAAGGGATAAACAAGACCACTAGCTCTCGAATATTCTAATAGCACCAGGGTAGGAAGAGAACAAGAGTTAGTCGAGAGAGATCTGAAAGATGGGAAGATGAAAGATCAGTTTAAATTATTTATACGTGACGAAGATGAACTAAAATATAGTTTATTAACAAGAGGTAAGCGAGCTTTTCTAAATAATGTCTTAAAAGAGGGAAAAATTAATAAATTCATTCACTATAGTATTAGTCTGATGGAATTATGTAAACTGTATAGTTTGTGATTTTAACATGTTTTATACAATCCTAATGATGGGCTATTGCCCAAAACCATGTTCGAATAAGGTAAAGAACATCAAATAAGAAAAAGGATTAATAAAGAAATAAGAATTTTTGGTGCTAAAGTATTATTAGTACATGTATTTAATACACAATAAACATGTGTTATGTTTAATTTTATAAACAAATTGCCTTTTGTTGATAATAGTTTGTTCTGTCATAACACAAAATATGTAAATAATAACAATTACCTAGGATTAGGCAATTGTTTACTAAACACAAAGCAAATATAACTAAATAAATGGCTAGTAACAATTTATGAAATACCTTATATTTTACTTTCTATGACTAAATAAAGGAAACTACAGAGTGTTCATTGTAAAACTCAACACGAGTTTTAAATTTGATAATGATTTAGGAATCCAAGGTTGGTAGGCCAGCTTTATAAAACTTGAATATATATAAATCAACTGATTGCATTGTTGATCATTTTTTTTGTTCCACTTTGGTTTATTTAATAAATAAGTTTTATTTATTTGTGACAATGGTTTTGAAGAAAGAAGAAAGAGTGTTTATTTTTAAGTATTTTAAAAAAAAAAGAGATTTTTTCACTTTGGGCAGTTTTCCCTAAGAATGTTCCAAATAAGACATCCATTCGCGGTTTAATAGTAAAATTCTGACTAATTATGTTGCTGGAGTGTACTATTGTCGATGGTTTAACAGTTTTATCCAAAAAAGCGTAACAGTCTTGGATAAATTTTTTTACTCATATGAGATATAGTTTCATTTAAGTGGCTATGTCAACAATTAAAATTACAACTACTGAAGCTCTGAAAACCCTCGTAACATCCATGAACAACCTTTACATTCTTTGTGGTGCACTATTTCACGAATGAAAATTATTGGTCCTATTTTATTTTTAAGAACACTCAATGCTATAGTCTATTAAGATATTCTTATACAATTAAATCCAATGTTAGAGGAAGTTGAGTTTCATGGTTTTAACATGACAAACACATGCTATCACAAAATAGACATACTGAAACGTTTTTAGTGAAAGAGTTTTTAGAAGAAGATTGTAGCTAGTTAGATTTTCAAAAATGGTATTAGTGTTCAAAGTAATATTCTTATTTTTTAACTCGTCTTGGTTGTGTTTTAAAATTAACAACCAGTATAAGCAAAATTAACGTGTACCTGGTTATTTGTAACTACAAGTAGACAATGTTAGTCTATAAACACAGTATGGCCTAGTACAGTTTTATATTGGAAGCACAATTAAAAAAAAAAAAAAAAACTATCACTAAATGTATCCCTTCCCCCTTACATACTTTGTATAAACATACATTTATAAATATGACACTATTTTATTCATACATTTATCAACTCAAAGTTTAACCAAATCTTTGAAGTTCAATTGAACAACTGTATTTTTTTTTTAATTTGAATAAATTAGAATTTCATCTGTTGGGATAAAATTTAATTTAATTATTCAGTAGCACTTTATAAATAAATGTTGAGCTTGACTTGTGAGAAAATATTAGATAGAATAAAACTCACACAAAAGTTCTTACAAAAAGTACGTTTACTAAATCAAACGTGTTCCAACGACAAAGTCGCCTATCTCAGTGACACATGAGCTACAATAACTAAACTATAACTTTAATAAGTAAATTTTAAATAAGTAGTTATAGTAGATCATATATTATCTAAAGTCACTGAGGATGGTGACTTTGTCGTTGAAACGTGTTTGATTTAGTAGAACGTAATTTTTGTGAGAAATTGTGTTCGAGTTTTATTCTATCTAGTAACACCTTAGTTATCTAGTACGATCACGCCACCAATTGAAATATTGCTGATGTCATCCTCATTATGATTTCAGTTTTATTTTGTTGATACAATTTCAATAATTATATTTTCAACATGATTGATAGATATAAATTTATTTTGGAACGGTTTTGAAGTTAGATTCTGGTGTTGTATTTCGTATGACACTGGTAGGAGCGCTTTAGTAGCTTTGTTATCGGGCTCAGTAGTCATCAACAATCATAACGGCAGAATGGAGTGGTGGCAAAAACTCACATTCCATGTATAACTGTGACAAATTAAATTATCTCATCAAATCAATCTCAACAACAACATTTTTGGCTAAAATTTGTCAAGAATTAATAGTTTTTAAAAATGATGTAGCTCTCGTAAAAATAAACAAAACGAAAAGGTTGGTGGAAAACATTTTCTACAAGAAATTTCAAAGTGAAATGGGGTTTCATAGATAAAGGAGTGTTGTTTGTTCCCAGAAGGTAAACCTAACAAGTGTGGAAATGTAAGACTGTAACGTAGGCCTATGCCTTGGAGTGTGTTTCAAAGCATATGACACTAAAAATAACTTTCACATGTAATGTTTCATTTTCATTACTTTTAGTTACAATTTTGTGTATTATTTTATTTTAAAACAGCTGTAATTATTTTTTCGTATTTTTTACAATTATTAAAAACCCAACCAATTTTTAACATATTTACAAAAATATATTTAATCTATATTATTGTTAAAATGAATTGAGAAAAGTACAAACTATAAAATAAGAAGAAAAAAAATATAGTGATATGTCTAATGTACGTTTTGTAGCAAGTTGTTGAAAATTAAGAAAATTGTATGTAAGGTATGTTTAATGTAAAAATCCAACTGCAACCAAAGTGTTAATATTAATGTAGATATAAAAAACAAACATTAACAAATTGTTAAATACTTAAAAAATATCATATAAACTGGCCTTTATAGTGCCAAATTACTTTCTATAAAACAATAACTTTACCTTTCAATTGCTTGGCAATCTGAAGTCTTGCTCCAAACCTCGTCACACCATACACAGTTGTCATCACAGTTTGTTTGATAACCTTTCTTTTTATGTAACCATCCAATACTTTAGCAGTGGTTACACCCAAAGCTGCATCTTTGGCTCGTTCCCGCTCAACCTGTACAGTTTTATTACACCTTATATAATCCATGTAAATTACCATGCAAATCATCGATTTAAAATTATGATGCATTTAATGTTATTTATTTTTGTTTTAGTGAACTGATAAACAGATAGGGATGGTGTATATAAAGCTCAGAATAGTGATTGTGAACACATCTTTCTGCTAAAACCTACTAAAGGTTTTATCTGCGAAAGTGCTAAATATTTTTGAACATCTTAATCATATACCAACCCTTAGCAGATATAATGAAAATGTAACTATAGTGTAAATCCCTTATAGCAACAAATCAGTGTTAGTGAAAAATCTGAAGATCCCGGTCGACCTGTCCTGAAAAGTTGATTGCAATCACATTGCTTATAACGACATATCGGTTTTAGTAACATATTTTTATTGATTTGTTAAAAAATTGGTCTCTTTATAACAACGTGATGTAAAATGACACTTTGTTTATTAATGATGGTAAACCCACGAAAATTCATAATTTATATATATTTAGTGTTTATTATTATTGCTATTATTTATTAAAAATGAAAATTTTAAATAATGTAAATGGAGGAACTAAATATTAATTATATATACTTGTATGACTTAATTACTCACAATAGCTGCGACACAACTGTAGACATCCTGAGGCTTCTCAGATGGCACGAGATTAACACTGAAAGCTCCCGCTTCATCTCTACCAAGAGCTGCGTAATGTTGTAGTCCATTACATGATCCATCCTGATGTACTGGGTAGTGACAGACAAACTTCTCTGGACCTTCTGGGTGCTGCATAGCTGCTAATATCTCCTTACAACATGCCAAAGTCTGCCACGGTTCTTCCGACTCACTCCACCACATACGTCCCTGATACATAATAATATTTTAAGAAAGGAGGAGATACCATCTTATTAGTCCAATCATTTTAAGTGAAACGTTTACATCTTTTTTAAGTAGAAAAGTTAATAGTGAAAAAAAAAAAAAAAAAACATTGCACACATTTTCTCGTCCAGGTAGACTGTCAGTCAGTAATGAAATCGTTGAAAACATATTCAATCTGTTTAAATGTGCTCGACAACTAGGTGTTCGAAAAATAACAGTTATATAAACTTTAGTTGTAGCAAGCATTGCGACCAGAAGTTAACTTTAAAAGATATGAAATTTGCTGTAGATATTTTCTTGATGAAATATAAGATGATAAGAAAATTTTGAACCGAGTTATATTTAGGGATGAGGTCTCACTTTACACTTCAGGACATGTATATTGGCATAACGTTCAAATCACCTCTTCGTTGAACATGAGTGTGTCCAACCCGAAAGTCAAAGTTTAGTTCACTCATGTTTCAAACTAATTCATAATCTAAACTCTAATTCTGACTCAGTTTGTTTTCCCGGTTAGATGAGATATTTCTTAATTAATAGACAAGAATATTACTTACTGCTGTCGACTAACAATATTATTTTATTATAGCCACTAAAACCATACTCTCTGAATGAGAATGATTAGATGGTTCTACAACATCATAACACAAGCTCCCCTTTCAGTTTCTCATTTGAATTGTATTTCACAAAGTTTGCCAAATCACAGTAAATCCAACCCATGCTCAATTTTACAAGTTACGAACCAGAATATGTTTAAGAAATTACAGTCTACTATAATTTAAATTAGCAATAACTGAACACATGAATTTCAATATTGGGCAAATATTAATATGCCTATATAAAATGGATCAAAATTTATTCATAAAATGCTTTGGTATTTACTTTTAATAATAGCCAAATTAATAGCATGTTTTGTAAATTTGATAAGGTAGAATTGGAATCATTTCTACTATAAACAGTTCAACACTTTGGGAGTTATATAAATTCAAATATTTTAATATGGTCTCTGCACTTTATATATGTTATCATCTCTTTCAGAATTGTAAAAAGATATGTCCACAAAAACATATTTCATTTCATTTAGTCTTCCTGACAATATACATTGCATAAGACAAGTCATTAAATTACATTACACAAGAGATTATAAATAATCAATAGATTTGATTTAAAAACAAAATCCAATTATAAAAACAATATAACATGTATAGGTACAAAGTAATTTAACATTAATTTATTAAGTGTCTCAAATCTTTTTCTACTTTTAAATATGAACAATAAAATATCTAAAACAATCCAAACATTATAAAAACATTAGTAATTAAATACAATTTTACAATACAGTTAAGAAATAAACAAAATAAAAATTATATAAATGACAAGGATACTCAACAGAAAATAACACTCATCTACAAAACAGAGAGTCAATGCAGAAACTCCTTCACAGAGTAAAAAGTTCCAGACAACAATAGTTGTCTAAGATTGTATTTAAAAGATGTACAGCCTGTGCTGTCTAGCATGATAATTACAAGCTTGTCTGGTGTGTAGTCATGTACAGTAGAACCTCGTTAACCGGCTTCGGATCAACCGGTCCTTGGATTAACCGGCCTCAGATTAACCGGCCTATTTCGTAGTGTACTGGTTCCATGAGAGTTTCCGAAAAAAAATTGTAATTGAAACACCAAAGCGACAGCGAGTCAAACGACTTTGTCAATAGCGGTAATGGATACAGATATAGAGTTTCACCTAATGAAGAAAGAAAAAAAGGGAAAAAAAAGATTGTCAATAGCGGTATCCCATTGTCGGCGGCGTAAAAACACCGCGGCATTGGCACCCGTCGGTATAGCAGACATTCACCGGCAAAAACGTTTGATGGGCCGCTTTTATCCACGAATCAATTTAGTATACATTATGGAAAATATAACATTTCTCTTCAGTTTTTATTCTTGTCTTTGACTGGTTATTATCTATGTACAGTATATACAGTAAATAAAAATGAGCAAGTTACAAAAACGGAAGCGTGTGTTGGTTTCGTTTGAGACATGGTTAAATGAGTTAAAAAGACTTGACAGAGGGAAATCTGTAAAAAAGCTTTGTGACGAGTTTAACGGGAACCTCGGATTAACCGGCCAAACGGGCAACCAGCCCGGGTGTCAGTCCCAACTAGACCGGTTAAGAAGGGTTCTACTGTATATCCACATTCTGGATTTGATCACACTTTCTACATGTGACCTGATATTAAAACTAATCTCTCTAACTAATATAATAGATCATTATTCCACTTCACTATACAGGAAAGATGAATTGTAGGTAGTGGTCCAGTGAGACTAGCCTATTACGAAGGTTATGTTTTGTTTAAATTATTGTGTAAATATTGACAAATTACAGTGAAACGTATTAATTGTATGCAAAAAGACAGAAATATTATTAATGAATATACTTACAGTGAGAGGGTTTTCTGCTGAATCCACAATATCAGGCATCATTTTATTTGCATAATCCAACCTGTCTTTAATAGAATCTCTTTTCTTTAACCCAGTCAGATTGATAAGATGGATCTGAAACAGAATGATCCAACATGTTGGATAAAGTATCATGAAAAATATCATGATTTGTTACATCGAATATATGTTTTACTTGTCATTTTTCAATATAATAACAATTATTTAAAAATGAAAAACCTCTCGGTCATCACAGCGTTATAAAAAAAGGAAGAAAAGAGCATAAAGACACTTTGACCTTAAATACTCTAATAGCCTCAGAGTGGGAAGAGAACAAAAATTGGTCAATAGAGACTTGATAGGAGAGATGAAATACAGGGATTTATCGCAAGACTACGTGAAAAAAGAACCATCTAGAGTCCCCCCACGATTTCCATCCCTATATTCACTACAGTGAACCCCTTAGGGTTATTTTTCAAATAAATCGTAAATAGGTTTTCATTAATACATAAAAACTATATATTTATCATTGAAAATAAATAACATTATATATCATTACTGACCAATGAAATTATTACCCAAGTGTGAGACTACTTTGTTACATAAACAATTGACCTCTATGATTATTGCTCAGCCTTTCTCTTTATAAACTATATTTATTAAACAAGATTAACAGAAAACTAAGAATACTGCGCACAAATACTTAAAAAACTGCACTAAAAATGAATGGGACAGGCAGTACATTGGCAAAATTAAAAGACCTCTAAACAGTGGTGAATTAAGCATTTTGCACTCCTATTTCGCAGGTTTCTTATCCTACATTGGTGTCTTGCATACCTTGCCCCCATGTCTCATAGGTGAAAAGGTCTGGTAATTTGCAAGCTGCACGAACGCCTAGTGCAGCACAGTTGTAGTTTGTAGCTTAAAGCTGAAGGCGCATACCTCCATTGTAATTTTATTTAATTTTGTGAAATATTTCAGAATGTTCGGCTAAGTTCTTTTAAAGGTCAGGTCTGGTGAAGTCAGATAGATAAATTTAATAGCGCACTAGTGAATCGGAAATAATTCAGGTTAAACATGTAAATTTGGTCTAAAAAATGGCCTACTAGTAATGTGTCTAGTTGGGCCAACTCATTTCTCTTAATTGTAAGGTTATGTATAGTAGCATAACTTTTTCTTTCTTTATTTTCATCAAAGATAGCTAGTGAATACAGTAGTCTGAGATTAAGAGAAGAAGCTGTCATTTAACTGATTTGGCAGAGTGGTCTACAACTCTAGATATGGACTAACCGTTATGTTGGTACATCATTAATACAACACATTTATTTTATTACTATTTAAATTGCTAATATTAATATCCCCCTCAAGCAGAATTCCTTGCAAAATATAACAATTACTTAACACAAAAAGAACACACAATTAGGGCTAACAGATAAATAGAAATAGCAGAACATATTTGGTTTGAAAATCATAACTTCAACAATTGGGAAAAGGTAAAGTTAATTCAGCAGGAAACAATTGTAGTTTAGTCATGTGACTTGTAGTTTTTTCTGATCATGTTTGTATTTAGTTTTAGTTATTTCACTGGTTAAGTATAACTTTAGGCTAGAGCTCCTTTTTTAGGTTACCACATACTTTTAGTTTCTAACATGGGCCTAGGCTACTAGGCTATTTTGATCTTTTCCGCTTTTCTCATGTTCATAATTTATTTTCATTTCATTTGATAACTTAAGTTCATTTATACTCTCGAAACGTTGTGTACTAGTTTTTATGATATAAGATTAAACCATATTAACAATACTTAACTATTAGTGAGGTTCTGAAAAAAGTCTTGTAGATTAGACTACCTTACCCCTTCCCCTCTCGTCTTGTAATAATGTCACTGTTATTACATTTTCTAATCCCCTTGATATTCTCTATTTATTTAAAACATCTTTTTATAATTAGGAAAACTAGGATTCCCTAAACCACAAGACAAAACAAAGATTATATTAAACCTAGTATATTTATTTATAATTACCTAATGTACATTTCAATGACATACTCATCATTCTCAAAGCTTTACAGCTAAACATAAACCTAAACCTAAAGTTAAGTATCAAGTAGTCCCTCTTCCGTTCTTATCTGGCCAATCACAAAGAGGCACTGCTTGCGCCTCAGGTAACTGATCCGGATTTGGAAAGCTCAATGCTCTTGGCAACCTGGCACAGTAAACTAATATACTGAACCAACAATTGAGTACACTTTATCTAAGAAAATATAAATAAAATAGAACTTATCACCCTGAAAATAATTTTGATTCATGCAAGAGCTTGGTTAATTTTACATATTCATCTGAGATAAGACCCATTGTTTTGGGAGTTAACAGCTTGATGGTACAGCTATGGATATAGTTTTTTGAGGGGAAAAAACTTCAAATACTTTCCTAGAATTTTTTTGTCTTAACCAATATAGTATGGAGGAATTTCTAGATCAGATTAATAGTAAAAATGTGTCTATCAAATTTACTCATGAAATTTAACTTTTTTAGATATTTCATGAATTAGAAATATAAAATAAATAAACTTTGATATTTATAGAAAACCCTCAAATAATCACAGATATATTTTGAATAGTTCTAATAATTTTGATTATTATAGACACAATTATACGGTTTTAAACAAATTTATCGTATTGTATTAGATCCTTTGATTGAATATTGCCTATAAGGGTCGAGCATTACATTTAGTTGATCTGCTTCTACAATAAATGATGGGGCTGAGTAAGTTCCATGATGCTACCATTAATTTTCTGCTCTTAAAAAGAAGAGCTTTTTGGTTTGTTTTTAGAAAAAAATAACTTTGTACACAACAGGCAGATTAAAAGCTGGAAGGAAATTTTTGAAATTTTGATTTATAAAAAAACTGCTTTCATTATTCCACAATTGGAAGTAAAGATTGCAAGATCGAGACTCCTGGACCATTGATTTCTTTAAATATCTAATCACACTGTACTCACCATTATATATCATACTTCTATACATGAGATATACACTGAAAAAATAAACTAATTCTGATATGCTTTTTGGTAGTAAACAATGAAACATCAAATGAATGTTACTTGAAGGAAAAATACTTACTTTAAGCCAATCTAGACCATCAGGTCCTAGAGGTTCTCCTTTAGCAAAACAAAGCAAAGATCTCGCCATGTCTGATCCCAAGTGGTTGAGATGGGGTGGACAGGGATAAACTCGCCCTCGGAAATCCATGTTGTGAGGTAACCAGAATATACGATCTCTGAACTGTTGATGAAAAACACACATTTTATAAGCATTATAGTACTGTGTAACAAATTTCTGACCCAAAAAAATTAAGATGCTGTAGAATTAGTTGTTTAATATGTTTTATTTATTTTCATATTGTTGTTTATATTAATTTACTTAGCAATCATAACAACAAAAAAAAAAAATGTATTATTATCATTTAGATTTAAGATATTAAATGTACACTTCGAATAGGGAACTCGTATAACCAATATACACTCAAAAATAAAAGTAATAGTGAATAAATTAATTTAGGACAACCGATAATATGATGTAACCTGACTTAGGGGTCACAAGTAGGATTGTCTTACACTTCCTACACAAATGTCTACAATCATATGGTAATATCGAGGTACTCCATGTGTTCACAGACATATTTTATACCAATCTAGATGTGGCATCAGAACTATATGACATGAAAGTTTATCTAACAGAAACTATAATGAGAAACAGAAAAGGTTTCCTAGAAGAGGTAAGGCCCAAAACAAAGAAAAATAAGGGGAAAAAAGTTTCAAAGATTAAATTTAAAAAAGGGTGAAATCAAAACTTACAGGTGAGAAGACAAATATTCCCCTCTTTTATGACAATTCAACTAAGACTGAGATGCGTTATAAAAGGGGGAATTTCTAAAAAAAAAGTTACAAAGTCCACAGTAGTTTGTAAGTACAATGAGGCAATGACAAATGTAGATATTGCTGACCACTATATCACTTCTTACAGCTTCACTAAAAAATCAATAAAATGGTGGCAAAAGGTATTTTTCTGGCTGTTGAACACTGTTATATATATTCATTTATTTTATATAACCTAAATTGACAACGGAAAGTTCTGCAAAGAAGATTCAGAAGAGAGCTGGTGAAACAGTTGGTCACAGACACAAGAGATACGCCAAAACGTAAGGATCTTCTAACTGTGGAGAAGAAGATGACCAACTAAATGAAAAATTGGATTTATTATATACACTCGAGACCAAAGGGTACTCAAAGGACTGTGTAGTGATAGAAATCCCGGTGGTACAAGATGAAGAAGAAGCAAATACTATTGCAAAATGTGTGAAAACAGCCTGGACTTCAACCAGGACTTTGTTTGAAAAATATCATACACTGAAAGAATCCAAGTGAATTTCTATGTTAGAAATTTGAATTTTTTTAATTACAGAGTATTAAATTTTATAATTGTAATATTGCATTATTATTAATATTGTTGTGTTATTAACTACATCAATTATGCTTTTAATAATAAGTTAAATTTCTACAACGTTTTATTATTTGTTTTTTACTCAGCAAACATTTTTATCAGTAATTTTTACTGTTTTTATTAATTTATATTTACATAAAAGTAACAACAAATATATATATATATATATATATATATATATATATATATAATTTAAACTAGTTTTTTACTTATAATTTATTTCTTTAATTATTGAGTTTTAAATTAGAAGGTATATAAATTCATCTAAGTTATTACGATATAGTATAGCAATATTATTTTGTAATGTTTATTATGTAAAAAAAAAGAAAGAAAAAAGTGGAATAAATTTGAAGGATGTTTTAGTAAAGTTTAGGATATTGAACAAAGATTAAAATTGTGTATTATAAATTTGGGTAGAATCTGAATAAAAAGTAATGAACAAAAATATAAACATTTTATATTATATTTGACTAGTTAACTATAAATCATACAGTAAATTGTATTTACGCTGAATTAAAATGTTTATCTAAACAATTAAACTTTATTTGGGCCCTTTAAATAGAAAACAAAGGGTGTCTATTAAATCTTGTGCAATAACTCCAGCCGACATATAAATTGCTACCAAGTTTATTATGCAGTAGAGTCTAGATTGACACAGATATAAATGATAGCTCAGTATCCAGTGGGACTGGACAACCGAGCTGAGAGGAAACGCAATCAGTAAGTATATCAGATTTGGTTGTGAATATACATTGTTCAGTCGTACTGGACAAACTATCGCAAAGGGTTAAAAACTGAATACCGCTTCTAAGATTTAGGTAGCCAGAATAAAATTTTTAAAACAAATATAAAAAAAATCAAAACAATCATTGATCAAATTTTTAGTTGATATTAAATTTTGTACATTTATTTCTAGCATAGTTAACCTATTTTATTCCTGAACAATGTGAATGCGGTAAATTAACCGCATTTGTGGACTACACAGCTTTTAGCTAGTGAACCATCTCTGAAAGCAATAATTTATTATTATTATTATTAAGGCAAAAAACCTCTCAGTCATTATCACCTTACAAAAAAAAAAGAAAGTTAAGAGGATAAAAAATAGACCTGAAGACCTTGAAACTCTAATAGTGTCAGGGTTAGGAAAAATCAACAGTTGGTCAAGCGAGGCCTGAGAGGAATCTAATGCATGAAAAATGGTGTAGATTCAGCTAAGTATCGCCAAGCCTGTAACTCACTAAAGTAAGCCTCTGAGGGGCCAATATATTCACTAATTCAGTGAGAATTTAAATATATACACGTCTTTGGTTTGATAGTAATATGATGATATTTAGGGATACCTAATTTATTTCACAGTAATTATTCTTAGTTAGTTTAATTTAAACATGATGTGTCGTTTAATTTAAACGCTATCACCAAAGTCGTTTGACTCGCCGCTGCTTTGGTGCCGCCGACAATGCGATACCGATATCGACAAAGTCGTTTGACTCGCCACTGCTTTGGTGCCGCGGTGTTTTTACGTCGCCGACAATGGGATACCGCTATCGACAAAGTCGTTTGATATCGCCGCCACTTTGGTACCGCGGTGTTTTTACGCTGCCAATATTGGGATACCGCTATCGACAAAGTCGTTTGATATCGCCGCCGCTTTGGTGTTTCAATTTCAATTTATTTTCGGAAACTCTCATCCAACCAGTACACTACGATATAGGCCGGTTAATCCGAGGCTGGTTAACAGAGGTTCTACTGTAATTATTGTAGTGCCCATAAATTTCTTTAAAATCTTCAGAAGTTAATTGATGTTGAACTAGATTGTATGTCCTTAAAATGACCACTGATCTATTACCACCATGAAAGCTAGAAACATGCCTTCCATAGTCTAATTTTCTGATTTCCACTTTTACATCACTTGACATATCATATCAGCTATTCTTCTTACAAAACAAAATAAACACACTTATCTCACTGCATTATACTTGTTTCTAATATATATACATCATAAGTCCTAGTCCGTTATAGTTTAGTTATTGTAGCTTGTGCCTCACTGAAGATGGCGTCTTTGTCGTTCGAGTTTGAATAAATGAACATACTATTTGTGAGAATTTGTGTTCTAGTTTTATTCTATCAAGTATAAAATCTCACTAGGTATGCTCAATATTTATTTATATACTCTGCCTAATGCCTAGTCTAAGCTACAATCCATTTTAGGGCTAAGCCCTATCATCTCTTCCCGTCAACATTGTATCATTACAATGTGAAAATTAGATTTTGTATCAGGGTGTCTACTAGTTTCCAAAAATAAAAATCAGTGACTTTTCGGGCAGAAAATTTAAAAAATCCGTCACCTTTTAGCGGCGAACTTTACAATAAAACCTGAGTGGTATTGCTTGAATTTAATTTTCCACAGGTTGTGTTGATTACATAAAATTTTAAGATTTTAAGATAGGCTACTACATATATCATTTGGTATTCGTTCTCTCTAACTTAGATACACCCTAACTGCATGCAATATGCTGTAAAACCATAGCTATGTAGAACAACAATAGACTTATTAATCAGTTATAAAAAATAATCATTTTAAAACATACATCTTGCAAAAATTAGTTTAAATACAAAGCCTTCATTCTGTCAAACTTCTAAAATTACATATATCTACTTCTTTTTAAAAAGTCTAAGTTTCTCATCAATTTCCATTAATTCTAGAGATTTCTCTTGTAACAGTTTTTGTCTTTTTAGTTGTAAGCCTCTAATCTCTGCTGCAGCTCTCTTTTTTGCTTGAAGTTCTTCTTCTGCAGAGTTTTTTTTTTTTTTTTGCTTTTAAATCTTCTTTTCTTCTTGAAAAAGCATTTCGGAACTCGACAATCATTTTTCTTTTTACTTCTAGAGATGTAATACCCTCTGAAAAATGTGTTTAGAACTACAGTAGGTAAGCAGTTCAACTACTTATTGAACAGCAATAGTCATAGGCCTCAACTTACAAATAAGTTACTAACCTGGCAGGGAAAAAATGTGATCATGGAGGTGTCTTTGGGCTATTAATGATTTTTCATCCAAGTTTTCCACCAAAAAGTGATTATTGAATGAAAAACTCCTTTCAACGGCTGCGTTGCCATGAAAGCACACAAGTACTTTTTTTTAAGAACGTCTCTAGTTTGTTGTTACATTATTTTAAGCAAGAAAAAATGTCTCCAAATAAGATATCCAACCTTTCTTTCTTCCAGTTGATCTCTTTTAGCTTTTCTTTGACATAACTATTTTCACAAAATCTTAAGTAGCTTCTTTTAACTAAATTTCCCTCGGCTGGTGTAAGCTGGTTATGTAAAACAAATTCTTCAATGGCAACCTTAATTCTACTTTCTAGTAGTGTCTCATTTGTCATTATGTTTGGATTTAAACATGTAGCAACTAAAATTACTTTTGTGTTTAAAAGGGTTTTTTCAATTACTTTTTTAAACATAGCTAAAAGAAACTTTTTGCAGCCTAATCTAAATTTTTGTGAATCAATTTCATTTACATTTTTAATGCAGTTCTTGCTCCGAATCCAATGTCAACAGTCTCTATAGATTTTAGGTTGAAATCCACCTGTTTAAGTTTAGACGCAGAAGTCACCTTGTCCATGACAGATTTCTTTATAAACCGGCTTTCAAGGCTTTTCAACAAAATAAATACTTCCTGATGTAAAAATGGCAATAAGGGATCGTTCCGCTGAAAGTTGGTAAAAAATTCTTCAGTTCATTCGCAATCATGGAATTTCCAGTCCAACGTACAGCACAGAACTTTATTGGGAAAATTGTGTAACCGGTGATTTGCTTGTAAATACCTCTTCTAGATGTATAATTTTTAAAAAGCCTATTAAAAGAATATAAAAACTGATCAATTTCCAATTTACTTTTGTGTGGGCTGTCTTGTATGCTCCATTTACAAGTGAAGTGAGCAGGTTCCAATGTCCAATGTTGGTATTACAAAAACTAAGAACAAACATGACACAATTTAATTAAAACTCGGAACTGATAGGGTTACAAGTTACAACTTTCCTTTGTTAAATTTCTTTGAACAAAGCATGGTGAGCACGGTTGTGTTCATTGTGTTGTTGTTGTGCACTATAGACTATCGACTGAAAACTCCCGACTTATTCGATAGTTATCAACAATAGTTTCAGAAAACTAGTTGAAAAAGTATTCGACTGCAATGATATACTTAATTTGAACGACATTATAAATTAACCAGCCACAATACGATATTAACAGTAAGTACAGTATTACACTGACTCGATACTTTTATTTCGTATGCCATATAGTAATACCCGCCCGCTACTTGCCTGCTCGGCTCTTCCCTACAATGTCCATACTCACTGCTTACTGAACACTGCTCTTGTTTATATTCATGTTTATACAAAAAAGACTAAATAAAATCATAAAACCCGTCAATTCCTCTTCATATGTGCACAATTATCTTAAACTTTAAAAGGCTAGATATGTCGTCTTATAAAACTAAACACCTTATTTTTGGAAACTGTTTATCATCTTGAAGGGGAATGGGATCGAAAATCAGAACAAGGACATAATATTTGTGGTCCAATATTCCAATAGCAGAAAAGTAGTTCTTCCTTCCTTCCATTTTCAAAAATACAGTAATAACAATAACTAATATAACTGATGACTAAAATAATAACTACAATATTTAGTTTTGGAATGGGTGAATGGTATACTGTGTTTCAATGAGTATCTAAATAATATTATTGTACGCATATCTTCGGACAACTGTCCACAAACGTTCAGATAGATTCTCTATAATTGTCTCGCTGCGCATCGCAGTGCCTCGACCAATAGACCTACTACACTACAACTCTACAAAAGTGACGCCCCCGCCGCTTGCAGACTCTGGGCGAGTGTTTCGTCGAGTCGCTCAGACGAGTTCATCTTCTTTCCCTAAACTCGGCGATAGTGTAAATACAGCATAAGCTTAGTTTATTTCTCTTCCGCTCAATTCATTATAAGCTGATTATCTTTTTATCTTATTTGTAGGCCTTTTAAAATACATTTCCGTGACCTTTCAACCATTTAGAGCAAAATACGTGACTTCCGTGACCCCTTAGTACAATCCGCGACTTTTCCGTGACCGGTAGACATCCTGTGTATGGATAGGAGACACAGGCTTAGCTTGGAAAGTAGTCCTTGGTATTACCTAATAGTACACAAATAGAAAAACTCACAATAAAATACTAAAGTTCTGAAATATTTCGTAAACACTGTTCAATTTCTCAATCAGTAGAGAGCACAAAATCTAAACTAATAGGCTAAATACCCTATTAAACTCTAACTTAAAACCAAAAAAAAAAAAAACAATATGTAAATTAGTACTTTTATAAATTCTTGTGAAAATACTTTGCCTTTTAAATTTTAATTTCATTGTTACAACTATAGTGTAAATCATGAGCGTCATCGCCAATATTTCAGATATAAAAATATTTTTGCTAAAAACTAATGATTTACTTAAAACCTTAAAAGGTAAACATCGGGCTTTGTCTTTACTAGGGTTTTTAACATTACATTTCTGTTACAAACGCAAATAGAATTAATTTTGAATAGTTGTATGCAATAAAGCCCAGTATGTTGGTAGTTAGTTTGTCGGTGTGGAGTATCGTCGTCTCGTCTTGAATCTGATCTGACTCATTGTGCAGAAGGTTTGTTTCTTCGCTCAGCTTAAAAAAGTTATAATAATTAGATTTATTGTTTTAGTGTACTTCATTTGCTGACAAAATATTAAAATAAATGCATAAAAAGGATGTTTTGAGAAGTTTAATTTAAAAAAATTTCCATACCACCAGACCCCCGGCATATGTCCCCCCCAATAATGAACTAGTGATGACGCCCATGGTGTAAATTAATAATATTACTGTGACATAAATACCATACTACTACTAATAATATTGGTTAATATTATGATTATGAACAAGTAATTTAGAATTGATAAAACTTATGAAACTCACATGATGACCCAGTGACAATCTGTAAAGTGCATCACACCATAAGCTATACATTTCAGCTTTACGTCTTCTTAATAACATACGTTGTCTATAAACTTCAAAACGTTCCAAGTTATTCATATCAGGAGAGATAGGTTCTGGTAGAGGACACACTGATGGTGGTTGTGGGATCTCTAGTTTTACATTGCCTCCGTTGTTAAACACATCAATAACAATGTCTAATATCTATAAACAAACAAACCAGTAATATTTATATATTATTCATTTTTCATTGTATTTTACTATTTCTAAATAAATAATCCATTAACTTTCTCATACAAAAAATAATCATAATATTCTCGGTTTAATTATTAGATAGATCTACGGTTGTATGGTAATCAAACAGAATACCCAAACTTAAAACTCAGACAATTGGCATGAAGAAACTGTGATTTTGAAATATATTTTTATCATTTCAAGTATTTGTTAAATACAAATATAAAAAACTCTGACTGAACAATAAATCCGACAAAAAAGGTTCTGGGTTTCAAATATTCAGAAAGAAAATTTTGCATTGTGGTCATTTAAAAACAGCCGCTAAGTGTTCTGGACTTTGTAAAAATACTCAAAAATTAAATTTGTCCTATGGTTGATATGTCTTAATCAGCAAAAATGACAATGCGTTATGGCTTCTGTACAATTATCACAAATCGAAATTATAAGACATAGTTGTTTTATAAACAACCCAAGGTAATTATGCATTCTACCCTCCTCTGAAATTTAGTTAAAATAGTTGAAATCGTTTACTACCTACCTTATTTTGAAACAATTAGATCGTATTTGATGTCACAAGATTCTTTTGAAGTACCAAAATTTATTACTGAAGTATAAAATAAGAAATATACAAGTACGAAATCCAGGTCTGGTTAGTTTACTACAAATGCAAATCCAGCTCTTGTTATGAATGCCTACATTCGTCAAGGTAGTGAATGTGTCATTCCTCGATGTTTATTATTAAAACATATATTTGTCATGGTAAAAAGTATCTGTTTTTATTAGGTCTGGCTAGGTGGCGATATATATATATATATATAGTCACCTAGCCAAACCTATTTCTCATGAATCTTCAATCATACAACGTCATAATATTAAGCTGTAATGAGCATACATCATATTAAATGACCTAATAAAACAAGCGATCACACATTCACTAACTTGACGAACGTAGGCATATTATTAACATAGGCATTTGTAACTTGAGCTGGATTTTGTAATTATATTTCTTATTTTCTAATAAACTAATGTATTTTGGTACTTCAAAAGTGTCTTTCGACATCTAATATCATCTAATTATTTCAAAATAAGGTAGGTAGTAAACGATTTCGACGATTTTCTTAGCTAAATTTCAGGGCAAGGTAGAATGAATATTACCCAACCCATCTATAATTTCATTTACCTGTGGTTCGATATATTTGTTGTCATTATAATTTACTACACCAACATTTTATTTAGGAATACAACGTAATATCACCTGGGCTTAGAGTAATAGTTTTTTTTTTTTAAATAACTCCAGACTTAAAATTGAGAGTTATGAAGATAATCTGAATTCTTATAAATTAATTTCATCATACAGACACATTAAAATATTATTTAAATAAATTAAGCCTTAAAAATGTAATAAATACAATGAAATACCTTCATAAACAAGATAGATAAATCTATTTTAACCCATTGAGGAAGGAGTTAATCGGCATGCCACTGGACCTTCGGTCAGCAATTAATTTTAATGAATTTGTAGATATTTGGTTAGAGTCTTATAAAAACAAAACTGTAAGAGATATCCAAATAAATCTTTTACCATAATGTTTGTTATGAAATGTACTACCTAAAACAGCAACTGGCACATACATATATATAAAATTTTGTTGTAATAAAAAAATAAATAAATAAAATATCAATAAATAAAATTTACAAAAAATAAATTTTTGAAAGTAAACTTTATTATAATTATGAGAATTACATAAGATGTAAAAATATATTTCCTTTGTATAGTACCATTAATTCTCTACACAAAAATGTTTGCAGGTAATTTTTTAATTAAAAAATTTTTAAGTTAAAAAAAAATTTAAAATTCATTTATATAAAATATTATCTAAAAGCTTACCAAGGTTGATTTTGGTCCAACTTGTTTACTGAAACAACGAAAGGAGACACATCTGACAGTAACAAGCTCAAATGACATTCTAGAGGGGGAAAACAATGTTACCAACTCAAAAAACAAAATATTCTCACGAGAATATAATTTATAAATGAAATTCATTTCAGTTTGTTATAATATAGACAAATACACAGCATATCACGTTTAAAAAACATAGTTTTGGTCGCCGACGGAAACTGATTATTATTACTTTTACATTATTAAAACCAATAATTTTATTACGAAAATATATCAGCTGTACTCTTGAATGAGTGAAAAAGTGAACTCAGGAGTGATCTATTGAATATCAAACTACTAGGACTAGTGACGGTATGAAAACGGCGAAGGAGTGGCACTAGTGAGTCGGTTATTGGGCTTGGCGCGGCTGAACGAGTAACACTTGTGAGGCATCGCCAATGGGTTAAGATAGAGCATATCTAGGTATCTGGATGTATAATTTCAACAACGCAAACTACTTGATCAATCTTCTTGTCGTTATTAATATTTTCATTTAGTGAATTAGTTGTGCCAGATAAGTCTGCTTTTTGACATTTTAATCTTCGCCAAAAATTCAAAAATTTGAAAAAAAAATGGTAAGGGGGACCCTTTTATATTTTAATATTTCTTAAGATATTCAAAGGAAAATTAAGTAAGCCTATTAGTAACACTTTTTAAATTTTTTTATCGATTATAAGTAGACAAATACATTCTTACATGTGAAAGTAGTTTGTCTAGAACTCTTGTTGTTTCTAGTTTACATTATAGACAAATCAATTTTACCTTTTAATACAACCCAACACTAAATCAAGTAAACGTTATGTTATTCACTTTTATAACATTTTTTAAAAAGACACACACTAAATTTTTTTTACACATTAAAAAAGAAGAGAATGTAAGCTTACAGGTTGGTTTACTTTCCAAGGTACAGCACCCAATTGATTAAGAGAATCTAAGGAGGGGTACAGTTGTTGATGAGGAGCAGTTTTTAATCTTTCCCATTGTAGCGCTGCTGATGAAGGTAACCTGTGAGAGAAGTGGTGTTTATTTAATCAATTTATTACTATGCTTACAAGACACAAGGGTCTCAAAATAAGAAAAAAAGTTATAACTCGAGATTACACATAATTTCATCTAACTTAACAGAATTCACTCATGAAGAGCTACATGAACTAAACTGGACTTTTTTTTATGTTCAAATTTGGTGTAATATTTGTAAAACAGTTTCTTTATCGATGTTAGTCATCTGCTTGAATGTTCAGACGATAATTGATTAGAACAATTTTATCGATTTTTTGAATCTTAGCATCTATTTTTATGTGGAATGAAGTCTAAGATGTAAATCATCTCCCATTACTTCCCATTCCTTCTTAAAACTGAAAATCCGAGTAGGTGATAGACACTTATTACCATATACCTATTTCTTATTTCTGTTCAGGATTTTCTAAGTTGTACAAAGAATTTCAGAATGACATGTTGCTTCACACTAACACTCAACGGAGCTTAGGTTATATCCACACCTCCTACATTGCATCGGAATTAATGAAAAATAATGTCAAAGTATAAAATATTCATGGAGAATTTTAGAAAATTGGGTAAATATTAACATTGCAACATGGAAAGTATTGTATGTGTTTTAAATACTCACTAATGATATTAACTGAGTGGTTTTATTATGAATAAAAATCTTTTGTCTCTATTGACTTGTAATCACATAGACAACAATTGTTTCAAGAGAAAGGAGGTTCTGCAGATACACTGATTGAAGACATTATTAGAGCTATAATTTGTTTGGTGTAACTAATGTCCACTAAGGATGGGCAGATTGTCACTGAAAAGTGTTTGTTCCATATTCTTAGAAGATATACCATCTCACAAGTCCAGTTCTATTGTTATTTATCATATTTTATTTAATATGTTTAACCGATAAATATTTATTTAATGAAACATAATATCTGTTCTTTCCTCTGTTATAGTAAGGTCTCATTAATTTAAAGTAATTGGGTCTCCAAGTTGTCCGAATTAAAAAAATTTAAAAAATTCGGAACAAATAAAGTTGGGAAAACCATTTATAAACTATCATTACTATTACATCCAAAATTTTTTCACAGTATTTGATTTCTTTTCTATATAATATTTAGAAAGATTTTTTTTTTTTTTTTGACGTTCTAAATATGAGAGAAAAAGCCATGTTTGTATGTTTCTTGCCTTCAGCGGGCTTACTCAAAGACAACACAGAACACAAAAGAAAACAATATGTAAAAGTTTCTAAAGAATTTCCTTCCTAATAAAAGTTCTGATTATTAATTTTACAAATAATAACTACTATTAGTTAATACTTCTACTATTAAAAATAATTATAAAAAATTTCTAAATTACACATTTAAAATGCTTGTATTAATAAAAAATAAAAAATTGTAAAAATGTTTATATATTTGATTGTTGGATTATATGAATGAATGATTTACTTTAAAGAAACTCAGAATCTGAAGTGAGCATTTGCTCCAAAAACTCAGCAGTTAATACAGTACATTCGTTTATAACATAAGAGTTTATTTCATTTTGATATCCGAAGTAGGTTGGATTATCAAGACTCTACAGTATATACCTCACCTGATTATATCAGTTTTAACAAGAAGATTGCCTCCACTACTAGGTGAAGTCCATGGTACTGGAGGTGTTAACATGGGTAGCTCTGATATATCAAATACCAATTCTTCCTGAGCCGATAGTCTATATAGCCTAGACAATACAGGGTGTGGCTTTACTTCCTCTACATTCTTGGTGCCTGATTGACGATACAGAGAATAGAATGCAGGTAACATATGTCTGTAATCATCAAGACAATGGTATGTCATAAAAACTTTCTGATAAACATACAGTTAAAAGAAATGGTTAACAAACAATTTAAACTAGTTTTTTTGAGATTAATTTTGTGATGTGTTGTAAAATCCTATAGTAAATCATGATCCATTACTGGTGGCGACAATTGTTGATCTAGTTTATAGAAAAAGCTTAATAATCTTAATAATTGTAAGGTTTGTTCGCTTAAAGGCTATATTCTATTTACCTTTTGAGTCAACAAAGTGTGGACTCTGCAGTTGAGGAGAAACTGTGCTTCATAGAGAGAGGTTTTCTTTGCCTACATTTTAAAATTTGCAGAATTTTCTAGATTTTATCAAAATAAATCTTTAAACGGATATTGTGCTAAAAAGAGGTTTTGTATGGAGTGTATCTGTGTTTAACAATGACAAACATGTTATTTATACAATGTTGGACAACAAAGAAGAGAAAGATAATTATCTACTTTTACAATATAATGTTCAGTGAGATGTACAAGCTGTTTCAAAAATAAAACGGAATTGAGCGTTTGAAATTCTTTTCAATAAAATCTTTTGGATAATAAAAAAAAATTTAAGGAATATTTAACAACTGTTTTATTTGTTTAATAACTTATTCAGGAAGATGGTTCTGAAGCTCTAAAAAATGATAGTAAAAAGTTCATTTTGGTTGTAAAATACTAGCTATGATATTGTGTGATAAATAAGTCATAACTTATTATCACATGGTTTACTTTTTTCATCTTTGGTTTTAATGAAATACAAACCCTGGAAAATTAGTTTGTGTTATTTATGAAACAACACTGTAGAATATTGGTTTCACAAAGATAAATTACAATACTCTTTCTATGGTTTGTGTTATGGCGGTTGTTAATTGTTGATGATATAGTGTTCAAATTTTCACACAAATGTTGTTGTAATGTCTCCAAACCTATAACACACCCTTTTCCCCAAAATTAAGGATCCTTCAATAAGGTGAATTATTGTATCTTCTTTTTTATAACATTTGTTTACTTACATCACTTTTATTCTTGTTATTTAAAGGCGAAAAACCTCCAGTCATCGTCACCATATAAAAAAATATGAAGAAAAGATCATAAAATAAAGACTCCCAGCTTTCCAATACTCTTATAGAGTCAGGGTAAAAAAAAAAAAAAAGAACAACAGTTGGTCAAGAGAAATCTGATAGGAAAGATGAAAGAGATGGATCTAACCCAAGACTACATGAAAAAAGGTGTAGATCTAGCTGGGCCCTTCAAGATTTCTAACCCTTTATTCACTATAAATGAGCCCCTGAAAGCATTGCACCTTTTCAAGTTCATAGTATGTATGGTGTAGTGTAATATCACAGGACATAATTGGAGCTTACTTTAAAAATGACAATGGTCATTCAGTAATGATCAATATCAGGCCATAATTGATAATTTTGTACGCCCTGTGACAGAGAACCGACCCAAATGATGTTTGAGCAAGATGGAGTCATATATCACAACAGACTGCTGAAACTTTTATGAAATATTATCTTTCATTTTTAGGAGATGAATAATTTTATTAATTGACTGCTATGGTCTCCAGGCCTAACAACTTCTTTTTTGTTATTACAGGGTTATTTGAAAGATATTTTTTTCCTGTTTAATCTTTATGCCTGTTAAGACGACAGAAAATAGGAATATAAATAACACATGTAAAAACGCAAAGCCATCAACCAGACTCGAACTTCCATAACCTTTGATGGTTCACTAGTCTGAACTATATTGAGATAAGCATGCGTTGTAAGAAAGGGTGTTTGTAATAAAAGCCCTAATAATCCAACAATTTAACAAAATAAAATTTGTGCAGAAATTAAACCACTGCAGTATAAAACATCATTGAACATGCTGTGGAAGAGCTTGTTTTTGTAAAGCCAATAATGAAAGGCATTTGCAAGATAGTTTTCGAAAATAACAAAAACTCTAGCCTTCACATTCATTATAATCTTAGATGAATAAAATTAATGAAGAAAAAAAAATTACAATATTTAAACCCTTTCATTGGTTATAGGCTACTCAGTATTTTTGCAATTTTGTTATACTTTACACAAAATAAAATAAATTTTGTAATAATATCCTACAGGTAGGTTATATATATATATATATATATATATATATATATAAAAGTAATACTAAGTAATTTCACAAAGCTCCTGAGCTTCCTCACTTTTAAGATTATAAAAATGGATATATTAAGCTTCACCACAAACTCTCACACACCCATACCCAAAACCTCAGGCTAGCCAAACAAGTATCTTCCTGAAAATTCTGTCAAGAATTATTGGTAAAAAAGTAAAAATAAATGATGAATGATGACATAAAAGCTCGAATATGTTAAAATTGGCAGTTTCTATTAAATTTTTATAAAATCTGAAGGCTTATATTTTTAACAGGATGTAAAAGAAAATTGCAGTTCGCAAATATTTTGGAAAATACCAAAATGAACCTCTCAGCTAAATTAAACCTACCCAAATGTATAATTAAAATAATTCTTACTCTTTGCCTTTTTCTCGCAGAACATTAACATCTATCTTGACATCACGTATGATGACATTGTATAGAAACTTGCCTATACTACTAAGAACAGGAAGAGGCCACATGTGTTCTTCTATATTCTGTAACATTAGAGAAATACATTACATTAACCCTTTGCATTTCACGGTTCTCCTCATTACATCCAATTATTTATGTTCTGTTTGTTAACAAAATTTTTAATTATATTTTCATAATATCACATATCAAAATTAAACTTGTAGCATTTTACTGGATGGACCAAATAAAAATTTATGAAAAACAGTTTTGTAAACAGTCAACCTTCTTGCAGGCTTTCAAATATGTAATCCGTTTACAAAAAGGGGATCTTTGTTTTTTTTTAAGTACAAACTTTTATTTCTTATTAACCCTCCCTCTGCCTTAACAAAACGCATTCACGTTTTTTTCATCGGGTGAAATAATTTCAAAAATTCGCCAAAAATAGAAATTCTATCCCAATCATAAAGTGATCCATAGCTTTTTTTTAGGAAAAGGTCCAAATTAATCATATATGTAACTAAAAATTTGATTGGTGCAAAATTGTAAAAGTTATAAGCTCAGGAAGCAAAAAATTTCAAAAACGGAAAAAGTTTTTCTAAATTCAGGCCTAAATAAATACTATAAAAATGTATAGGCCTGGTTATACAAAATACACAAAAGTTTCATAATTTAGTTGTGAATAGAAATATGTAAAAACATTTACCAATTTCAAAGTAGTTTTTATGAAATAGATTTTTTTATGTCCGTACAAACGGCACTAAAATTTAGCCTATTTTGAAACATCAATCAAAAATGTATCCTTTACCCAAAAATGAAATTTTATATACCAAATTGTAGAGAATAAATCATAGAATAGAACTGTAAACTTGAACATTTTATATAACTTACCATTTTGTAATCAGAAATTACGAAACGAAATTTCGTTATGTACCTATGTTATGAACTCACACCTACAAACATAGCCTACACTGTTACTAAATTTAGCTTGTCTAAAACTAATTTCACTAAACAAACACAATAACAAACACTACACTTATTTATTTATATATAAAACACAATTTCATAAACGTTATTCACTATAAATCAGCAAAATAACATTCAATTCAGATCAAACTAACTAACCTAAAACGTGTCTTCAGATACAATAACGGCGCCAACGGCGGTTGATTTTCAACTGTAAAAACGCTTGGTTTGAGAGGGGGTTTGCTAAATACTCAGTGGAACAAAATGTATACAAGACATACCAATGGAATCAGTGAACCTTTATCTTCAATACCTTGTAAAAAGAATTTTACAAACACTTCATCTGTGAGAAACATATCGACTTCCAAAGAAGCTTGTTCATTGGTTGAAACCTTTGCCCAATAGCCAAGGTTTATGCGGTTGGACACAAAACCTAAACCTTAAACGTGATCTAAGATTTGAAAGCAGTGTTAGAAAGATCGAAATGCAAGCTTTCTATTGATGTAAATATCATTGTCCTAAAGTCGGTGTGTATAACTGTTATATATCTTGAAAGTTGACGAAATTCTACCGTTCGTCGCCGCTCGGGCCAGCTGTTTTAGAGTTCTGCAATTATTCCATCGATCATTAGGCGTGTTAATATTCATTTTAGAAACATATGGTAAATACAAAGATTAAAGTTTGAAAAGTTTCCTTTCCAACGGTATAAAGTTTATTAAGATTGGATGACAATTAGTGGGTCAAATATTAGAATGTATCGCGCACTGTTAAAAATGCAAAAGTACTACAAGTTCTTGTAGTTTGGCAGAGGGAGGGTTAAGGAATTCTACAAAAAAATGTAAACACTTTTTTTTCTATTTTCCTATTAACAGTGTCAAGAGTAACCAAAGTTGCTCACTTATTAAGTATTTTATTCTCGTTTTAACAAGTATGTGATTCTAAAATTAAACGCCAAGCTGCACACTTCTTCTTCAAAATTCAGTTTACATTGTTGTGAATAACAAACTGCTAAATGAAAACTCACTTTTCTTCATATGTCGGCAGTGCAAGCAGCTTGGTTGAATTACTAAAATGAGAATACAATACACAGTCAACGAACAACTTCGAAGCCATAATACCATTATTATGAATTCAAAAGTGTTTTAAGATGCCTATATACCTTAATAAAAATGTTTACATTTTTTAAAATGAAGTTTTGGCCATCATTTTTCAACATAACAGTGATTTTTAAAATGTTGGATTACATATCTTGAAACCCCCCAAAAAGTAAGATAAGTTCCCCATCAAAAGGATGTTATTAGGGTATGTTTATACAATAGCTATTCATACCATTTTATTTCGTGCACTCAGTATATCAAATATGGTAATAACTTTTATTATTTTTTTTTATATAATAAAATATTAGTAGGCTCCTGTGAAGGAGATTTATGATGTAAATTAAAATTATTCTTTTTATAGAAAATTTCCCCTTCTGAACCTACAATTTTTGTATTATCAAATTTTGGAAACACATTTTACTCTTCATACATATCAGGAAAAAAAAAAAAAAAATCAGAAACTATAAAAACAGTTTATCTCATAATTATTTAATATTATATTAAAAACAAACAAGAACAACACACAATCCTTATCTACAATGTCAAAAATATGAATGTTAGATTATGTATGGATAGGAGACACAGACTTACTTTGGAAAGTGGTTTTTAGTATTACCTAGTAGTACTCTCTACGGTTTGAGAATGTGAACAGTGTTAATGAAAAACTTCATATCTTTAGTGTTTTTTTTCTTCTATTTGTGTACTACTAGGTAATACAAAGGACTACTAGTGTCTCCTATCTGTACAAAATCTAAATATAATAGGGTATGTGCCTTATTAAACTCTAACTCAAAACCGAATGATGTAATAAAAAAAAAATAAATGGATATGCGGCAGTAAAAGTTATTTACTGATTTCGAACTTGTACAAAATATGAAATTATTTAAACAATATCAATTATAACTCGTAGAATATAACTTCATTAAAAATATACTCAAACAAACAACATTACTGAAACAAAAACTTCAACTCTTAAAAATAAACAAGTTTGAAAGCAATACATGTTCACAAACAGCTACCAAATGGTTGTTTCAGAAATTATATCAAAAATAATATTTTTAATTTTACTTGAATCAGCTGTTAACAATGTCTATGAATATTATAGAAGGCATTGGGAAAAACAGACAGGCATGAAATTAAAATGGAAAATCTTATCAGTTCATGATCGACAATGGATAATGGGAGTAATTTACCATGTTGGCTATCGCACAATATTGGAGTGCAAAGTGTTTATACAAAAGATACTTGTGATGCAGAGCAAACTAATGTTGTAGTACACAGGAGCTAAGAGGGTGAAAGACAAAACTTTTTATCATGTTTTCACAGTAGAATCTGTCAGATAGAAGTTGTAGCCAAACAGTTAAGAGTTGACGAGCATTACATAGTTGTGGCTTACCATACAAGAAAAATAGACAGAATTTTAATGTTTTGACACATTCTAAAAATAAGTACCACTATGTAATATTTGTTGTACTGATTTAAGTAAGGACTCAAATTAAATATCTTTATTTGTAGAGCATAAAATGTAGAGGAAAAGTGAAAATGTGACAAAACAATATTCTAATTTCCACATGTTTTAAAACTTTGCTCTAAAATTCTGAAAAGATTCACATCGATGCTCCTTACTACCAATTGCAATAATACCATCAGAATTTTATATCCAATTAAATATTTGTGTTATTAATCAACGAAATTCTATATTGAAGGCTATAACTGAACTTAGCAAATCCAAGAATAGTTAAAGCACACTTACAATACTAGGACCTTCTTGGTGTTCGTGGATTAATTGCTGCCATTCTTGTCTTGAATTACAACTTCTTCCATTGTTCTTTTTTGGATCCATGTACCAATCCAAATATTCAGAATAAAGTTGTTGTGTTTTTGTCATTATGCCATGTGTCTTTTTAAACTTTATAATGAACCTAAACAATAATAAAATATACTTTTACAGAACACACATGTATACAAAATACGTCTTAGTAATCTAACTAGCCTATCAATAAACAAGAGGGTAAGGAAAATAACTGAATTTTGATGTTATACTATATGATACTATTCTCAATTAGCCTGCTTAATTACACAGTTCTATGGTGACAGGTTTGTTTTTCAAGTGCCTGCAAACAAGTTTAATGATTTCAGTGATGGCTAATAATAGAGATTGGTTTTTGTAGTTTAAAGGCAATAAACCATCTAGTTAACATCGCCCTGACAAAAAAAGAGGGAAAGAGAACATAAAATTAAGATACTTCGAATACTAATAGTATCAGGGTCGGAAGATAACAAGAATTGGCAAGAAAAGTCTAAAAAAAATTTAAGAAAATTCGCCAAAACCACAATAACAATGAAAGAAAATTTCCCAAAACCACAATATGATGAATTCCCAAAAATCACAATATTGTTGTTGTTGTTATATTAAATGTTGAGCTTGACTTATGAGAAAAATTACACAGTATAACAAACACACAGAACACAATTCTCATAAAAAAATATGCCTAAGTATCAGACGCGTTTCAACGACAAGGTCGTCCTCTTCAGTGATACACGAGCTACACCAATCAATGGAATCCCTAACAAAAAATAGAGCTTTTGAAGAAACCCTAACAAAAAATATGTTAGGGCCTTCAAAAATGTTGAATCATATCAATCTGTTATTTTTAGAATAAATCTGTGAACTACTTTTCACCTTCTTCCTATTTTTACTAACAACCCTTTATTTAACTCAAAATCTAATCATTTCTAAAACAGTCACTTCTCATCAAACAAGAAAATTTAAGTCAAACAGATGATCCACTCTTGGGATATTGTGCTAGAAAATTCCTAACCATCATTATGAAAGTGGTTTATTCACTAACGAGCATGAAAGAATAAAAATATGATATATAGGCAAATTTTTCACATCACAAAATTTATTTACTACATAATAAAAGTCCTTAATTTTTACAGTTAACCCCTTTAAATTTTAGGAGTTAGAGGGATTGTGACCCACAGATTATGCCACTCGAAGAGTTTTAATAATCTACTGATTATTTCAGTAGGTGCTTGTGCTTCAAACAACCTAAGTCTCTTTTCTGAAAAAGTCGCAAAATCAAAGATACGTGGCCACTTATCGGTACACTGAGTAAAATGGAAGTGACATTAAATGTTTCTTTCAACACATTTACAGATAAAGAAATAGCATAATTGACTAAGGCAAGTCTAGTTTGTTGCAGCTTGGACATAAAACCACCACATTATGCACGTTAGATCCCAGTTACTGCCAATGTGTTTTTTATGGTTTAAAATATTTCCCTGTCTTCATTAGTCATACAATAAAGGGGTTAAATTAAATACGAAATGAAAAATCTACACACTTACTATGTTTTTATTTAAATAAGCTCCGTTATACATACCTCGACCTGACTTGATGTCCTAAATTGTTATACAACTGGTTTGTAGTAGGACTAAAAGTTTCCGAGCCTTCTGCCAACTTTCGCACTTCCTAAAATCATAAAAATGATTTATTTTACAAAATATATGGTAAACAAACATTGCAGGAACTAATTCTTGCATCCAAACACAAAACTAAAGTTGTAATTAAAAACAAAAATGCTCATCAATAACTACCCAACAATACCAATCAAAAAGTCAAAATTAATTAAGTTTTCAAAATTAGAATATACTTACAAAAAACACTAGGGCTTTTAAGAATATTGCTGTGAAATCATTTCCTGTTTTTTTTTTAACAAAACAAAAATATGGATGACCAGTTCTTTATGCAAGGAATGGTTTGATGTTTCTTACATGGACATCCCTGGTGGTGGTGGTGGTTGGTGGTGGGTGTGGTGGCAGGATATTTGTGTGTGTGTGTGTGAGTGTGTGTGCGCGCATGCTAGCGTGTGTCCACAGGTGTGTATGTGTGTGAATTGTAATAATAAGCCAGGAATTTATTTATCCAAGTTCTGAAATTTAGTTATGCTAGTCCGAATCAGGAATCTGGGTAAAAGTTAACCTCTAAAAAAAAAACCCAAGCTCACTGTTATAAAAGAGGGTAAGAAGGATTTTAGTAGAATTCATCATATTATGTAACTGTTTAATATTTGTTAGTAATTAAACATATAAATAAAAGAAATTTAAATTTGGCAAATAAGAGTAAACTTCTAATTCTTTAAAATGTGCACACAAACCCTGATTTCAACACTGGCAAAGCTAGTTATTCATAAAACAATCTTGTCATTGTATTTTGTAAGGCATTTTTATATAGTACTTACTTAAAAGATTCATCAGTTATAAGCAAAGTGAAAAGTCATTACTAAATATGCCAAAGCAAACGATCTTCAACAAACACATTTATATACCCAAATTGTTGCAATTACCTGTAACATAAGGTCTACATACTGATGAACTTCCAATGCTTTAAGATATGGATAAATGTTAAGATGTCTGTATTTCCTCCTGTTGTAGTTTAACAACGCCAACGATGTCATGTCTCTTTTAAAACCATTTTCAATTGCTTCGCTCCAAATTTTTTTTAATTCTTCTAATTTTTTTCTCTATATAAAAAAAAGCAACTATATTAATTTATATATTCAATATAACTATTAAGATTTTGGTTTAGTATTTTTCACTGAATATAAACATATACAAAAGACATACAGGTCTGTAAATTGTTACATACTTTAATCTACTGTTTATACTTTTGTAGAAATATTTTGGTGACTTTATGTAGTCATCATAACAAATGTCCAATTGTATGGCATGTGCAATAATCAAACAATCTTCTTGATTTCTATAACAAACTTAAGGATAGAATTGTTCACTCATAGCATAGCAGTAGTCACATTAGTAATGGTGGCTGTTCAACGTAAAGCTTAATGAGTTTTATGGTTTGTTGAATTTAAATCAGTGGTTACGGTCCAACTTCATTTTCAACGTAAGTAAAGAAAAGACCATTATTTATTCATATAATCAGTTTAATGAAACTAAAAATGTGGACATCAAGAAATCCCCAGTATATCAGACGAATGTGGAGGGTTAATACAATCTGATTGTGTAGCCCTAAAAGTAATTTGGAACTTGGCATTACTAAAACAACTGTTTAGAATGTGCTTCATAAACATTTGACATTACTTGCTTACAAAATCCAACTTAAACATGTAATTAACCAAGCAGATCACCCTAAACAGGTTAAAATTTCCGCGACAATGCTGAATGTAATAAATGATGATAAAGTTACCTTAACTGAAATTAATTCAGTATCGAAGCAACTTTCTATATAAATAGCTGTGTTAACTGCCTCAAACTGTAAATTTCATGGCTCAGCAACCAAGTAAATTTGTTCACTAGGTTCGTGATTCACAAGATAAATTCGTGGTGTGAAATAACGCATGATCGATTCTTGGGTCGGTTCATGTTTGTTGAGAAAACGGTTACAGAGGTGTCATTTAGTTGGATATACTTAAACTTTATGTTTTCCTACAAATTGATAACATAAGACAGAAAAAGTAAACAAGTATCATTATTCAGGAAGAAGGAGTGTCAGTCCGTTGTCTCAATGTATGAGAAGCTCTAAAAAGGATTGGAAGCAATGGTCCTGTTTTGTGTCACAATGAAGCTTCTATCTGACCTCTGTGAACTTTCTCTTTCCTGGTGTTATGTTAAGAACATTGTCTAGGGCCATAAAATTCAGGATCTTCACCCATTAGAAGACAATTACTGTCACCATAGTACTTATTACTTTGGTATGATCTAGCATACATGAGTGGAGAGCAACTATTGTCTAGATATTTGCCAAGCAATGGAGAGTGCTCATATTGAAACTAACTAATTGAGACAATTCGAAAGGATATTTAAAAAGGTTTACTACAAAAGATGCATTTTTAATATTTATTGAATTAAGAAAAGGATCACCACTTCATCTTGGGGCAATCACAAACTATGTACAATCAACAAAGTACCTTAATCTAATTAATTTTCAGACACATGACCAGAAAAGCGTAAAGTTAAATTATTTCCCGATATTATTTCATAAGTCCCATATCAGAACCATTTTAAATGAATCTATCCGTCTGCGAAAATTAACCAGAAATCATAAAACAATATTTCAAGGGAGATAATTTCTTTTAAAATCAGTATCATCAAACAGCCTACCATAAAAATTGCGATGTGCCTAAACCTGTACTCTAAAAATTTTAGAATAAATAATGAACGACATACGAAATGGGTAGCATCATCATATTAAACATGAATCCCTTTTTGCAAAAAAAGAAGAGAATCGAAAATACCAATACTTAATTACAAGACCAAAACTAGAAAGATAAAACTGCTGAACCATAGTTAAAAAAATTTAACTAAATCATTTTTAGTAATGGAAATTATTGAAACTAATGATGTAGGAACACAAGGTGTTGGTGTAAGCATATTTTTCAGATTGATAAAATATCAACATCTTATTAGGATACCAAGATAGTTTGGGTATAAGTTTTATTAGTCTAAGCTCTAAGCTAAAAGAATTGTAAATGTAAGGTAACTAAGAAGAAATTTCTATATACGGAAATCTTAATTTTTTTTTTTTTTTTAATGTATAATGTATATTTAATAATAGTTCTGTTTTGTTAGATGAGATTAAATTTGCCTTGTGGCAATATAAAGGATAGCTGAATTGGAATCCTTTGGATTTGGTATGCATAAAGTACTTGATACGAATATATGACTCTTTTGGACCCTTGAAAATTAGAAAAAGAACGAAAAGAGTTAAAGATTTAGTAAATCGAGAGTAATAAAATAAAAAGATTTGAATGAATCAGCAATAGCTTTATTTATAGAAAAGTGGTCACAGGCAGTTATATCATTTTCATGATGCTCAACTTTAGTTCTAAATGGAACACCATTATAAATGAGATTTTTTTTTACTTCCTCAAATATTTTATTTTTGAATGCTTAGATCAATCAGTTATATATTTTCTATTATTATTGTAATATTAAAAAATCACAAAATGTATTCATGATAATTTATTTCACTCATATCCGTCATAAATATGTATATAACATTAATAATATAAATGTATCATACTAAAATCATAGTGCAACCTAAACATCAGAATCAAAAATCAAGGCCACGCCCAATAAATCATGGATGTAACAAACAGGTTTAATATTCCGACAATCATGTCTTAGATCGTAATGAATCCTAATGGCAATAAGTTCTTACCAGCTAGTGTAAACAATTTAAGTGATAAAGTATTAAAAAGAAGTAGGATAACTGGCCACACTTACGTAATGTACAAACATTGTTTCTGTTTAATTAGAATAGTATATTTATGTGGTGAGTTATATTAATTTGATAAATTGATCTTGATGATTCCTAGTTATTCTATAAAGTTCCATTGTATTTTGTCATACCTATGAACAATAAATATCTGAATAAAGATGTTACATCAAGAGACATTACACACTTCTTGAAACAAGTTATAATAGAAACAAACATAATCAATACATAATAACCAATTAACTGAAACCTATGATCACATAATCAATCCTATGAAACTGATAGAATTTTTTTTCCTAAACAAGTTATCCTGATTTCCTAAAGTAACTGGATGGTTCTGAAATTATTTTAGTACTAATGAAGGTATCATTCAACTTGGTATAACATATTATATTTCAATAAATAATTTCTTTCAATTTGTAGCATTTTGGTTAGAAATTAAACTAGTAAATTTATAAATAAAAAACAAAAACTCAAGATTTAACTTCAAACAGTACTTAAAATAAGAAAGCTTAATTGATGGCCAAGATGTAGAGAATTGTACAACTAATAACACGTAATAAAAAAAACCTATTACAGTAGAATCTCGGTTAACCGTAACCCTTTTTACCGCCAGTTTCTGTTAACCGCCAGGACAGGGGGGAAAATAGTACACATGTAATATGTAATGATGTACCGTATATATTAATGTGATATGAATGTTTACAAGTTAGTATCATACTCAAATTTGATTTTAAAGAATAATGCGCCCTCTAAACAGTTGACCACGGCATTTCTATACAAAAATTTTATAATGTACAGTACTGTGCCTCAGTCTACTTGTAAACGTGACATTATTCACGGCACTATTGGGAGCGCGTCATCAATTCCTAGAACAGTGGCCCTTTCCCTCCAACTCCTGTGTCTTAACAAACAAATCATTGTTAGTTTCATGCGTGGCATCCGACAGTCTTGTCTTATTCAGTGTAGAAACTACAGTACTGTACATCATTTTAGAGTGATTTTTTTTTATTTGTAGTCGTTTTAAGTTACATTGTTAACAATATCTTTAACATAAAAGGACAGTGTAGTTTACTGTACAGTACAATACTGTATTTTGAAGACTTCACTAAATTTGTTTAATAAATAGAGTCACTGTAAATAGAAAATTTAAAAGTTTTACTAAATTTTCCCAAACCAATTTTTTTTTTTTTGTTAAAAAGAAATAACAGTACAGATATTCTGTGTTATAAACACTGTTCAAAACTTAATAGTACAGTATTTTTATCAATCGCCGATGACTTCCAGAAGTCTGGGAAGTCAATTTCTGTTATCCGCCTATTCTCTCATCCGTCACCCCACCGGTCTCGAGAATGACGGTTAATCGAGACTCTACTGTACAAGATTAATAACTTGGTTAAGAATTTTCAAATAAATTGTTAAGCAAATCAATATGAACTTTATAGCAAAATTATCTATTCTAGTTTTCATTTATGAATTCCAAATTAAATAATAAAGTAAATCTGACAAAATACTTACTAAATAGGAGGAAATGAGTCTACTTACATATAAAAGAACAGATTCCGTAGGTGGTGGTCTCTTCTCAATAGTCTTGACTTTGACAGTAGAAGCAAACTCCAAGCTCATTTGTTCCTGAGAAAAAGTTTGCAGTTGGTCTCTTGTTATCAAACCTTCGACATTTGATTTCAGAGAATTTTTTTGGCCCTTTAAAAAAATAAACAGTATTAAAAAATTGCAAAAACTGTCTCACTTAACTATCCCTAAAACCAAATAAAAATGTCAGTTCGGTAGTTATCAACCAAAAAGTGGAAAAAAAAACTATTTACACTGTCTTTGAGGGGGAAAGATATATTTATTTAAACCTAAACTTTATCTAAGCCATAACTATGTCCTGTGCATAAATTAGATATAATTAAAATCAAGCTTTTAATGACAGCGATTAAGATTCATTTTAGTTTCTTGTCAATTATTCCAAAGCCGTAATATATATTTTTACTGTGTGATTTTACACACAGGTCATTAACCTTCCTTTTTTACTAATTTTTTAAAAACATCGATTTGCCGATATTAATAAATTATTTTTTTATAATAGCCCCATAGCCTATTTTTTGGTTTTAACTATTAGACTGAACGGATTCCAAAAACCTAACATATTGTTCTCGATGTTCTAAAGCGTCATAATAAATTGTCTAACTTAGAAAATCAGAGAAGAAACAGTAAAATAATAGTAGTTACTGTAAGTTTGAATAAAAACACAGTAAAATATTTCACAGGAAGAAATAATAAACATTAAATATTTTATGGGTAGCTCTCTGCTTTGAGATTGTGATTTACCATTCATTGTAATCACAAGAGGTTATAAATATTATGCTGTACCCATTGATGTACTCTAAAAGCTGACCGACTCATATTGGTAGACCAAGTCGTTAGAAGCATAAACGATCCAACTACTGTTTATACTTTACTCTAAATCATACTGATGCATATATAACATACAAATTACATGGAGTTTTAGAACAAACTGCTGAGAACAAAACATAGTAACCAATCAAGTATTTGATATTTTTATAACTCTTTGAAAATCAAATAGGTTTCATATAAACAAAAACATTAAAAAAGTAGTAAGTTTGGAAATTTTGTATTTTTTGCTCAGGTAAACTTCCTGTGGGAAAGTTTTTAGAAAACAGTAAACATTTAATTTACAGTTTTTTGTATGATTGCTTGCCTCGTTCACACCATTTATATTTAAATACAAATTTCATTTGAAGTTTTGTATACAATTGCTTGCCTTGTTCAACATAACGAAACCTAACATAACCTTGCCTCATTCATACCATTTATATTTAAATCCAAATTTCATTTGAAGTTTTGTATACAATTGCTTGCCTTTTTCACACCATTAGTATTTAATACTTCGGAACAAATGCTTTGTTCCTATTCACAGCATCCGTGTCAATGCCATGGAACCAAGAAGTATCTGTTTTGAGTTGGTGCCATTTTAAAACAGAAAAGAATGAAAACAATCTTACAATTATAAATACATCATTCAATCTTGTTCCAAAGAAAAAAAATTTTTTTTCATACATTCAGACAAAATTTATTTGTGGATATATACAGGATGTCGCTTCACCCGGTCAATAATTTAAATCTTACACAAATAACTTAATTTGAATAAAACATACCTGTCGTTCATTAATATCTTGAAGTAATGAGCATGTATAGCAAATATCAGGTGGTGCAATTTCAGGCTGAAAGCTAGGTTCCACCTGATGAACTGCATCGAGAATTATCTGGCGTTGGTTGCCAATGAAAGAGCATTTTTCAAATAAATCATTCAAACTGAAGCCCTAAACATAAACCAATTACTATTAGACTCAATTTAATAGTGTATACAACATGGACACCATTATTTTCCCTTTAATGAGATTGTGAATTTTGTAAGATTCTTTCAACTAATTCTATAGAAAGCAAATTTACTAATAAAAATTATCAGATATCTGATAATATTGAAAGTTTAAACGCACCAACTCCTCATCCCAACCAATAAACTACCTGTTTCCATTCTAAAAATAAAAGTTATCTATCCTATAATGTCAGGTCATTGCTAGTAAATATAATACGAGAAGCGTTTAAACAAAAACAATAATTATCTTGCTCTTATTTTGTAAATAGTTCAAAGTAATTATGAACCATTGGTAAAACAATGCATGTTTCGACTTGATATTAGTTGTTTGAATTATGAACGAACGCTCAGGCTACCAGCAGGACTGGCCGACAACGTATGTTATCGTTTGTAATATTCAAACTATGGTATGATGTCTGGAAAGTGCTGCAAACTAGTGAGGAATTATTGAACTAAATGATCAGCAGGCTTGCATCATTATATCGTAAACATTGTGGTAAACTAAGGTAAAACAAAGGACTGCGCAGTGTGTAGTGATAGGAGACAAGGAAAAGGACAAAATGTTTTTGTAAAACTTGTTCAAACAATCCTGGACTTCTTATGAGTGAATGTTTTGAAAAATACCACTCAGTGAAAAAAATTAAAGAAGATTAAAACACAATACTGACTTATCGTTTGTATGAGTGACAAATATATGTACGTTTTACACGTTTAGTATATAAGTAATTAATTTCACTTTCAATTTTCAAACAAATGTATGTCATAAATCAATATCTTATTTGTTTTCGAGATTCAATAAAACAGCAGTATAAAATTACAATAGTTTTATTACAATTTAAATCCCCTATTCTAACAATGCAGGTTTTAAGTGAAAACAATTCCGAGCTGCCGGGAGTAAGCCACCATTATGAATGACGCGGAGTGGAGCGTGGCCAGTACAGCTGGCCGTCTGACCGCCGGAAAGAATTCCAAGTGGCTGCTGACTGTGTTGGGGCCACTCCTACTGGCCTTCCGATCGCAAAGGGTTAAAATAAACTACATTCAGTTTACATAAAATGTTGACAACTCTTTTGCTTCCTATTTCATCTGAATAGAACTTAAATCACATTATCGGAACATACTATTTTAAAATATACAGAGTGTTTAAAAAATGACTTACAATTTTAAAAGCATGTATTATGATAACTTACAGAATTGGGTGAGATAACATTTTAAAGCAAAACATATCAAGTTGACTAACGTAGTCCTGTAGTACCAATTGTAGTTACCAGAAGTGCCACCACCATTGTGGTTGAAAATCCCGCAACTGCAGAAGTGACGCCTGATGTGAAAAACTTGATGTTTGCTTTAAAATTACATCTTAACTGATAATGTATCTGAATAAATGTCTACAAGCTTTTAAAGTTACAAATTCCTTGTTGAAACAACCTGTTTTTATCGTTAACACTATACTTTTTTTAATGTATCACTAACATATTTAGTGATACAGTTTAAGAAATATATTTTAATTTTGTAAACAGTAACTCTTGAGCCCATAACAACTATCCAATACAGCAGTATTACAAATTGTAATATTTGTATGGACAACATGGCAGAAAAAAAAAATATTGGATAGAGTTTTATATAAATACCATACCAATTTTTAAACATCATTATAACATATAGCATATCGTGAAGAAATAGGCTTTACAACGATGAAAGAATTTTGACAAATGATTACTTACATCTTTTTCCATATTACTAATAACCTCAGCCAATGTCTTCTGTTTCTCACTTTGGTCAGAACCTCCTGTTCGAGTTATACATTCTATGCGAGCAGCATAAGCTTGATGATTTGGTTTCAGGTCAGCTTTGCTCATGAGATTCCATAGTTCGTCTACTTTATTCATATTACCCTAAAAAAACATAATCACAATTTATAACAAATCTAGATAAAAAGAAATATTGAAGTATTTAACACCTTGAACTACATTAACAGAAGAATTCTAAACTGTTATAACTGTTTAAACTGCATTAACTAAATATTTTATTCTATTAGTATATTACGGAAGTGCCAAAAAGTCTTTTAGGCTGAGCATACCATAAGTAAATCCTAAATATTTTATTCGATTAGTATATTACGGAAGTCCCAAAAACTCTTTTAGATTGTGCATACCAGATGTGTAAATCCTATTTTCCAGCATTTATTTTTTTTAAACATTTAAACCATGTATAAATTGTGCCATTTTTCTAGAAATTTAAGTTTAATAATTACCCGCCGGGAGGTGCTACACTCTAGCGGTCGGTTAATCAGTATGGAATGTTGTGCTATTAAGAAGCCCGGAGGCAATTACAAGATACAAAGGCAACAGCTGATACAGCCCGGCACATGTGCTGCGAGGCATGATTCATCTTCTTGTCGGTCTTACGATTTGCAACACGAAGTCCGCCACATGTCATGATCTCAAGTGAAAATTTAAAAAGAAATAAAAATGTGAAGTTAAAAGGTATTTAAGCTCAAAAATAAACAACTTAAATGTAACGTCAGAACGTGTCTAGAGTATTTGTTTCCAAATAGAAAGCCATTAGGATAATTAGAGGACTTTTAAAATTCAATCATGCAGAGAAGCATTTATATATTTTTATACTGTTACTTTACAGTATATATTACAACTTACACCTACTGTATATATTTGAAACAATTTTTAAATTTGAAATATGAAAACATCCAAAATAATGACTTACAATATTACCACACTAGGACAATTTGTAACTATTGTGATAAACAGCACAGATTAAATTTATTTAGTAAGCTCCCTTCTCAAACTGGCAAACTATTTATGAATAAGCTTCCACCAGATTTGATGGAGAAATGATTATAAACATTTTTTTAAACAACCTGATCATGTTACTCTGTGGAGGAGTTTGTGCAGTACGAATGAAACAATTGTAGAGAGTTTTCTTATTTTAAACTTTTATTGTTTACAGAAGATATTGTTATATAATGTATTGTTTTTGTATGTGATTTATTGATTGTATGTATTTTATTATACAGGGTTATCATACAAGAATGGTGGGGTTTCATTAATTCATACGAAGACAGTAGAGAAATTTTGTGGTGTTGTATTGGTATTATTGATAGCCTATATAACCCAAAAGTTTGTTTTAACAGCTGTTGTAACCTCAAAATTAGTTCTTGCATTGTTGTGGTGTTTTGTGTTTTCTGGAGTGTTCTGTGTGGAATGTGTTATTTTGTTCTCAAATAGAGAAAAAGCAAAGTGTGTTTTGTTGCTGGCTGAATTCAAGTCTGTAATTTCAGTGCAATGTGTATTTCGACGCGAATATAGAAAATTCACGCATATGGAGATCTGAAAACCCACATACAATATTTGAGAAAATACGCGACTCGCCTAAAGTTAATGTTTGGTGTGGTGTGATGAAAAATCGTCTGATAGGGACCTTTCTTCTATGCTGAAAAGACAATTAATGGAATTGTGTATCTCGATATGTTAATCAATTATTGTTTTCCTCAGCTGGATAAACTCAAAAACATTCAACAATTTCATTTACAACAATTTCTTTAACCCGCACTTTAGTGCATTTGTCACAGACACTTTGAATGAAAAGTTTGGTCATTGATGGATAGGCCGGCAAGGACCTATACACTGGCCTTCAAGGAGTCCAGATCTGACACCTTACGATTTCTTCTTATAGGGGTACATCAAAAACATTGTTTATCGAGACATAATTCGTGACCTAAATCACTTAAAAGGAACAGGATTAATGAAGCAATGACAACCGTTAACAAACGTTTGGGTAGAACTTGATTATCGATTGGATATTTGCCGAGCGACTAATGACGAACATATCAAAATTTATTAGTCATGTAAAAAAACTGTTTCAGACGACGATTTAGATTAATAAACAACATCAGCTGTAAGTAATTCTGTTTTCATTTAAATCATGTTCAAAACCCCACCATTCTTTTATGATATTCCTGTATAACAACGTTATTATAATGTGATGATGATTCATACAATAATTGTATTGTCTCCAAAACTAATAATTTTTTTAAAAAATAAATAATAAAAAAGTTCCAGTCATTAATAAAATATGAAGTTTTTAAACAGTGATCTGAGCTGTAGAATCGACAAGTGCACAAATGAATATCAAGGCACCCTTAATTTTGTTTTATATTTGGTCTTAAATAGGTTTTTCCCCTAAATAAAATGTCTACAAACTTTGAAAAGCGGTAACATAAGACGATCAAAATTTGATTATGAAAAATCTTAATTTAAAACACAGTAGATAACTGGTAACCAATCACTTGTTACATCATATTTGTTTTAAACAAATAAAATACGCAGAATTCTTCTGTTACAGCACAGAAAATAACAATTTTCCTAAAAAAAAAATTTTTTTTTTTAAAACATGTTTTATTTTAGGGAAATGTTTGTAGTTATGTGTGAGCATGAAATCTGTTTATTCCAGTTTTGTAAAAAATAAAAATACTAAAATTATGCTTTATAATTACCTTAGAAGCATAACCATTCATTAATATTTGGAAAATCCTGACATCGGAGACTTTGATACCTCTGTCATTTGTACTTCTATTAACATAATGTTGCAATGTAGCCATTCCTCTATTTAGATACCCACAACTTTCCTGCAATCAAATAATTTTCACACAATAAATAACAATAACAAACAATTACAGTGGAACCTTGATAACTAGAACCTCAATAGCTTGAATTTTTGAAATTCCCCTTCAACTTCCCATAACTCCCAATACTGATTTTCCATCTATAAGTAAAATATTTTAAAGAAAGATTCTCAATAAGATGATTTATTTTTCATTTCCTAGATGCGTTGGTAAACCTCTTTAACTTAAAGGTAGGCACTCAAAAACCTTTGAAAAGTCGAAATTTTAATAAAGGAAATTTGGCCAAGAGATTTTTGTAAGTCGAAGTTTAGCGTAGCCGTACTGTCCAAGATTATAAATTTTCATGTTGACTTGATCTTCCCCCTCTCCTGCGTTTTTGCATTTTTTTCCAATTGGGCTCAGTATAGCTCTAGTTAGTCAGTTAGTTAGTGTTTTTTTGTCTTTTAGCCTCTTGTCATTGTGACCCAAATGGATCTTTTATGACTACCTAACTAATTATGTTTTAATCCCAGCCAAGATTTAAGCTCCCTACGGATTTTAAAATGGTTCTGGGTGACATAATCATTACCTCTGTGTGCGGTGGTTGGGAAAGAAGTGCTGAGGTAATGTAGCCTCTTGTAGGTTAGATTCACACTCACATAACCAGTGTGGCTGTTTCTCTATGTGTTAGGCAGAAGTGGCATCAATCTCCTGCTACCTTTCCCATATGTTTTAGATGGTAATTCTCTGAATAGTGTCCGGACAGTAGGCCAATAATCAGCCTAAGCTCCGTTCTACTGAGATCCAGTAATTTTTTTGCCTTTGTTTTAGAGTAGACTATAAACTTTAAGGCTTGTCTTAGACCATCAGTACAATTCTATTGTTCGCCCTGTATGTACATACCATTCTGTATTTTATTAAAGTTTTGATTTTTATTAAAACTACAATTCAAAATAAACAATCTAAAATTGTTGATTTATTTTACAATACTTTAAAAACGGGACAGGAAATTAGTAAGCCATTAATTTAATACTATTACTTTATTTACATAAAATAATGTTAACTATGTACAGTACTGTACTGTCCTTATATATGTAAATGTGCTGATTTTTTATTGAAATAAAATTAAGAACTGTTTATTAAAACAAAATGCTTGTACTGTGGTGTTTTCTTTCACTTATTCCTTACTAGAAGAATAAAAATGTAATTAGAACAAAAAACCAAAGTGAATAAAGATCAGTCAACTTGGGTCCTCTATAAGTCAAAGTTGTTGATTTTTCGCTCTGTAACACGAACCTCACTATTTCGAATTATTTGATAACTCGAAGTGATAGTAATTCCCTTGAGATTCCAGTTATCGAGTTTCCACTATACATATTTTATAATGTTACAACACAACAAAATTTGTATTATTAGAAACTTTACAAAACAATGAAGGGTCTAAGCTGCCGACAAATAAACTTCTTTTTCTTGACACTCAGGAAACCAGTCTTTTAATATCATATAAAATTTTAATCTTTTTCTATGTAGTCTATGTAACAGAAATGTGGGTATCTTGTTGATATATCCTTGAAGAAGGCATTGGAAACACTCCACTGGGAAAGTTGATCAGTGGTATAAAACTGCAATATGTGGGATTCTGAATTCATTGTTGGGGTGTTAAATGTTATGTCCAATTATATTAGTAATGGTATTTAACCGCTAGATATTAGTAGCTTTTAACTACACCTATAAGTTCTTCTCCAAATTTCCTCAACCCTTTGGTCTTTAAACAATCTCCATACCTAAATATCATAATATTTTACTTCGTCAGGTATACTGCTAAATTCTATCTTTCACAATAAACTTCAAAGTTATCATTTTGTGTATTGAATTAGTTTCTGAAGCTAACAAGACCAAATTGTCAGCATACAATAGTACTCTAACATATGCATCATAAACCAACTTCCACAACCTCCACATACATTAGTATAAATATCATTTTTAATTATTTTTAAACATAGAGGCTGTTGTTATTTTATTATTACGTACCCTAACGCTCTCTTTTCCCACACACTTTGCATCCATTTATACAGATTCGCAAAAGACATTTATACTTCAAAAGACAAATTTATAATTATTATTCGGTTAGAGTTTAATAGGGTATATAGCCTATTATGTTTAGATTTTGTACGGATAGGAAACACAGGGTTACCTTGGAAAGTGGTCCTTGATATTACCTAGTAGTACACAATTCTAAAAACACAATAGTTCTGAAATAAACAATGTTCACTTTCTCAATCGATAGAGAAAAGTAAATGGTGTTTACGAGATATTTCAGAATTTTAGTGTTTTTCATTTGTATACTACTAGGTAATATCAAAGACCACTTTCCAAGATAACCCCTACCCCTTCTATCCATACAAAATTTAAATCTAATTATTATTACCAACTTTTGTATGATAAAATTGCATAAGCTAATGCTAAAATCAAGATAAGAACACTAACACACTATATAACACAAAAATTTAAGAAACCCATAGGTGAGAACGTTTTTCAAATAAATGAAACCCCAAAAAATATGTATATGAAGTTTTTCATTTAACCACTAGTTTACAACAATATTCTGTATTACTATGGTTAACAGTTTTTATTTTTATCTAATTTTTACTTCCTCTTATAGTATAGAAAAAGTTATAAGATGGGTTCAAAAATCAATGTTGAATTTCTTGTGGATACCCCGAGTCAAAAAAAAGTGTATTTTGGAATGATGTCCGTCAGTTTTTCTAGTGTCTATGCTCTATAGCCCAACTGACTGCTGTATTCTCTACGAGTGAACTAATTTAAATAAAATTTGGTAGGTGGGTATATTTTGGTAATATCACAGTACATAATGTTTTCATTTTTTTAAATCTAAATTTAGAAGTAGTAAAAAAAAAAAAATTATGAGTTTTGTTCAAAATTGTCTAACTGTTTTAATGATTTTTTTTTTCTCAAATGTAGCTTCTTATGTGATTACCCAAACAAAACATACCAGTCACTAACTTTCCAAAAATTCCAATTTGCGAGTTATTGGTAAAAAAACAAAAATCGACCATGAGGCTGTTATAAAATACATAACTTCTTTAAAACAACTTTAGCGATTTCATTCAAATTTAAGTGAAATGTGAAAATTAATTACCCAAACTCATATGCAAAATCTTAGGTAAAAATATATTATAGTTCAAAAAAATTGGCAAAAAACAAAAATTAACCTTGACTGATGTCACTAAAAGCTCGATTTTAATCAAATACAATTTACAGTGAGGACATTTTTATGGCTCAAGCAAAGTAACTCAGTAAGTGTATTTAAATATGTACATATTTTTTTCAAAGACGACGCCCATGGTACATTTTCACTTTTTTATTGACAACTATCGAACGGACATTTTTGGTGACAATTAGTTTTGGTTTGTTTTTATTTGGTTATGGGGATGGGGCAGTCAGAAGGTTTGTGCAATATTTTGTATCATTTATATTTTTAATTCAAATACTATTTTACGTAGTGTTATTTTTTTACATCAAACCCCAATAATCATATCTCCCGTACATTTATTAGTATATGTAATTTTTCCTGATTATCATCTATATATATAAAAGTCAAAACCCACTGACTGATCACGAAATCTCTGGATCCAAGAAGCTTAGAGCTATGAATTTTTTAACATGGTAGGTCTGTAGTAGACCCGTAGTAAGAATGGTGTATTTTACCCCTAAAGCATATCTCTGGATTAAAGAAGCCTAAAGCTATGAATTATTTAACATGGTTTGGGATATTTCTGTAGACGCTTACAAAGAAAGGGTTTTGATAATTTACCACTCCAAAGGTGCTCTTTACCTCTAAAAGTGTCATATCTTTGTTATTTATGGGTTGATTTTGATCAAAATTGGTGTGTTGTGATCACCATTAGAGTTGTGCTAAAAAAATTATATCTTTATAAAACTATCTCAACTATCCCCAGGTGAAACTGGGACCATCAGCTAGTTATCTATAAAAGTGCAACAACAAACCTAGCACTTTGTTCTGGATGAGGATAGGTACGGAGACCAAAGGGTTTAACAATAACACTTTTATAGTTTACTTACACATAGGTTTAAATAGGCCAACAACATGGCGTTGAAACTTTTTTCTCTTCCATCCTGCTCTAATTTATTAAGTTTAATCTTTGCAAGTTTTTCTTTTGTCTTTTTTTTCAAAGATGTTCCTTCTCTGAAAAATAAGAGAAATATATTTATTTCAGTTATTAATTAAAATCTGAAGGCAGTGTTAACAATTATACACAATGATACCTTAATTCAGGTTTTAAATAACCTATCACCTCAGAGTACCACATCATCAACCACAAGACCTTGACCACCACCAAAACAGTCATGATCAACAAACCTTCTCATTACATAGCCCATTTCCATTCATGGACCATAATGTATATATTTAAAAACAATTATTCACCAGATTGTTACCCATATAATTTTCTTATAAATAAACAGTGAATATAATTGATTTATTAAAATGTTGTGCTAAATATATAATATTATAATAAGTAAAATGAAGAAGAAAAAATATGAAAAGAGGTTGTTACAAAAGGGGAACAAAAAACAGTTGAGAGGATTAGGAGATCACTATTGGTGAGGACACAGAAAAGGCCAGACATCTTTAACAAGAGCTCTACAAATATATATTAATACTATCTCAAGAGAGACATAAACTCAAGTGATAAATATGATTTTGTAAGCTACGTAATGTTTCTTAGAGAAGAATACACAGGAATACATTAATATTACACCAAACAAATTGTCTCAAATCTAGTACATTTAAGGCACTCGCTTACCTAAGCAATGCAACTTAATCATTTATGTATTAAATTTTTGAGTTGTTAAAGAAAATTAATAAAATTTATTTTACATGTGACAAGAAACATTCGGTTCGGTGAGAACCATTATCTTACCCAAAATAAATCTCCTTCTATTGCAGATTATTATCGTAAATCTTACTGCTCCTGAAGTGCCACCATTGTTGGTGAGGAGACGAAAAGCCAGAGATCTTTAACAAAGGCTGGATAAATATATTTGTACGGTAATGTATGGGATTTTGTAATCGAATATTTCTAAGTGAAAACAATGGATTTTTCGGAGGACCAATCAATGACAGTTCAAACATAAGTTCTGCATATAGAAAATGACAATATATGATTAATTTAATTGTAGGTTTGTACTTACGTAAATAATTGAAATGTCAGCTCTAAGACGCATTGTTAAGTGTGCACACTGAAAACCCTCAAAATTTATATTAGTTTTTGTACCACAGTTTAACAGTCACTAGACGCACAAACCACAATTTTTCACACACTGCACAAATCCACACACAGAAAAAGAGAACTGCATTGATAAAATGAGAAAGAATGAGTTGGTACTAAGACAATATGAAATATCACTTTTCAGTTGCCTGAAGTAAAATTCATCATGACGTTGATGTCTTACGGAGTCGGAGACTGATGCCTAACTGACTGTAACGAAACCAAGGCCTCGACAAGGGTGGAAAAAGGACGCCTTCAATGACCAATGAGAATCCAATATCCGAAGGACACGATATGGGGTGATCTGGTGACGCAACCCTGTGTACGTGACATCTCGCAGGTAGATTGTATGATTCAGATGGTATAACAATGCAAGGCAAATTAGAGCGCTGTTGCCAAACTTTGGACACCCATTATTTCATACTTGACAAAAGAAGAAAGCTTTGTCAAACTTGAAGTCTGGCAATGATGTGCGCTATTGTTTAATAATATTACATTGAAGAAGAACAGGAAGACCAATCGTTGCTATGCGAATTGAAGTTTTTTTAGAAATATCATTTATACGTTTTGTTAGTTGGACTTGAATACATCATTTTTTTCTTGTTTTTAATCAAAACAAAAGGGTTAATAAAATGACGTAATATTTACGCAACAATATTAATGCCATCTCAAGGGAGACATAAACACTTCAGAGCAGTAAACCAGTAAAATAAAATTGAATAAACATTGTTCCTTTCTCTTTTTTTTCTTTATAAAAAACACAATTATTTATTAATAAAAAAATTAGGTTGAAAGGAAAATATTACAATGTATAGAAGAAGAGAATGAAATTTACTTGCTTTTAAAATTGTCTTGTTGTTTAAATTTACAATTGAAATTGAAATATGAGTTAAACTATACAATTCAATCTGTTTTAAAATCTAAATATTTTTTTAAAATTTCTTTAAATGTTTTTTAAAATGTTATATTGCTCACAGCTAGCTCTTAGAAACACATATTTCGGGGTAAAATAACCATAGGGGTATATGTGCTGCGAATTCCTCGGGAAATACACAAATACATTTATCATAGCTTATTTTATCAAAAACTATTAACTACTAATCAGAAAACTACTACTTTTATGAGCACACTGTGGCGAACTTAAAGATTAAAATCAAACCCAATACCACAATTTAATAAAACAAACTTTTATTTCCTGCTGTACATTTCAGTAACATAGTTACCATCCTCAGAGGTTGAGTATTATACAACTGTTACAAGTATTACAATTAGTGTTTGTGTAATACTCAACCTCTGAGGAAGGTAACTATGTTACTGAAATGTACATCAGGAAATAAAAGTTTGTTTTATTAAATTGTGGTATTGGGTTTGATTTTAATCAGAAAACTATAAAATTAAAATCATGAAATAAAATGAAGGTATTTTTTTATTTTTTATGTGAAAGAAAAAAAGAAAATTAAAATTGAATTATATAAGATATCAAAACTTTAGACTAATATCTTGAAAATGAATAAATTTTTCTATAAAAATGATTTAAAATTGTCTCCCTCTTGATTGGCAAAAGTCAATGTTAATTTGGAAAAAAAGAAATCACAAAATTATAAATATTTCTTTCAGGTTAAATTGATTCAACTTAAATCCTTATTTTGTTTTTAAAAAATTGTCTATATTGGCAGTTCTCAAAGTTTATATACAATAATATAATATTTGGTATTTCTTAAAGTATCTGAAATTAAGAGTTTGGCTTTGTCTCATCCAGTCTTATACTTTCCTTGTACATTTTATTTATCTTTGTTTACATACAAGCGGTTTTTAAATTGATTTGATTAATTACGAAAACACTTTAACTTTTTTTAAATAAAGCTGGTGTGTTATCGTGGTGCAGTATCTAATTGTCTCCAATGATAAAATTATATGAACTGCATTTTATCCTAGCCCATTTCTTTTGCAATCATCTTTACACTCAATCGGCGGTCTTTTGCTCACACTACTTCCAGATTTTCGTCGTTAGTTGATGAGATTGGTCTTCCAGAACAAGGATCGCCTTCAAAATTTAATCGGCCCTCTTTGAAAGCTTATTGCCACTTAAAAACCATAGTTCTCCATAGAGTGGTATCTCCATTTGCTTTGGTTAAAGAAGCAAACATCTCTGTGGCAAACTTGTTGAGTTTAACACAGAATTTGATAGCGTACCGTACTGTAACGACATTATAAAACAACTATACACAAACAGCTGTAGCATACGACTGACTTGACCAATCCGGTTAAAACAAGTATTGACATGCAGCTAAGGTCATTACCCACTCACAGGTATACATCAAAGAGGTGCTTACATTACAAGTCATCCATAGGAAAATCAGTAGACTTACTTTTGAGACACACCTCGTATGTTTATCAATAATAAAGGATGAAATTAAAAATGAAAAACAAGGCAATAGTCGTTCAATTTTCAGTATGTTACTGTCACGTGAAGACAAATTGTTGAGTTACTTTTATGAAGCATGGGGTTTTGCCAAAAATCATGAAATTTCAAAGCTGTGGATGACTTTTAATAAAGAAAAACATGTTTCGATGCAATAACCGAATTAAAACAAAAACAAAAAATAAACTAACAAAATATTGTGACATAAAAGTTTGTCAATATAAAAATATGTTGTTTTAACATCAAGTTTTCAAAAGAAATTCTTTACGGTAGTCTATTGGAATTATCAAACCAGTAATAATAATACAAAAATACATTATATGTGTTTTGTCTTACAAGATCAAAGATGGCTTCTCTTTTCTTATATTCTGATGAAAGAATGTGTTATATAGTGAGGGACCAAGGTTTCACCAACTACAGCATTGTCAAAAGCAGCTTACAGACTAAGGTAGAAGCATTTTACAACAACACAATAGGCCAAGAGAAAGTTGCCTTCTAATTGATTAAATAAACAGTTAATTATAGATTCTTTTCTTGTAATAAGATGTGTTTTTAGTGTGCATTTGATTGTTTATAGGAATCGATCTTATTAATATTATTTTATTTTGATACTACAAACAATTTATAAGTATTGTGTGTGTTGTGGTTAAAAAAAAGCATTGTTATAATTGTTTTCTATTGTATTGTTAAAGATGGTAGATTCTACTCAGGCCTCGCCTCAAGTTTTTATTTAATTGATCATGAAATTTGTGTAACTTGTTTTGTAAAATACCTGGAAGACTGAATATTGCTCGAAAAAGACAAGTTTCTCTGAAATCGATATCTAGCCAAGTCAAGTTTCTTGCTTCCAATACTGTATATTCACTTGTTCGTAAATAGTTTTTGATTTATCAGAGTTTTAAGTACATACATTTTAGATGTGGAAAACTACTTGCTTCAATCAATCTAACCATGAATTTGATACTTTTTGTTCACCCTTAGAAGAGTGGTGTTTTTAGTCTCAATGATGTGTTAATTTAATGATTTTTCCCAAAGCCAGGGAATACCTAGATCACTTTCTTGTATCAAAAACGGTAGAATCATCCCATTTTAAAAAAAAAATCTTTTGAGCTAATTTCAAAATAAAATTATAAGAAAATCTTATAAGAAAAATATACTCATTTGCTAGAAAGAATGATATTTGGTTGACAATGATCAATTTGTGAAATGTGTTTTATTTATGATGATATTGTTTTTTATATTTTATGATAATAAACCAATATTAATTCCAAATGTTTTTATAATAATCTATGTAGTCTTAATTTTGGTTTTAATTCATTTTATATTAATATTATGATACAAAAGCAGACATAAAGACGAATGTTCAAGTGACATTCGTGAACGACTCTTAGATAGTGAAACCTTATCAGAAAAAAATTGACAATTTACTACAATATATTTTTCTCCAACATTAACAATTCTTATTTGCAATACTATATTATCAATTTAGATAGAACTCTGAATAAAATGAAAGTTGAATTACATTTTTATTTATTTATTACACAACAAGTGTTGACATTTTACAATTTTGAAAAGAGCATAATAAAAGTGGATTTTGCATTGCACAACAGTTTTTGGTTTGTTTTCAAATCCTTTTCTCAACATTATAAACAAAATTGTATTTTTGATCTAAATATTTTCTTGTAAAAATGTTACAATTTTGGATTTTATGAAGGTAAATATTATTTATAGAGTTTTAAAAAAATCTTACAAAATACCCTAAAACACTATATCACAACTGAAAAGATGCTTATATCAGCACAGTGGCGGCTCATGATTAGGTTGCAAGGTTGCACAACCCCCATCAAAAATATTTTTTAAATCTAATCATTTTTTGAAAATATTAATACGATTTCAAGTTTTATCTACATCCTTTTAAACGAAAAAGAGATAAAAAAAGTACAGTGTATAGCTGGTGATAACTAAGAAAGAATTGTGATGTGACATCATCGCTTAGGTTGCAGAGCTCGAGTGCACCAAGCTTGCCTGTCCGTCCAATGGTAAAATACCATAGAACACTTCGCGTCTTGAAAACTTAACTTGTTGCCTAACAATGGCCTATCTCTCTATTAGGTTGCAGAAAGTTTGCAATCAGACACCAGGTTAGTTTCACTTTTAGCATGCCATCCAAATGCCTTTAAAAAAGAAAAAAAAACCCTTACCTAATCTTGGCATTTTACTTTGTTACTATAGCAACCAGAAACCAATCTAAAAACTTCACTTTCATTTCACCAAACTTTATTTAGGGTAGCTCTTATAAATAAACTGTACTGAATGAATGTTACCAAACAAAAACAATATGTAATAACAGCTGACAAAATGCAAAAACTAATATCAGACAGTTTACTAGTCAATGCCTCTAGAATCTTACCATTATTCATAACATGTGTACTATATGAGTGGAAGTTTTGAGAACAAAGTAAAAGTCAGCTATGGAGTGAGGGGCTGGCTATCTCGTTTAAAAATGAAGACGTATAGTAATAGTAAAATTTTTTTTCTAAGCTATAAGTAATACAACATAGGTTATGTTATATATCATTGAAAAGGTAAGAGAACGAACTATACAAATCCATTAAAACACAAAATAAATTTTTTAAATCAATGTTTTTAAGGTCTGCTCCCCTTAAGGTCTAGAGGAACGTTGGGATGAAGTGTTTAGCTGTATTGAAAAAGTGATGTAGAAAAAAGACAGACGAGGCAGCTGGTATCTTAGATATGGTCTAAGTCATGGTTTTAAGTTAGGGGACAAAGATAGTGCAGCTTGAGCAAGCACAGAGAAAGCTTGCTTAAGTTCGGGGTGGATTTATAAACTAGAAAGAAGTTCCACACACCAAGAGACACCAGTATGCTTTGGACACCAGGAGATAATGCCCAAAGCATACTCCCCCCCCCCCATCTGTACATGCTTGCTTAGTTAAGAAATTAAAGCTCCCAATACTATAATTAAATAATTATAAACTGTTACCTTTTCTTTTTACTTCCTTGCACAGTTATTTGAGGAATCTCTTCTGTGTCTTCTATGTCTAATTTGATTTCATCTAAAAATCTTTTCTGTACTTCCGGATCTTCCAAAGGTAGAGTGGTAAAAATATCAGTATGATCCACTTCTTTATTAGCGTCTTCTTGCATTTCATCCAACTCTTCTAAAATAGCTTTTGTCTCATTAGCATTACTAGCAAACTGATCTACCACTGTTGGTATGTCAAATTTAATCTCGTCTTCTAATTTAATAGTTGTGAGGCCTGGTGTAGACACTTTCACTTTTTGTAGAGCTAATTTTTTGTGTGACTTTAAAACATCTTGTTTAATTTCGTGCAAATGTTCTAAAGTCACATTTGGGCTGTTTGCAAGTAAATTTATATGTTCGGGTCTCAAGTTTCTTACAGTTGCTTTAGTTTCTGTTGAAGTGTTTCCATAAACTGTAACAAAATGACATCAGTAAATTAGTGCAATTGAAAACAAAATGGGTAGTGATAAAATTTTGAGTTTAAAAAAAATCAATTTTAGAAGTTGTGACCGCTTCCACTTCTTTTGACCAGCTGGAAGCTCCGGCTGGCTGGAGACCGCGTACACTTTAGCTAAATCTCGTCAGGATGGGCCAAGGAGTCGGGTTAGGACGCTAATGAACGCACGCAATGCAAGTGAAATTTAATGTTATATTTTATTTACTGCCGAGTTAGATTACAGAATTATTATAATTTATAAAAAAGACATAACGGCAAGATAAAGCCTTAATAGTGGCCGAAAAACATACCGTTGAATTTAACTAGCACGTGGCCGAAAATGGACTGACCTGACCTCGTCCCGTAGCAGTCTTCCGTCTCGCGGCTCTCGGAACAGACTGCCGGTCGGCTCGCTAGCTCAAGCCCTCCACTCCTCGTCTCTCCCCTCCCCTTCTTCTACGTCATATTGCACTGCTCATCAAAATCGCAAGTGCCAATTCATATTTTATTATTTAAAAATCCCTTTTCATTACATCCTAATTTATAATTATTATGATTTTGGTTTGGTGGGCTCCTTGGCTGGGCCACAAAGTGTTGAATTTTGTTTCTCTCTCTCACATTGCAATATTAAAATTATCTGTTCCAATGTCAGTTCTAACAATATATTTTACACTCGATACCCCATCTTATTGACATTAGGATAAATAAAAATAATTGAGTAGTTAAAGTAAAAACAGATAAGCGCATAAAAATATGAAATTGATAAATTCACAAAAAAATACTATGCGCCACACCCCAATACAGTATAAAATGGGTCAAGTGACAGAAAATATGGAAGTAGTTAAAATAATTCCCACAAGATAGGGTGAATGCTCACTCCCTGAGCAATTACATAAATAATGGGTCAACTGGCAAGGCCTTAATTTCTTGCCAAAACCTGTAGACCATTGTGCAATGCGTTGCAGTTTGATCTCTGTGTTTATGTAGGGTTAAGTATTTTATATAGGTTCTGTAAGGTTATGTAATTGAATCAAGTAAGTGTTGTGGTAGTTTTTTACCTAACAATGGTAGTTCCTAATGAATCCATACCAGATAAGGGACAAAAGAAAGGAGAAGATAAAACCCAAGATGAAAGAAAAGAAAACTGAGAAGTGGAGGAAAAGGATATCTTAGATCAAATAATGTTTTAGTTGACACATGAGGTAGGTTTAGAACTGTAACTCGCTCTAACTAGCTTTCATCTATGCGCACCTGACAACTTCTTCAACATGATGGATGAACAGTTCATTCAATTTATTGAAACTGTTACTAAAACTAAATAATTAAGCACTATTAACCCTTCGTACGCGATAAGCGGAATATTCCGCCACTCGTATATAACCCTACGCGTTTTTAAGCAGAATATACCGCTCTTGGCCGTTTGGAAGGTTTTTATTTATTTAAGTTCACCAAAACACCGATAGAATGCGTGACAATGTTCCTTGAGTAGTCAGATGACGTGTTGTTGGCTGTATGACGCATCACAGCTGTTGACAAACAAGAGAAGCCTTTGTTTTGTCACGTGCGGGGTGTAATAGGAAGTGATGCGCAATATATAGCCTCTCCTATCCAAGTGTCAACCTCACCTTCTCGCTGGTGCACCCTGTTTTAACTGACGAGGCTCTGACGACCGAATATGGCGGTATAACCATAACCCAATCCAAGGTGGAACAGCATATGCCGATGGATGGATGGCTGATGGGTAATCAGTCGCTAATATGCGAACTCTGGATACCAGGTGACCTCCAGAAGTATATAACCTTATCCAGTAAGAGGCTCTGCTGGATGGACTGTTTAATTCCTCTTTTACTCGTGGGAACAAAATGGACCCTAACAAAACAAAAAACAAAAATACGGAGGTGAACAAGCCCTCAAAACAAAAACCCAAACCTGTGGCAGTGGAGGCTGGCGAAAGCAGCGCCTCAAAGCCAGATGGTGGGGTTGAGAAACTGGTCAAAGAGACCGACCGCCTTAGGGTGGGCAATAACAAAGTTAGGCTGAGTGGAGCGGCCTTCAAAAGATTCAAGTTCCTTTTGAAAGAAGGATATTCGAAAACGGAGGCAAGGAGATTAGCCATCCTGAAGAAGGAAGAATTTATTGTTCCCAGGAAGGAAGGTGGAACTCAAGCCCAGCCTACCAATAAAAGGCATAGATCCGAGGACGAAAGCCCGAGGAATGTCAAAAAACCGAAAGAGAAAGAGGGCATACCTGTTACCCTACCTAAAAAACCGGAGGCTAGGAGACAGAAAGACGTCTCATATAAAGGTGCCTTAGAAGGAATAAAAATGGCTATAATGCCTAGGAGATTTCCAACAGATCTCCTTACAACGGATCAGATGGACCAAATTTGTTCAGCACTTATGGACATAGTGGAGGAGAGGTATGAGGAAACCGTTAAACCTAAGTTCCTAACCTCTGTCTATAAGGCTGGGTATCTAATGCTACTATGCAAGGATGAGGCCACAGTTGAATGGGTCAAGGCGGTGGTAGTTGATCTACACCCTTGGGACGGTTCAGAACTGTGGGCCACCAAGGAGGCAGATATTCCTCAAGGATGTATCCTAATGGGATACTTCCCCAACTCAGCGGTGATGCCGGCGGAGAGGATGTTACATCGGATCCAAGGGCAGAACCATGGGATTAACACCTCCACCTGGAGAGTGATAAAGAAGGAGGCGAGGGGTACATCTGCACTCCTAATCCTCTCGATAGACCAAAACTCAGGATCCACTGTGGAATCCCTGGGTAATAAACTATCTTTTGGGTTCAAGGAGGTGGCTATTAAGCTAAGAAAACCTCATGAACCACCACTGGAGGAGGAGCAATCCGAACCTCAGGTCATAACTACCATGGAGGAGGAGAAATCCGAACCTCAAACTATAACCACCACGGAGGAAGAGAAATCCGATCCTCAGAATGTGAACATCATGGAGGAGGAGAAATCCGACTCTCAAGATACACTCACCATGGACGTGACGGAGGATGGAGGGACTGGCCCTCATTCCTCGGACACATCCTGAAGATGGAGTGCGTGCAGGTGAACCTCCACCATGCGAAGGCTGCTTCTGCCACCTTATGCAAAAGGTTTGCCCATGGCACAAAAATGGTGGGATTAGTTCAGGAGCCCTGGATCAACGGGGGACGAATTTGTGGACTAAACATCAAAAACTGTAAGTTGATTTATGATAGATCTACCCTGGTACCGAGGGCAGCTATTCTGATTAACAAAACAATTAATATAATGATTCTTTCAGAATTCACAGATGCTGACACAGTCACCGTGATGGCAGAGCTGAGTGTCCCTGGAGGAAGGAAGGAGGTAGTTCTTACCTCGGCATACTTTCCTGGAGAGGAGAAGGAGGCGCCACCAGAAATGGTGAAACGACTCATCAGCTACTGCGAAGCCAACAGGAAACACCTAATCCTGGGTGTCGATGCCAATGCTCACAACACCATCTGGGGGAGCACCGACACCAATGATCGAGGTGAGTCATTTTATGAATACTTACTTACTACTAACATGGTGGTTGCTAACAAGGGTAATCGCCCAACATTTATAAACTCTATTAGGCAGGAGGTACTCGACTTAACCTTAGTGTCTAGAGGGGTTTCAAAATTAATATGTGATTGGGAAGTGTCTGGGGAGGCTTCTTTCTCTGATCACTTCATGATCATGTTCAAGGTAAGGGCTTGTAGCGTGACTAACCAAACATATAGGGTTCCTAGTAAGACCGATTGGGTGGGATACAAAAGTTCCCTAAAAAACGGTGTGAAGGATATACAACAAAAAATAAGATCCATAAAAGACCTGGAGAGTACAGCTAACCTTACAACGGAGGCAATAATGAGGGCCTTTGAGGATAGCTGTCCTCTCAAAACCAAAAAAACTAACAGTAAAGTACCCTGGTGGAACAATGAGCTTAGTAAACTACGAAGCAAGGCCAGAAGGGAATTTAATAAAGCGAAGAGAACAAATAACTGGGGAGAGTACCGTAAGGCTCTTACTGAGTTTAATGTAACACTTCGTAAATCGAAGCGTAGCTCATGGAGGACCTTCTGTGAGAGTCTTAATGAAGCACCTGAAATTGGCAGGGTGCAGAAGGCTCTCTCAAAGGGTACTCAAGTAAACATCGGTGCACTTAAACGTGAAGATGGCACCATAACATCAACCTTCCAGGAAACTGTGGAAGCTTTATTAACAAAACATTTTCCAGGTTGTATAGCACCTGGAGAATCAAGGGTGTACAATGGTTCCATAAGGAGTAGAGCAGAACTCAAGATGGACTGTCCCCTTGTCAACAAGATTGTATCGCCTGAAAGGATTAAGTGGGCCATAGGGTCCTTTAAACCTTTTAAGGCTCCAGGCCCTGATGGAGTGTTCCCGGCACTCATTCAGAGAGGGCAGGACATTTTAATCTCAACACTGATCAAAATGTTTAGATCTAGTCTGTTATATGGCCACGTTCCTCAAGTATGGAGGAAAGTAAAGGTCATATTTCTATACAAGGGGGGTGCTAAACCCCTAGACGACCCAAAGTCCTACCGTCCAATTAGTCTCTCGTCGTTTATGCTTAAAACAATGGAGAAACTAGTAGACCAATACATTAGAATGGAGGTTTTAACAATTGCACCTCTTCATAAATACCAATTTGCCTACCAAAAAGGCAAATCAACAATATCAGCATTGCACCAACTTGTCAAGGCCATAGAGGAAGCACATGAGTCAAAGGGGATAGCCTTATCAATCTTTATGGATATAGAGGGCGCCTTTGACAATGCTTCGTATGACTCAATGACACAGTCTCTCAGTAAAAGAGGGATTCATAACTTTATCATTCAATGGATAAATAACATGCTGATGGGTAGACAGGTATCCACCAGCATTGGTTGTACTACACATGAGGTCGGTACCACAAGAGGCTGCCCACAAGGGGGAGTTATCTCCCCACTGCTGTGGTCGCTGGTAGTGGATGAACTACTAAACGACCTGAGCAGGGCTGGGTTTGACGTTCTTGGGTATGCTGATGACATAACCATAACTGTGAGGGGCAAGCATGACTCCGTAATAGGGGAGAGAATGCAGAAAGCCATTAACATAACAAAAAACTGGTGTCTCAAAGAAGGCATGAATATAAACCCGTTAAAGACCACTATTGTTCCATTTACTAAACGAAGGAAATTAAACTTACCTAGCTTTCACATAAGTGGAACTACCATTCCCCTCTCTAAGGAGGTTAAATACCTTGGGGTGACACTGGACCAAACGTTAACGTGGGAGAGTCACCTATCTAAGACGACCAACAAGGCCATTAAAACACTTTGGTCGTGCCGCCAAATGGTTGGCAAAACGTGGGGTTTGAATCCCAGAGCTAGTAACTGGATCTACAAGCAGGTCGTTAGACCCGCCATCCTCTATGCGTCAGCAGTTTGGTGGAGGAAGGTAGACCAGAGTACCGCGCAAGCAAAGTTGGCTAAAGTGCAAAGACTAGCATGTCTAAGCATCATAGGTGCCATGAAAACAACACCCACTGCCGCGATGGAGATCCTTCTAGGTTTGGATCCCCTACCGGTTGCAATTAAGGAGGAAGCTATGAAACAGGTCCTCAAACTACACGAGGAACACCATTTCATAGCAGGAAACCTCAAAGGACATCTGGAAATTCTCAGAGTCACTCCTTTATTGGATATGGCTGCTGCAAGTGACCAGATGAAAGTAAAAATGATCTTTGATCACAAATACAAAGTTCGCTTCCCCAACAGGGAAGACTGGACGGGAGGCACGGAATGTGTGCCGGCGGACTCCCAAAAATGGTTCACAGACGGATCCAAAATGGAAGTTGGTGTGGGGGCAGGAGTGGTGGGGCCAAGGTTCAAAAGACATGTGTCCCTCAGTGCTGACGCCACCATCTTTCAAGCAGAGGTACATGCCATCCATTTGGTGGCAAATCATTTGATTTCTAAAAACCAATGCAAACAAAAAATTAGCATTATGTCGGATAGTCAAGCGGCATTAAAAGCACTCCAAAGTTACAACTTGAGATCAAAGATGCTTCACGAGTGCCATCAGGCCCTAAACCAGCTGGCGGACAAGAATAAAGTTGAACTTGTCTGGGTGCCAGGGCATGAGGGAATAGTAGGCAACGAGGAAGCAGATCAGCAAGCTAAACTTGGTGCATCCAAACCCTTTACAGGGCCATCTCCTATGTATGGATTTGGCCCCAGGGACTACCAGGAGGTTATTACCAACTGGGCCAACAAAGTAATCAACAGAACCTGGAATACATTGCCGGGTCTTAGACATTCCAAGAAATTCCTTAGCCCTAAAAAAAAGAGAGGGAAGGAAGTGCTAAACTTAAGCAGAAGAGAGCTCAAACTCCTCTGTGGTATACTAACTGGACATATCCATTGCAGGTATCACTTAAATAAGATGGGCCTGGTGGACGATGATACTTGCAGGTACTGTGGTGAAGAGGTGGAACGCATGGAACACATCATCATGGAGTGCCCGGCCTTATGCCAAAAAAGACAAAAATCTCTAGAATTCATCTTCATTTCGGAAGAAGAATTACTAAACCTCCCGACCAAGGGTTTGATCAATTTTGTCAAAGACATAGATCTCTCCTGAGTCCAACAAGAGGGGGGCACAAAAGATCTAACTAGGTCGCAGTGCAGGAGGTTTTATGAAACACTCTCCCCAGTCTTAATAATAAAAAAAAAAATTTGTCACGTGCGCGCGCATTCAGTTGCCCTTTGTACGCTGGAAGCGGATATTTTGGCTGGCTGGCAGTGAACACTGAACAGCTGATACTCAGTTCTTGCTTACTAATGTTTAATCATATTTGTTTTTCAGGGGTAACAAACCTATAGAACTAAAAAAATAAATAAAACTTTAACAAATAATATTTTTTTAAATTTTTCGCCTAATTAAGAGCGCTAGAGTGATTTTTTACTCTTTTCATGGTAGCGTACGAAGGGTTAAATAAATTAAACAAAATCTTCAGAAAATTAAATAAATTTTAAACTTCAACTACAAAAGTATTAATTTAATTGTATTGAAAAAGGTTCAAAAATTTATTAAGCATTCCTAGCATAAACTGACAGTGATATATTCGATTAAAATAATAATTAAAAAATAAGTCTGTAGTAATTTAATAACTTACTAGCCTATATTATAACTAAATCAAACATATTTTATTTATATTATATCATAATTACATTATATCTTATGCAATTGTCTCACACAGTTATCACGGCAATTCACACCTCTCCAATTGCTCGGATGAGCTGCTCACCAAAAATCAGGTGAACAAAACAATCGAAGTAGAGGGAAACCTCATGCTTCGGCTTTGTCATGCGTTACCCTCAGAGTGTTTTCAGTGTAGCTCACCTGAACGATTGGAGAGATGAGTACCAGAAAAATCTGTTGCAGTTTACCAAGATCACTGTGTGAGACATTTCTAAGATATAATGTAAATATGATATAATATGAAGAACAATTATGTAAAAATAAAAACAGCATATGCTTTCTAAATTAATGAAAGTAAAACAAAGTAATGAACAATGTGTTTGTCGTTGCATCAGACAACATTGAGGTAATCTTTTAACAAGAGTATAAAATCATAAATCATCATTCCCATGCCTTTTTTTCAAATTTGCCACACCCTAACGACCACGTCACTAGCCCTAATTTAGGGGTTAATCAGACAGGACGCATGTTCCTATACACAAAGGTGTTAGTGGTTGTGGATCAAATGAAATGTTAGCCTCTTGTGTATGTCAAACCATTTTCCAATAATCAAATAATTTTCCACAAAAGAAGTATTACAATATGGAGTGATAACTGTGAAGCCCAGAATAAGAACAAAATGTTTGTATTTCTGTGGATTTACTTAACAGTTAAGTATCAGTACAAAGATATTAACTAAAAATTATTAATTAAAGGACTTTTAATTTTTTGAGATAAAAACTTCACCCATATTGAGATAAGAAAACGGGTCGAAAGATATCAGTTACCAAAGGATTTGGTCACCATAAATCAGCCAAATCACAAAACGCATGCTTAGAAGATTTTGTTCAACTTTAAAGCAGCTACTGAGATCTTCCTTGATACCAAAAGTTTTCAAATCACAGATACAATGAATTCAGGTTATTAGTGCTACTCCTGGGTAATCCAAGTAAAACAGTTGTTCAGTGAAATAGAACAAAGGAAATCCATTAATTTACTTTTTTTAAATGTCATTTCTGATGATATTGCACAATTTCAGCTTCCACACTTTCAAATGAAAACAGACTTTTGGAAGCAAAGAAAAAAGATCTTAAATAAAGTAATGATAACATTTTTGAAAAATAAAAACAAACCGTTGCTTGAGAAAAATGAGCAAGAGGAAAAATTTTGTTTTAGGTTATAATTTTCTTTATGAACTTTAATGTGTATATTATTTCTGTAACATCTCGTGAACATAACTCATTTTAGCTCATGCACATAACACATTATTTACTTGAACCGCTCCATTATCTATCCAGTAAATGATTTTATTTCTTCACGTTCGAGATTCATTTAATTACAATAACAACTTAAAGAGGTTTATAAAACAAGGTATGGCAAGTTCTATAACTTAATATAAAACCTCAAAGTTCTCAACACACATGTTGAATATATAATCCTTAGGTCTGTCAGATAAGAATTACCATCTCTTTTTCTGAGTCAAAAATTAACAAACCTTTATTATTTATTATCTATTAAACAAACATGACTAAATAATTATTAATTTTCAAAAAATGTATTGGTGTTAACATTTATTATAAGTTAGCACAAAATTCGCAGCCAAGCTATCTAGACATGTCTAACATAAATAACATATAACACAGGAACACAGGTAAAAACCAGTATTTCTTTTTGCATATTTAATGTAATTTACCAAATTCTTAAAGATATTTTATCTAGACATATTTAAAGTAAATGATACATAACACACACAAAAAACAGTATTTCTTTTTGCAATTTTAAAGTAATTTAACAAATTCTTAAAGATATATTTGTGTGAAAACAAAGATTTATTTCCTCTCATAATTTTGTAAGGTTTAAATCCTACACAATGAACATTTATTGTATAGGACAGGTTAAGTTAGTTTGATTTTACTTCCATAATAAAATTACTATTTACATTCTTATTTGATTAAAAATTTGCTGTCAACTCACGAAATTTAAAAGTATACTTGTGATGCCTCCTAGATTAGCAAGCGTTCAAAAGCTCACTTAACTATGCATGAGTAAAACTCTCCTCATATTTTTTTCCATCAATTTACCTATTTATGTAGTTTTAAATAAAACTAATCTAACATAATCTAAAATGCACCAGATGTCAAACATGTGTTGTAAAGCTTGTAAATAAACTTGAATGATCCACTGAATTTCTAATGTGTTGTTCTGGCGCCAAATGTTACTTGGTTCAGATATAAGGTAGGGGTGAGAAAACTTCTAATTTATTACATCAAAATTGTATTGTTTGATTAAGGCGTATAATAAGGATGATAAACTTATATTTAACCTATTTATTTATTGTTACAGCTTATTCCTTACTCATATAATTGTAAGTTTAGGTTACTACAATACTAAATTAAATTATTTTTATATTAGCCCTACCTTCGAGGAGTTCTGCATATGTTTTCTTATATTTTCTAAACTTTTTTCTCTTCTGTAGTTCTTTCATTATTGCAGTATTTATACTAGTTGAATTAAGTCTTGATCCAATCTCTGCTATCTTGCTACTACGGTCTAAAAAAAAACAAAAAAATAACACAACTGTAATACACAATGTCCTAACAGTTGACCTAGCTTTTATTTGTGGAAAAAATCATTCATTAAGCAATGTTTTTGTTATAAAACTTTAGCCAACCTCTCGTAGGTCTATTTTAACCCTTCAAAACATTTTATCGATGTTTTTAGTACCAACATCATGGTTCTGTACATCAATAATTCATACATAAAATGTTGATGTTCTGTTAACCACTTGTTGGTATTTTATAAAGTGCTACTGAAAATTGAGAGGGAGGAGGGAGAAATAAAATACAAAACAATAGGTGTATTGAGTCACACTCAGTAAACATCTGATAGTAGTACGAGTGTATGTATCAGTGTGAATGAATGATACTTAATGACCTGCGGTGACACCACTTCTCTTACCAGATGCAATTTTTTCTACCACTGTAAATTTGCAGTACATATCATGGTACAAAACTTGGCGGATAAAAAAATAACCAATAAAAATTAAAGCTTTTGTACCGATCGATCGTTCTTAGAGGGTTGTACAAACATATTTTCAACTATTTCATTATGTATTTGCATTACTAAGTTTATTCTACCATTTTCAACAACGTTAACATTATGTTATCATCTACAAAAATTAGTTAAATTAAACATTTCATCAGATATATTTGTTGTTTATTTACATCGATATGACATTTGAACTTTGTCGGCTCAGTTATGGCTGAAATCTATCAGTCCATTTAGCCATATTGCTGTGGTGGAATCCACTATTCTCATGTCAGCTACCTAGACAAATCAGTGTGATTGAATGCAATCATTTGAAATGAAAAACTATGATCTAATTTACTTTCCACACATGCAAATTCTAGTTCGACGATATTACCTTAGTATAAATAACATAACACTAATTATTTTATTTGAGCAAAAAACCATAAAATACCTTGGAATTTCCAAGGAAACATATATACAGAAAAGGCCTCAGTCAACCTTGTTAATCCAAGTAGTATCAGAGGACCAAAGACAAATAATCAGAAGAAAATTGTTGCTGAAGACTGTACATTGCAGGCTGTAAATTATTGTACGGAGCAGAAATATGGAAAGATGCTGCTCTAAAAATTTTTTTTTAAAAATACAGACACAGACCAGCAGCAATACAACGAAGGTGTACAATAGCTAGTCTAGTGTGATACCCATAAACTTGCTGCCTCATGGAAAAAAAAGAGGATTTACAACAGAACCTCACACATAGAGAAAAGGATAGGATCACTTGCCAAAAAAGCTCGTACCATAAAGAACTGGCAGAAAATATGGGACGAAGAGAAAAAAGGAAGGTGGACTCACCATCTTATACAAGACCTCTAAATATAGAATGAGAGGAAAACAAGTGGGAGGTACATTTTTATCTCATCCTATTAACAGGCTGGGTACTTAAGAAGCTTTCTGTATAAGATTGAGAAGGTTACAATGCCAAACTTCAAGATGTGTGGAGTGCAATCAGACGATAAAGAACACACCTTTTTCGAATGCAGTAGATGAAAGGTGGAAAACCACAGGGAGGTGGAACCGCCTCCGCTATTGAAGTTAAGCCTAGTGTCCGTGAATAAAGTGATGGCAAAAATGTTATTGGATAAATAAAAACCACTCGGAAACTGTCTCCTAATTTATTAAACTGGTTCTAACAACAAAGAACGAGGAATATGGTCTGGAGAATTAAGAAAAAGACTAAAGTAAAATTTAATTTCACAGACAGGAAGAGGTACTATACTGTAGGAAGAAGAGATCTGCTGAAATAATGTGCAAGTGGTCCCGGACCAGGGACGCAGGAAATGGAGGAGATTAAGCAATGGGGTTTTTACTATGGTTAGGTTAGGTAGTCGTAGAGTATTGCCGCACAGACAAATACCGTCTGGGCCTCTATGTTCTGATGATTTTTCATACCAGGACCTGTTGGGTCGGGTCCTCCAATGTTTTAGATCCAGTAAAAAAAAAATCTGTCGAACATATTATTACACAGTATTCTTAGGCCGTGGCATGGTCAACACTATCGGTAAAGTTTGTGTAGCATTTGTAATATAACATGCCAAGTGTTTCTACTAATCTAACTTCTTGTGTTGTTTTACTGCCCATAGTTAGATTAGGTATAATCAATATTTTTCATTGTCTACCGATCTACATTATTTACTTTAATTAAAACAAACAAGTGTTTTTTAACAAAACATTTGCTAAGGATTGTTAATTTTACATGAATAGTCAATATAAAAATGTTTCATTAAATATCTCAGTTTTTATTTATTTAGGGCCTAGTTAGTTACATCTTCATGTCTGAATGTTTGAAACATAATACTGTTGCATTCATTCTCCACCAAGCTAGTTGATTCCTGATCTAAAAGAAGCTTTCCTATTTTTTTTTTTTTTTTTTTTTTTTTTTAATATTTTACTTTTAGGATGACTTTTCTTTTGCCATCCTATATGGCAAGAGTAGCAACGATGGTCTCAACAAAATTGTTAAAAAGATAGAAGAAAAACCAAGTCTGCAACAATTATTAGATATTGAATAATAGTACCTTGACAGTTATTGGATATCCCAAAACAGAATATCTAATTTTAAATAATTCACAACTGAGAATACAATAAAATGAAAATTGCCTGGTGCTACAGTTTGATGATTCATAAACTGTCTTATGAACTTATAAATTCCACCCAGTGATCCCAATTTCAGACACTTAAATGGTGACAATGTTTTACTCTTCGACTATTGAAAAATCAGTAGAAGAACCTTTAATAACAGATATTTTGATTGCAGAATTAGAACAAATTGAATCTGGATTAACCACAGTTAACTAGAAGAGTTTTTGGTGATTTATTTAAATCCTAGCAAAAAAATCAAGAATCGGGTGAAATCAAAATTTGGAACATGACGATAAAAGTTTTTTAGTATGCGATTCGAGATTTATTACCTAGTAGCTTAATGAAATACAGTGAATGTATTAAAAAATAAAATTGCCCATTGAGAAATGTATAAGTTATCATTATTCTGACTGTGTGTTATTTATTTAGATATCAAATTGAAAAAAAAAAAATTATAATAAGAAGAAGATAAATATTAAGCTTAACTTGTGAGATAATATTAGATAGAATAAAACTAGAATACAAGATCTCACAAAAATTACGTTTACTTAATCAAACGTGTTTCAACGACAAAGTCTCCATCCTCAGTGATACATGAGCTATGATATCTAAACTATAACTATAGTTTGTATAAGTTATATTTACAATTGATTTTAATAAAATTTACATATCTCCATAAATTTCTTCTTATTTTAGATAGAATAAAACTAGAATACAAGATCTCACAAAAAATATGTTTACTTATCAAACGCATTTCAACTACAGTCTCCATTCTCAGTGATACATGAGCTACAATATCTAAATTATAACTAGAGTTTTTATAAGTTATAGTTTAAATATTGTAGCTCATATATCACTGAGGATGGCAACTTTGTCGTTGAAACGTGTTTGATTAAGTAAACATATTTTTTGTGAGATCTTGTGTTCTAGTTTTATTATCTCTAAAATAAGAAGAAATTTATGAAGATATATAAATTTTATTAAAATCAGTAGTGAATTCTATTGTATGTCGTCATTGTTTTTTATTATTAAAAATTATGAAATCGTTAACCATTTATCTTGTATTTAATTAAATAATCAGTTAGTAATATTTGTCGGATGAAACATTTAAAGTCACAAAATTCATTTGTTCAGTGTCAAATAACACATTCCAAATACGGTAATCTGTTGTTAGGTTATGACATTTTAACTAATTAGGCCTAGTTTATTTCGTAACAATGACATTTGTGTCAAAATACACTTTTCAAGTCCCAAAAAACATTATATTAATAGAAATTAAGAAATATAAAAGTACGAAATCCAACTTAATTAACTCGATAACTACATTCGTCGTCAGTCAATGTGTAATTGACTGTCTCTCTCCCTCCCTCCCTATATATATATATATACACACACACACACACTAGACCTTCAGTTCATTTACTAGGTCTGGTTAGGTCAATTTATATACATACAGTGACCTGCTGAGACCTAGTTCGCAGTTCACATCATTATGAACTCTTACAGCGTAGTGATATTTACCATGTCAAAAGACATGTAATGTGCATGTGTTCAACGACACACTAATATCGGAAGCTCACTCGGCCAGGAATTTGCCATGACAAATAATATTTATTATCATTATTAACAATAATAACATATAATAATATTTATATTATGTTTTAATAATAAACATTGAGCAATGATACTTGACGAACCTAGTCAATAATATTATCGTATGCTTTCGTTATCAGAGCTGTATTTAACCCAATAACAGCTAGATTCCCTTGTTTTCAATGTATTATTTGACGATGAAGAAATGCATTTTCAGATTTGAAAAGTGTCTTCCAACCAAAAATATGAACTGATTGTTTGAATACAAAGTAAATAGTTAACGATTTCATAATTTTTAATATTAAAAAACAATGATAACATACAAAAGATATTTACCAAATCAGTTTTTATGATTTTTATTTGTTGTTTCCTGTTAAACTAATTATTGTTAATAAAGTAATTTATTTTTAAATATTAAAATCAACAAATAAATAATAGAGAAAAAATCCAACAATTAACAGGTTAATTCTTAAATTAATCCTTAACTGTAAACAAAAACCACATGCAAGAATAAATACAGTGAATAAGTTATTCTATCACAATGCTGAAATTAGTATAGTGTGGGCAGAGGGGTAAGGATCATGCATTGAAGCTCACCCCAGATTTTAGTCACTAAATATCATCCGAACTTAAACTATTTAATTTCTTTGTCAATGATCTGATATTTTTTAACAACCCGAAACAATTTTCAAGTGTAAAAATCCATTAATATTGAAGAAACACACTTTTTGACACGAGGAATTAAGGCTTATTTGGGTTATTACAAATGTGTTCAATGATAATGTGGAGTCAAGTTTGTGACTATATTACGAGTCTATGTTTACAAAAAAGTCTGGGAAAGTAATTATATATCCCTTCCCAGACCCTTGTCCTTTAAATAAATCAAAACAACAATTTTTTAGTATAAACCACAATATTTTAATTGAAACTTGCCGACCTTGTAAAGTCAGGCAATTGAAACTAAAATTCTTGTAAAAGTCCTTGACAATGCTTTAACTAGCGAAACCATGGTCGGCAAGTTTCAATTAAAATATTGTGGTTTATACTAAAAAATTGTTGTTTTAATTTACTTAAAATGGAATACCAGAAAGTACCTACGGTCTTTAGCATAAATACTTTGTCCTTTAATTTACATCCCATGATTTACACTAATGTAACATACAGTGTATAACATAAACATAGACTGGTAATGCAGTCACAAACTTCACTCATGTTGTCAATGTAAACATTCAACATTCCTCATAACCCGAAAAAGCCTAAATTCCTTGTGTTTAAAATTGTAAGTATCTTCAATATTAATAAATTTTGGGACTTGAAAATTGTTTCACGTTGTTAAAAAATATCAAATTAATAACAAACAAGGTAAATACTTTAAGTTTGCATCGTTTTTAGCGACTAAAAAATAGGGTGACCTTCAATGCATAATTAAGTAGGGGTAATAAGCAGATGTGTAGATACCTGCATAGTGTGGTAAATAACTTTATAATTGTTATTTTGAAGTTTACAAATAGTTTGCCCTCCAGCCTACTACATGAAGTTTGTATCAACATCTAAAGAGTATTTACTGTATAGGTTAGGTTGCAAAAAATAACACCTGAGATACTCGAAGTAAGCTTTATACTCTACACAGGCTTGGGTTAATAATTTCAGTAATAAAACTACATGAAGGAAATTATTTATTTCAGATAGGCAATTTTATTTGATATCCTTACCAAAGTTTCTTGGATGAAAGGAACCCATGTGCCGACAAAAATTGCAAATTTGCCTCCTAGAAGATAACTGAAGAGACACATTTTGAACGTTTAAAATTTTTAACCCACTCATTTTAATTAAACGGTACATTATGATACAAAATAATATGTAGAATTCCAAAAACTTTATGCCTAAATTTCACTTTCGTTTTCATCTAACCTACAACTTATTAATAAGGGTCGTTGTCTAAAACTTTTTTTTTCTTTTCTTTTTCCTTGTGTATAGGCGGGTAATATGGATTATGGATGGATTATAAGTTCACCTGTAACTCTTATAATGGCACTGACAATTTTATCATAGCCTAATCACTTTTTTCACTTAACACATATTGAACTTTAGGTAATGTCTTCCTTTTTTTCAGATACTTATGTTACCTTATAAGTTAAATAAGTACATTATTGTTAGTAGGAATTGGTTCTAAAAACAGAAAATATAATTACAATTGTATGTATTTTATTTCATAATGTTTTTGTTTTTTATTTATACCTCTTGATAATCAGTTATTAATTAAATTCTAACTTATATACATATTTTAGCTGCTTTGATCATTTTAAATATTTCGACGATGTTTGTAAGTTCATTTTCTTTAAAAATGTCCTTTAAAACAAAAAGCGGCTTACGATTTTCAACTCCTAATGTACAGTACATCGTTGTTCTATAAATTTCATATGACGGGCATTCGAATACTATCTGGTAGAGTCAAGAGTGTTTCTATTTCATAAATTGGGCATCCTAAACATTAAGGAGTGAAATATTGTTTAATGATGTATAGACTAATTGTTTATTCGTGGTCGTGGTTGCGTGTCCAAATCTTAATCGACAAATTAATTGTTACAATCTCTGACCTAATTAGTTTTAACGATTTAAACCAAGGTGCCATTCATATTTATTATTTATGGTTTTTTACCAAGTGGCTTTAATAGTTGGCATTGATTGGAGGGGGGGGGGTTGGGTTGGGTAAGTTGGGTTTGGTTTGTTTAGGAGATTATTTGGGTGAAAATCAGGAGTAATTTCGTTTTATTAAATTTTATTTTTTCTGATAAAATAGAATGTCTTCTTTAATAACGTTACTATTTGCACAGTATAACAGGGGATTATGTCTTTGCCACAACGTGATCGTATTCAATCAAAGCCTGTGTAAAATTTGGCAAAAAGACCAAAAAAAAAAACTTGTTCTTATTGTCTGGCTTGGGTTGAGTTATTGAGACGTTTTATTGGAGTGTTTGTGTTTATAGTAATTTTGTGACGTGATTTGTCGATTGTACGAAAATGCCAAGAAATAAAAGGCTTGTGGAGAAAAGGAAATTTCACGGAAATAAGTATAGCCTACACCAACGGAAATATTGTGTACTCCAGATGTTGAACTAGGCCTAACGTCAAAGATTATTCTAGTCCTAGGCCTAAATCTTCGTCTTCTAAAATGAAAGTAAGTTCATCTTTAGATAAATGTGTAGGATAGATTTCCGATCGATTTAAGTGCATAATCTCGGCAAATTCGTCTTCAAAATAGCGTTTTTCCCATCAATTCAATACTCTTTTTCAATGCAAGTGGTTTTTTTATCTCTCACAATTCATTATTTGCTAACAATCTTTGAAATTGACAAATTCGTAACATAATTATTCAGTCGTATAGCCATATTGAAATAATTTGTAGGGCGCATGCACACTTTATTCACTTATATAAGTTGATATTACTATGCTTCTATTATAAGACTTATGATGACTAGGTCTCTAAAACCCAGACCTAGTAAAAGAACTATACATCAAGTAAGGTATAATATGTATAAATGACCTTCCTTGACCTATAGTTCTTTAACTAGGTGTAGTTATGACATCATTGTCATCATATATCTATTTTGACAGTTCCTAAAACAGAACTATTTGCACAGAATAAAAAAAAGAAATGTTTACTTTAAGGTAGCACCTTATTTTCAGATTTAAAAAAAAAATTTATCTTCTACTACATACCTTACTTTTTAAGAATAAATAATGTTTTCCTTACGCAGATCACTATTTTTCCGTGAAAAAATCACAATCTAAAAACTATCAAATCCAACTTATATGTTAGACGTAAATGTTCACATTTACGTCATATATATATATATTCAATCTATAATATACGTGACCACAGATCACGTGATATGCTGTGAATCCTCCATATTAATATTGTAATTTCAAATTATTAACTTCAATAAACTTATGAAAGGTTTGACCAGGTGGTTATATATATATATATATATATATATATTTAATGTGCTTAAATATATACCTGGCCAAGTGCTTAAATATATACCTGGCCAAACCTATTATGATATAATTATATGGCAAAGTAAGCAAATTATTAACTTCAATAAACATAGGAAAGGCAATCTGGACAAACCTGTTGTGATATGAAATAGCGATCTATAGTAGTCACGTAGTCAGCTATTAACATTGCCTATAAGTACATCAAATTTGGTAGTTTTAGATTGTGATTTATCAGTGAAAAATAGTGATCTGCACAAGGAAAATATTATTTATTGTGAAGAAGTAATATTTTTAGTAGACAATAAAAAAAAAAAAGAAATCCAGAAAATAAGGCGACACCTTTAAATAAACAATTTTATTACCAAAGGTAAATGTCCAGTTCATATTCCATTGTGATTTAATTAATGAAACTGTGTTTTACATATCTCATTATTAAACAATTGATTCATCCTTAAGCTGGGAAAACTCTTTTCAATATCAAAATCCATTATTTCTGTAAAAGAATAAGCAATTTAAAAGTTTGGATTCATTGTTCAGGATATACAATGAGCCTATGCGTCTAGGTTTCATAGCTAATAGAATAGCGTGTTTTTAGATGTATGCCCATTAACTGTCTTCTAACAGGTAAATTCAGAATCATGTGAACTGGGTCTTATGAAATGTGTGTGTGTGTGTGTGTGTATATATATATATACACCTTCCCCGACCTATAGCTCCTCTACAGGGTCTGATTAAGTAACCTTATATACAATATACGATTACCTAACCAGATCTATTTGCACTGATGAACACAAACATCAAGCGATGATACACTAATTTGTAGAGGAGACTAATTCGTTCTATCTGTTGGTAGACTCTTGCTATGTCCTAGAGTTTCTATTACGTTATTACATCTTACTTGCAATTTAGCGTTTTACAGCCTTGTTTGTGCAATAAAATGACATATTGGGGTACGTTGCTTGGGATTATTTTCTCATATTTGAAAGTATGTTATATTTATGTATTATTGTTTGTAGAATTTATTGTTTTGAGTGAATGTTATTGTCAGACTTATCTAATCTGAGGCTGTCAAGAGATAGGTTTTGTTATAATCTGGTAACCCTTTTTAGCAAAATTCAATGTGTTTACATATAAAAATAATTTTGTCTAATGAAAAGTTTATAAATTTATATAGGCCTATCTATAAGATATTTATAGATAGGTTATGATATATATATATATATCTGGTCTGACCTTTTTAGCAAATTTCCATTTGTTGTTTACATACAAAAATAATTTTGTCTAATGAAAATTTTATAAATTGATTGTTTTTTACCAAAATGTTTATAAATTTATTTAGCCCTATCTATAAAATTTTTTTATTGGTTTATATATACCTATTTTTGTGGAATTTTGCCTTGGTTACAGGGTAATTATGTTGATTCCGTACATAATAACTCCAAAATGTTTCAATCTAAAAGTTTTTGCATTACACACATAAAATCTATCCATCTTTGTGAGAACATAGGTAATAAAAACTTGGGTTTTGAATAATAATTATATTTTTGGTGAATTTTTGAAAATATGCCTATCTTTTGAGCAAATTTTCACTTCTTACGTAAAAATTCACCATGTCTAATGAAAATTTTATAAATTGATTTTTCTTATTAGCAACTTTTATCCACAAATATATTACAAATCTCTAGTAATACTACTTGGAAAAATTATTTTAAAAAAATTTTGTATGGTGTACATTACCATTTCTGTGAAATTCTTGCCTCCGTTACTTTCCGGTTTTTTGCTATTTGACATAACTCCAAATTTTTTACATATAGGCTAACATTTTTTTCATTACACAGTTAAATTCTATACACCTTTCTGAATATAATGATATATAGAAGTTGTGTTTTCCATAAATATTACTATTTTTGGTGAATTTTTGAACATAAGCCTATCAATTTCCCTTTTTCCGTAAACCATTTTTTCAGTGATAAAATTTTTATTTTTGATGATTCAGGTTTTTCTAAAAAATGATAACTTTTTTCTTGACATCTAACATACTTTACTCCAAAACTGATTCAACAAATTTTTATTACAGTAGAACCCCTCAAACTCGACACAATGTGGACTTTAAGGTTGTCGAGTTTGGGGGTTGTCGAGTTTTAGGGAACTTTGGTATTTAATGGTTAGGTTTGCAACAAATACTCAAAATTATTTTAAATAACTGTACATTTATTGATTATAAATGATTAAACGTTTATTGCAAAAAAGTCCCTGCCTGACAACAAAAAAATAGTGTGTTCAATCACACATTAAAATTAAATTTATCGATCGGTCAAATGAGATTTAAAAAGTGTTGGCCTTGTACAATAGGTTCAGTAAACTAAAAAGACCTATTCTAATATGCTGTAATAAAATTTACAGTAAAGTCTACAGCAAAAAACAGACAGTCCATTAAATATTTTTAAAGATTAAAACAATTTTATATATATAAAAACATTAGAGCAAAGTTAGCACTGTTTGAAAAAACTTTTGATTGATCTTTGTTTTTCATTTTCGACTGGACGTCTGGCAGCTTCATCTCGAAGTCGCCGAAGAAAAAGAATGTCCATACCAAACACAGTCCAATACAAATGCTATAAATTGAACTGCTGATCACATATAATTAAGAGTCGGATTATTTTTCTCACATGGTTAAGACCTTTAATACAAAACTTGAATCATAGTGCTACGACGCTCCGTTGAATTGTTATGACAAAAGACTTGCCGCTTACTTTAATGGAATCGGTGCTAATGACCGGTAGCATCCGGGTGGTTAGGCGCTTGGGTTCACAACAGTATGAATGTTTTGACAACAAATGTTTAGGGCTGTCCTGGTCTACCTGGACCCTTTATCTCTAACTTTGGCCTCTACTATACAGTAGGATTAGAAAGTGGCTAGACAAAGGAGCATCCCTCACAGCTGTATAAACAAAAGTAACAAGCCTCAACCTCCGGGCATCTGGCAGGCGCACATGGCGTAAAACAATGCAGTGAATGACCTTGGAAATCCCATGCTCCTTGTCACTGGCCCTGTCGAGTTTGACGGAATGTCGAGTTTGAGGGGTTCTACTGTACATAGTGTAACATTTTTAATACAATTGAAGGGTAAATAAATAATAATTCAAAGGTAAAGAGTCCTGGCTGAGAGTTAAAAGAACAATGAAAAATATGAGATTCAAAGATAAAGCCTAGAAAGGAAATATAACCTCAAAATTCGTATTTGGATAAGAATTCATATAGGCTAAATGAAAATTTAAGTATTTCGGGATTTTAAAATAATAATTAAATAACATTAAATTCACATATTATAACCAGTTAAAGCTAAACCTATTTAACCTTATTATAAATTAAACTAAACCTATTTTCAAAACAAATAAATAATACAATCAAATTTTATCCACAAGCCTAAAGTTAGCTGTAAGAACCTTTTCATTGTTCTTACGATTTAGAGTCAACCATGTTTAGTGTAAATAATATTAAGAATTGTTTTAAATGCATTGTGCATAATTTAAATAAGTAATTAGTGTTAGAATATTAAAATAAGGTTGTAACTTGTAACATAACCAATAACAAGTGTGATTGAAAAAATTTGAAATGATTAAATAAACTGTGACTACGGAAGGCTAAATGGTAGACGAGGAATAAGTGCCTTGGAGCGATCGAGTTGAAATAACGTCGAATAAAGTACATTCTATATGAGATATTAAAATGGACATTCCTGAGTTTAAAAGAAACAATAGTAAGTCATTCGAAGTTAGATATGTTAATAAACAGTTTAAAATATGTAAAATATATAGTTAAGAACAGTGAAACACATTTTGGAAAATAATGTGTATGTGAGCCAAAAAAGTGTGCCTGTTGGGAATAGGATATTCAACACAATGATAGTAATGGCCGTGAGTTAATTGTAGAGCACCATACTTTTGGAATTTTTTGTGGCGTCCTTTTAAGACTTCTAATTTTGTGTCCACCAAGTGAGGATGTATTTGCTGGTTGTTGTTGAATTTCGTAAAGGAGAATGAAGAAACGGTGAACATATTGTGCTTGCCTTGTAGTGGTATAACTAAAATGCAAGAGTAATAATATTTTCCAATTATATTAGTACAATCAATGAACAGTAACTAAAATACAGTCACCAACATTAGGTTAATATCCAGCTAATTTTGTTACATACATCCAAGATTATAATTAACTTTAAATAAATAAAAGTTAATAGAATTGTATAAAATCTCATATCAAACAAATTAAACTTAAATTTTTTTTGAACATTTGAACTTTGCAAACTAATAGAAATTAATTTTAATAATCCAATTTGTAATATAGTTTTAAGTATAGATTTAAGTATTGCCTATTTAACAGCCAGGGATACTTTAACCCGATAGAAAGAGATTTGCTTTAAAAAAATAGATATTAGTATTAATTGTATATTAAATATACCCAGATATAAAATTGTAAAAGTAATTCCATTTAAAGCTAATTCTCAAAAGAGAAATTTTGTACATAAATTGAGCAACGGTGATTAAACATTCATTTTATAAAACAAAAGGCAGTCAGTTATTTATAGTATTAACAATTTTTTTACTATAATTTAGCTCACAACGTGGGGCAACTTTTGTTTCTGAGAAGGAGATATAGACACCAATTATTTTATTGTAAATTTAGCACCTCAGCGTGCTGACTAAATTGAATATAAGAATTATTATAAATTTTGGCGCACAATGTGCTGGCTTTTGTTAAATAAGCAATCAAATAATTGTAATAATAGGAACAATTAGTAATATTTAACTATATTAAGAAACTTATCTAAATATTGAAATTAAACAAATTAAATTTTTAAATAATGGCAGAACAAAATACATACAATTTGAGAGACCAGTCTAAGGAGTCAAAGAAGAAAATAGAGGCTGATTCTAAAAGTAAAACTTATAGGCCTAGACAAAATGTAAGTGAAACAACAGAGGAAATAGTAAATATAGTAGAGGTACAAGAAGTTAGGCAAAAGGAAACAGTTAATGTAGATATTCCGACTGATAGTGAGTTATCAAGGCAAGAATGTAGTGATGATAGGATGTTTGTAATGTTTAACCAGATGATGAACCAAATGAAGGAATTAAACACAGTGGTAAATGCACAATTGACAGAAAATAATATTCAAATGCACAAAATGAAAGAGGACTTGTTAGTTAGATTTGATGAAAAGTTAGAAAACAAACTGTTTGAGTTTAAAGATGAGATTTTAATAAAGTACAGTCAATTGGAACAAAATGTAAGAGATAATTGTAAAATTTTGGAGGACAAATTAGAAAAGAACACAGAAACTACTAAATTAGAAATGTCCAGTATTAAAGCAGATATGCATGAGCAAAAACAACACTTAGAACATTTGCACAAGAAATTAGATCATGGTAATAACGAAATAGGAAAAGATTTAAGCAAGTTTAGGGAAAGATTAAATGTAGCGGAAGAAAAATAAGAATTTAGGGGCTAGTAATCAAATAATGTATGTTAGATGTGAAAATGCAAGCAATGTAAGCCTTCCTTAATTTGATGGGAAATCATCTAACCCTATTGAATACCTAAAACAAATAGAAAGATATATCCAGAAAAGTCAGTCGAGAAGAGTTAGAGAAGTTCAGACAGTGAAGGAAGTAATAGATTTGTCGATGAAAGGAAATGCAGCGAGGTGGTGGCAGATAGTTAGGGACGTTGTAGAGGATATAGAAACATTTAAGGAAAGGTTAGTCGAAAAATATTGGAACGATGAAGTACAAAACGGAATTAGAAACAGGTTAGAATTATTGGAGAAATATAGAAAAGATGGAAAGCTAAGCAGGGCTGAATATAATAATTCGAATTTGCCCCTAACCACAATCACTAGAAACTTAATAAAACACAATTATCTGGTTAATTGTTCTTTATTAATTATTTCCACCTAAAGCCCTGATGTACATTTCGATAACATGGTTATCATCATCGGAGGGTCTGGCTTTTAAACTAAATCTAACCTTACATATCTACTAATGAAATAAAATTAAACCTAAAACTATGATAACCTGAGTGCAAGCTAAAATCCCTCCCACTCCACAGATCAGTTGACCAGTAAGGTAGAGGCTTGGGCTGGCCCATTGTCAAGTTTTTTTTATATGTCATTGACCTATGGAGTGGGGTCATATATTATTATTATATAGGCCATAATAATAATACAAATAAATAGTTAATAAAGGATATTCCAGTGCAACAAAATATAACAGAAAAGGGGCTTAAAAAACTTAAAAGTGAAGAACAAATTTTAAAGGATTTAAAGCAAGATAGGCCTAAGACAAAAAATGAAATTGTAATAACTACAGTATTATGTGACAAGAAGTTTTTGACAGAATGTGACAAGGAGGAGGATATAGCCATAGGAAATGAAAAATATAAGAATGATAATCCAGAAGTTGAAATGCAGTTAGGAGAAATAAAAGTAAAGAGTTTTAATAGATACAGGTAGTAATGCTACATGCATAAAAAAAGAATGCAGAATAAGAATAAGTTAGGAAGGTGTGAAGAATTACCAGTAGTAGGAGTAAGTATTGTGACAGCAACAGGGAAGAAGAGTCGGCGAATCGAGAGTATTATAATGTTAAATGTCCAGATAGGAGAGATATTATGTACAATGCAATTTTTAGTAGTACCGGATTTGTTACGAGAGGTAATAATAGGCATGGATAGTATAAATGAACTGAAAATGAAGTTGGATTTCAATGAAGATAAAATAAGAATTAATTATGATAATAGGCAAGTGGTAATTGAGATGGATAAAGAAAGAAACGATGGAGTTAGAAGTGAGATAGTAGGACAGGAGGATTATGGCATATTAGAAATATATAAATATTATGATAAGTGGAGAAATGGGGATCAACAAATCGGCGACATAAAGAACTATGAAATAAATACAGATGAAGATAACCAAATTACCGAAGATATAATAAGGGTGAAGTCAGAAAAGATGGGTAAAACTACATATATATTGACACATATCGACAGGCCAACAAAAATCAAGGGAATGTTTCACATTACCAGCTTGAAGAGATATTTTGAAAAAGAAAGACCAGATGAGGGGATAGTAAATTTAAAAAAAAAAAAGGGAAAAAAGGTGAATTCAAAATAAAGGGAGATTGCTGTAGGACAATTAATTGATAAAATAAATAATTATTACAGATTGTTCCTTTTTCTATATAGAGCCTATAATATAGTATATATATATATATATATATATATATATATAAAGTTGTATATATATTATTATATATATGTTGTTGTATAAATGTACAACTAATTTTGGGGTTACAACAGCTGTTAACCCTTACCGCCACAGGTGGGTCTCTGTCAGACACTTAGGGATATTTGTTTTACAAATGTTGGCAACCCTTCTCCTTCTCCCTTCAAGCATGTATGATGTACCAAATCCCATCTTAAGATTTACCATACAAAAACAATCATACCCTACCATTAGTAAGTCATACCTAACCTATTGTAAACAAATGTTCAGATAAACCTAGCCTAATAATTATAAAAATCGTTACCAACACTTTTGAAAATATAAATTACCAAAAAGTAGAAACCAACAAATGTAGTAAACACCATATTTAAAAAATATTTATAACTGTAATAACCTGTTAGCAAGGAATGTGCAAAGTAGGCCTAACCTACAAATAGGCTAAATGAAATAATAGTATGCCAAGATTAATAGAAACTAAACACTTTTATTAAGAACCATTCAAATCGAATATATGTACAAATATACGTTTAGTTAACATAACAAGAGAGGTAAAGTTCAGAATATCACCAAAGCACTTGTAAACAATCACTATGTATTGGAAACACACTAAATCCAAATCTAGGTCACGCACGACATCTACAAAAACAATGATTTCAAAACAAACTGTCTCAGAATTATATTCACTAATAGATATATGTAACACGATATTATCTGTCACAGTTAGTATTATATAAACTTGTAAAAACACAATAGAATAAGAGTTCACTAAACTTTTAAATAGGAATATGATAATTTGTAAATTAGTTGTAGACATGAACAGCTGTTCGATTATATTTAGGAAAGCCATATTGCAAATTCGCGGAATAGTACATACAATCTACTACTTTCAAATATCGATTTTCAGATATTTGTAAGTTAGATGAAATAATTGGACTCTAAGATATGTATATGTGAACCAATCGTTTTAATAGAACCATTTCCAAAAGCATTATTTTCAGTAATCAGTAAGTTTTACTTATATACATTCATCCAAAAATGAGCAAACACATTAGAATAATGTATCCCTACAAAAATTGTAAATTAGAAATACGATAAATATAAGATTTCCTAATTCCTAGAATAGCCGTCTTAAAACAACAGCTGTTCATTTTATATGTAGGAAAACAGATTGCAAAGTACGTGGAGTAGTACAATAAACTATTTGAGTTTCATATTAATTTTCAATTAACGTAAAGTAAAGCCAATTTGTAACTAAAAACCTGATTTAGATATTTGAATATGTTTAAACAAACGAACTAATAAATCCAAAACGAGATATCAAATAGAAGGAGTGTACATTATATGCAAAGACACAGCCTGCACTCGGCAAATGGAGAAATGAAATCAAGCCGGAAGACCACGTGATAATCAGCAGCCAATCACAACACGCTAATGGCGATCAAAAGGAATTTTAAAAGAAGACGAAGCCGCGAAAAGAGAAGCGTCCCGGCGTCTATACGGTAAAGATCTGTTAAGCGTGGGTGAAGTTATTTTAACATTTTAAATAGAAAATACAGTGTCAGTGATAAAAGAACAGTGAAATCTGGTAATATGAAACTTATTTTAATATTAAATCAATAAAGAAACTGTGAACAATTAACACATTATTAGATAAATTCAAAAGAAATACTTCTATCTGGACAAGCTTAGCCTACAGGCAAAATCTTAAATAAGAGATCACAATTTGTTTATCATAAAATTTTATGCACAGTATTAATTTTTTATAAAAATGCGTATATATAATAGACTATTTTAGAATAGCCAACACGATAACCCCAAACCCGAGATACATTTATAATATTAAAAAAATTGTAACTAAACCCAGCAACCATAAAGTCATAGAGCAAACTATTGTATTTTCTTGTTGCTAAATACTGAGCTAAGCCTAGGCAAATTAATAAAAACAATTAATTGTATGTGTTACTAACCAATATGTCTGAAAATCTAACCAACAAAATTTTAGAATGTAACAATGTCTTTTGATGAATATATTTTTTTTTATGATTGTAAATGAACATTAACCCTAGAATGGTAAGGTGGGGTGTGCTACACCCCACCGCTTTTGTTTTTGTGTAGCAATCTGGAAGGGGAATAGTGGGGGGAGGTTTGGACCCGTGTAAATTCATTTTGGTTCTTGTTCTTCACTTGGACAGCCGTGCAGCGCTCAATCAGCTCTCTGAAGGTAATTATACTTTGCTTGCTTAATCTCTGTATTTTGTGGGGTGTAGCACACCCCACCTTGCCATAAAATCTTGATATCTGAAAATCAACTTCTTATATTTTATATAAATGTATTATTAGTTTTTAATGAAAATGATATAGCTTTGACTTAACCTAACCTAATTTTCATAATCTAATCTTATATTAATAAAATTAACTTCATAAAAAGTGTTTGAAAACTTCTTCTACATGTTTTTTTTTCTATTTCAGATAGAATGGATGAACATCTTACAGACAATCAGATTGTTGAGCTAATCTGGAATGATAGTGATGAAGAAGAAGGTAATCAAAACGGTATCGTACCAGATGTTATGGAGGAAGATATTGAAGAAAACGACGATCAATCAGGTGACGAGGATGGTGATGAGCAATCCATGGAACAACAGGACATCATACCGCCTGAGGATGACATTCAGCTAGGACTATGTGTGCGTGGAAAGAATGGGTACATATGGAGCTGCACAGTTCCTACAAAAAGAGGTAGACCCTTAGCTAGAAATATTTTGATAATAAAGCCAGGTCCTAAGAATGGGGCGGAACATGTAAAATCTCCCCTTGAAATCTGGAATTTATTGTTCAATCAAGAAATGTTGGATTTAATTGTATTGCATACTAACCAGGAAATCGAAAGAAAATCTGCCCACTATTCTGTAAATAACTATAGTGTAAACAGAACAAATGTACCAGAAATTAAAGCTTTGATTGGCCTGTATTATCTTGGAGGCGTGTTACGTGTTTCAGATCTGAATGTAGAAGATTTGTGGTCACCAACATATGGTAATTGTCTTTTTAGAGCAACCATGTCAATGAAACGTTTTTATTTCCTAACTGACTGCTTGCGTTTCGATGACAAGAGAACAAGGCAGAATAGAGATAATGACAAGTTTACACATATAAGATCTCTTTGGAACTGTTTCATTGCCAACTGTAAAAAGTTGTACTCTCCAACAGCTCATGTGACGATTGATGAGCAACTTGTATCGTGTCGAGTAAGATGTCCATTTCTTATGTACATGCCAAAGAAGCCAGGGAAATATGACATTAAAATTGTCATGATGAACGATTCAAAGACGTACTATATGTGTGATGCGATTCCTTACGTTGGGCAAGTTACTGATCGACTTCCTAATGAGCTAGTTCCAGAATACTATGTACGGAAACTAAGTGAAAGCATTTCAGGGTCGAAGCGCAATATAACATGCGACAACTGGTTTACCACTATTCCAATAGTTGATCGAATGCTCGAAACAAACAAGTTAACAATGGTTGGGACGCTCAGGAAAAACAAACCACAGATCCCACAATGTTTCTTTCAAGAAAGGCCCATCAACAGTACAGTTTTTGGTTTTGACAAAACGAAGACACTAGTGTCATTTAGTCCTAAAAAAAATAAAAATGTTGTTTTGGTATCGTCTATGCACCATGATGATACCATCGAAGAAGAGACAGGGAAACCTGAAGTAATTATCGTGTATAACAAAAACAAAGGTGGGACGGACACTTTTGATAAGCTTTGTGCAACGTTTTCAACTTCCAGAAAAAATCTTCGTTGGCCAATGCAAGTGTTTTATGCTATGCTTGATCAAGGTGGTGTAAATGCCTACGTTTTATTTGTTTTGGCTAATCAGCAATGGAAAGTAAATACAAAACACAACAGGCGATTCTTTTTGAAAGACCTAAGTGCTGCACTGACTCGAGATCACATAATTACCAGAAGCCAGCAGAGTAATCTTCCAAGGAGTTTAAAGTTACAGATGAATGAAATTTTACGTTACAAACAAGACAACGCAGAAGAAGTTGATGACGAAACCGTAGTAGAAGGACCACTAGATGACAAACAAAAACGATGCTATCTGTGTGATCGCAAAAAAGACAGGAAGACAAAAGTGAGGTGCAACACTTGCAAAAAACCAGTATGCAAAGAACATTCTGTGGACACCTGTATTGACTGTACTTTAATTAATTAATTATTTTTTTATGTATATTAGTGATTTTCTGAGTGAAATTTTAAAAAATCCATTTTATATTACTTATTTTAATTATTAATTAAATAATTAATTTTTAATTATTAATTTATATTACTTTTGTATTTAGGATATATTAGGAATAAGTAGATATGTAACTAATAGGCATTAAAAATTTAGTTTTAACATTAAAATGGGTTTTTGTTATTGGGGTGTATCACACCCCACCTTACCATATTTGAAACAAAAATTCGCCTTACCATTCTAGGGTTAAATTATTAATTGATTATTAATAAATGATAAAATTGTACAATAAAATTAATGTGGAGTCATTTATTTGTAAAGTTAATTGCTCATAAAGCTAACCAAATAAGTTCTCCCATTCTATATCAAATAAACTAATAAAATAATTATTAATATATTTATAATATTTTTTTTTGGTTTATAACATCAACTAATAATTTTTATGGTTGTTATAATTTAACTGTTTACATAAACTTGACTAAAAATCGTAAATTCTGTGATAAAGCGTAAAATATCGACCCTACTACCTATGAACGTACGAGTCCAGAAGGTTTACAAAAACAGCGAGACCACGTGGCACTAATCGACGAATCACAAGAGGACGATGGCGTCGAACAAAATTGAATATGCAAGTCCCAGGAGGTATGAAGAAGCCGCGAACCTAAGCGTCGGTTTTGGAGAGAGACGCTTCCAGACGGCCAAAGCATGAAGATGTGCATTTAGCGTGTGAATTTTTTAACAGTCTCGTTTGGTAAAAAAAAGTGAAAATGACTTAAATATGTGCAAATGGTAGGATAAACTTAATTAAATAAGAAAACCAATCACTAGATGTCAAATATAAATAAAGATAATCCAATTTAAAACGTTAAACAATTACAAGAGGCAGGAAAGCCTAACCTAAATTCGAATTTGTTTTGAGATCATAATTTTTTTATTTAGTTCTCAGATTTAATATATAACTTCTTCAAATTAAACTAGAGATGCATTTAGTAGTTAATTTAAATCAGCCAACACGAGTTTCCCAACCCGAGATATAGGTATATAATATGAAAACTTTATTTTTGAATTCCATAATTGTTTATGAATTTGTGTTTAACTATTGTGATATGTAATATTGAATTTCTCATGCTCCAAGAATGAGTTAAGTCGAGGCATACTAATTAAAAAGACTATATAAATATATATGATCATTAAAATGTTAATTTCTCATATGAATAAAACCAAATTATGATTAATGTTAAAAAATGCGTTGAGCAATTTATTAACTATTGTAGAGAAAGTTAATTAATAGTCTAAAAAAAAAAAAATTGAAATAGACTCATAAATAAAATCTTCTTGGTTTTTCTTCCAAACATTTTTTTTTTTTTTTTTTTTTTTTTTAATAATAATTAGCCTAGGAGTATTATTATAAATAGGCCCTCACAACGTGAGGCAAAGAAAAGATAATTTTAAAAATCAATATAACAACATAGAAGTTTAAAGGATAAAAAATTATACGTGACCTATGTAAACGTCCTTCAGTTAATCATTAACAAGTGTACAGATTGGATGTGTCTCCATCTTTCATTATTTCATGTAAGTAATCATGTTTACAAAACTTAGCTAGTCTGTCAAGCACACATGTGGCTACCTATTATATATTTCATTCCACTACAAATCTATTATTACCTACTTGTATTTATTGTATGTAATTCTTTTTATATGAGGGCGGGGTGAATTACGACACATTTACTGACTGATGTTGATCAACACATTTACTGTAACGAAACTCTACTTTAGATTGAAATATTTGAAAAAGTACAAATCGTAGATACATACTGGAAGCCAGAAAATATTCAGAAATTCATTATTTTTTCTTATGAACTTTAATTCAAAGTTTGCCGTTGACGCATAATAAATACAAAGATGGGGAACGAAAAAAAAGTGAATGAAATCAAGTACACATGATAATTTTTTTAAATATTTTGAAAAACTCTCCTTATTCAATAGCCTATTATAAAGTTCTTTTGTTGATTAACGAGCTGGGAATTTGTTATAAGATTTTTTTTAAATTGTTTAATAATTTCCATATTATTATTATTTTTAATCTTTTTTACAACGGTAAGAAGCCAATATGCTATCCACTATTGTACCAGCACCAGTTTTACTAGGATTCTTCTGGCTTATTATTGTGAACCCCAAACACATTTCATCATATTATCTATTTTTTTTTATATGTATTTAGGATGGATGTTCCTGCGCCTTCTAGTTCTCATAGTCAAATACTTTATAGAACTGATGATCCTGAGTTCGCTCAAAAAATTCAGGCGTATCTATGGAACAATGAAGAGGATGAGGAATAAGACTTAATGCATGATATGGAGGATGAGGATGAGGAAGAACGAGCAGGCCCGGTTGATCCACAATCGTTACATAACGCCTTTGATCCAGAAATTTGTGATAATGACGAGTGATGAAGAGATGTGTAAGTTGCTCCATCTTAACTTACAACTCTAATTTAGTTTTATTTATAAAAATACTAAGGGTCAATTATGAAGAAAGAGAAAAGTAACTTAACCTTATAAGTTAGGCGTCCATTTTGTAGTTGGACGCCATTTTGCAAGCATGGGAATTCTAACTTTTATTTTTAACTATTTCTGTATTAATTTTATTTCAAAGATGACTTTACTATTATAGAAAAAGAGACAAGGTTCAGACTCTGATCTGTTGTACCTACCAGGTTGATTTTATGTGACACGGGACAGTGGTTTATACACAATGAAGTTTAGCCAGTCATTCTATTCTTAAAGAAATCTCTCTCTTTTAATACCCACGTTCTTACATGTTACAAACATTAAAATTCTTATTTTTTGTTATCGAAATTACTTTTTACTTAAAAACTTTTTACTTTTCACAAATTTATATCTTAATCTAAACATGTTTGTTAAGACACGTTTATAAAAGTTCTTTAATTATAGTTTAATCTAAAATGTTTTCAATTATGATTACTCTTTGTTTTTATATGAATACTTTTTTCATCATTACTCACGTGATCCAATCTTATTGTCACTTAACAACACCTGGTCGAATGTACAACTTTTACTGCTCACTCAGTCTTCAGTCTTCTTCTTAACTCTACTGATTGAGTAAGTGAACAGTGTTTACGAAATATTTCAAAACTATAGTGTGCTATTAGGTAGTACCAAGGACCATTTCCCAAGGTAAGCCTGTCTCCTGTCCATACAAAATCTAACCAATCTAAACAGGCTATGTGCCCTATTAAATTCTAACCTATATGTATATATATATATATATATGTATATATATATATATATATATATATATATATATATATATATATATATATATATATGGTTTTGTTCCAATATGTTTTGCAGTTAGTAAGACTTAATGTTGATGTGTTACAGTGCAAGGACTGATTTTTAATGTGAAAGTTGAATTGTGCATATATCTTTGATATTAATATTTTTTATTCAAAATATTTAAATTTATAAATTACATGTTAAAATAGTAAAATGTATTGATAATAATAATAATAATTAAAAAAAAAAATTATACAAAAAAATAAAGTAACAATTGATTACAATAATGAAATTATTTATTGATATTCATATAAAATTTTTGTATGATTAAAATTTATTAAAAGAAAAATCCTTTTCTTGTTTTATATGAATATTGTTCAATGAAATTATTAACACAACAAAGAGATTAAATCGGTACAAATAACATATTATAATTCCAATTAATAATTAGGACTATTTATGGCTCCTTAGAATGTCTTTCATTTAATGAATGTCTATTTATTCTATTATCAGAACTATCTGATATAGGTAATTATCAATTATATATATAAAAAAAAAATTATACATATTAAACATAGTATAAAATGAAATCAATTGTCTATATATTATGAGTTTCTTTCTCGGGGTTAAGGTAAGAGCGGCTTATCTCAAGGAAGTAAGATATTATTAATCACTTTATATAGAATTATTTTCACTTGATTTCTGGAACTTTCTGAGATATTTTAGACACACATTAATAATATTTTCTTGAAAATCTTCTTTAAAAATTATTAGATCCAGATAATTTCTTTAAAAATTATCTGTCCAGTCTGGGATCTTATTCAACAATCCTCTTTTTTTCTTTTCTTCTTGTAGAATTCAAGCTTTGCAAAGAGATATCTTATTTAATCCATTGCTTCTTGTTCTTCTTATATGGGAAGATAAAATGGTATATTATGACCCTATTACACAAAACTAAACTTTTAATAGTTACATTTACATTTACTGAGTTTACTATTATTAAAATTATTGTTTAAGACATACTATGGGATTTAAATAACTTCTCTTGCATTATTTAATTCTTACAAACTAACATACATAACATTATTTCTAATATTATTTAAGATTAAATTTATTTTATTTTGTACAGATTTATTTCTCAACATCATTTTGAATTGTTATAAAGTGTAAAAAAAAGAAAAATCTTTGTCATACGGTGATTACTTACTCAAGACTGCAGTGACATCATCTTTAGACTCTGTGCTTGGTCAACTGATATAAAGGTAAGAATTGATAGCCTATTATTTATTGTAACATTTGTAGATATTATATTCAATATATATTATAATAATTATATTAATATTTAATCACTGATTATAATCTCAGTTTTTAGTTTTAATAAATAATATCAATTTACAGAACAAAAAAATCATATAGTTGTTTATTTATTATTTTTTTATATAAACAAGCAAAAGAATTTATTTATAAAATTATTTAATGAAAATAGTCTCTTCTTTTAAAAAAAAAAAATTATTATCTTGTCTTAAATTATAAAGAAGCACAATGTTGTTATTAAAATTGTTTCTACAACACTTCATTAATCATAGAGCATATAAGTCTCTGTCTCGGGAAGGGTTGGGGTTGCTTTCTTCAAGGAAGGGGAATGTTACACATATATAAAGAAGATTTCATAAAAAAAAATATCAATTAGAATTAATATAAAAAAGATGAATGTATGAAATTAGGATTATAATGTTCAGGTAATCGTTTCTTGAAATGCATAAATTATTACAATGATGATTAGTGTTCAAGTTCATTAATACACAAAATTATTTTATAACAAAAAATACACATGAAAGATTTCCAACATAGTGTGGGAAAATAGTTTATAAAATAAATTGTCTGTAGGCTTAAGTTTATGATCAAATAAAAGTATATATAAGAAATAAAGAAATGGTTTGATCCAGGGGCGGCTTCAGGATTTATTTTTTGGGTAGGCACAGTTTAGGGGTGTCATGACTATGGCGGGGGACCTGGGTAAATACCCCCTAGGATAAGGGGGGACTGCTTATTGAAGATAAACGCATACACCACACTGTTAATTTTAAAACTATGGAGCCAGGTCAACTATAAAAATAAAAATATTTTTGTTATTTTATAATATATAATATATTTTATTGCCTATAAGTGTCACAAAAGTAGTTGTTGAGAAATAATATTTAAATCAAAGTAAACCATACAGCTCGTTAATACACCTTAAAACGGTAATATGTACATTTAGGCATTTCACCGGCCGAAAACCAAATAAGTTCCACTGGTTTGATCTCACCAATTATTTATAGCACATTTGACTTAATAAAAGTTCATTTCCAGATATGTAGCACTAAATAACACTTTTAATTGATGATTAAATATTGGAGGCTCAATTTAAAATCCTCTGATGTTCTATTTAGTAAATTTCAATACTATTGCTTAGGAAAAACTGGAACAGTCCAGAAAGGCATCCATATAGTCTTAATGGCTTCCAAACATACACTGAAAAATATTATTCAATTGTTTATTTTTCAACAAAGGCATACAGAGAGATTGTTTTTATAAGTTCATTGTTCTTATGCAATCTTGTTTATTTTTTGGGTGAAAGATGAAATGTAATTATGATCTTACTTATTAAAGAAACTGTTAATAATTTATATGTTTAAATATGATTTTACGTTATTCAATTAAAATTTAAAATGTTGAATAGGGTTAAATAAATTCTCTCAAAGGATAAAGAAAAATATCTTATATTGATATATATATATACAATTTCTATTCATATTGGCGAAGAAAGTCCCGCGATATTCTTCTCCAATCACAAACTTCTGTGGGCGTGTATTTTATAACTAACGTCTTGCTTCTAATGGTCGCCATCTTAATTCCAGATTTTCGGTCATATTTCGACAGATTATGTCTTTGTTATTAAATATTTATATGAACTCAGGTGATATTTTATATTTAGAAATATCTACTTCGTATTTCTGTATATCTCATTTTGTCTCTAGGTCTTCTGTATTTTTATAATCGGCGAAAGATCGGAGTTATATTTTCAATTCGGTTATTTTCCAAGTTGACCTTTCACGTCTAGATAAAAAAACAAATTATTTAAGTTTTCTTGTCTTTAACTGTGTGTTGTTATTTTTTATGGATTAATCAAATTCTTAGGCGCAATTTTAATATAGGTTTTGATTTGTTCTAGATTGACAATTTTCTGGATTAGTTATAATTGGGTTCGGAAAATATTAGATTTAGAATTTGTTTTGATTCGAGTCTTATCTTTTTGCCGCTAGGCGCGTGTATGTTGACGTTTAAAATTAAATCAATGAAATTGATTGTATATCTGATTATTTTTATTGAATTGATTTTCGAGTTGTTATATTATTTAAAATAAATAGTTTAGTTTTTCTGTCCAAGAGTCTATTTCACAAAATGATCAAATTTGACAAGAGCCAACTAAATATACCACATGACAAGTTGTAATTTTTTATTTCTCAAGTGTTTGTGCTACATTTGTCATGAACTAGAATTGAGTTTCCCCTCCACTCTATGTGTCGATATAACGTCAACTTTGTACTTTCTTGCACTAAAAGTCAATATCACGTATACAATTTTAGACTGCTATCTTTCTTCTCAGCTTAGAATTGCTACAATCACCGGGTCTGTTCAAGAAAAGGATTATGGATAGGTTATTGTAGCTCATCCATCAATGAATATGCCAATTTTGTAGTCGAAACATGTTTGAATAAAAAAACATACTATTAACAATATTTATTAATTAATATGAATAACTTACATTTTAGGATGTCGAGAAAGCTCCTGAAAGTATGATAGTATCCTAAAATCCAGACTCAAATGTAAGCCTGTTATCTATATTTTTCACTTATTGTTCACCAATAAACACTATTTATTTCTTCACATACAAATAATTTCACTAACCTGATCCAAATATTCATTCATATGTTTCTTTTAACCCGGTTTACAAACTCATTTCTTTTCAAGTAGGTCTACATTTTAGTATGATAGGTCAGTTTTAAATAAAAACTAGCCAGTATAACTACTAAGGCTGTGATTTAGTAAGTCAATATAATGATTAGTTATAATTTTGTGAAATTCATTTATTGCAAACCTTACTTTGAAAATGTAAAATAATATTATTACTTTTTAAAAAAATCGGCTCATATTGCAAATTAAATTAAAACATTTAACTAATTACAAATTGGTTTATTTCCACATATTAAGTTGTATAAAAATATTTATAAAGGACAATTCAGAAGATTTAAAATGTTGGAAACGAAAAGTGTAGACAAAAAAGGATTAAAAATAGCATGTGAGTAACAAGAATCATCACAAATAGGTTAGGTGGTTATATACAAGGTGTTTCTGTTTCAAAGTTTTAATAATATTGAATATCACGAAAACCATTAATTTTACAAAAACATTACATAAGACAAAAAAGTGTCTTCTTTTAACTATAAATAAAATGAGATTTTATAATTTTAAATCAAAGGATAGTTGAGTTATGGACAAAAAACTGAAAACATAATTTCTTGGTAGTTGTGTACAACGCCTAAGATTAGGTTAGAAGCAACATTTTAAATTTTCCCGTTAGTCTATTATTTTATACTGTTTGATAGTATGACATGATTTAAAACAGCAAATCCATAGCGGATACTACATCCACAATCTTTGAATTCTTGATGTAAAACCAAGTTACCATGGCCTATCATAAATCATTTTATTAATTAGGTAAAGACACTATAGTTTTTATCACATTTTTTAGAAATTCATTCTTTGTTGAAATATTCGAGATCAGAAATGCAATAGTGGCAATAAGTAGAACACGATTAGGCCTATACATTTTATGAGCTATTAGGTAATATTCTGGTAATTTGAATTGATTGTCATAGAAACGGTTTGTTATTGTCTAATCTTAGTTTAATACTACTTGCTTATCCGAAAACAATAACAAACTTTGTTTCCTAAACAACCAATATTATATCTAACAGCTGATTTAAGTGTACGAGTTCAATTTATTGCTATAAATTACATTATGATAATTCTTTCCTTCATTACCTAACCCCTAGAATGAACTTTGAAAATCGAGTATCATCACCAGTAAAGGGGAAAGGCCAGTTTGGCAGGAGGTTGACGGGGTCCCCCAAAATTTGAACCCCCTTAACTCCTGCTCTAAATATTCGAAACCTAATTTTGACCCATTTCCTAAAAATGTCTAAACCAACTAAACCTATTTTGAAAAAGTAACCCTCAAATTTTGATCCTTTTTAAAAAAATTATGTGAACTGATCGAACCCATTTGTTAAAAATACCCCCTCCCATTTTGACCTTTATCTAATAAGTTTCTGAGCTGAAAAGTTGTGTTAAGTTTTGTCAAAATTAATTATTTTCATACAAAGAATATGCAAGTCTGGTAAATGAAAAAAATCGGTGTGCTTAATTAAGACCATAAGTTTTACAATGTATGAAAGTGTGAGAATATTTGTACAATATTTTTGGCTGATTATTAGTTTTATTCTATGGTATGTGTGTGTGTGAAACGTTTGTGCAATATTTTTGCACCATTAGGGTATTAGTTTTACTATATTTGTGTTTGAGAAAGTTTGTGCAATATTTTAACATTGATTATTAGATTTTACTACAAATGGGTGTGTGAGAAAGTTTGTGCAATATTTTTGACCGATTATTAGTTTTAGTATGTGTATGTGTGAGAAAGTTTGTGCAACATTTTTTTTCACCATTTAAGGTATTAGTTTTACAATATTAGTTTGAGAAAATTTGTGCAATTCTTTTATAATGATTCACCACGCTGCCATGTCTACTTGATTTCATTTACCCATGAAATCTGACGTTACGTGAAATTGCACGTATTTTACCCAGACAAATTGTGCCCAATTTACCAATAGAAGTTTTCACTGTAAAAAGTTTGATCAATATAATATATATTATATTTGTAATTTCTATTTTAATTTTGTTTCAGGTTCACAATATTCATCATGGAGGACATCAGTAAGAAAAAAGAATAGGTTTTTTTAAAGACTAAAATTTCATGTGTTGTTAAAAAAATACTGCAAGTGCTAATATTTCATGTATATTATTTTAAAACAATACATTTTCTATACATTTACAAATGTATGAATTGTTTGTTACATAAATATTTTTTATTAAAATAATGTAGGTGTTTTATTTTAGTAGATAGCAGTTCTTCTTCATAAATGGAATGTCAATTTTGAGGTTATGTTTCTTTAAGAGTGATGTCCCCTCAACTGCTAAATTGATCCCACCATCCCACCCATGTAAGACATTTACTTATATAACCAAACAAACTAGTAGATGCTCTATAGTTCACTTTGTGAACTAATATCTCCTCCACTATTTATTTAGATTGACACAGCTCAGCTGATCTTAATATAAATTAGTTTCTTACTGTGACAATCTAAATGAAAGGTGGAGGGGGAAGATAGTTCACTTAGTGAACTGTAGAGTGTGCACTAGTATTTTTGGCTATAAAAGAAAGTGTCTTTGTAGGGTGGGAGGGTGGGCACAAACAAGCAGTCGAGGAGACAACATCTCTCTTAAAGAAAACATAACCTCAAAATTGACAATCTTACAATCTAAATGAAAGGTGGAGGGGGAAGTTAGTTCACAAAGTGAACTGTAGAGCGTCCACTAGTCTATATGGGTATATAAGAAAGTGTCCTTTGTAGGGTGGGATGGTGGGCACCTAGCAGTCGAGGAGACAACATCTCTCTTAAAGAAAACATAACCTCAAAATTTACAATCTTAATTGCCACTACTGTATCAAGTTTTTTGTGTCTTTCAGTTTCTTACTGTGACAATATAAATGAAAGGTGGAGGGGGAAGTTAGTTCACAAAGTGAACTGTAGAGCGTCCACTAGTCTGTATGGGTATATAAGAAAGTGTCCTTTGTAGGGTGGGATGGTGGGCACCTAGCAGTCGAGGAGACAACATCTCTCTTAAAGAAAACATAACCTCAAAATTTACAATCTTAATTGCCACTACTGTATCAAGTTTTTTGTGTCTTTCAGTTTCTTACTGTGACAATATAAATGAAAGGTGGAGGGGGAAGTTAGTTCACAAAGTGAACTGTAGAGCGTCCACTAGTCTGTATGGGTATATAAGAAAGTGTCCTTTGTAGGGTGGGATGGTGGGCACCTAGCAGTCGAGGAGACAACATCTCTCTTAAAGAAAACATAACCTCAAAATTTACAATCTTAATTGCCACTACTGTATCAAGTTTTTTGTGTCTTTCAGTTTCTTACTGTGACAATATAAATGAAAGGTGGAGGGGGAAGTTAGTTCACAAAGTGAACTGTAGAGCGTCCACTAGTCTGTATGGGTATATAAGAAAGTGTCCTTTGTAGGGTGGGATGGTGGGCACCTAGCAGTCGAGGAGACAACATCTCTCTTAAAGAAAACATAACCTCAAAATTTACAATCTTAATTGCCACTACTGTATCAAGTTTTTTGTGTCTTTCAGTTTCTTACTGTGACAATATAAATGAAAGGTGGAGGGGGAAGTTAGTTCACAAAGTGAACTGTAGAGCGTCCACTAGTCTGTATGGGTATATAAGAAAGTGTCCTTTGTAGGGTGGGATGGTGGGCACCTAGCAGTCGAGGAGACAACATCTCTCTTAAAGGAAACATAACCTCAAAATTGACAATCTTAATTGCCACTACTGTATCAAGTTTTTTGTGTCTTAGTTTCTTACTGTGACAATCTAAATGAAAGGTGGAGGGGGAAGTTAGTTCACAAAGTGAACTGTAGAGCGTCCACTAGTCTGTATGGGTATATAAGAAAGTGTCCTTTGTAGGGTGGGATGGTGGGCACCTAGCAGTCGAGGAGACAACATCTCTCTTAAAAGAAACATAACCTCAAAATTGACAATCTTAATATAAATTAGTTTCTTACTGTGGCAATCTAAATGAAAAGTGGAGGGGGTTAGTTCACAAAGTTGACTGTAGAGTTTATATATCTTTTTGGGTATATAAGAAAGTGTCTTGGTAAGGTGGGGTGGTGGGAAAAATTTAGCAGTCAAGGAGACCTCAAAATTGACAATCTTAATTGCCATTAGTATGGTTTCTTCAACACCTGTACTTATGACAATCTAAATGAAATGTGCAGGGGGTAATTAGTTTAAAGAAACAACCTCAAAATTGACAATCTTAATTGCCATTAGTATGGTTTCTTCAACACCTGTACTTATGACAATCTAAATGAAATGTGCAGGGGGTAATTAGTTTAAAGAAATAACCTCAAAATTGACAATCTTAAGTTTTTGTTACATCATATTTTATTCATTTGCAAGTAAATTACAAATTTTCTTGATTCTAAAAATGATTTAAACTAATAGGGATCACTAGTTACGGTTGTCCTAAAGTTAATATTTACAAAAATATTGTATATCATCATGTTAGAATATAAAAATAATAAATATACACTAAAAGTAAACGCTGAGAATCTAAAATGCTGTAACTTAACCTCAGTTTTTTTTTAATCGGTGGTTGTCGTTGTCAATGTCCAAATTACATTCGAAAGAATGTTCATTTAATCATTTCACCCCCGAACACTCACTGTATATAATTTTACATCACATTATTGTTAAAAATAAAAATTGAAATTTTCTAAATTTACAATCATTTTAAAATAAGCAATACTGTGGTTGCCAAGAAAATATTCATTAACTTTAAAATACAAATTGGCAGTTAAGTTTTGACTTAGTTTAATTCAACATACATTCATTTTTTCTCTACAAACTATGATTTTATTGGTAATTTACATCTAAGAATACTCATGTAGAAATGATGAAGTTATAATTTTAAATGACAATATTATTTTAACTAAAAACTTTTAATGAAAAAGGGAAAACTAAACAAACAAACAAAATTCTAATAACAAACATTGTAAATGGAATGATTTCTTTCCTTCTAATACACATCCACATTTCCAATTCATATTCAACAAAATATAAAGAATGGAAAGCTTATAACGTAGAATAAAACACTAAACTATTTTGTTTACCAATATAGATACACCAAATGTTAATATATTGTAACGTAATACAAATAGTTCAGTTAAATCACAAATATCTTTTTATAAATTTTGTTTCTTAAAATAATTCTTAAATAAACAAATATTTTATCACAGGTTCCATGCTAATTGCAAATAGTAAATTATTAAATGAATATAATTAAATAGTAAAACTAAAATTTAAATTTAAAATCATTTTTAAATATCTCAATTTTGAGCGATTAAAATTGTGTTTTTGATTCAATACAATAACTAAAGTAAAATAAATTTAAATACTTCCACACTTGAGTAACTTGTGCATCAATTAAATATAAAACAGTTAAATATTTTTGTTTTGTTAACTATACAAATTACCATGTAAATCATTATGTACAATTTGTACTTTAAAGTCTAAGAAGCAATGAAAACATAACCATGTTTTTCTGAAACAACTTCGTAATAGTAATCAAATTACTTAAATAGTAATTGCAAAACTGAAATCTTTAAAAATTATTAGAGCATTGGAAAATATTTATCTTGATACACTTATTTTGTTCTTTAAATTTTTATTTTAATCGTCTTAGAAATATAGACGTTAATTTTATTCAAAATCAAAAAACAAAGTAATGAATCAATGAATATAAATTTTAATAGTATCTGTTTAGGTTATGTTTTTCACTCAAAAATTATCAATAATGAGGTACTAATGCAGGCCTACTGTTTACCAAAAACATCATTTAAAATCTTGCCTACCACCTGTAAAGCAAAATTAATTTACCATTTTTTTAAACTTCCACAAAACTAATTGACGATTATTTAGTGCTACGATTACTGCTTGTACTTTTATTTAGTATTTCTAGTTATTTGTACCAAACTTACATTTAATATTGAATTAAGATCTAAACAATTGCATTTTAAACACTTCATATGTATATAGTTAGTCACTATGTTATGAATTTGTATTGAAATTAAGTGATGATGAACTCAACGCTGTTCTATCAATGAGGAGTTACGTGACCAGATGTTCAAATTATCAAAGTGAGATGGTACTGTCAACAAAGCATCATCGTTGGTTCGATCTACTGAACATACCTGGAAAAAAAAATTGTATTATTTACTCATTTTTAAATCTGAATAAAAGTTTCTCAAATTTACAAAATGAGAATGATCTATAAATACTGTAATTGGCAAATAATAAGTTTTAAGGGTTGGAAATTTTGACAACTATGAAACCATTAAAAATAGAATCTTTATGGCAGAGAATTTGACTTTTTTTTTATTCAATTTTAAGAGTTAATTCTCAGCAAATATAAGCCATATTACAAGAACACTACAAAACTGTTCTAGATCGTTACTGCTTCGATAATTTTTTAATGACAAAACTGTGGTGAATATAATTTTTTTTAAACCAACTGAATCACCCGACTCTTTTTTTACAGAAAATAAGCCTTAGTAAAAGAAAACAATTAAGTCTGTCATTCCTAATAAATGGTTGCTTAAAGCCAAAAAATATTTTCCAGAGATAAAAAATATTATTGTTCAAATATTGGAATAACAAATATGGTATGGATAGGAGACACTGAAAAAGTTAAGAGTGTTTACGAAATATTTCAGAATTTTAATGATTTATTGTGCGTGTTCCTATTTGTGTACTTCCAAGGTAAGCCAGCGTCTCCTATCCATAGGCTATGTGCCCTATTAAAGTCTAACCTTCATAAACAAATTTGAATATCTTTATTCCTGTTTCTACAAGTGTATACTTTCGTACATTACAAAGAGTATCTTTTTGAATTTAGCCCCAGAATGTTTTCTTAAAGTATAATTTTTCCGTTTACACTCAACTGAACACACATATCTATAACAAAATTGTACAAAACAAAGCGTTTACCTTGGGTTGTTTCCTGTATGTATCAACACATTCAACATTTAGTTTGATAAATTCCATACGACACTTATAACCTTCAGTTGTCAGCTTTATGATAGTGTGCAAAGGTACGTTGATGTATGGCAACTCATCTGTAACAAAAATATTTATAAAATTTAGACAAGTTGATGTTGCTAGTATGTGATATTCTAAATTATATAATGTTGAAGTAAATGATGTATGCTCTCTCATTTTCACTTAAAATCAAATTTAATCATTCTCCAAGTGCATTTAATTAAAAATTGTTTACTTATTCGTATTTCACGTTCTTGAGATAGTATGAAACAAAAGTCTTAAAACCAATGCTATGAAAATAGTTAAAGGATTTCAAAAAAACAAAATTATTTGTTGCTGTATTTGTCTAGACATGCAGAATTCGTCCTCAATTTTATAACTGATTTTCATGTTCCATGACTTACATAATGACATGAAAGTAATTTTCGACATGCTGTTAATCTGTTACTGTTATTATTGTAGTTCTCATCTGTATGTAAGGATGATAACAGTGACAAAAATTAAGATAACTTAAATTTTGTTTTGTATTGAACTCTTGTATGTCCAGATAATAAACTATTGCAACTAAGAAAATCTAATTATTTTAATATTCTTCACTTTGTCACTCTTACTCATTGGAATGTTCAACATTCTATTTATGTATCAATTAAAAGCAGTCATTTTGTGTTGTATAGGATGATACAATGAGTTATGTATTACATGGTCCGTCTGTGTCGGTTTTCTATAGGTTTTGAAACTATATTCTGTTGAACTATTTGTAATTGTCAGGTTGTTAAAATTGATCGCATTGTTAACTTCGATTTCACATGTGAATTTTAGTTTTGGATGTATGTCGTTTAAGTAATTATTGAAAATGTGTATTTGTCTTTCACTTCCTAAGAAAAAGCAAATCGTGTCATCTACATACCTGTAGTAATAAATTATTTTCTTCTTTATTATAACTCATCGTATCATCCTATACAACACAAAATGGCTGCTTTTAATTGTTACATAAATAGAATGTTGAACATTCCAATGAGTAAGAGTGACAAATACGATGAAACACATAGCCGTAAACATGGTTATGACGCTGAACTAATTGACAAAATAATTCGAAAACAAGAGAAAAAGAAATCCACAACAACCAAACAGGAAAAAACTAACAAATACACCGTAATACCATTTTATTAACATATTGATAAAATAGCCTGAAATATTTTGAATGAGCATGGAATAAACTTAGCTTATAGGACAGACAATAGCCTAGGCAAATTACTCAAGCCAAAACTAAGAAACTCCAACAATTACACGAAAAGCGGAATTTATAAACTAAATTGTAGTGATTGTACCAAATTTTATATTGGCCAAACAGGAAGAACTTTCCAAAAGAGATTTAAAGAACACATCCCCAATTCTAAATAAACCAAATACAACAATAAAATCAACTTTTGCAGAACACTTGACAGATTATGACCACACTTACAATGACATACACACGAATATGGAAATATTGCAATTCTGTCATAAAGGTAAATATATGGATGTACAAGAACAGTATGAAATCTACACCCACGGATAGAATGCACCGACAGATATACTAAATGATAAACAAAATTTCCAGTTGAATGTATTATTCAATCTCCTATCGAGATTAGAAGCAAAGGGCGATTGACAAAAAAACCGAGTCAGTACAGTTTTAATCACAGCTGAATATGGTCGATTATGTAAAGTTATTTCCATATAAACTAAACAAGTGTTTTTTAAAAGAAATTAAATGTGTTATTGTAATAAATGTTTGTCTAATACGTACTAATGTTTTAAATGAGTTTATAACAATGTTGACGAAGTATCGAAAATAACACATGTGACCATGGCTGAATAAATAGTCGAAACGGCCGTAATGCATTGATACAATTTTGGATGAGCAGACGTAAGTAGAAGAAATATATTATTAAAAATCTAATGCAAAATTCAAAATAGTAGCCATTTCAAAACAGTTTTCTTGACCGTTAATTCAACTTACAATATAGGAAGTTAGATAAAAAATTATAGATTTTAACTACGTATGTATGTACTCTTCTTCAAATTTTTTTGACAAATAATAACAGTTATTGCCAAAATTATAATTAGGAATCTTGACCTCCCAAACAAATTGAATAAAATTCACCTGGTTACGAGACCTATCAGAGCCAAGCCATCAACACTAGCTTGAAGGATAGAGACTATTCACATATACAGTGATATAAGCAATGTGAGTGGAGGGGAGAGTATTTAATATATCCAGAGACAGTATTATAATAAAAATATTCGGTAAATATCTCATACATTCAAACCTCCGCTTCTTTCTATAACCGCTTTTTAATTAAAATCATACATTTAAATTAATCCCGTAAAATCATACATTTAAATTAATCCCGTTTGACATACTAGCCTCCTATATTGAGATTAGTCCTAAACTCTTGACTAATTGTATTACTTTTCACCACAGTAGCCCACTTCCTCCTGCTAGGCTTGAGGAGGATGTTCCACCATTACTAAATTGTCACTCATATCCTCATTTATACCTTTTCCACATTGCTCTTGACTTTATAAGAAAGAAATAAGTTAACCACTGCTTTCCGATTGCCAAACTATGTCAGAATCACGCTAAGGCCGCTTATATCACTACTAATGTTGTGTTGTGTTGATATATCTTTCAATTCTGTGTTATTTCATGTGTGTAAGTTACTTAACATTGGTATAAAGGACGTTAACGTGTCTCGCTGTTTGTGTTTATTTGAATTGTATATATTTGGTTTCCTTGAAGTGTTATTTGGATAAAGATCCATTTACAACCACTGCTCTCGAAATCTTTGCCTATGTGACAATGGTCTGGATAATTTTCTAAGTTCAGCTCATAGCTAGTGGAAAAACCTGATCTACATTTCGCCATTACCTACAAGAACTTCTATCTATGGTGAAGGTAGGAAAATCTCCCTATTAATATTATACATGGTTCACTTGAATTTATAGTATAATTTGTATATTTACACTTTGTGAGATGGACATCCAACTAGACTGAATTAAAGAAATTTGACATTTGATATGTTAACACTGTTTCACATAAATAAACCAAAAAAAATCAATAAATTTGTGTTTAGGTGGCCCATCAACTTGTTTATTAAATATACTAAAATAATAAATTTTATATTTTTATATTAATGGATAATATACAAGTTTTTAATAATTAACCAAACAAATTTTAGCCTCTTTATAAATACATTCAGTTTTATACTTTTAACTCAACAACTCACCAAAATCTTTATTAAGGAAATATCCCAAGATACAACGAAGGACAGCCTGGTGACTAACAACCAATAGATTCTCTTCCCTTTCCAACTCTAACAACACAGGTTCTAATCTAGCCATAATATCAATGTAAGATTCTCCCCAAGGGTAACGATAACGCAGTTTGTCTTGATCACGCCAAGCAAATTCCTGAGGAAACTTTTCTTGCATCTCTTCATAGCTTAATTCCTCACAAACACCCTAGAAAAACATAATTACAAACTATTAATAGAGTATTTTAAATTACACGTGTTTGTGATTGCCTAAAGAACCAAGGATATTGCATACAAGACAACAATAAATTGAATATTTACATTTCACACTATTTCCCCCCACTCACATAAAAAGTCAAAAAATAACATGATATTGGGATTTACATCTTTATAATATCTTAAAAATACATTTTGTGTGCTTTGATTTAATAAGAAAAATAATACAATCTTCGTGCTGCGCTACTTCTTGTTATTTTCTACACCATTTATTTGAAAACATAAAGGAATTTGTAAGTTAACAAACTAAACAAAGGCTTCTGAGAGGAAATGATCAATAGAGTAACCATTCCATTTTCTAAAGTGAAGATCTGGAATCTACAAGACCTCTAAAAATTGAAGAATGGTGTGGAAATGGATAGTGAAGATGGAGCAAGTGAGAGGTAAAAGCCATCTAGTGAAGTAAAGTTGATGGTAAGGAGAAAACAATCAGGTACTACTTACTAGGAGGCCCTATGCTCCCGACTAGTAAGTTATTAAATTTTATATCACGAGTGTGATCATAATGATCTTATTTTATTAAAATATTATCTAAAACAAATTTTCAATTAAAGAATTATATTTATTAGACTGTGCAATACTTACAGCGTCTAGTTCATTAAGTGCAGCAATATGTTCTGTAGGTGCAGCAATACCGGCAGCAGTCTGTTTAGTGCGACGTTTCTCACTAGTCCATACATGAAGATCAGGAATATGTGCATCGTTAATGTGACGAGACAGAGCACTGGCATACATCTGGCCTCGAGGTGACAAGTCTGTATCTCCGCCGATTCGTCCCAAAACATTGTATTCACTCTCACCATGCTGCAAGCATCATAAACAAATTTTAATAGTTTATCTTCAAAACTTATGAACAGATTAGTAACATTTAGAAAGTTGGAGATAATTAGTTCAGATTAGTTTAGTTTCTCTATTTATTTAGTTAATAAAATTATAATGAATAATGGAATGCAGGATATACTGGCATGATAGGATGTGCATTTATTTTTACGTGTTTACTAACATATGTTAATATATGCAGATTTGTTCAAACAAGCTACACAAAATTAGTTACTTTAAGTTCATATAAAGATATTATAAATCTTTAGTGTAACAAGTTGCGGACATAGGCCCTTAATTCTAGACAAATTTTATGCGATCAACACTGTATTTGTGTGATCAACAGTTCGACTGGCGTAATTCTAGTTTTTCATTATAATAATTCGCTACTAATTATAACTCTCTCCTTTCTCCCTGTGATAATAGAAGAAAATTTTGTACAAGGTCTTGTGACACATTGTAGGACATACATATGAATAGTTTTATTCTCTCAAAAACATTTTTGAAAATTTAAAAAATAGAATACAATTTTTAAATTTACTAGTTTGACGTAGCTCCGATCTTAGTAAGTTGAAGATTACCCTTGAAAAGAGCCCTCGGCTTTATTGGTCCTCAGCATCGAAGGCGCACAGGTCACTACCACCAGAGCCGGAGCTCGGCGCAAGTGGCACGTCTTCTTTGGCAGGCGTTGGTCCGGTGTGGGATGTAGACAGGCAGGTGGTGTTCAAAAATTAGTTGTGGTGGTGTTAAACTGGGTGCTAGGGCAAACTCCCTTGTCTTACTCGTCAGCCTGAGTGTGTAAGGGGCAAAGTAATGAATGAGGTGTAGTACAAATCTCCCGGAGGAGTAGTGTTGAATCTAGTGAGGATGGCGAGTGCAGATCTCCCGGAGAAGAAGTGTTCTTGTGGTGATCGAATGGTCTTCCGGAGGAGAAGTGTTTAAATGATAGACTGGTCTCCCACAGGAGAAGTGATGATCGTCTCGGCAGGTCTCCCAGAGGAGAAGTCATGATGCGATCTACTGGTCTCCCGGAGGAGAAATGATGATTTTGTTGGTTTTTGCACTCTACTTATACAATTTTCAACTCTTGTAGCTTGTAGCTAGCTTGTCTAGAACTGGTTAAGTCCTAAACAAAGAGCTGGTTCCGCAAACCAATCAGAGCCAAGCTGGTCTCGTAGGTGGTTGATGGAGAGCCATTGTTTTGTGTTCGTGGCTCCGTATCCTGTTCGGCCTATCAGATGCAAGCTATTTAATGCGGGGGGTTTTTAAGTTGGATTGGCTGAACCAAAACCATTTAAGACCGGGGAACTAATGTGGCAGGCTAGTGTGCGTGTGCTGGCAGTGTTTGCCGTGTTTCGCGGGGAAACTAGTCGGGTGAACTAGTTCCCTGTGTAGGTGACGTTATCAACTTGATTCCTCCGATCAATATGTATAAATATGATACAATACAATAACAAATTACTTCCAATGGGTAATTTGAAAGAAAATAGCTAGATTTTCTTAAAAAATGACTAAAGCTGTTCATAAAAACCAGATATCTTATGTAAGCTATAAAGCTCTCGCCTTATATACAAGAGATGCTATGTTCAATCCCTGCGAGGGTTAATTGACCCATTAATGTGAGGAAAGTGGAAAGCTACAGTCAGCAGGAAATCTTGTCAAAGCTAGAATTACAGTGCTAGGATGTATTGACCACACAACACCAAATGAAAAGCTATCTAGAAGGGACCTACGCCGTTGTCTTAAAGACATAGAGAATGATAATTGTCAAAGTAGTTGTACACTTTAATTTTATTACATTACTAACTACCACAACACTTAAAAGCAACTCACCTTAAACCCTAAGGATTTTTATAACTAAACTTACCCTAGAGAAGTAAAGAGTTTTCTGTTGTGGCCTATAGCTAGCAAGGAAGGAAAGGATTTTGCCTTGGTATGGTCCATTAATTCTATGTACGGTCAGGTTTTCACCTAGAATCAATCAAAACAAACATCAGCCATAGTAGATTGGCATTTTATTTCATAGATAAAATGATGTAAAGTAAATTTAGAATTTACAGCAAGGGAAAAGAAATGTAGTTGTTCACAATAGTAGATTGATTATTAAAAAACCTCAAAGTAAAAATATTAAACCAACATTTTATTTTCATATTTCTCTGTTGTTTAAAAAAAGGAAGAAATTGGTTTAAGATATGCAGGCTGTAATATGTCTGACTTCTTTTAACAACCTTACTTTTAATTTTAGACATACATGATATGACAATTTTTGAAGAAAAAAACTTTACTGTATTCAAATAATTCCTCTCCAATTGTCTTTAATTAATAATTTCATTGTCATTTGTACAATTTTGCTTCTAATTCACAGCACTGTGTTGTACATACCTCCATTATAATACTTGACATAAGTAAATCTGGACTCAGACTTTGGATTGATGCTTTCATATTGGTCCAAGTAATGTTCGATCTTGTGGCGGAAGTCTTCCAAAGCTTTCTCTTTACCCATGTCTTTGTAGTCATTGCTCAACTCCAAAGTTTCCTGCAATACCGAAGAATATTATTTATTTGTCATCAAAAATACTGATATTTATATTACTTCGAAAACAACTTTTTAATTCAGTGTAACAAAATTTGTGTACACTTAACAGCTGAAAATGATGGCTTTAGTTATTCAAACATTATCAGGTGTTTGTTGTGGAAACGTGTGGTGTATATTGTTTTGTCGACTTACAACTGGACACGACTGCCTGAATGAACACCTGAAGAGGATGAAGATTTTGGATTATGACAACTGCACATTGTGTGAAAGCTCGGACACCGTCATGAACAAGGACCATCTCTTGGTCTGCAGAAAGCTGGATAAAGAGAAGCAGAGGGGAAAAGACCTCCCTGGTCTCTACTGGGAAGCAAGACTAAAGATGGCGTGAGCCAGAGAAGGCCATTGGACAACAACATATTGTTTTGTTTGGTGATTGAATTTTTCACAAGTATTGCTCTTTTCAAGTGAATTTAAAAATTAATTTTTTGCCCTTCTCATTTATGTGTTAATGGTTAATACTTTTGTTAACTTAGAGTTGTTATAGTATTAACATTTGCAAGATACAAGGACATAATAGAGAAGGTGCAGGATATAAAAGAGTGGGATATAAAAACAAAAAAGAACACATATGAAGAATATTATTTATAGAAGTGTAGAGGAATTTTATTACTTTGGGGAGCATAGTGTTCAGTCGTAGAGGAATAGATAAAGGAAGTGATATCTCTCAGCTGATCACCGTATGGAAACTGATTTAACTAAGCTTAAGGGTGAGGGCAAGATTGTTCAAGACATTCTCACGCCTTCATAAATAAGTGTCAGAGATGTTAATGTGGATAAGATATTATAATTTCAAATCAAAAGTTGTAGAACAACATCAATCAAACCCCTTTTGAAAGTAAAAATAAAAGTGAGGAAATATAAATAGAAACACATATACACACTCAAAATTCACTCAAAAACATAAACTTTAGAAATAAAAACACATATATTGTAACTTGTATACACAATTTATATACACAAACCTTCAAAATAAAAGAAATAATAAAAATATTACACAAATGCCACGCCCTTTTGCGTCTAATTTATTTCACTGCATCGCGAAATATTGCCTACGTTTGGTCTTGAAAAGAAGAATCTGAAAATAACTGTAGAGAATGTTAAGTAGTACCAACTTGTAGAGTGAAATTTCCCCTACAACATGCTGTAAAGAAAAATAGGTTTTTAAAACATAGAGAAATGATTACGTCTATTCGTAAAATGCACTGAATGCCAATTGAATTTCGTGCCGTCAAGTTTGTTCTATGGTCAAATAGATATATCTCTGGATCTGTTAGATGCAGAAAAATTTGTAATCTACGGTTAGAAAGAGAAACTTGTGATCTATAGAACTGTGTTTTGGTTGACTTAATTGACAGATAAATAGAGTTGTAATCATATCGGGAAAAATGGAGCCGCGTTTTACGAAAAGGCGCAGAGTTAAAATTTATGATTTTACGCTTCAAAAATATGCGAACTTCACCAATTTTAGGAATATTATTTATAATGTTTTGTGGTATTTTTTTGCATGATTATGCATCTACGGAACATTAGCTTTCCAACGCTATTTTATTTATTGCGATAGGACCATTCTAAGTGGGCGTAATGGTGAATTGCAAAATACGTGTTTTAGAGTTGGTGAAATCAGTTGGGAGCACGTGGGCGACCTACTTGTAGGTCGCGTGCCGGTTTAAGGGTTAACATTTTTTGAAACATTAAAATTTTGTACTGTACATTAGAACATAGATATAACACGATTAAATTTTTAATATTTTTACATTAGCTGAAAAAAATAGCAGTTTCTATGCTGTTTGAACTGGCACTGGAACAAAATTGCTCATTACATTTTAAGTTTGGTTAACTCTGCCTAATCGTTTCTCTAAACTAATAATAAAATGATGTAAAAAACAATATTGTTTTAAAGACAAGAGATTTAAGTGTGGTTTTTTTTTTCAGAAACCACCACATATTTATTAAGTTTATTGTAAACAATGTAGAAACATCCAAAAGCCTTGGGGTTTCATCTTACAAGATGTAAAATAAATCACAAATAAAACACTAACACAATTAACATTAGCAAATTTAATAAACACTTATGTACATTTCGGTAACATAGTTACCATCATCAGAGGGATACAAATGTGACAGTGAGACAACTTATGTAGTGCTCCTCCCCCTCTCCACAATGGTCAGGCTGGTTTCCCTGCCTACCAAGAAAGTGGAAAGGGCGACCAATCCAACTACTCTAATACAACTTACATTAGGAATTTTAAAAGAAAACCATTGGCGATCAGTTCTTTCATATCACTATGTAAGTTTTAAAAATAGGGCAGTTACAATGTTTACAAATATAAGTATAAAAATAAAATTAAGCTGTAAAACAGAAATTCACTAATGTAGTTAGTTCGAAACAATAGAATTACACCGGTTTAAAAACATGGTATTTCAACAACAATAATTCAAAGATAAGAAACTTTTTTTAAACATCAAGTTTACCTTAATATTCCTTTCCAAGATGTCTTCAACATCACAGATGCACTCAACGAACATCACTTTAAAGCCTAGATTCTTACAGAAATAATCTTGGACCCGTTGCCGCATAGTTAATGTAGCGTGGGTTCCATCCAATACCTAAACATGACATTGGTTTCTTATTAAATTGTTCAATCATGTATAATGAAGATTTAATGGGCTCAATGAAGGAGAAAGACTTACTGCGATATCTCCTTCAGACTTGAGCCATTCTGTACAATCCTCCATGGCCTCCTTAGCACTCTGTTTGCGGATTTCATAAGCCTCTTCATTGTCAGCGCGGAACAAATCATGACTGTCGTACAACTCGATGTGCTTGCGGCGGTAGGAGCTAACACTGAATACTGCAACAAGACAATGATAGTAGTAGTATGAAGAAGGGAAATAATGAAAACACTGTGAAACCAAAATTAATCCTCACTAAAAGTGTTATTTACTGTATTCGTAAATTAAAAAGTGAAAATGAAGTATGGACAGTCTTTATATATATTAACTTCCTAGAATGTAGAACATCAACAACATATTCCCAAGAAAAATGAAAATTAAAGAATCCCAAAAATCCAGAGCAAATAACGACTCAAATATGAAGTAGTTTTTAATAATAGATAAATTTTTACATTGATTGGAAGAAAACAAAAGACCAAAACTGGTTTCCTGTCACCAAATATGATAACTTTATTTCTAATTTTAATTTAGCAGTAATTACATCTCTCATAATTGTATCACATTTTGATATTGTACAAATTATTTTGTTCGGTAGCCGATCAAATTGCTGCTGGTTCATTCTCATGGTATTTAGGAGAAGTTCTGTCAGTAAAGTAGATGAAGCACTTATAGACAACTGCTTTCTAATCATTCACATAACTTCCTTTAGTTAAATCTTTTATTAATATATTCAACATTTATTTACATACATATAAAATAGCTTTTTGTACTATGGAACGAATTATGTTATGACAATGTGTCGTCTCAAGCTAGGTACCAACATGACTAATAAAAAATCACTAAAATGAGTGTAGACAAACACGTCACTTGAATCAGCAACATGATTAAGTGTCTTGCTTTAGCTAATGCACTCGTATAAACCTGGCTTTAGGTAAAGCGTATAACTAACATATTGTCATCATCTTAAATTACATCTAAGGATATTATTTGTTTTAATTTTGTGTTGATTCCAAGAATAGTTTTGCTTTATTTATGTTTTGTTACAGTTTTATATATTTTATCTGAAGCAATGTTGAAGAAATAAAATTAATGCATTCTCACGTGTTACTTGATCCATATTGCATCAGGCGGGATATCGTGACAGTCAAGTGTTAATCGTATTGAGAGTAAGAGCTAGGATTCCATATCATATAGTTCAGTGATCTATGCAACTGCCTTATCAATTAGGTCACCTATTGTTCAGGAATATAACTCATTGTTTCCCTTAGATTACTTCATGCAAATTACTGAATACAATCCATCAGAACACAAAACTAGGCCTATAGATCTGGCTTCAAATCTACATTGTGTCACAATTTTGCTCCCATATTCCATTTAATTCCCCGCTTAATATTAGGATTTTAAAACAAGGTAATAATCTCAGAATTGCATATAATTTAATGATAACATAAATAATTCAATTAATAAATACCTTTTGATGTGTGGCCAGTAAAGTTAAGGTAACGACTCAACTTGTGGGCAAGAACGGTTTTCCCACGGCCTGGCAACCCCACCAAAGCCACGATAAGGGGTGCAAAATTAAAGCCAGCTGAAATTTTAAAGACACAAAATTAGTTTTACTTGTAGTTGAAAACTAAACATTACAATAAAGTTAACAAAAATCTATTTAAATAGCAACGCCAAACTGTTGAAATTAACAAGTCAAATTCGTGGCCTTTCAAAATGTTTCATACCAACTATAATATAGTTAATATTAGATAATATAGGTTATTTTAAAATGCACCATATTGATTATTTCTTTTTTTCTTCTTTTTTGTGTGCAGTTTAAAAATGAGAAACTTCATGGTCAGACCATAGTTTCAGAACAAGAACCCTAGCCAACAAACACTCTAATAATGTCAGGGGTCAAAGAACCTGATAGGAGAGAGGGATAGATCCAGCTAGGTATCTCAAAACCATTGTAAAATTACAATGTTTAGTGAAAATCACACACATGAAAAGAATATCCCTACATTCAGCTGTTATGTAACCTATAACAAATTCCCGATTTAACCGAGAAATTTCCAAATAAATCAATATTAAAAACAAAATTAGTTTTATCAATTTTGAATTAAATTATTTTTAATGTACAGTGAAATTAAACTATTTAGTTCAGCCTATGAAAGGAAGCATAGAATTACGAGGTAATGGGAATTATTCGGAGTAATAATTCAGCAATATTCAGTACCTACTAACAAAAATCTTAAATTATACCAAAATTAATCAATATTATGTACCGAGGAAGTCTGGGGAAAGGGATGGAGTTAGCCATGAGCTATTGTTGGAAGTCAAAGGTTTGGATTTCATGATCCTCCTGCAACTTATTCAATGTAAACAAATACATTGTCTAACCAAGCCTGTTTTTCTCAATAATCACTCTATCAATTTTGATAAAATTTCGTTTTTTCGAAAGTGGAATGTTTATCAAATTAAATTCAAGTTTTGTACTAAAACAGTTTATAAACGTCATCAAAGTAGTCACACAGACCTCTACAGCAAACACCAAATCATAGTTTTATCACAACTCATAAAATCACAGTATAAAGTATTAAACAATTCTGTAAAATATACGCTTCTACAGTAATTTATAAAATTTTCATATTAACAAACTTCTCAAACAATTCTAAAATACAGTGTGTGTGTGTGTGTATTTGGTAAAATATTGTAGCTAGAAGAGCTACACAAAAATAAAAAGACTACACACAAAGGAATTTAAAAAATCAAATCATAACTTTTCTAGTGAACATGATTGGGTTCAATACAGGAATAGTTGAGGACGCTCATCTTTGCAATAATCCGTTAACAATCATACATCCTTCCATAACAAATTGTCAGGAGCCCACTTTGACTGTAATGTAAAGCCTAGTTATTTTGAGAACGGTTGCGTCAGGACTTTGGCGGGACTCCAGTTAGGAATAATGTCGAGGTAAAAAGTTCGACGTCAAACAAAAGTAAAAATCAATCATTAAAGTGAAACGCGTACAATAAAGGATGGATTTATTTATAAAAACGAAAAGAAAAGATAATAATTGAAGACCTATACATAACAAAAGAAATGAGCATAGAATTGTTTATACGTTTCTCCGGCGTATGTATGGTTGCAGACTGTTAATTCACAGGGGCAGCGCAATTTTAATTTCTAGTATTGTAACTTCACTTCTGTATCAATAACTACTTTCAAATAAAACAAACAAATACAATGCACATTATAAAAACTATTTTTTCAATAATGGCGTTTATAAATAGCTAAAATTAGCGTCAAATCGCTTTAATTAATACCTAGGAAAGCAAAGTGACTTATTAATATTGTCCATTTAAAACTGTAAACAAGCGATACAAAAAAAATAAATGGTTTAGAAATTACATAATAGGTAATATGGTAGTAGTTTTATAGTAAAATACATTCTACTTTTTTAAAATAAAAATAACATAAATTGAAATTTCTAATTTTAAACTACACTAAAGTTTGAATCTTCGTTATTGAATGTTAAAAAAAAAAATTTTTTTTAACCACGATCTGCATTATACTAATAATTAACCGAATTTTCAGTTTGAGTATTCTGTACAATTACCAGTTAGAAAGGTGTGACCGACTTTTCTTTTTAAAAGGAAAAATAAATTCCACAAACTTCGCTTTGCAGATACGAGATGCGCAGTTTTTGAAGGAGAAAATGTGATTTCCAAAGTAGTTTCAACTTTAGAACTGTGTTTGTTTGTACAACACGTTTTTGGGCTCGAACCAAAAACAAATCTATTTCAATCATCAGACACTCATGCTTGAAGCTGCAGAAATATATAGCCTATGCCTTCATGCAAACTACTGGAATAGAATAGGCTACATTTATTTTCAAAAACCAGTAAGCTGGAAACTGGTTTTAAGTGAAAAAAAACTTGAGATTGGATAGTGTAATATAGTAAATAAATATTGGCTTTTTAATAAAAATCAGTATTTAAAATATACCTAGGTCATTAGAGTGTATTTTAGAATTATTAATGGAACACTACTTTCAAACAGAAATATTAACAATGTAGTGAACTTTCTCACATTCCCATCTCCAAAACAAACTACTAAGGTGAAGGGGAACTGAGCTCACTAGTTAGATAAGCGAACGCCCAAACCAACTGAGCCACACCGTTTACAGAAAATTAATTGGTTGTGTATAAAAGGTGCCTCACCTAATCAGTTTTTTCGGAATTTTTTTATTTTAAATTGCATTTATAAATTTAAATAGACGGTAAACTCCCCCAAGATCAAACCGTATTTGATTGAAATAGAATTTTTAATGAGGCCCTCTCAATTATCCCCTTACTTTTTTTTTCTTCTTGTGACTGGGTACATTAATTTTCGTTAATTTTTTTTACTTTTTACGAAATCAGTAATGCTGATTTTGAGAAATTAAATCTTGTAAACAGTTCAAGAGTAGAGTGTTTGGGTTTTGTTCACCGATCACTTGCGAGACAGCACTTTTGGGTGACAAATTCATTTTATTGGGGGGTCCTTCGGCTAGAGTGTAGTCGTTAGCCGACTCATAAAATCGTAATTTGCGTTTTGGTCTCACAACAGCTGCACTCAAATTTCACCTGTTTTAACACCTTGGACATTTGGTCAAAATATGCAAATAGTTGCATTTGGGCACATCAAAAACGTATACGCGATAACGATAAACTTGTTATCGTTTTTTTTTAACCGATCTCAAAACTTTAAATGTTAAACTAAACATTATTACGCTAATCTAATAAAGTTTTACATATATAAAAATGGCTGACCTTGTTTGTTGCTTTGCACGCTGTGTCTGATCTTCTCCTCTTCGCAACTATCCTTACGGTCGACTTTGAAACTTGTAGGCGCCATTGTACTCGATACGAGCTAAACTAAGCAAATAATATCTTCCCCGAAAGAAAGAAAATAATAAGCGAACCAAAAAAAAAAGAAAAGCAAAACGTTTCAACGAAGAAAAAATATAACTCTGTAACAACCCGAAGAGAAAAAAATATTGTTTAGAAAACTAAAAAGGAATCTGAGATCATGAATAACCTAAAGGACTACAACAAAAACAACAACAACAACTCTGAAAAGTGATCGGAAGATGTGTGACGTATAAAAGATTGTAAATCTGCCCTCATTCCACCAAGGGGAGTTCTAAAAACTATCAACGATGCCAGTGTTACCTTAATCCGGCTCCTAACTAAATATCTTTCAATACAAAAACTATGAAACAACTATCGTTGCCGCATAGTTCAAACACTGAAACACTGAACTCGGTCACAATTTAAAAAAAAAAGCCTATTTATAAACTGTTAGCTTGGCACTGTAACTACACAACCCACTGAAGCATCTACTATCCCACCGCTATGGCTGACTACTGGTTTTATTGTGAACTGAGCATCGATTTCCCCCACCACCGCCTCTTGGTTGGCGGAGTGGGGGGAACTATCTGTAATGTGATTGATTTCCCTTTATCTTATCAACAGGTTAACAAAAAAGAAACGATTGTTTTATAGGATTTTTGTAAATAAGATAAAGATATGTTGTAGTTGAGTTCGTTTCACGATAGAATGCGCTTGTATTTTACAAAAATAATTTTAAAAGAAATATAAATTGATAATAATTGTTTAAAATAACACAGCTAAGACGCAGTTTGAAAGCCCACGAGAATTGGACAGTTTGTGATAAAGTATACATAATTAGCTTTTATACAAGTAAATGGAAGACACATTGCACAGTTTTATCGGAACTGTCGCCATTTTGAAACTTGCCTTACGGTACCACATTAAATCATCGTATTAGTTTTACCGCCTACTAAACTTTAAATGTTGAAATCATAAATACATGACAGAGAAGAGTTGGTGTTGTTGGAGAACTGACATCTGAAATTTGTATCTAACTTAGTGTTTTATAGCCACAAGATATGAACAAAAAAGTTGTTTAAACGGCCGTCATTTACAAGAGGACACTAAAGTGAAGCTGACTTAGTGAGGGACGCTTTGTGGAAATCACTTTTTCAGTTTTCTGAAGTCATTAAGACCCGTCAAAAGTTGATAGTCGACATTTTTAGTGATTACGAAACACCCTGTACTTTGTATACTGGGGTAGTTTAACTTACAATTTTAATACAAAGCTCCTTGACTGGTCAACATTGTTTTCTAGAGTTGTTATACAGGGCGAGTTATAAGTCCCTCCCCCCCCTACTTTTTTATATGGTTTAAGTTAGGAAATTGAAACTCCGCATATCCATATTGGACCTAAATACGTTGGTTTTGATGCGCTCACTGACTGTCCTAGTCCAATGGGTGGACGGCACACAGGAAGTCGGGAGAAGAAAACCTTAAATGAGAGCAAAGGATTTGGGTTCTATTCAATTTTCCCATTTACTCCAATATGTACGGTTTTGTAAATCCGTCGAAATGGACTCTTTGCAGAAGTTTTCAAAATCTTACCTTATAGGCCATCGCATATCTCAAATAACAGACTGTTACAATCCTGTCATAATTTGTCAGCTGTTTTTATCACAATTGTATCTTTATCACAATATTTTCGTATCTAGCAAATTTATAAATAACAAACTGCAAAAAACATTGCACAAACTATCTGAATCTCCCACATCCCCAAAATGAAATAAAAATTAACCAAAACTAACACTAGGTAGTCGAAATGTGAAGATGAACTATGGACCACATCTTTGAGAAATACAATTATTTTAAAATAAAGTCTATAAACATGCTTTGCTTTAAAAGTAGATCAGATGTTTGTAAATTAAGGACATTAACAGCCCCGTGGCTGATTCGACCTTTCCTAACGTTCGTTTGATTGCTTAGAGACTACATTTGGTAAAATGATGGCCAAAATAAGCTCAAATTCCTAAAATTGATTAAAATCAGATTTATGCGTTTGGGCTTAGACGACAGATATCATTTCAAAAAAGTTGTTTCGGGACTCGGGGGGGGGGGGGGATTCTAGTAAACATTCTACCTGTTGCGGTCTCCCTTGTGGAATCAACCTGATTTTAAAATATGTGGCTTGTATACGTGAAAGTGTTAAGACGCGAGAGGTAATCGTTAATAGCCTATACATTTTAAATTGCGACGAGTGCATCTAGCGGACATCCAAACGATTTTGATGAAATTTAATTTTTACTATATTTTATTCATATATATAAAACTCAAAATATGAGAATAAGCCCATTTGGGTAAAAATACAAACCACAAAATGTTTCAAATCAATTAAATAGATTTTAATTGATTTTAAACACTTATCGAGTGACATTAAATAAAACGAGACGTAGATTCGAACCCAGATATCAAGTTTTGTAAACTGGTACTTTACAATTAGATATCTTGTCTAACAAAATCTTTATTAGAACCTATTGAGTTTTCCCATTACTTTCAATTTTGGTAATTATTTTTACTGTTGGTACCGGTTTCTTGGAGGCTTGCAGTACAGAATAGTACAGGAAGAGTAAAAGAAAATATTTATTTCTCTTTACCATAAGTCACATCATAAGTTCCAACACAGTCACATAATAATTAATTGGGACAATAATTGTATTGCCGATTGTTGGGAAAACAATTCCGTTTTAATTTCGAATACTTTTTTAATCTTTGTAAATTCTATAATTTTTTTTGTTGGGGCTGAAATATTTTGTAACAAAAAATAACCAAAAAAAAAATGTAAATTACATAGTCTCATAGATTAAACAAAGACCAGCCGGCCGACGAGGAACTATTTTTGTGAGCGGATTTCCTTTACGAAACGGAAATATCTGTTTAAAATCAGCAGTTCCCAGCAGTGCGTTGAGATTCAGTCTAGTATAATAGTAGCTTTGATTAATTATAGGTTAGGAATTCATGACTACAATCTTAAGCTATAAGTTATAAAATAGTTTTGTGCTTACTTGATTTAAACTTATCCATCGCTCCTTAAACTTTCTGGCTCACATTATACATAGCTCAGTACCGACACCAGCTAGTTCCAACTTATAAATGTTTTTACTTCAACAAGGGTAGTGCCTTCTCCCTCCCTTCCAACCAATCAAGGCCGACTTTCTTTTGTTGTCATTCCTACAACAAAACCTTTGTCATTTAGACCTAATCGGTAGATTAATGAGATGGTTTGAGAAAGGACTCTGATCCTACTATGTTTATCTGATTGTTAACAATTGTATCAGAGAGTAGGTAGCTTAATATTTAAAGTTTACAACTAGAAAAGTTTCATATAGGCTTTTGTTTTGTGATTGCTTATTACAAAGTGAAATGACTTCTTCAAAATGTTTTTAAGGTTGTTTGCTACTCGTAAGACACCTTTAATTAGCATGAATTTTAGTAAATTTCTTTATAGAGGAAAAAATGGTGTGGTAGTAATCTAGAATATCCCAAACTCAGCCAATTACATAGAATAATTGGCAAAAAAAAAAATTGAACTTAGACTTTTTTCACTTTTTTATTGAAACAACCAATCTGACTTTCGGTTCTTTTCATTTGGTTTTGGGGATGTGTGAGTAAGAAAATCTGTGCAATGTTTGTGCACCTTATATTTTGTTCTAGTTTTTAAAAACCTAACAGACGGAAAATGAAGCATTTTTGAATTTATAGAAACTTGTTTCCTTATTTTGATGTACAGAACCACTTCCTAAAATCAGACTGATCGTAAAAAATCAGATATATAAATTTTTTTTTAAACGATTCTAGGAGTAAGGATGGAAACACATTTTGGTTTGACTGGAAAGCTCATTTCATATGAAAATTTACTACTAGCAAGACTCACATTTGTCTGAGTAGCCTACTAAAAGGCGCCTTAACTAGAAGTTTCGCATTTGATTGCAAGTAATTAGACAAATATAAATCACGTTTACATTGAATGGACACTACTGTATTCTAAACACGCAAGACTTTGGCAAGGGACGAGTAGGCCTAAGTTGTATCGACATGTTACATAAGCGGTAGAGGCCTACAGAGTTTAAAATACATTCGTAAAAATCGAAACGTGAGCCAGAGTTTACCAGGATTGTCTGATATGTCAATGAATATTGTTTTTTATCAAAATTAGTTTTTATTTTATAACATAGTCTTCTTATAACTGAACACACAATGTCCAACGGCTTTTCGAGTGCCCTTAATACATCCAGAAAACACAATTTCAAGAAGTACATATAGACAGGTGTTTGTTTGTTCCAACGACCCTATATCTTCATGTTTCTAAAGAGAAAATAATCGCAACAGGTTTAATCTGGAGTGGATGAGAGAGCAATTTGTAACACAATCCATGGGACGGATCAGAGACCTCATTACACTACTTTAACTTTTCATCAGTTTCCTTGATTGTTTTAACACGAAATTTTCGTTTTCCCATTGCAGCGAAGAATCACAGACATATCCGCTTTCGAATGTCGTCAAACATATTTTCTTTTACAGATCTTTTTAAAACGTTTTGTGTATATCTAAACAGGATGACAAACGCTAACGATAAAATTAAAATTGCGATTTGAGGAGTACCATATCAAAATGACTGACTTATAAAACACCCCTCTTACACCAGGCTCGCCTTTCTCTCATCCTGTAAATATGTCATGCCCGTTTGCACTCATCCAAAACTCGGGTTCCAAACCTAGCTGGCTGTTTAAATAAACCACCATATCACTAACTCCACTTGCCCTGACTTCATTTAGCTCTTTATCAGATCGTACTAAGGTTATACAGACCTGACATAGTACAGAATCTGACTGTCTAAATAAACCACCATTTCACTAACTCCACTCGCCCTGACTTCATTTAGCTCTTTATCAGATCGTACTAAGGTTATACAGACCTGACACAGTACAGAATCTGACTGTCTAAATAAACCACCATATCACTAACTCCACTCGCCCTGATTCATTTAGCTCTTTATCAGATCGTACTAAGGTTATACAGAGCTGACACAGTACAGAATCTGACTGTCTAAATAAACCACCATATCACTAACTCCACTCGCCCTGATTCATTTAGCTCCTTATCAGATCGTACTAAGGTTATACAGACCTGACACAGTACAGAATCTGACTGTCTAAATAAACCACCATATCACTAACTCCACTCGCCCTGATTCATTTAGCTCCTTATCAGATCGTACTAAGGTTATACAGACCTGACACAGTACAGAATCTGACTGTCTAAATAAACCACCATATCACTAACTCCACTCGCCCTGATTCATTTAGCTCCTTATCAGATCGTACTAAGGTTATACAGACCTGACACAGTACAGAATCTGACTGTCTAAATAAACCACCATATCACTAACTCCACTCGCCCTGATTCATTTAGCTCCTTATCAGATCGTACTAAGGTTATACAGACCTGACACAGTACAGAATCTGACTGTCTAAATAAACCACCATATCACTAACTCCACTCGCCCTGATTCATTTAGCTCCTTATCAGATCGTACTAAGGTTATACAGACCTCACACAGTACAGAATCTGACTGTCTAAATAAACCACCATATCACTAACTCCACTTGCCCTGACTTCATTTAGCTCTTTATCAGATCGTACTAAGGTTATACTGACTTGACACAGTACTGAATCTGACTGTCTAAATAAACCACCATATCACTAACTCCACTCGCCCTGACTTCATTTAGCTCTTTATCAGATCGTACTAAGGTTATACAGAGCTGACACAGTACAGAATCTAACTGTCTAAATAAACCACCATTTCACTAACTCCACTCGCCCTGACTTCATTTAGCTCTTTATCAGATCGTACTAAGGTTATACAGACCTGACACAGTACAGAATGTGACTGTCTAAATAAACCACCATATCACTAACTCCACTCGCCCTGACTTCATTTAGCTCTTTATCAGATCGTACTAAGGTTATACTGATTTGACACAGTACTGAATCTGACTGTCTAAATAAACCACCATATCACTAACTCCACTCGCCCTGACTTCATTTAGCTCTTTATCAGATCGTACTAAGGTTATACAGAGCTGACACAGTACAGAATCTGACTGTCTAAATAAACCACCATTTCACTAACTCCACTCGCCCTGACTTCATTTAGCTCTTTATCAGATCGTACTAAGGTTATACTGATTTGACACAGTACTGAATCTGACTGTCTAAATAAACCACCATATCACTAACTCCACTCGCCCTGACTTCATTTAGCTCTTTATCAGATCGTACTAAGGTTATACTGACTTGACACAGTACTGAATCTGACTGTCTAAATAAACCACCATATCACTAACTCCACTCGCCCTGACTTCATTTAGCTCTTTATCAGATCGTACTAAGGTTATACAGAGCTGACACAGTACAGAATCTGACTGTCTAAATAAACCACCATTTCACTAACTCCACTCGCCCTGACTTCATTTAGCTCTTTATCAGATCGTACTAAGGTTATACAGACCTGACACAGTACAGAATCTGACTGTCTAAATAAACCACCATTTCACTAACTCCACTCGCCCTGACTTCATTTAGCTCTTTATCAGATCGTACTAAGGTTATACAGACCTGACACAGTACAGAATCTGACTGTCTAAATAAACCACCATATCACTAACTCCACTCGCCCTGACTTCATTTAGCTCTTTATCAGATCGTACTAAGGTTATACAGACCTGACACAGTCCTGAATCTGACTGTTTAAATAAACCACCATATCACTAACTCCACTCGCCCTGACTTCATTTAGCTCTTTATCAGATCGTACTAAGGTTATACAGACTTGACACAGTACTGAATCTGACTGTCTAAATAAACCACCATATCACTAACTCCACTCGCCCTGACTTCATTTAGCTCTTTATCAGATCGTACTAAGGTTATACAGACTTGACACAGTCCTGAATCTGACTGTTTAAATAAACCACCATATCACTAACTCCACTCGCCCTGACTTCATTTAGCTCTTTATCAGATCGTACTAAGGTTATACAGACTTGACACAGTCCTGAATCTGACTGTCTAAATAAACCACCATATCACTAACTCCACTCGCCCTGACTTCATTTAGCTCTTTATCAGATCGTACTAAGGTTATACAGACTTAACACAGTACTGAATCTGACTGTCTAAATAAACCACCATATCACTAACTCCACTCGCCCTGACTTCATTTAGCTCTTTATCAGATCGTACTAAGGTTATACAGACTTGACACAGTCCTGAATCTGACTGTCTAAATAAACCACCATATCACTAACTCCACTCGCCCTGACTTCATTTAGCTCTTTATCAGATCGTACTAAGGTTATACAGACTTGACACAGTCCTGAATCTGACTGTCTAAATAAACCACCATATCACTAACTCCACTCGCCCTGACTTCATTTAGCTCTTTATCAGATCGTACTAAGGTTATACAGACTTGACACAGTCCTGAATCTGACTGTCTAAATAAACCACCATATCACTAACTCCACTCGCCCTGACTTCATTTAGCTCTTTATCAGATCGTACTAAGGTTATACAGACTTGACACAGTCCTGAATCTGACTGTCTAAATAAACCACCATATCACTAACTCCACTCGCCCTGACTTCATTTAGCTCTTTATCAGATCGTACTAAGGTTATACAGACTTGACACAGTCCTGAATCTGACTGTCTAAATAAACCACCATATCACTAACTCCACTCGCCCTGACTTCATTTAGCTCTTTATCAGATCGTACTAAGGTTATACAGACTTGACACAGTCCTGAATCTGACTGTCTAAATAAACCACCATATCACTAACTCCACTCGCCCTGACTTCATTTAGCTCTTTATCAGATCGTACTAAAGTTATACATACTTGACACAGTCCTGAATCTGACTGTTTAAATAAACCACCATATCACTAACTCCACTCGCCCTGACTTCATTTAGATCTTTATCAGATCGTACTAAGGTTATACTGACTTGACACAGTACTGAATCTGACTGTTTAAATAAACCACCATATCACTAACTCCACTTGCCCTGACTTCATTTAGCTCTTTATCAGATCGTACTAAGGTTATACTGACTTAACACAGTACTGAATCACGTAGTCAGGTTGAAGGGAATCAGATATTAACTTATAGCATTGGTTATGTAATGTATTCTTACTGCAAGAAGAAGCGTCGTGTCAATTTCACTTAGATTATGTTGCATCGAGGCAGAGTCTTGAAGACCTTGGAAAGAAAGTTGACTACAGTATGTTGTAATTCACTGTTGGATGATTACGTATCGATTCCATAAGCTGTTTATTACAAGGTGTAATAGGTGTCGATTTCATAATTTAAAGTGATTAAATAAAGTTTAGTAGTGGAATTAAAGTCTCCCTACTGTAATTAAAATTGCCTTATCTACGTTTTACAATGTCTGGTACATTCCTCACGTAACTAAGTCGCAGTTATAGTGTTCTTGGGACTTGTACAGTTTCGGCCTCCGTTTTTTGACTGGTCATCCCACGAAGAGTGATGACGATTGAAATTGAATATTTCTAAAATAAATTCACCAATAGATTTTTATTTTTTTTAACTTGTGCAGCCCATTTGTTGAAGTTCTATAAAAAGGTAAAGCTTATTTTGATTCTGAGCCATAGACTCTGTTCTCAGAACTTATTCTTTCGTAGAGACAGTGACGGATTTAGACTTGTCATAATAGCAGTCAAAGAAGACAAAGTGACGATGCTTTTTGGTTGACATCGGGTTATTTTCAGTTAATTTATTCTTAAATGGCAACCTTTGTTTTGTTCCAAATTAGGTGATCAGGTTAAAGTTATTTAATAGGTGAAAGCTTTTACCTTTACCACTATGCTAAACATTAAGATTGTACATTGACCAATGAAGAAACGCTTCAAATCAATTTAAAACAGTACTACGAGCAACGGGTTCACTAGGTTATTTAATTTGACAAGAAATACAAAACTTTAGAAACACTGAAAGTTATTGGTGTTGTAGTCAAATAAGGAGTTATTTTTCATCGATACCTTCAATACAAATAAAAACATTGGTTATTAAAATAACAAAATATCTTTTATTTTAACCAATTTTATATCCCCACCTATACGTAGTATAGAGAAACTTTGTAATAGGTCAAAAAATCATTGTCAAAATTTTCGAGGATATTTTGAGGGCCTTTAAGTCTGTAATCATGCCCGTCTGTCGTATGGACCAAATCGTTGGACCAATTTCAGTATACGGACATGTTTCAGCCATATTTATGGACTCTTTATTTAGGGGTAGGTGTCACCAAAAAAAAACCCCCAATAAATTACGATTTTCTTAAAATTGGCTAACGATTTTGATCAAATTTTGCTCAATAAGGACCCTAAAATGTCGCCATCTTAAAAATAAACAATCAGTTCGATATCGGTAAAAAAAACCCCCCAATAAAATCAGCCTTGTAGATGTTTTAGATTTTAGTGAAATGTAAAGATAAATGTAGGTCGTTCTTGAAATCAATTAAACTTTGACTAAAATACTTTCATATAGAGGTTATAAAATAATTGTATATATTTCCATCGGGGTTTTTTTTAGGTTAACCCTCATCCATAGTGTGTTCATATTTTGCCAGTGAATATCACCTCAATCCCATACTTATTAAAAACGAAAAAGTTATTTTAAAAATTTTAACTCGACCTTCAGGAGCAAGAAAAAATATAACGGGAGATTCAAAATAATAGTTGGTTTCTTGGGGCTTGAAGGAAACGTCACATGTTTAAAACAGTTGTAGGTAGAACCACGTATGTATAGCGATGTAAAAGGTCTCCACTCGCTTCGCTCATTACCGTGTTTCGGAACTGAGAGCCTCGTGTTGGTGACGCGGTCTTCGTAACTTCTTGAGAGGTTGGGTTTAAATTTACATTTTGAACAATAACTTCTATAATTTTATCCCTAGAGATACTATTACATGTAAAATTGAAATTTGCACATTCTTATCTAATTTAGTGTGTTAATGGCAAAATGGCAGAAATTTTGATATTTTAAATTATATTTTGGTTAAATTTTAATATTGACCATCTGACATTGGTTCTCTTGGTCCCTCACACACTTCTTCTATACTACAATACTGCATAGGTACTTTAGCAGCGTCTTCTTATCATGTAAATCAGGCACATCCGGTTATAACGGAAGTGACACATCTCTGTTTGGCATTATTGTTTTGTTTCCGGAAGTCGGTACTTTGCATTATTAACAAGTAAACACTTAACTGTGTAAATATATATATATATATATATATTACTCAAAAATTTGCTGAGATGGCATAACTCCTAATTTCCTCAGTAATTATAATAATATTTGGAAAGAAATAACCTATGTAGATGTCTAGTGTCACTGATCTTCCTCAAATATTGGTTATTACTTATTACAAAACGATTCATTTGTTTAAAAGTAAAATATTATTATAGGAACAAAAAATAATATAATAAACCAAACCTAAAAATAAACATACAATCAACCTGTCGTCGCTGCTCTATAGTCCAAACGTGTAGAACGGTTTTAATCAAATTTTGTATGTGGGGGATATTTTGGGTTGTGTCCGCCGAGGCGGCCAGTGGCCTGAGCTCAGCATTTCCAGTTGACGAGGGTCAGAAGGGTTTGACAACTCTAGAGGCATTCCTGCTACTACATTCCATCGCTCCCAGAACTCTTATACATGTTGCTAACTGACACTCTGCCTGAATGTTTATTTTTGTCAATGGTACGTAGGCCAACAATCTTAGATTTATGGTAGAATTAACAGGATAAAACATGTTCCGATAAATCTTTTCGGTAAAAGTGTAAAAACAATATCTGTTTTAAGCTTTGAATTAATGTTTTTTTTTTTTTTTTAATTCAAAATTTTTAAAACTAAGTAAGGTGACTAAAACATGACAATTTCAAAGCAAACCTAACCTATCGTGGGTTATCATAGAAATCTCTTATAGCAGACAAAGTCCCTCTCATTGGAAATCCTCTAGGCTTTGCCAAACCATCCCTAACCCTTTTTTACTGAAGACGCAACGCTCAGCGGAAAGCAGCCATATTTTGTCCATATCTTTTGATTTTTTTAATAAGTAAAATTTGAGGGTAGGGCCCATATTAAACACAAAATTACGGTTTCCTCAAAGTTAGCTATAGGGATTTTTGTTCTATTTTTCTGAACTCGGTTTTGTGAGTTATGGGTAAAATACTACAAAATCGACCGTGAGGCTGTTATAAAAACTTAATTTCTCAAAATCGGCTGAAATTTTACTGAATTTCAGTAATGGACCCAAACCCGTGTTGAGATTTACGTTCCTGACACAAGTGAAGCATGTTTTGGCCCTTAGGTTATTTAAATATTTGTTTTTTGTTTTTTTTACAAAAAATAGTGTTCGTTATGTTTTTTCATTTCTCTTAAGGGGAGTCGGGTGGCTCAAAATGAAAGAAATATTGATTTTTGCTTTTTCCCATTTTTTTTTTGTTCTGTGTCTCTTCAGGATTAATTTAAGACCTTATTTATTGAAACCCGTTGGAGTCAAACTAGATTTATAAGCATTTGTTTAAGTTTGTGCACGAACAGTTTTTAGGAAATGTCATGTGTTATCTATGTTTATTATAATAGACCAAGTTTCATATGATTTAGTTCTTTGTGGCTTACTTTTTGAATACTTAACTAGAAAACTTGTATTACAAGCTCTAATAATTTTCTAAAGCTTGTTCATTATTTGTATACGATATGCTATTTGTTGAAGAAAACACTTTTTGTTTTCTTCAAATAGTTATCCAAAAACAATTAAACAAAATTGGAGAATGTGCGGCTGAAGTTCAAGTCTTTTTGTTTTCCAAAACTATTTTTCAAATATATCAGAGCCGTTGACCCATTCTTTTTTTTAACTAGGAAAGTACAATTTATTTTTGTGTATACTTTTTTCTAGACACATAAAAGGTAATACTTCGATTTTTTTCAGAACTAGCGATACCTAGTGGTGAACCGATGAACCTTTTAGGGGTCGTTAATGTAACTACGGGGTAGGATAGGCAATCTGACATCACTCAAGTGTTGAATAACTAACTATACCTATGTCAGTCCCTTGATCAAGGTTTGGTACCGAAGGTTGTGGGTTCGACACAAGGTTTTTCTTTACAGTTTGGTTCACTCCAACCTGTGGTACGGCGGTGGTTAGCTTGAGTGGAAGTTTACGGGGTTGGTTTGAAAACACCAATTTTACAAGTTGTAAATTTTTTCAGTAAAAAAAAAAAAAAAACCATATAATCGATGCATTTTTGTAACCTATGTATTAGAGTGTATCAAGAATGTGTCACCTATGTAACATTTTATGGTGCTGGATTGTTTTAAAGTAAGTGTAAATACATTGTAACCTAACCTAATCTAATGTTTTAACTTTAAACACGATTTCTGAAAAACAGCGTTTTATCTTACAAATTTACCTTTTTCCCATGAACCATAAAAAAATATCTTTATATATTTTGTATGTCACACTTAGCTAATCATTTTGTATGTTGGGTTATTTATTATATCTTATAGATTATTAAAAAAAAAAAAAAATTGTTACCAAAAAGCGGGTTAAAAACATCTAAATTTCAAAATACAGAACAAAAAATTTAAAGACATAATTTATTTTATCCAAACATACAAAATGACCTCCCAAGTATGACAAATAAAACAAAACAAAATTTATAAAGATATCTTTTATGGTTACATTACCAGTATAGTACTATCCGATTCCCCTTAATTGACAAATACGGCACTGACATTTAGTTTTGGCCTGTCGCATTATACCTTTCTGCCGTAACTATAAACCTTGTGCCAGTGCAACCAGATGACCTCGAGGTGTCCTTGATACGGTTCATGTTACATGTGTTCCTGTTAAATTACTTATGTAAGCATCTATCGATTATATCAGAGGTAGTGCCAAATATAAGTTGAGCTATTTATACATTGATACTCGTAACATAATCGATATGTAATCTCGACCTGATGTAACAACTATAGCAATTACACTGTATCGGATCAGAAGTCAATTGCTTTAAAATGACTTTTTTTTATTGTGTAAGTTCGATGTGTCTAGTGTAATGTAGGCTTATTAAGTAAGAAAAGTAATTTTTAAGACGAAGAACCCATTGCTGTCATTTTTTTGCGGAAAAAAAAGAATTATGACAGCGCTAAAATTCCCATATCGCGTGTCAATAGGATGGTCCAATCGTCTAAACCTGTTTACTTTACCCACATACATGTAATGTTATGGGAGGGGTCTAAAATTCCCATAACCGCGTTTCAATAGGATGGTCCAATCGTCTAAACCTGTTTACTTTACCCACATACATGTAATGTTATGGGAGGGGTCTAAAATTCCCATATCGCGTGTCAATAGGATGGTCCAATCGTCTAAACCTGTTTACTTTACCCACATACATGTAATGTTATGGGAGGAGTCTAAAATTCCCATACCGCGTGTTAATAGGATGGTCCAATCGTCTAAACCTGTTTACTTTACCCACATACATGTAATGTTATGGGAGGAGTCTAAAATTCCCATACCGCGTGTCAATAGGATGGTCCAATCGTCTAAACCTGTTTACTTTACCCACATACATGTAATGTTATGGGAGGAGTCTAAAATTCCCATACCGCGTGTTAATAGGATGGTCCAATCGTCTAAACCTGTTTACTTTACCCACATACATGTAATGTTATGGGAGGAGTCTAAAATTCCCATACCGCGTGTTAATACGATGGTCCAATCGTCTAAACCTGTTTACTTTACCCACATACATGTAATGTTATGGGAGGAGTCTAAAATTCCCATACCGCGTGTCAATAGGATGGTCCAATCGTCTAAACCTGTTTACTTTACCCACATACATGTAATGTTATGGGAGGAGTCTAAAATTCCCATAACCGCGTGTCAATAGGATGGTCCAATCGTCTAAACCTGTTTACTTTACCCACATACATGTCATGTTATGGGAGGGCTCTAAAATTCCCATACCGCGTGTTAATAGGATGGTCCAATCGTCTAAACCTGTTTACTTTACCCACATACATGTAATGTTATGGGAGGAGTCTAAAATTCCCATACCGCGTGTTAATAGGATGGTCCAATCGTCTAAACCTGTTTACTTTACCCACATACATGTAATGTTATGGGAGGAGTCTAAAATTCCCATACCGCGTGTTAATAGGATGGTCCAATCGTCTAAACCTGTTTACTTTACCCACATACATGTAATGTTATGGGAGGAGTCTAAAATTCCCATACCGCGTGTTAATAGGATGGTCCAATCGTCTAAACCTGTTTACTTTACCCACATACATGTAATGTTATGGGAGGAGTCTAAAATTCCCATACCGCGTGTTAATAGGATGGTCCAATCGTCTAAACCTGTTTACTTTACCCACATACATGTAATGTTATGGGAGGGGTCTAAAATTCCCATACCGCGTGTTAATACGATGGTCCAATCGTCTAAACCTGTTTACTTTACCCACATACATGTAATGTTATGGGAGGGGTCTAAAATTCCCATAATCGCGTGTCAATAGGATGGTCCAATCGTCTAAACCTGTTTACTTTACCCATATACATGTAATGTTATGGGAGGGGTCTAAAATTCCCATAACCGCGTGTCAATAGGATGGTCCAATCGTCTAAACCTGTTTACTTTACCCACATACATGTAATGTTATGGGAGGAGTCTAAAATTCCCATACCGCGTGTTAATAGGATGGTCCAATCGTCTAAACCTGTTTACTTTACCCACATACATGTAATGTTATGGGAGGAGTCTAAAATTCCCATACCGCGTGTTAATAGGATGGTCCAATCGTCTAAACCTGTTTACTTTACCCACATACATGTAATGTTATGGGAGGAGTCTAAAATTCCCATACCGCGTGTTAATAGGATGGTCCAATCGTCTAAACCTGTTTACTTTAGCCACATACATGTCATGTTATGGGAGGGCTCTAAAATTCCCATACCGCGTGTTAATAGGATGGTCCAATCGTCTAAACCTGTTTACTTTACCCACATACATGTAATGTTATGGGAGGAGTCTAAAATTCCCATACCGCGTGTTAATAGGATGGTCCAATCGTCTAAACCTGTTTACTTTACCCACATACATGTAATGTTATGGGAGGAGTCTAAAATTCCCATACCGCGTGTTAATAGGATGGTCCAATCGTCTAAACCTGTTTACTTTACCCACATACATGTAATGTTATGGGAGGAGTCTAAAATTCCCATACCGCGTGTTAATAGGATGGTCCAATCGTCTAAACCTGTTTACTTTACCCACATACATGTCATGTTATGGGAGGGCTCTAAAATTCGATGTCGGCTTTTATTGCGGAAGTGCAACGCTCTACAGCCCAAACGCGTAAGCAAATTTTAATGAAATTCTGGTAGGTGGACAAATTTTAGTCATATCTCATGACTATATTTCATTGCGGGTAGTTTTCATAAGAAAATAAAAGATTCGAGCGTGTGTTAACACCACACGACTTAGGTACATATAGGGAATATTTGTATGAAGTCGAAATTGTTTAGGCTGGAGTTTAAATTGTACAGACAGACAGGCGTGTGAAATTAAAGGTGTCCTTGATTTCACCTATGGACCCTAATAAAGAGAAATCATTGATAATTTAATGTCTATTGAATTGTTTGTTTTAAATCTAATAAAAACTGTTTTAAAAACTTATACGTTACGCATTTATCATTGTGTAGTTAAATTAAGTTGTATTTTTGTCTGTTTAGGATTGGTTACGACACTTACAAACGAATGCGTGATATTATAAAAAACAAAAAAATTATGTCTTCTCAAAATCGGCTCCAATGATTTTGATCAGATTTTACTCAAGGGTAGCCTCGAAGAACGCAAACACAACTTATTGATCATCAACTTTCCAAAAAATATCAAATCATCGGTCATGGAACTGTAGGCTACTTAATTTCTCATAATCGTCTCTGCTGATTTCGTTCAAATATCGTGCAAAAAAGCAAATTAAAAAGTAATACGGTTCAGGACAAATTGACGAAAAACAAAAATGAAATCTAAGGTCTTTAAAAGATTCATTTACTCCAAGGACGTGTTTATGACATAAGCAAAGCAAATTTTCACTCTTATTTATTTTCACTTTTCGAGTGACAACTAACGAAATGATTTTTTGATTCCGAGGAAAGTTTGTGCAAGTTTTTATCGCCCCTTTTCTTGTGGTCTCTCTTAAAGTAATTGTTGTTCTTTTGACGCTATTGGAGTATTCAAGGACCAAGGAGTCTTTATTTTATGTTCTTTCCTTCCTTTTTTTTTTTCACAAGCCAATGATTGCTTTAAAAGGGGAAAACTGAAGAGAAGCCGTGACTTCTTGAGAGTCAATCAAATTCCAGAATCAGGTGACACTGGTGGTCTCATGTATGATGTAACTGGTCTACGTCATTTGTTATCTAATTTTATTACCACTTATCTATGAAAGGTTCTGTTTGTCCCATATTGAGGGTGGTTGACCAAACATCTCGTGTTCTTACATAAACGAATGTTATGTAACTCGGGCGTTTCCTCTACATAACAGTTGCTTTCTTCTTATTTCTGTTGTTTAAGAGCGAACAACTTCTCAGCGTTTTGTTATGAAGAACATAAAATAAAGACCTCTAGTCCTCGGAGAACAAAGGAAAGGTGAAAGAGAGAGATTGTAGAACCAACAAAGTACCTCGCGATTGCCACTCTCACAGCCCAAGAGGTACCCTGGTGCCGGGTTATTTCCGACGTTTTACAAGCAGAAAGGGTTGACCAGGGTTATATCCGACGATTTTTTACATTTGACAACGTTGCATATTCCAAACATAGTAAAAACATGATTCATATATATTATTACAAGAGATGCTCTCTCAGCATCTTGTCACTATAACACGAAACAATGTCATCTATACTATAAAAATATAGAATCATTCAGATTTTAAATCATTGAGTTATGTGTTGTGCTCGTGTCAAGTTGGTTAGGTTAGGTTAGTAGGACATAATAAGTAAAAACAAACTATGGCGAGACTTAACCCTGTTCTACGTTGTGCAACGTTGCCAGATATACAAACAATAACCTGGACTACGTGTTTATCAAAACCATCGGAAATGATACAGGTCAACTCCTTCTACTTGAAAACAGTTGGAAATAACACATAACCGGTACTCCAGTAGGATCTACACATTGTCTTCATCTAGTTTTGGAATCTTTCGTATCTTGACTAACAAAAGTCATTTCAGTAATTGTCAATCAAAAAACGTATAAAATTATCATGAAACGTGTTAACCAGATTATTTATTTAAAATTATGCCATTACAAAATGAGTTACGAGTACTCTTAATCTGGGGGTTGAAAAGTTCAATATTCCGTAACTCTTGCATTGACTAAGTTATACAACTCTTGTGTGCACAACACAAATAATGCTTTAAACTAAATCTAAACTATTTGGATATTTAATATCTTAAAAACCAATGAAACGTTTATGATAAGCGATGTATGACTGTGATAGACAATTGACGATGGTTTGTTTGTAAAAATATTATATTTATATTCATTGTGGTTAATAAAAGTTGTTTCGTTCGCAGTTCCGAATTATGGCCTTCAATGAATTTTGTGTTTTTTCGTTGCTCAATTTTGGCCGGTTGTATTCTTGGTCTGAAAGATGTCTTCACAACACCTGAATCAATAAATAAAAATTTTATTTCCACTCACAAATGGTTGTGAGATAGAATATTACGCTGTTTTTTATCACTATACACTTAATTTTCTTCCTGGGTTTAAAATGTGATGCTGCCTGTTTGGATGATTTTAATTGCCAACACCCTTTCATATCCTTTTCTTATCAAGTGGTAGTTGTTCTTCTCGTTACATATAATGATAATTCTGTCACTGATCATGTAATGTGTATATCATCTTATAAATTTGGAATTTGGGTGAAAATGAACGCCGTCATTCAAAAAATTAAAAGGACCCAAACTTGCTTTACTTGTGTCAGCCTAAGTTGTATTTCACTAAAATCGCGCTGTCAAGGTTTATTTATGTGTTTTGTCAATCATTCCTGAACCCTAATATTTTTGTTCTTGCGATTTTGCTACACGGATTTGGGTCATTAATCTTCATATTTCACTAAAATTTAAACGAAATCAGTAGAGCCGTTGTTGAGAGATTTCGTATTTTCAAACAGCTCCATCGCAGATTTTATGTTTTTGGAGAAACGTCGACAAGTACTTTTTATTTAGGTCCTTAGAGATTAAACTTAACAAAATTGTTAAAGACGATTTTGAAAAAATCGTAAGTTTGTGTTTTGTGGCAGATAACGCCAAATATTGAGTTATCATTTAAATGAAAAATATCCCCAGAGATGTGGCAAAAATAAACACACATACAAAATTTCATTAAAATCGGTCCATGTATTTGAGTTACATACACGAACGACTCGGGGGACTTAAAAACGAATTTATCTACAAACACGCAATATTAATTGTTTGACCCGTCATATAATATCTCTACTAACTGTAGAGTCCAATGGGAGAAAGTAAAATTAAATTGACTTTGAAAACATAATATACCATTTCATTTCCCTCGATACCAAATACATTTTATCCAAGTCTTCTAAGGTTACAGTTTTTTTCGAGATTGACACACCCTGTATTCATAACTACAAAACCTTGCCAATGTCTGTATACATTGTTCTCCACGTGGTGCCCCATTAATTAAACACAATTGAAATGCGTTCTACAAGCTTAGGCTCCAGTCAGACTAGGCCAGACACAATACTCAAGCTGTCTGACCGTTGACATCTAGGAAATAATCCGGTGTCCCTTCATGGGAACACCAACGCCTGAGACCATGAAATTCGAGGGCTAGGAGTCTTTATTTTATACTTTTTTTACTTTCTTTTCAAAGAAAAAGCGGAAAACAAAGACGACTGAATGATTCCCCAAGGTATGTTAGAATCGTAGTCCCATACACAATACTCTCACCCGCCTTGTAAAAAAAAAAGGAAGAAAATATCATAAAATAAAGACCCCTATCTTTCAAATACTCTAATAGCGTCAGGGTCGGAAAAGAAGAAGAGAGAGATGAAAGAGAGGGATCTAACCTAAGACTACATGGGAAAAGGATGATCTCAAAGTTCCCACACTTAAAGAATTCATCAAACAACGTAAGACAAAACTTACATATCTTTCCCAATAGTGCATCTTGGCGATGTTGATACTCCTTGTTCATAGTTACGAGGATTTTGTCCGAGTATTTTAATACGAAGCCGAGGATTTTAATATTCGGACTCTTCCGAGGATTTTGATACTCGGAATCACCGAGTATTTTAATTCGAACTCACACATCACTAGTGCATCTGTCATCAATGGTAGTCTACTAGATCCCGCTCTCGGTGTTTGAACTCCCGTATATTAGTTAAATACACGCATAACTATTGGTTCGTGCTTACACTCCTGTTCTTGTATAAATATCATTAGGTAATATCGACAATTTCAAAATTTTGTTTTCTACAAAACAAATTCTAGCCTACAAGTTTTCAGACTGCTGGGTAAACCATTTCACTTATTTGAAATCATCTGTTAGAGACACGTGTGTAATTAATTATACTACTGTACAGACTGCCCAAGGTCTTTCCTTCGAGCGTGTTGCAGATAATTCTATGCTTCTTTGTTGCAAGTAAAGAGATTATGTCACTTTACTGTAAGAAAAAGTTGATTTTTCTTGTCCTTACTTTTACAATTTCCGGCTCTACCTTACTGGAAATGTAACTTTTTACTTTCGAGAAAATAAAATGTGTAGAAAAGTGATGTAGTTACATAGCCAAACTTTATCATTCCCCAAGGTCTTTATTTTATACTGTTTTCTTCTTTTTTATATGATGACGACCAAGAGGTTTTTCGCATTAAAAAATAAAACGAAAAAATGGATCAGTCATCCTAGTATTGGGGGCTGTAGCCTACTTTAAGAGAGCCCTGAAAGATTAGGTTTTCATTATATTTGGTTAGGTTAGGTTAATTTGGTGAGTTTGGACAAAAATATCACTGGTGTTTATAGAAACAAAATGGCGGCAACACAAAAAAAGCAACTTCTGTGCCTCTTATACTTTTATTCTTGCAGGTTTAATTGTTAAACTGCTGTCTGATTCAAATTAAACAACAATTACATTAAAACCTAATTCTTTTGAGTAGAATTTTATTCTCCTTTGTAGCAAAAAGTAAAGTGTTGTGCGAGGGCCATTGTTTTTAATAACGTTGCAGAATCGATTAGACAGTTTGTTTCAGGCTGCCTTCTAAGGTGTTTACCCACCAATCACTCACTCAATAATTAAGTGAAAAGATTTGTTGTTGGAAACGGGAAGTGTAGTGAAAAAGTACACTCGATCTACTTATAAGGCCAGAGAAGAACTGGAATGCGCATCATTACTCCGTTCTATAGGTAAACCAAAATCAAATTAGAAACTGGAGCGCCCAAATCTTGAGTGTAAAGAATCGTAAAGAAAAACCAAATTAAATTTTACAAGAGCCACTTAGTCCATAACTTTCTAGAAGATGATCTGGACAGAAGAGTGGAGTTCTGTTCCCGCATCATTAGGACTGATCCTGATTGGCATAGTCGTATTGTTTTCTCAGACTAGTCGACTTTCTACAGCAATGACATTGTAAATAGACATAACTCTAATTATTACACCCTCTAGTTGTTAACGATCAGAAACTTCATTAATCAAAAGGGTGTACTATCTGGGCAGCTGTGACTGCTAATGGTGTGCGTCTCTTATGACATTTCAAACAGTAAATGACTGGACATAGGACATAGGTATGAACAAGTTTTAAATGGGCCAAGCTATTATTCAACAAAGTGGTGCTTCGTCCCACTACACAAATTTAGTTAAAAAAATTCAAAACAATATGTAAGGGCGTTGGATTAGTCATAGAAGTCAGTTTTTAGATTGGCCTGACTGTCGATTTGGATTGAAAGTCGGTTTCCTGATTTTACTGTGTGTGACTTTTTCTTAAAGAGCTATTTAAAGGACACTCATAGTTTCAACAATGATTAGGATTTGAAGAGCGTTATCAAAGAGGAACTTCTTCAGATCCTACATAATTACTTTACAAGGGCGTACGAGTCATTTGTTATGCGTTGCTATCAGTGTGTAGCTGTGGGTGGGTTTCAGTTTGAATAAATAAATAATTTTTTAAATCTTATTTTCATTGGTTTTAAAAACAAACAATAAGTTTTTAGTTTGTTTTAAAAGTTAGTTCTATTTGTACCAAATTGCGTTTGTAGCAATAAAAGTTTTTCCAAACATAGCAAAAGCGATACTTCATTTCAACGGCTGTTTTTTTTTGTTTAGCCGTCACTTTGTTTCTTTGATGACCAGTGTGTTGAAATTTTCACGACATCATTTTTGGTAACTTTTATAAAAGTATGTAAAGTTTCAAAAGACTCGGTTGAGGAATAAGCAATTAATAGAAAATCAAAAGCGTGTCCTCTTCGTGGGACATCCTGTATATGCTGGAATACTTCTAGGAAGATTTCAAACCCAGATGATGATCAGTTAGATTTTTCAATTGCATTAATTACTTGACATGATATGTTAGAACAAACTCGACCATACCCTTGGGCTGATCGTCGCGTCGGAGTATCACGACCCTCCATCTGGGATAATCCGCCTCGTGTAACACTCTAGAGTTGACCTGAAGGTGCAAACACACTTGACTTAAAGGATACAACAAAAGACTAAGACTTCATACTTCCATAATTTTTTTAAAATTTTAAACTACAAGTTGAGGAAAGGATGTTTAATTAAAACGAAACACTCAAACATTGTCAACAGCGTGAAATGTAACTTGGACACAGACTATGTTAATTTGCAAATACAATCATAAAACAAAAGACCATTGTGTATTTATAACTCATTTAGCCTTGAGTGGCAAAGAAGACCTTGAGCTTCTATCATAGACTTACAATTCGTCACACAAATAACATAAATGATGTTTTATATTTGAAATATGAACAAACGAAATCAAATTAATAGTTTTTAAAGTTAGTGTTTGTCTATTACATTTAGTTGGTTTGCACGTAACCTATTGGAATAGTTATGTTTTAGGTTTTAAAATGGATGATCGAGGTTTTTCGTCTTTAAACTGTAAAAAAAATAATAATGGAGACCGGATAGGTAAATGAAAGAGAGGGATCTAGCCCAGACTCTATATGCAGTTGGATACACCCGTAGACATACATGCCTCTGAGAGTGGAAACATTAGACCCACCTTTCTTACGTAAATATAAATTCTTGTGATATATTTGTTCCTCTTTGAAGTTATTCTTAGATTAATGACTTTTTATGTTTCATATCTCGCTTGTGTTTAGAACCGGCTGCTTATGCAGTCCAGCAAGCTCACTAACTAGAATCCAAATGTTGAGATTGAGGTAATCACACTTTCTGTCAAATTACGGTTCGTTAACTGATATCATGGAGTCCCAAAGTAGTTTTTTTTTTAAATAAAGAACTGCCATTTTTAAAAAATACGATATTTAGTCTATTTTATCAGAATCAGGAGAATATGTAAAACAAAAATTACTTGTTTAAAATCGGTTAAAAAATTTTTCTTGCGAAAAAAGAAACTTGCGGAATATTTTTTTCAGTTTTTTGTCGATAACTCAATCCTTTAAGCTATATAGACAATTTAAAAAACAATTAAATAAGCCCTTTAATGTTTTGTAATGTTAACGGTTTTCGAGGTTATATAACGTTATAAAATATTAACGGCAGCCATTTTGAAAATATTTGAAATTTTAGCTATAAAATTAAATCAAAACATTAAAAAAACCCCCATTACATTAAAAATGTGTAGGCCTATACAAAGTATAAATTCAATATCTTATCTATTTCCAAAGCTATAAAACAAAAATCAATTTCCGGACACAAGATTTCTGAACGTTTTTATTTGGAGAATGAGTTCTGAAACACCCTATATATGACGTAAAGTTGTTTTATCTGTTCAACTAGGCATAATTGCCTTGTATTTAAGTACTGTTTACATTTACAGGTGTTAAAAGACCTTGATGGGAACGACAAAGCTAAGCCAGCTGTTGTGTCAGTTCTCAGCTGATTATACATTGCTTAGTACAGGCTGATAATAACTTGAGAACTATTTTAACACATTTATACTCTCTTCGAGGTTGTTTTTGTGTCCAAAAAGGTGTTTTTTTTGTAATTATGTCTGTCCGTCTAGAATCCGTCTGTCTGTCTGTCTACAATCTGCTGTGTACAGGCTAAACATGTGGAGCGATGTTTGATATATATACACACATCTCTGGACGTTTCAATCACGCAATACAATGAGGATTTGTAAATGCGTATTTTATATCTAGTTTTAGAGCTGGTATTCCCATAACAACAGAAATAGAGACGAACATGCTTAGATAGTCTTTATAAATAATTGTTTGAGATTTCCACACTCCCCATCTCATCAATATTTACTTCAAAAGGAAAACAATTTTATCCTCCAATGATTTAACTATGGTTTTACGTACCTTATGAACAAAGTATAGAGTAGTTTGATAGACACGAGTTACTGGAGACTTTTTAAGATATACACATCTACGAGGTAAAGTAATGATATGCATAGTTACGAGGTTAAAAAAAATGTATAACAACTGTTTAAAACACATTTACCCTCCCTTCCTACATGCCCAGACCAACTTTTGAGCAGTCTGTGTACGATAGGACTGGGTAAGTGCCATGATGGCGTCCATACTTTGTTTTGTATTATATTTAACTCCGCGTCACGTTATGATTCCCCGTATTAAAATCGACTGACAATAAACAAAATACTCCTTTCTTATCTCGCGGAACTTTCATCGGTATTCCAAAATCATAGATTAATTTACACACGCCCTTGGGTCTGACCAAATTAATACTATTAACAAACACACAATACCTAAATACAACAACATTAACTCTTACCATACTTTCGTCCACACATATACAATTCTAGACTGTCTAATCTCGTGACAGTTTGGTAGCCATGCAAGAAACATTCGGTGTCCCACAAATTTTGACCTAATTTTATTTTGTCTTGTCGTTTCAAACATCTTCCCTTTGAAAAAAAGAAGGAAAGAGCATAAAATTACCTTCTGACTCTCGAATAGTCCAATAGCGTCAGAACACAAGGAGGTAGATACAACTCAAGACCACGTATGTTACCTTGGGATTGACGTGTAATGAGTGAAATATCCCTTCATTGTGAACTTCGCCCCAATTTATATAAAATTTCCCTCTAACTCTCGAATAGTCCAATAGCGTCAGAACACAAGGAGGTAGATACAACTCAAGACCACGTATGTTACCTTGGGATTGACACAACAGTTGTTCCAATGTGTAATGAGTGAAATATCCCTTCATTGTGAACTTCGCCCCAATTTATATAAAATTCCCCCCCCCTCGGGACAAGCTCATTACGTACAACAATTGTTTTGACTATCATAAATAGCTTCTCCTTATAAAGACGTAGTAGGCTATGTTGATAAAACAACAAATACCGAAGCAGCTGCCTTCTGTATTGCGTTGTAATACACGGCTTTTACGTTGGCGTTTCACAACGCTAAATCTCGTTTTCTTTCACAACCAGAATCAATTATTTATTTATAAGCTAATCAATTTTAAAACAGACTCAGTGATTGCTAGTGGCTGATTGATCGAACGAAACGATTTAATTGACTTGTAATTCACCATTTTATATTTAGAATAGAACAAACAATTTATTACAATACCAAGCTACACAATAGATCGATATAGTTTAACTCATAACACAGGATCGTCGAAAAAGATGTCCTTGATTTCAGTTGTAAATAGTATGAGCAATGTTCTTGATGTTTTAAAATCATTGGAAGTTTTGTTATTCCACATTCCGACAATTTTGTACGTGCTTCACGCATGCGTACACGATGTTGTGCTGCCCCATCAATCGTTTGTCACGTCCCTTTTGTATCTTTCCTGGTCGTTTAAAGGTTCGGTCATCATCGTCCCCCCTAGCCCTCCCTTGAGTTGGTCAAGATAGAAAGATGAAAGAAAGGGATCTAACCCAAGACTACACCAGCACGGGGATTGTACCCGTTACCAGCAGTTGGGACTGTACATTTTGTAACAAAATATTTACGTACGAAAACACCCACATTGTAACATGACTAATTGCTATTCTAGGCCAAGTTATACCACGTGGTAACAATTGTCTGTACGCCAAATTTGTAGAAAAATGTTACATAAAAAGGTAAATACTTCACTTTCTGACGTGATGGGGTCAAATTTCTTTTTGTGTGTCGATCTCGAACCAGGTATTTATACATACAGTTCAAGCTACACAAATAAGATCTAAATAAACTGTCTGAACACAAAAACAGATTCTTCTTTTTCATCTTTATTCTCAGGTTTTGACCAACATTTATTCTCTTCCGACCCTGACGCTACAGTATTAACAAACGGGAAATGCGGCTGAATGGTCGAATTACTCTGATGCACGCGTCATCACACACAAGCGCGCGGACTATTAGGACTGGCCGGTACCTGCTGTGGACCATCCTACTGTGCTTCACTTGATCGGACTTTTATTTATTTAATTTGATATTTTAAAATAAAATCTGTAAAATATTTTTATTTTACACTTCGTTACAAGGAAAATGAGACCAAACAAAATTCACTTTAACAGAGTCCAAAATCAACAATGTTTGCTACAAAATGAATGGTTGGTTAAAATACATCTTACTTTTTAAATATCTAAATAGGAAGTAATCAAGAGAAACAAAGTCATGTACATGTTTAATCGTAAGTACACAACTCACTTGGCCACCAAGTAGATTATGTTTTAAATAGTTGATAACTTTTTATGGAAATGAGATATACAAAAGCGGATTCAATCATTGAATTCAGAATACACAACGTAAAAACATGTGTCACATGTGACCCATTCCTATTTTAAAAAATAAACCTAATTTCAAGATGACCACCGAAATTTAAAACTATCCAAAAACTGAAAGTAAATATTGTGTTTAAACGTGTACAAAAACGAACTCCATATGTTCAACCGCTTTAAAGATTTTACATATATTCCATACTTTATAAAGACTCTGTAATAAAAAAAAAAAGTACAAGAAGTTTCGAGAGTAATCAGTCAACCCTCGTTATCAAGTGAAAAATCTATACAGCCTCAATTTACACAGTGATAAAACAATCTCAGCCTAAAGCTAAGAATTCAAAACTAAGAGTAAAATACAAACGTGTTAAAAAATCCACGAGGTTCACTTGATAACGGAAGTTGATTTATACTTTCGAAACGTCGTGTATTAGTGTTTATACATACAAAAGATGTGAAATGGCCTAATGAACTCATTTAATGTTAATTTTACTCTATTTGCCCCTCAAATTTTCATTTAATATTACAAGAATGAAGCTTCTGTAACAATATTATGCATAATTATTGGTCATATATTTAAAATTAGCAGTTGAAAGTGATATATCTATTAATAATATGAACAATCCATAATTATCTAATTTAAAACCACAATAGGTTTGGCTTTGTAGGAGAATGTGGATAATAAAAACAAATCCAAGTTTAGAATTAATTAACAAAGATAAAAATATTTTTCAATATTAAGGAGGCAAAGCGTAGCGGGTATGGAACTGATCAACAATAAAAGCAGGAGGTGTGACTTTCTATGTTTAGAAATACATTACCGTTTCAGGGTCAACAATGTGGTTTTCATCTGTAGAATGAAGTAACTGTAAAAGCTGCCTCAAATTGTTTGTAAATATTAACACTAAGTGACTTGTTTACACTCATAAATTGATCGAAAAAATACAATTGTTTTATTTATTTAATGCTTTTAATATACATCTTTTTAGCATGACCTTACAACAAAATTTGTTACAAAAATAACATATTCTTGTTTATAGTTTATACAGTGAAAATAAATTTACATGAGTTTTAAACCATTATATAATGTTAGTGACTCTTTTTTTTCCCTTCGTTGTTTAACGACAAAAAACCTTTCTGTCATCATCACCTTATAAAAAAAAAATGAATAGAACATAAAATAAAAAATCCTAGCCCTCGAATACTCTAATAGGTTGAGGGTCGGAAGACAACAAGAGTTGGTCAAGAGAGACTTGATAGAAAGATGAAACAGTGTTGATCCAGCTAGGACCTCGGGATTGGCAGACCCCGTACTCACTATAATAAGCCCCTAAAGGTAAAGACTCTTTAAATCTGGTAGTTAATATATACAGGTAGTATAATGACTACCAGAAGTTAGTTTTCAGTACCAATAAGTAAGCATCACTTCGAAGAATTGTTACAGACTGTTGTCTTATTTTTGTGAAATTATTGTATGCATGGATGTTTTTGAATACCCTGAACCGCTGGAAACATTCTGGTTGATTTTCCTTGGCTCTGTTAGATTTATGGCAGTATTAAATACACGATAAAACATGCTTCAATAAATCTTTCGGGAAAATGCGTAAAAACAATATTGTTTTATACGTTGAATTAATGTTAACGTTTTAAATCTTCAAATTTTAGAAACTAAAGTAAGTTGTTTTTATTAAACATTTGTGAACTGTTACATACAGTGTTGGAAGAGGAACCCAGTGTTTTGGGGGTTTGAAAGTTGTCGGCGACAAGACCTAATAGGCTATAAAGTAGACAAACACGTTCCGGAAGATCTCAGAGAGACGATCCTTTTCTTTTCCAGGCATAACAATTTAAAAACATCGGAAATTTAATGATAACGAAAAATTATACCAGGTGTCCCACAAAGAGGTCGTTCTTTTTGAATTAATATACCCGGCACACTCTACAAACAGGTTGTTACATAGATATGTAAAAAAAAGTACCTTGAATTTAATTTTTTTTTATGGTAAATCAAAACAAAATGACGGTATAACCACATAATGGTACGTTTTCACAAAAATGATTTTATTTGCAAACAAATAGTTAATTCGCATATAACATGAAAATGTGTAAAACTTAACAACAGATCATAATTTAAATAAATCCAAAGAAAAATTATTAATTATCCAAATTTGACCTTTATTGGAATTGATGTCCATCATCAATAGCTACGCACTGATATCAACGAAACAAAAAAAGGAGTCAAGGGTTTTTGAAAAATTACCGAGGTATCAACAGCAATTCTTCTTCAATCAGGTCATTAATTCATCATCTGTTGCTATAGGGCGAGAATAAAATTTTTGATTTCAAAAATTCACATAGGAAAAATCGCAAACAGTCAAGTCTGGGGATCTTGGAGGCTTTAATAACCTTTGGAAGTGGTGTTTATTAGAATTTCCCCATAAAATAGGCGTCTTCCACCGAGCGGACAGTGGTCTGAGCACCGTTTCTTCAGTTAACATGGATCTGAAGGGTTTGTCATGTCAGGGACTTCACGCTGAGCGACATGTTAAAAGAGATTTCTGAGATAAGTTAGGTTGGAAATGATAGATTGTCTTCTTGAAAATTTGGTATATTGTTAGATTTTCCGTCTCTATCCAATCTAAAGGGGGCTTTTTTACAACAAATTTTAGATGGGCACAATTAAATAATATTCGTTATGATTTATCTTTCAGAAATACGAACCTCTGCCATACATGTGCTCTAAGAATTATGTTTTTACTTGCATGTAGAACCGTCATGCATAGTTCTCATATCTTAATAAGGTTGATAAACTATCGAAAAAAATAATAAATAGGATAAGATAAGAACAAAATGTAGCAAGGATAAGAGCACGCTTAAACATGGAATGGCCTACAATCAATTAGCAATAACAGTTAATACGATTAATTATAGAGTTTTTTTGTCTTGTTTGTTTAATCTATAACGACGAGGATTTCATTGAAACTTCACAAGCAGAGATAAAAATTGGCCGTCATGGAAAATTAATTGTAAGTGTACAAAAAAAGTCTACCTTCAAAAATCAGTTTATCGCCATCAAGGTCTTATTTTAAACAAATACACCCAATCCAATCATAGAATATAATACAAGTAGAGTCTCTAAATGTAAAATATCCACACTCGCTTCCTCTCTCTTCCCTGGTGAATGAATCTCCACTCGGTACGCCCTACCGGATCTTGTAACTATACGAATATCTCATTTTCTTGTGAGTTCACTGTTTGAAAATAACTTCGCCTTTTGTCACCATAAGGTTGGTATCATTGCATGCAGAATTGTAATCTGCAAGTGTTTACCTAATTTTTCGTTAAAACTGTTTAAAACGGCCCCTACAGTATTTTGATATTTTAAATTCGCCTACTATGAGTACACCTATAGAACTTTACACCAGATTTCATGTTAGGCGACAACGACGACGGACGGACGGACGGTATGTCGACAATTATTTTCCCGGTGTCTTGAAGCCATAGAAACGTGAAGATCCGTCAAAAACAGGAGGTAGAATTTATTTCAATTACTGAACTTCGTATACTGGGGTAAGTAAACAAAAAAAAAAGGAAAGATGAATTATTAAAATGCGTTAAATATACATCTTTTTAGCATGAGTTGACCTTACAACATAATTTGTTACAAAAATAACATAAAAACAACAACAAAAGATCTGAAATTTATATTTTCTCTTGAGATATTTGCTAAAACATATTGATTGGCACAATTCCGAAATGATTTTTTAAATATTTCAACAAATGAAGGAAACAATGTCTCTTTAAGCGACTTGGAATACTTAATTCAGAAAAAGTAATGTATATAGCTTGTACCACTTTCAGCTTACTTGAAGCCTATTTTACTGAAAACCCAGATTTTTTAAAGTATGCATTTAATTTGTATTTACATCGATCTATTCAACTCATAGAAACAATAACTCGATAATAAAAACATTGCACAGATTTTCTCACTTATCTACCATTGAAACTCCAACAAAAATTTCAGTTCAGCAGTTGGCAATCAAAAAGAGTAAATCAGTCATGGTCGACATTAATGAAATTTTTGAAATATAATATGTAAAGCTGATTTTGTACACAGGTTTTGGTCATTAATTTTTACAAATGTAGAATTCACTAAATTTGAATGAAATCGTTAGAGCCGATTTTGAGAAAATACGTCTTTATGACAAAAGCTGTCAGACAACTCGTTTTTTAAAAAATAATCCGTGAAAACAGTTCTACAGTCGGATGTCCATTCCAAAAATGGTAAAATGTATTCTTAGAGACTGAAAATATCTTACTGTGGAAACCCAATATTGAAATTGTTAATAATCATCGCATTACATAAGTAAAAACACGCTTTTACATTGGTTTTTTCAGAAATCGCGACTTTAACAGCAGTTTGTTTTGGTTAAAGTATTGGAAGTATCCAAAGATATATATTTACATATCTGTCCTCCCATTTATAAAAATAAAATTTTGCCAAAAACTGGTACAGTCGACTCTCGCTAACTCGAAATTCATGGGACTACATATTTTTCTTCGAGTTACGTGTAGTTCGACTTAGGCATAGTTCGAGTTATAAAAGTCATTTTTGACTAAATTCGACTTACAGAGGTAACGAGATATAGATGTAAACCAAATAAACATTCGAGTTACAGAGGTAAAGAATAGTGTACTGTACTGTACTTTTTTCCCTCTAAAAACTAAGCTTTTAACTGTATCAATAGAAAATAGGTGTATTTAGAGTATACATAATAAAATACGTGTACATACACGGTAAACAGTACAGTCCTTATATTAATTTGAAACAATCGAAGTAAACACACTGTCTGGTGCATCACTGGTTTTTTCTAAAAACATACGTAAAGTACGTACTGCAGCTTTGGCTTCTTTAAGTGTAACGTCTGCTGGCTCCTCTTCCTCGTTTTCTTCGTCAGAAGGAGCATCCTCATCGTTGCTCGAGATATAGAGGTAAACTTCGACTTGTGGAGGTAAAGTGTAAATTGAGTTCGACTTACCTACTGAACTTCGAGTTATAGAGGTAATTTTTGTGTCTCTTCGACTTATAGCGGTTAAATATAACCGTTAAATTATTTCGAGTTATGTATTGTTATTTTTTCGATTTAGACAGGTTTTTCCAAGGGGATTGAAAATAATTCAAGATATCGAAGATTTCGAGTTATCGAGGTTCGAGTTAGCGAGAGTCGACAGTACCTCATTATCGTTTTTGCAGATTATAGCAAACTTGTTTATTATAAAATTATATAAAACTTAAGATGACTCAAATTCATTTTTTGGTGAATTATAAAGGTTTCATTATTATATCTTGACAAACTTTCAAAAACTAACCAAAAAATTACCAAAACTCCTTAATAAATAATGTTTACATGTTTCTGACGTAACTACTTTTTAAAGATAGAATAAAATTCGAACACAAGATCTCAAAAAAAAGAAGTTTACTTTATGAAACGTGTTTCAACGACAAAGTCGTCATCCTCAGTGATACATGAGCTACAATAACTAAACTAACTGTTATAGACTTTGTTCATTGAAACGCGTTTGATTAAGTAAACTTAATTTTTGTAAGATCTTGTATTCGAGTTTTATTCTATCTAATATTATCTCACAAGTCAAGCTCAACATTCATTTATTTATACTTTATAAGGAACAAATTTTGCTTCGTGACTTCTACTCTAAAATGTGCTGGAAACGATAAAAGTCAAGTTTCCGCTAAAACCACACGACCGTTTTCGGAATTATTAAATTGAATGTTTGATTTTAAATAGGATTTCATTATTTAAAGCAAAAAGTTGAACTAGGTAAATAATGCTTATCTAATCAGGGATAAACTTGTAACTGTAATCCTTGATATTATAGTACAGGGTATATTTCAAGAAGAAATATAAATATAAATAATATAACACAACGATCCTTGTGTTGCATATTCTGAGAAAGGTTAAAAAAGTCACTTGTGACGTCATTCTGTACCTTAAGACTAGAAATACTCAGCAAGGAAATGGAATTGGCACCGATAAGTCTCTCGCACTGACACTTACTTGGCAAACCTTGGCAAGTTGTCTTTGTTATGACTTTCTGTGAATGTGAACCTTTTCTTGGATGTTTTTCATACAAAATGAAATGGAATCAATTTGGCGGCAGGATGGTCGTAAACTTCACTTGGCAATTAGACTTGAACAACATAGTGTGAGCAATTTATTCTTCAAGATAAATTAACTTTTAAATTTCAAAGAAATGTAAGAAACTGGTTTTATTTTTTGTTATTGTATTCCTTGAAAATGACGACAGTTTATCACAACAAGGAGATAGCCCCTCACGAGCCGGGGTGGCGTATTCATCTTGAATAATCTGACATTCACAACAGTGTTAATTTTAAATTACTTCCTTAACATTGTAAATATTAACGAGTAGGTGGTCGCCATAATGGTGATGGACCCCTTCCATTGATAGAATGTAATACAGGCAGATCCACTATGTGTAATGTCCAAAAGTTGGTTTCTTGGGTCTTGTAGGAAATGTTAACTAGATCAAGAGTCTTTATGCTTGTTTAAAACCATTGTTAGAGAGTTTTTCTGAATTGTGTATATCACTTATTTCTTTACATCAGCTAGGGCCTAACAAGCATAGCAAAACCGTAAGGCCGAAACACTGTCAAGAGGAGTCTTGGCCCATTAGGGATTAACCAAAGAAGTAGTGATATACACAATTTGAGTTTTACAACAACTGTTTTGTACAGACTTACCCTATACCTTGATCTATCAATAAAATGTAATATATTCTACGAGCCCCAAGAAACCAATTTTTGGGCATTACATTTAGAGTATCTGCTTGTATTACATTGTATGATTGGGGTGAGCATCTACCATTGTTGGTTTTATTTTCATTAGTGTTTATTTTTATTTAACAGGTACTGAGAAGGGCGACAGGGAGTCTGAAGAACATAGAAAATGTATTCTTTGAACCCCTACGTTTTACACGTTTTTCTATCCTCGTTACATTTTTATCAGACACAATAAAATATTATTTGTTCGGGCATTTGCAATCATTTGTGTGTGTATAACAAAGAATACACAAAGATCAACTCATTATAAAGTGACAAACCTGAAAGAAGAAAAGAGCCAACATCTAACGCCATATTGGAAACTATAACTAGTGACGTCCAGAGATAAAACGTTCAAGATAACCAAACGTACAATCATTAACATGGCACTTGATAACGTGAATTGATACAAACACTCGAAACGTCATCCACTCATGACAAATGTCCGAATAATACGAACAATCTACATATGATAGCTTTAAAACAGGAACGAATTGTTAATCTATTACGAAATATCTTGTTGTTTTAAGTATATAGACCATCTAACAGGGTGTTTGTTTGTGTGCTTAGTACTCCACGATTTAACCATTTCATATGACTGAATATTCTCTAAACACATTTTCTCAAAAAAAATTCGAACAATTACAGAGAGCAGAAGGGCAGTTGTAGAGATGAAAATAAGAATCATATCCAACAGATATTTTCCGAAGGCAAAATTATCTAGCATATTTAAATCAATATTTGAGTAACCCAAAAGCAAAACTGGCTATATGCAACCAATTTCTAAACAGAGATTTTGGTATCAATGGTTTTTTTCTATGCAGGCTAACAGTTGAAACAAGTATTGTTCCATACTTTTATAACATGTTTAATTATTGTTAAATTATAATTTTAATAATAGATTATCTAAAATAATTGTAAACAAATATAACTTCGTAGATATTCAAAATGACGGCCACCTTGATTGACGCAATGTTTCTAAACAAAACTACAGACATGACGGCAAAAATCTTTGTCATTATCGTGAAGCCTTGAACTAATTGTAAGTTGTAAATAAGGTTGGAATTATGATCAATCATCTATAAATGATTAAACAAAAACAGCTGTTACTTTTAATTGTTGCAATAACAACACTGATACACATTATTTTCAACTGTCAACGTAGGCTATGTTAGCCTCGATAAATAAATGCCCAAGTCCTATTTAATGAAGACTTAGATTCTCACTACAAGTGACCCTCTGAGGGGAATGTCGCGTCTTAGAATCATGAAATTCGGGGAGTATATTCTTTCCACACCGTAAAACCCACAAATGGAGGGATTTTTCGAAATGTTAAGATTGTGTTCTCACGAAATCCTTCATTTCTTTTGGTCCCCAATGACTTGAATTTGCGCACATAGAAACGCCTATCTAAACAAGTCCTCTCTATGTAATACATAAAAACAAATTCCAATCTCTTGGAACTAGACACATAACTCGCTATACTACTGTATTATCAATCTGGAAATGCGGCTGAAAGAAGGGTCGTTTCACTCACACAAGCGCAGAAGTAGGTGACATAACCCAAGCCACCCATATATGTCACTTACTGGGCTTCACTTTATAAAATTTTAATTTATTTCAATTGATATTTGAATATAAGATCTATAATATATTTAATTCTGCACGTAATTACAAGAAAAATGAGAACAAACAACGTATAATTTATTGAATTATAGTCCAAAATCAACAATGTTTTGGATTTTTTAAGACGTAAAATAAATCCCTAAAAACATAACAAAAACTCTAACCGACCCGGGGTATAACAGCTAGACTACCTTACCTTACCCATCGGAGTTTCAGCCCACGATGAGCTGAAACCTCCGACAAAATCCGCCCCCCCCCCAAATACTCTCCAACTCACTCACTCAACCGCCCTTAGGTCCATTTCAACATCCTGCAGTCTTATCTGCCTTGATTTGGCCATACAGTACGCTCTTTGCCATTCTATGGTACCAATGTCCTTTCCGCCCTAACTACTTTGTCTTCACCACACTTACATTACGTCATAGTTCTCCAGCAAGAACAAGGAAGGTCGAAGATACTTCAAATATTTGTAAAACTCTTGTTGACAGTCTATACAGCCTTACTTGGACGACATATTTCCACTCATTATGCGACTCTGTATATAAGCTACTTAAGTAGCTAAACTCAAGACAATTATATTCTACTCATCTCGCATAACAGCTAGACTGCTAACGTTTTGTTCCGAGTGAATGGTTTCACTAATAACAAATGTTATAGGTCAGAAACAGCTGCTGTTTATACAATCAACTGACAATAACAAAAGTTGAGCCTACACAGTCATTCTCTTCTTCCCACACAAAGTTACAATACAAGTTTAACTAAAATTATCACAAACATTCACTCATAAAGTATACAAATAGACTCATCAACTGTGTCGGAACATATTTCATTGTATCTAACAATCAAACAGAAGCTGCATAGCAACGTCAAGTTATTAGCAAACAATGAAAAACAATTTTCCTAAAAACTATACAGTATTAGATAATACAACAAATAAAACTATAAATACAAAAAATGATAAATACATATTACAACAAATACATAATATACAATCTGTAATGTCTATCTGTATTCATATTTAATTATTATTAATTTGTATTTCCAATTGATTATACAGTTTCGATGAATTCATTACTGTTATATATATATAGAATTTTGTAAGGTTGAATAAATCACAAAAACATTACAAATTATGCACACGCCAAGTTCTGTCAGTAGGGTAATTGATTCGTGGAAAAGCGGAATTGGCCGTGCGTTGCAAATTAAGCACAAAACGTGCAAGATACACGAGTTGCAATCATAGATAATGAGTTGAGCATGTTCTATATTACTTATAATACACTTTTCAGAATAACTATGAAATGTTTATAAACTTCTAAAACATAGCGTAATTCTTACAAAATTATGAAACTGCGTTTCAAAGATAATTCCACTATTGTCAGCGACACAATAATAATACCACAGCAACGTGGTAAAGTTAAAACTTAGATAAAAGAAAATTAATTGAAGCCATGCAGTCAAACCCGTGTAAACCATTATTGATTCCAAACTGAATTAAAAATTTAATTCCTCTAATTTAAAATATAAAGTTGAAATTTTGTAATTTAGATCTCCAGTGGGAGGAGGAGGGAAGGTTAAACCGTTAAGTCACCATTCCATTGGCACCACACCTATTATCAGTCGGGCAATGCAGTCCTGAACCTTGAGGTTCTTTTCTGATCACGATTGTATTTAGTCCTGGGGTTTCTTTCTTTAGTTTTAGTTTCCAACATGGCTCAAGACAAAATAATGAAATAAACGAAGACGGCTGCCTACCTGACAAAGCCCCCTCTCTCGCACGCACACTCACAGACATCCTGCCTCAGACAAGCTTCCCTATTTTGATTATTTTGTTAATTTTTTTTTTTTTCATATTACTGTTATAATTTAAGTGGACATTGTCCATCATTTATTTGTGTGTTTAATAAATGGTGTAAAGAAAATTGCACAAACTTACTCACTCATCCACAAAATCAAGTAAAAAGGAATGAAAATTAACCATAAACGCAATCCTTGACAAAAATATATATTAAGTGTCCCTAAACTTGCTTCGCTTGTGCCATAAATTAATCCTCAACATAATATTTTGCTTAACTACAGGATATAATGACAGCGGTCGAGATCCAGTTTTGTTTTTAACCAATTAGTCATAAATTGTAATATTTTTCTAGTCTACTTGTGAAGTCGGAACGAACGATGCACAGCGGTAGAGCCGATTTTACAATAACTTGATGCGTTTTTAAAATAGCTGATCAACATTTTTTGGACAGATAGCGACCAATACGTTGGATCCTCAGAAGGAACACTATCAAAATAGTTTGTTTTTGTATAGCAGCTATCCACAAATTTCGTTTATCAAAAAATGCAAAACTCCCGAGATATGTTCAGATTTATCCATTTATCAAATTTGATTCAAATCGGTCCACATGTTTATCCTGTAGAGCACTGCACATACGACAGGCATTGTCAAAACCACTTTTTTTTAGATTCAGGGAACCTCAAAAAATGGATATATCAGCAAAAATTGTATTGATTTTTGAGCCATCACATAAATCTCCATTTACTATGTGTAATTAAGAAACCAAAAATTAAGACAAGACTTTTCGCGTAACGTCGTTATCGAGTGCCAAGGCTATAACATGGGAAACATCGTCTGGAAGCCACTCCTATTAGTTTGTTTGGGATAATAACAAATTAAAGCTTAGTTTACAAAATTATACCGACAAAACTACTATTATGATATTCTTTATGCTATTGTAAACGTCACTGGTTTGTATAAATTCTATGTTATAAACATTTATCCATTGTCTATTGTATTTAAATGAGTAGTAAAGTTAGGGTTTACCTTATGATTGGATTTTCTTTCACTCCGAAGACAGACGTTGGTTTTTTGAAGGTGTTACCATCCGTGGCTCAAGATCTGTAAACAGATTTTACAAGAACTATATAATACATTTATTTATTTTAGAGATACACTATCTACTTTACTTTTAATTTTTAAAAACCCAATTACTGTATTACCATTCTGATATCATAATAGATTCCACTGTAGGAAACATTTCGTATCAGCTTGTTTTGGGTTCTCCATCGTAAGACAAGTAGATAGGTACAATCATGGTACTTAACCAACCGTGTCATACAACAGATCCTCTAAATGTAACGCCCAAAGTCTCTTGGGCCGTGTAGGAAATGTTAAATTATATTGACTGTACGGATTAATTTCAGGAGCAAAACATCTGTTTTTCGTGCAGTATGTTAAAAATCATGTTCCCTGAGGACATGAAATGTGAAGATCAGTCAAAAACACGGAGGTTGTAATTTTACGATTACTAAAGTCACCACATCCCACAACAGAGTCCAATTATACACACAATTCTAGATTAGTACATTTCCCATCTTAAAATGTTTTGATCTCATAGGTAACCTTACAAAACAATCCTTCCTTAGATGACAAGAAGTTACCTTTTGTTTCCAACATCAAAATAAAGCATAGGATATTAGACTGTTAGTGATTTTTATGATTCTGGTGTTATACGTTTTCACTTTATAAATAGAGGTGAACCAACTCCTGAAATGTCGTCTATTAATTTTAATGATGGCAAATATCCGAATAAACTATACCATAAATTTGAACAGTCCACACACTATCCAATAGTTTTAAAACCATTATTATCCAATGGGTATTACATGAACTTAGATCGAGTTATCCTAATCTGTTATTTAGATATTAAATTTAGGGAAAAGACAAATGAACAAAAGAGAATTAAGTATTTCCTACCTGTACACAAACCTGTACAACATTGTTCAGAATAGCTGTTTCTGTATGGGAGACTCCTAACTTTATTACCGAGAATTTGAACCCAGTCGTTGCGTTGGCTGCATTAGATTGATCTCTCTTTTAAAAATGAGAAAATATTGTGAATACAAAAGAGGAAGTATATTTGGACCTGAAAAGGCGGTCACGGACAAACGAAGATGTAATGGAAGAGTTGGATTTATAAATACTAATAATAATGAGAAGCTTGAGATATACAGCGGATGGAAGAAGACTAAGGAAAGCTTCTGGAGGAAAACGCGGTGTAGAATGAAATAAAGTCCTAGCTTAAGATTAATTGACGACCCACGGTAAATGGTAGTGCAAAATATTTGTTTACAAGAAAAGTTAGTTTTGAGGAGTTCAAAGATATACAAGGACCATGAAGCCCCACCATCATTAGACAAACAGATAAAAAGTAGCAAGGAAAAATTCCACAGGGTGCTACTTTAAATTAATTTCAAAACTGAACAATATTTATAAATAAATGTAGGGCGACAGTTGGTTGCTTCAGGAAGAGGTGACAGATAAGCTGCAGTGCTTTACCATACACGAAATAACAAAATTAAAGTAGCCTAAATTATACTCTTTCTTCTGGCTAATTAGTGTTTCAGGATTGGTTTCAGATCTGTAGAGGCATCATTAAATTAAATATTGGTAACCTGCTTAGTTGTATCATACTTATGATAGAAAATATCACAGGTAAATAATTGAGAAAAAGCTAAAAAATGAATCCTCAACTACTATTTTGGTTAATTTTATCATACCCCCTCAAAACCGTCAATATGGCAATGTAGATTTTAACAGAATGGAAATATTGTGTAAAAACTTATAAATATATATTACAGTACATATGAATAATTGCCATTTGTGTCAATTTATAGTCACTTATCTGATCAATTAAAGCCATGTTTGGACTTGTTGTTCTAGTTATTTTACGGAGATGCCAATGGTGGTAATTTATTTAACATATAAATTCAAATTAAACATAATTACTTAAACAAGTAGTAAGCTCAGTAGGGACAGACAGGTGGCCGGAACGTACGCAAGCGTGCTTGAGCAAAGGTTCTTCAGCCTCCATGTTGCTTCAAACACAGTTATAGATCTATTTTTTCTGCAAACAACGTGCAATAATAATTAACTTTAATGAGTAATTTTAACAAAGTCACACACCATTTTTTAAAACAATCCTCACATTTCAGAAACAGTATTTTTTACTGTAGAAAATTCAAAGTCTTTCTACATAATTTTCCGGTAAATTGAGTCTACAGTGGTTATAATATAACGGCAAACAGCTCGTAGATTACAGTGGTTACAAAGAATTCAATGACACCTATAAACATGAAAAAAAAAAAAAAAAAAACAATCTTTCTATTAAAAATGACTATTAGTTGAGTCACGGCTGACCCTACCATGAGTCTCACTAACCTCTTGTGAGCGTACGTGCATGAGACAGATACTGACAGCTTAGTCCACTACTACTGAGTCCGTCATTAATGAAAACATAATGTTTCTATTGAATCAAGAAATCCAATATTTCTATCAAGTCCCTTTCCCCTACCCTTTATTTATATGGTTTAAATTAGCAAATAAAAACTCCGCATTTACCTCAGATTTTTTCCTACAAGGTTAGACACCTGAAAGAACTGTCGTCTGTGGTGTTAACAACTCATTCTTTATTAATGCCAATTGCACCATTTTTTTAACGTAAAAAGCGGTGTTAAATGACATATCGCATGACCCTCTCTTCTAATGTTGACTTCCGGCGATCCCCTAAATTTTTTAACACCACAAACAATAATTCTTTCAGGTGTTCAACAAACATCTTGTAGGAAAAAAATCTGAGGTAAACTTTTTAAAAAATAGAGCGGTAAAAATTTGTAGCAGATACTCTTATGTATACTTGAAAACCCCGTCAATTTCAATAGGATGAACCTTTTGAGATCCGGTTTGCGGCATTGTGCTTTACTTTAATTGTGCTCTACCTTTAATTTGATGTACATATCGACCTATGCTCCCATTTAAGATTTTCTTCCGACTTCATGTGGGCCGTCCCCCATTGGAATTGTACAGTCAGTGAGCGCATCAAAACCAATGTATTTAGATCCAATATGGATATGGGAAGTTTCAATTTTATAACTTAAACCATATAAAAAAATGTAGGGGGGAAGAATATTGTATTATTTAAAATTAAGAAGTGTAGAGTGTATTGTAACAGGGTGGTTCAAAAAGTGAGACAAAGGTTTGTTAACAGTCCTACATAATCAACGCGTGTTGAGACAACGTTTACTTCTAAAACTGTACAATAGTGTTGTTCTAACAACTGAAAGGGTTGTCCGTATGGAGTTTTGTGCGGAAATGTTACATCTATTAAATGAAGACCAGGATTTCTTTTCAAACAATTTTCAGTGACTGTCAGATTTGGGGCAGCTAAAATCCAAAACAATCCCTTGGAACATATTCGTAATCGTTAAAGTTTTTGTACCTTAAGCAAGTGCAAATTTTACTGCCCTTTCTTTTTTCAAGAGGAAACCATCAACGGAATAGTCTTAGAAATTTTGGAAAACGTTTTAACCCCACAGATTGATGGGAACGACCAAAAAATTAGATATATGGCTAAAAATGCCCACAACATATTTCATTAAAATCGGTCCATCGTAAGATTACTTAGCGAATTATTCCCATACAGCCATTATTTTAATTGTAGCCTAGGAGAACGAACAAACTCAAGAACCTGTTTAACCATTTCTGATACTTTTCTCGTAAATGTTTAAAAACTTGTCAGTTAGGTTTAGTCAGACAAACTCAAATCATCTGTTTCCTCAACTAATGTTTTTGGCACCTCTTTATAAACAGCTGTTGGAAGACGCACGTTCTTGTTTACATTGGCTGTATTCAGGTAGGACAGAATGGTCAATGGAGGTGTGGCTGGCTTTATTTATAGTTTTAGACCAAAACTGTTTCAAGGTCAACACCCCCGAGGGAAGTATTGTTGGTCCGTTTTCTTTGTTCCCTTTATAATTATCTTAGAAACTTAATTAAATCTGAAATTGCCTATATTGTTGGTATAAGTAGAACAGCCTCTAGGGCCTATGTATTTACGTCTATGATTTCTTAGGTTTAACCTTCAATCCTTATTTCCTTATTAACTGATCAACAAAATTACACGCGATCAGGAGCTGATTCTTGGCAGAGTGGGATTTGAATTTGATTAATGATATTGATAACTTCGATCTGAATTTAATCCTTCAAATTTATTGTTTATTGGAATGCTGGACATCCAAAATAGAAAGTAAGCTCCTTATTTTGAGCCCATAAAAGTCTGTCTCAAATAAAGCATTTTGATAATAGTGTCAAATAGTAGAAGTGTGGAAATCAACGGAGATGAAAAGTATTTTTCTTGAAATAAAAGTTTTGCTACGATGGCAGTTTTTGATTGATCCCTAGTAAAGCTAGTATAGATCTGCACATATTTGTTCAACACATTTGAAATTATTTTTAAATTGAATTGATTTTCTTTCTTTGAAATCATTCTATTGAGTAGAGTTATCGTGGTATATTCCCTCAAAAAACATTTTGAGACTGTAGAAATTCATCAATTGAAAAAGTATTTCTTTCGTTTTAAAATCTCTACCCATCTTTGTAGGGGAGTGAAAATAAGGAATTTAGTCCTTTATTGGTCGCACATGTAAGAAAACCTTATCAACGTTCAAAAAGGGGACGTTATGTCACAATTTTAAGCCCGTAAAAGTAGAAGTAAATACATCTATTTATATTTATTTAACAAATGTCGAAATTGTTTCAAATTTTCAAAAAGTATCCATTTTGAAAATATTAACAGACAACTTATGTTTAGTAGTGATGAAAGAAAACAAGTATTTTTCTTGAATCAAAACGTTTTGCAACACAAACTGCAGCGTTTTGTCGATTATTGAAAAATGAAATCCATTGTGAGGAATGGTGAAAAATAGGTTAGATTTTGAAATTTGTATACAAGGGTGTTTTACACGAAATTGTCCCTGCACTCTCAGAAACACTTAGAATTCCTTAAGTGAAAACAAAGGTAAAAATTCGTAAATATGATTTGTACTGTAAGTCATAAAGTCAATTTCTTTTAACTTTATTTTGTTTTGTATTTACTCTATTTTTACTCAATTTATTCAAAAATAAATTCTATACAAGTTTTATTTAAAACTATGATGCATTTATTATTTACCTTTTTAACAAAGTTACACCAAACTTCAAAATGGAAACTTTTTAAATAGCCTTATTGATCCATAAGGTCTAAAATAAAAAAAGATCTGGAGATAAAAATTATCAGAAATTTAAAAAAAAAATAGTTTTTAGTCTTATTCTTGGGTGTTGTAGACCAAGAAATCTAAGTTTTAATTTTTTGTAAATAACTCAGTTCTTTTGAGCTACAGTAAATATACGAAAATATTTCGTCTCTGGACATTGTATTGTTGTTGTAAATTAACGGTTTTCAAGATATTTGAGGTTAAATATTTTAAACTGCCGTCATTTTGAAAATAAAGTCTTTGTTTTCGATACACATATAAACTGTTACATTACAAATGCTTATATAAAATCTGAACCTAATATTTTATCTATTTCCAAATTTAAAACTTTATTATAAAGATAAGCTTTATTTCTTCGTTTTCACTTTGAGAGTTTCTGAGATTGTCGGAAAAACTTCGTCACCCAATCTGTATACAGTATTTGAAATGTGTTAAAGTTATAACTGAAAATATGTTTTATCAAAAAAAAATCACATTCTGCTAAGAACATGTTGAAGAACGTAATTTCACTGTCTGAAAACGTTTGATTTTCTGCTGCAATTTTGAGCTCATAAAAATAGAAGTATTATCGTAACCGCCTCAAATTTTCAAAAAAATATCCATTCGAAAAATATTTAAAAAATAGCTGATGTTTTGTAGTGTTCGAAAAAAAAATGTATTTTAGCTAAAACTATGGCAAACTACAATTGTCAGAAAAGGCAATCTCTTACAACGATTGATAAAAAATAAGCATACATCTGAAAATTTCTTTCTTATGTATTTGAAATATTTTATTTCACTGAAATGTAAAATACAGTTCTGTAAAGAAAATAACGACCAAAATAAAAATAGCATAGTAGTTAACGAGCAATCTTATCATTTTATTTCTGATTACTTAACTAGAATTGTTTTTCACCTTGATAGATTACTTTGAAGTTTGAACATGTTTTAAAATGTTGACTCTATGCAGAACCTGGCTTGTGCACTATACACTGAAAGGATGACCAGTCTTTAATATACAATTTGCATAATACATGGCAGATTAAATGGTATGCGAGTAAAACAAGTTTAAGGGCACCATCATGGTACTTACCCGGCCCGATCATACAAGTTAGAGAGCTTCGTAGATGTGTATGTATCGCTTCGCTCATGTCTCATAGAGGGCTTGGAGCCGCCACTCGTTACCCCGTGTCGGAGATTTGGCCCTACACACATCACATTTTCTTGAAACGTCAGAGTTCAAAATGTCAATTCAGACAATAATTCCACTATTTGTCATCTAAGATATGTTGGAGTTGGTAACATTACATAAGGATTTGAAAAATGTAAAATTTCTATCTAATTTGGAGTGTTGTAAGTTGAATTAAAACAAAAGACTGTTTAAAATGCCACCATTTTGACATTTTTGAGTTTCAATAGGGTTCTATAAGAAGCATAACCTTAATTTTTGTACTTGTTAACGTGCTTACGTACAGGAGACGATGGATGGACGCGGACTGCATGTCTCGAAAATTATTTTATCGGTTTCCTGAGGTAATGAATGATCAGTCAAAAAAAAAAAACAACAGAGGTTGAACTGTTTGACGATAACCAAATTCACATTAAACTGGGTAATAAATTACTTCAAAGCATCCTCTCTGACGTTTATTTGAACAGCATACACAAATGAGGTAAAATTTCGAATGACGTCATATTATGTTTTTGTATTTTCTACTGACGCAAAGAATCATTGAGTGCTTCCAAGATAACTGAAATATCAACAACCAGTTGACGACATACGCGTTATTACTTTCTTTGTTTTGAAAGTGATTGAATCTACTACAATCGTTAATTCTACTTTCTTATATAAACTATTTGTTTATTGCTTAGAAGTTTTTATTTTATATCTGTTTACGGGAGACTACAGAAAGCAAAACCTGCGTAATCTGTGACGGTTCTCACTAGTCGAACTGCGGTGAAATTAGAGAGTGTTCTGAGACACACACACACATTCCCCACACACGCACGCGCACACACACACACACACACCACACACCACACCCCCCACACACACACGCACGCACACACCACAAACCAGTATATAATAAGCCAAAGTGGTAAGAAAACTATGATCTAATAATGTTACGTTTTTCATTAAAATATCAATTTTGCAGTTGACACGGGCGTGGTAAACCACCTGGATTTATACCACTTTTGACCAATTCCAAAAAAAAATCTGAATTTTGATCCACTCCCCAAATTTTAAATTATGGAAAATATAAAAATAATTCTAGATATGGCTAAAATATGTTCATATATCAAATTGGTCCTCTAGTATGAACTGTAGAGAACTGCATGATCGACGTTTGGCAGCTGGACAGATAACATTCTCTACACCAAGTATAAGCCAATGCGAGAATCTAATAATTTGTGTGGTCACGAAACGTTCAATCATTTGTCAAATGAATAGGTTTTGATCTTGTGGAGCAAGTTTAATGATTGTTTTAAAATATCTGACCTACTCTTCGTTGTTTAATATTGTGCAACATTATCACTAGGTCACTTGACGTAGTAATATCAATTGTTATTAACTTTAAATTCCCATTACTCATCTGTGATTTAAAGGTTTTCCCTTTATATTATTGTAATAAGTATCAAGATGGATTACTTACTGTTGCGGCCATTTTTAAATATGAATATCAGCTCGAGTAATACAAAAGTATGATACATTGTGTCAAATCCCAAGATTCATAGACAAAACTTAGTTTCATCGAAATCGGATTCAGTATACTTGGAAAGGTCTCTGTGAGCTTGATTACAAAACAAAGGGCAAGGAAGTGTTCTGGAATGGTGATTCTAAGGTCTTCATTATAAGCCTAAGAATGTTCTAAGCGGACAGACCAAGCTTTCTGCTTACTGGATACATATCCATTGAGATATCATCTAAAAAGAGACCACGAGGAACAAAGCAGGACACAACAAAGGATTCAGCACTACAGGATATCAAGATTTTCACCACAAGGACGAAGTCGGCAAGTCTTACAAAACGGAGACGGTAGAACACCTCCTGTAGTTATGATGTGTTTGCTCGACGGAGGTTCATGAAGTCTTTGTAAGGCGTCAAGGGTGGAGGGCTGATCCTTAGATTCTCGTGGATTTCGTAAAGGGCTTAAGGTTCTTGGTGGAGGAATTCTTCTTCTAATCAAGCAGGACATACACAGTTGGTCTGTAAACTGACGCTTTGTGCTCGTCTGTCGGTTCTCCTCTTGTATAACAAAGAGGGTAAAACACCTTCTGTACGAATGTGAGCTCTTTATTTGACGGAGATTTAGAAAGACGTTTATAAAGTCTTTTATAGGCTTATCCTATTAAAGAGAATTTCTTGTAACGTTTATATGAACCACAAAAGATACAGTTTAGGGTGAATCGGAAAAATACTACTCTTGGCCTTGCAACCTTTGCATCGCTTGTGCCATTAACACATCCTCAGGGTAAATCGTATTCAGTTAAAATTGAGCTTTTATTAACTGTAAAAATTCATTTTGATTTTCACCTAATTATTCCTGAACCGTACAAGTGTATTTTACACACAATTTTGGGTCATAAATCTTCACTTTTCAGTAAAGTTTAAACGAAATTTGTAAAACAGATTTTGAGAAATAATATGTTTATAAGGCTTATTAGGAAATCCACGAGGATCAGCACCTATACAAGACTTTATGCTTTATAAACTTCCTTGTAAATAAGCTAAATTTCCGTCAAGAAAAGAGCTCACACTCATGTTTGATTAGAAGAAGAATTCCTCCAAGAAATTTAAGCCCTTTACGAAATCCAAGAAAATCTAGGGAACAGCCCTCCATCCTTGAAGCCTTACAAAGACTTCCCTACAGGAGGTGTTCTACCGTCTCCGTTTTATAAGACTTTAGATGATATCTCAATGGATATGTATCCAGTAAGCAGAAAGCTTGGTCTGTCTGCTTAGAACATTCTTCCAAGTATACTGAATCCACTTCGGATGAAGCTAAGTTTCCAATGGTCGGTTAATTCTGTTCCCCCCCCCCCCCTTCTTCTAATAACAAACGAACCGGCATTTGTGTAGTGATGGGGACTAGGAGTAATACGTTTTGTTTGGGTTTTTAGAAGTTACAAAATTTGACCAAAATCTTTAGAGCCGACAAAATCGTAATTTTTGTCTTCTTACTGGAGTTGACCCCAAATTTTGAGTTATCGATAAATGAAAAACACTTCCAGAGATATGACCAAAATACTAAGTTTGATCAAAATCGATTGACGCGTTTGTGTTATAGCGCACTGGAACACGCGACAGACAACAGGTAGGGAATCATTTCAAAAATCGAGGGATCTCGAATAAAATAGATCCGAACAAAACTCGACACAGATTTTTTGAGCCATCACATATTCTTTACTAGTACGTATATGGTACAATAAAAGAAGAAACAAAATTAATCTGTTGCCCACATCAACTAGCCTACTTTTTCTTTTCTGTAAAACTTTGATGGATGTGGGGAGTGCTGTTGTAAATACCACATATCTCACACAACACTATTTACATCAGAGAAATACAATAAAGATATAACATAAACAAACAGATAAGATTACTTGTATCACTAACAGTAAACAGTTCTATTACAGTAAAAACCGAAGGTTAACAAAAACTGAACATTCATTCATTAACATTCACCCTAATCTTAATGTTGTTGTTAGTTCAGAATTTCCTTCAATTAACAAGACCTTCCAAGAATTAATTAATTTTGTAATTGACAACTTAAAGTCGTAGAATAATATCACATTTAGAGGGGAAAAAACACTTTTATATTCCTTTAACAATTTAGTAGAGCGGAATGCTAAATCATGTTACAAAGTTCCTCGCAGTTTATCGAAATCGATACCCTCAAGGGAGTACAGGTGTGGCATTGTCCTATCAGATCTCTCTGACGGAGCCTAGGGAGTCTTTACTTACGCTATTATCTTGCTTATTTTATGAGGCTATGACGTGCAGGAGGTTTTTAGCATTTAAACACCAAGGAAAAAATTATCAAATTCTGAGCCGAGTTTTATAAATTAGTACATTAATTTTATATTTTACGATTTTATCTATGTAAACAAAATATGTATAATCACAAACATTGCTCCTCTGAGGGGTTTAGTGAGCAGGGGGGGGGGAGGCAATCCCTAGGTACCCTATCTAAATCTTCATCTAATCTTGGGTTAGATCCCTCTTCCTATTATAACATACGAAGCTTTGTTATATTTTTTATTAATTAACAATTAATACTTTAACAATTTGCCTCTACGTTGGGCGACCAAATATAACATTCACCTCTTATTCTCTTTATGTTATATAAAAAACCTTTTACTTTACTTTTATTTCTTTTTGTTACTTATTTAGGATTTAATTTTGATTTATTTTGGTACTGAAATTATTTGGTCAATACACAATACTTTAAAATTAAAAAAACTCAATTTATTTTAACGCAGAACAAACAAGGAACAAATTGTTGTACGTAAATATAGTTACACATTTAGCAACTTAATTTTAGCAACTTATTCTAAAATGTATTAGAAATTCATACAACTTTCATTCCTTATTTCTAACAATCTAATATTTAAGCAAACACAAATTTCAATACGGGCAAATATATTTCTTCTACTGATTTTTCTCAATTACTTTTATACTCTCCAAAAAAAAAATTTCAAATTTATCAATCTCTCCAATTTACTCCTCGGCTAGCTCTTGATATACAAAACAAATGAAATGATTAAATTTACTGACTCTTGGTTCAATTTAATTTCCTATACTAACAAAACTTAAATCTACAATCTCGGTGGGAATCCTTTGGAAGCTCAAGCAAAATGAAATTTAAATAGTATTAAAAAGATATTAATATAAAACATTTGGTACCTTGTCTTGGTCTCTCTTTCGACGAAAACACACTTTCACAAAACCCCAACTCGCACTTTCCCCTTTATTTAACCCTAAAAAAACACTTTCGATGCACACACTTGCTCCTTGATGATGGATCCTGGCGATGACGTGATAATCTCCTTCTCCCAGGGTGACGACGAATCAAACTCTTATCTGCTGAAGGCTACTAATTTAATCTCTCGCTGAAGCTAATACTCAATACTTGTCGCTGAAGGCTAGAAGTGATGCTTTACTAAATTCTATTAAAAAGCTATGTTGGTGACTCGGAGACAACCAGTCTCTAGAGTCTCACCTTACTCCCTCGCTGCTAGTAGAAGACTCCTTTTTTTCTTTCTCTCTTCAGTTCCGCGGCAACGCCACACTAACTTTCACAAATTCAAAAAATAGGATTTCTTCCTTCCTATTGGTTGTTTTTGAATTTGTCGTTATTTTTGGAAAGTTTTGGTTTCGCCTAGTCTGTTGAACCCTTCTAAAAAGAGAAATCGTAGCGTCGCTTTCCTTTTCAACCCTAATAATTTTACCGTTCGTTCTTGACATCTGCAGAGCTTGTGCCTCCACTCCTTTCTTAACAATCCTTTGTAAACCTTTATTTTCTAACTCTAATTTAATTTTACACGTGAAGATTTATTTCTTATTCCTAATTTATTTAATTTAATTTGTTTTTCTGATATCACTTTAATCGTGTTAACAGGTTTGATTGATGTGATATCGTTTATCTCTAATTTATTCCCATTTTATCTTCTATTTTTAGAAAACGACGTGGTTTTATATTTATATCAATATTTCCGAGGCTCACATATAGTGAGTACGGTTATAGAAATCATGTTAACTGCGTCTAGACTTGTTTTCGTCTTTCCTATCGAGGCTTGACCAACTTTTATTCACTTCCGACCCCGAAACTAAAAGGGTATTTCGAGGGTTAGAGTAGTCTCTATTTTATGCCCTTTTGTTCTTGTTTACTTTTAAAAAAAAAACGATAATAACCAAATAGTTTTGGTTGTTTTTACCTAAAACCGACGAATTCCTAAGTGAAGTTGAAATGACCTCCACTTTTACTTGCTTGAATTGTCAATTACTCCTGAATCATAAGTCGTATAAAACATTTATTTTATATCTTCTTATTTACGTCATTTTGTGTCATTACTTTGTGCTTTGTGATAAAAATTGAGCAAATTATGATTGAAAAAAAAATTTGTTTAAAACAAAACCGTACAACCAAAAAAGTAAATAATTCCAGAATAACAATATTATTTGGCCCAAACCAGGCATTGAATATTATTTTTCATTATTAGTGAATAAAAAAATATTGTATGAAACATTATTTGTATTTTTCTTACTATTCTATATTTAATAAATATAGTAAAATCGGTTTTTAGAATAAATTGGAAATTAAAAAAAAAAATTGTATCGGCTTCAAAAACAAATAATAGTATTTCATAATGTAACAGTATCATCCTATATCTTAAAAATGCTGTAAAGTACGTTATAGAACTATTTATAGAAATTTGTATACTTTGTATATTTATAAACAATTACAAAAAACTAAAACAAACGACAACAATTATTGTTTTCATATTTTTATAAAATTAAAATACTGTATAGTAATTTTTAAATTGAATGTGTGAATCTTAAAAAATAGGTTTTCATATAGATGGCATATTAAATACTTCTATTATTTAACCCCACCCCCACAACTCAGGACTTGTTTTCTTTAAATGGAAGTATTTTAAAATAATTTGTCACGGTTTAATTTTTACCTTTTTAAAATCTATTTTTACTATACTCAATTTAGAAATATGTGTTTCAACAAATGACAGTTTTATAAACAAATTCACAAAAAAAGAGTAAAAGTTAGACAAGTTTTGTGAATTCCATCCTGTTATTGTGTGCCCAAGTAACTAGAAATAATGAGCCACTACAATAGACAAGTCTACTGGGTCGTTGGTTGGATTGAATAAGTCGAAGCAAAGGCATTCTATAAATATTTATAAGGGCATTCTCTGGCAAATCACAATACTGGCATGAATTTAGCGAAAGATAGTTCAGATTACTAAAACAAATCCTTGAAACATTCCATATCCCAGTTGTCAATCCTTAGTATAGTCTCTTTAAAACTATTTTTGTGCCGAAAAATAGTTGGAATATTTGTAATTTTAGATCAAATTAATTTCTGTATATTTTAAACGGCATTGCTACAAGTTTTATTTGCCCTAAGCTGTACAGTAAGGTGAAGCCGGAAATTGTAAAAGTAAGGACAAGAAAAGAATCAACTTTTTCTTACAAAATGACATAACCTCTTTACTTGCACAAAGAAGTAAAGAATTCTCTGCAACACGCTTGAGGGAGAGACCTTGGCAGTCTGTAGTGTAATTATACGCGTGTTTGTAACAGCTGATTGCACCAAAGTGAAATGGTTTTAACTGCTTGTCTCAACTAATCCATGACTTTAGCACTCCTTTTGTCGAAATGTAAAAGATAAACGTGGGAATTTATCGATAAATATTCAAACTATTATGTGCAGAAAACACAAATTTATATTGTCTGAACCAGTTGAAAACAGTCGATGGTCCGTAATTATTTTTTGATTTGCAAGAATTTTATATGAAGTTAGACGTTGCATACACATGTCTGAAATTAAAAGTAAAACAAGAAATGGTCTCAAGGCACTGGATTATGTACTTTATAAAATGTTTTACTATTTTATCTACAGAGTGATTCAAAATTGGACGACAATATTTCGGGAGCTGTTTCTAGAGCTAAAAATAAGAAGAAGAAAAGTTTGTAAAAACATAAGCCAGGAAATTTTTCGTTTTTTGTTGTTGGCTATTTTGTTTTTACAAAAAAAAGATATATTTGAAGTAGATAATATATTGAGTGAAAAATTTGTATATCCATCATTTATGTAATATTTTACCACTGTACCAGAAAACTAAGATTTTATTTTGTAAATTTTCAAAATGGCAGATTTTTAAAATGTTTAATGTCGAAAACCATTAACATTACGAAAACAAAACTACTTTTATAACGAACAACAAAATGATTTTTTTGGATTTGTCAAAAGGATAACCGTTCAACACTTTTGACTAAAAATATAATTTCTTGATAATTATTTACAACAACCAAAATTAACCTAAACTAATGATAATTTTTAATAACATTATAATACATTTCCCAGAAATGTACCAAAAGTGAAAATGTTCCCCCAACAGTTTCAAAATGGCGACTGGTGTTTAATACTAATTTAAATATTTCATACTTTTACATATTTATAGGAACAAATTTCAAACTAAACCTGTAGAAAATTAATTTCGAATAAAATTGATTTGTTAATATGTAATTTTTAAAAATTAAGGAAAAACTTACCTTCAAATTTAGAGTTACCAAAAGAATATAAAAATGCCTCGAAATAAGGCTACATACTAAGTTAGCCCACTCGTTTCGTCTGTAGAACAATGCACAAACACGACAGTCATAATTTTATCTCTCTTGGGTTTAGTAGATCTCAAAAAGTATATTTTTGGGAAAACCTTGCTATAACGCTATATTATGTACATGTAGGAAAGTCTCATTGCTATTTGAAGTTTCACCTATAAATACAAGACGTCTTCTGCCGGAAGTTGTCGTCCTTCGATAGATCTCGGGCTAGGATCAAGGGAGGAAGAAACACGTTCTTGTGACATTGAGGTTAGAAAGATTAGAATCCTGCAATGAGTTTACACTCTCGGGAAATCTGATTATTTTAACTTTGTCACTTATAAGTAATGATGGATCAAAAATTCGATATCGAGATAGGCCTATCAATTTTTAGAATGTTTTTGGAGATGTTTCTACAGTCCTAAACTATTTAGACTGATTTTGGGGTGAAACTAATTTAGGTAAATCTCAAGGAGTTAAAAATTTTCTTTTTAAGATCAAAACCCAATTCTTATAATAGACTCTACAGTTTTTGATGAAATTATTCAAATGTAGCCTCACAACACCAGAAAAATACGTATTGATCGCCTCCCTCTGGAACCCGTCAAAAAGGAGAAGTGATGGGCGCCGTTATAAAAGTTGGAATATCTCAAAATCCAGTCAATCGATTTCAATCAAATTTTTGTAAAATGTAAATATTTACGAGTAAAACTCAACAGACATGTAGTATGCTTAATAAGTAAAAGAAATCATTGCATGTTAATGTTAAAAACAAAGCATAAAATGTGCCCCGGGTTGGCAATCCCGAAGGACCTAGCTGGATCTACACTTTATATGTAGTTTTGAGTTAGATCACACTCTCTCTCTCTCTCTCTCTCTCTCTCTCTCTCTCTCTCTCTCTCATCTTTTCTATCAGGTCTCTCTTGACTAACTCTTGTTCTTTTCCGACCCTGCTCCTGTTAGAGTGTTCGAGGGCTAGGGCTCTTTATTGTATATTCTTTCCTTCCTTTTTTTTTTTTTTAAACTGTTATCCAATAGTTTTTTCCTTTAAACAACAAGGAAAATAATTATTTAAAAAGCATAAAATGATCCATAAAACTATCAAATCTAATTAAAAACTAAATAACAAGACCATTAACATAGACTAATAAGGAAAAGTCGAAAGAAATAGAAAATTTAATCCACATAAAACAAATTAAGGGTTATATTTTTATATTTATTTTTGCTTCTCTGCGTAGGCTAGTAGCATATGGGAATAAGTACTGCGTAGTGAGCGGGAATATTTAGACTGAGAGAGGTTATCTGAGAAAAATATAAACATGTGTTTTACATCTGCTTAGCATGCTTCATTGCAGTTAAGACGTAGGAAGCTGATGTCCTTTATATTTGTTATTGAGTTACATTTGGGAATTCCAATAAACAGGAACTTAGGGACAACAAATTTTTGGGTAAAAGTACATACGAAGTAGAAAAATACTTTTGAAAATTTGTTCTCTCAATTTTCCTTGGAATTGTGAATTTTTTTAATGTTTTTCAAACACATCCTAACTTGTCAAGGAAAAAGTAAATGTTTTCAACTTTCTTGTCACCAATCGTTAATTTTGACATTATTATTTTCTGATAACACATAAATACAACCTTTTTTTATTTTGAAAAACAATAATAATTTAGTTTTAAAATTCCCTTAACCACAAACTTAGGAAGAAAAACGTAAGCGGAACTAAACACCAAGCACAAATGGATATTTTTTTGTTTATTCCATTAATTTATTGATGTACATTTCAATAGCAAAGTTATCATCATCAGAGGATGTCCAAGTAACTAAGGCCATATCCGGAGCCACTTAAATAAATTAATTGCTTATTATAAGGGCAAGTTTTTGATATAGTTTGGCAATTAATTGGTGTCAAAAATCCGACAATTTAGTGTTTTAAATATTTCATGTTTCATACTATTTAAAACAAATTAATTTTTATTTATTTTTATTAATTCAATATTACAACTGAGTATGTACCCATCTAGAAATTTACACTTCATACTTTTACACTTGTAAGGGATATGACCCAATGGTTATTCCCTATCACTATAGTCCATTAGATCTGAAGGCTTGGTCCTCTTCAGTCTTCTCTCAGTACAGCCAAGTCACTGTACTTGGAGCATGAGGTACAGTGACATCCAACAGTCCCTGTACCTCATGGGCAAATTAAAATGGTTGTGTTTTACTCGAATTTTTATGATTTTTCAGAAAATAATATTGAAAGTAACAATAGGTGGCAGGAAAGTTGAGAAAATTGAACTTTTCGTCGATAAGTTACAATAAAAAAAAATCATAGTTTCCAGGAAAATTGAGACAAAATTTATTCAAGAGTGGGTTTCTACTTTATATACTAAGTGCTAATCACCCTGTAGATATTTTTTTGATGCTTAAAGACGAAAAACGTCTTGATTATCATTCGCTTTAAGAAACAAATTGAAGAGCGCCTATTTCATGCTTAGTCCTATTATACAAGCGGATCCTCTTAATGTAATCCCTAAAAGTGTTGGTTTCTTAAGTCTTGGAGGTTGTTAAATGTTAAAATGTACGGTAGAGGCTAAGTGTGAGCAGTTGTTACACAGGTTTTCTGCACCTCGTAATTATGTATATCACTACGTCTGCTTAGGGCTCGTAGCAGTACGTATACGAAGGAGCTCTAGTCAATGCCGCATCTCGTAACTATTCGAAAACACATTTTCTTTTGAAGGACGAAGTTCGAAATTACATTTGCTAAAGTTATCGTTGAGAGGTGTGGGATATACAGAATTGAAATCTGCAAAGTTTTTAATAATTTATTGTCTTATAAATTGAATAACACACGGGATATGAACAGAAATCGTTCGTCAATTTAACATTTTAAATTCGATTTTTCTGAATTCCAATAGGGTTCTATATAAGAGCACAAATAAATTGAATTCCATGTTCCTATCTTAATTTTTGTGGCAGCTATCATAGGCGACAACGATGGACGGACATGTCGAAATCACTATTCGATTTCTTGAGGAGATGGAACACGAATATCAATCAAAACTCACCCTATACTTTGTATAACCGGGTAAGTAAAAAGGGTGAAAAGGTCGTAAAATAAAGAACCCTTGAATACTCTACCAGCGTCAAGGTCAAAAGAGAAAAAAAAAAGTTGGTTAAAGGAGACCTGAAGAGGGAATCTAACCCAAATACTAGATAAAAAAAGCTTAAATCCAGTTAGGTTCATGAGGGCGGAATTCTAATAAATCAAGACAGGAGTGATTTCCACATATAGCTTGTATTATATCTAATAAAGCTTTATTATGAAATGACGTTTCAAACTGGCACACAGTTGTGCTACGTTTGCAGAAATCTTCTATTTACCGCATTACAACAGTCTCATTCAGACTTTTTGCTGATCTTTCAGTAACTGAAAAGATTTCTTCTGTTACCATATTTTGCGTCGTAAAAAAGACCGGATATCTGTATCATTAATTTCCATTACCTACACAAAATATGATACAGCAAAGCTAATAAAGTTACCAAAAATGTTTGAAAATATCAACACACTGGTGTTTAGAAACAAAATATCAGCAACATTAAAAAACAACTTCTATGCCTCTATACGTTTATGCCTTTTACTCTTGCAGGTTTAATTGTTAAACAGCTGTTCGATTCAAATTAAACAATAATTACATTAAAACAAAAACTTATAACCAAATTTTATTGTCCTTTGTAGTTGCAAAATGGTTTTTACAGTTTAGAAAAAAGTAAAGTGAAGCGCGAGGGCCCATTGTTTTTAATAACGTTGCAGAATCAATTAGACAATTTCTGGTTGCCTTCCCAGGTGTTTGGAATGTATTGAATGCACATTGACCTTGAGTCAAGTTGAAAGTAGTATTTTGTTATCTAGTCTGTACAGGTAGAGGATATGTAACAAAGATATATCAAATAAATGATTGGTCTATTCCTAACCCCCACCCTCACAAAGCAACATCCCTGAACATACCATATTAAGCGTCCTACTCTGTTCCCAGCCAGCAAGAAGATTAGACCATGTTTTAATTTCAATCTAGTGTAATTATTTCTACACCCCAGTTTTTTTATTAATATGTTGCGAGTACAAAATGTACCCTCAATATATTACAGTGGCGACGAGGATTAAAAGTAACTTAACGGCAGTGTGTAAAGCCAGAAAATATAGAGTTTGTAACGACAAACCACATGTGTTCAGTAAAGTGTTTAGAAAACTTTATTAACTACTTTAGAGTTGTGTACGGTAAGGCGTAACACAAAATATGTTAAATATCGAGAGTGTATACGGAAAGGCGTTACACATATTTTAAAAGTACATACGTGTGTGGAAAGGCATACATTGTTTAGTGAACGTGCTTGGTTTTGGAAAACAAAATGGCGACGGTCGGTCGCATGGTCGATTTTAACAGTGCAGAAGAAAGTTGGCAATCGTACATTGAACGGTTCGAATTGTTTATTCAATGCAACGACATTGATGAAAAAAAGAAAGTAAGTACTTTATTAACTGTGATTGGTGTAAAAACTTATAATTTATTGAGAGATTTGTGTATACCGGAAAAACCGGCGTCTAAAACATACGACGAAATAGTGAAATTACTACAGGAACAGTTATATCCGCGTCCATCTTTTATTGCAGAAAGATATAAATTTAGTTTACGAAACCAATTAGAACAAGAAAATATCGCGGAATATGTGGCTCAATTAAAAAAACTGTCTACCCATTGTGAGTTTAAAGAAAATTTGGCTGATTATTTAAGGGATCGCCTAGTAAGCGGCCTACGAAGTGAAACGATTAAACAACGACTTCTGGGAGAATCGAAATTGACTTTCGATAAAGCTGTTCACATAGCTACATGGCAGGAAGCAGCAGAAAACAATGCCCTAACCTTCTCAACAGGAAACAACACAGGAAATTTTCACAAAGGACTACACCGTATGGCGAACGGAACCAGGTACAATCATCAACCTTTCAATCGAAAAAGGGGAGAGAAAGAAGAGAGTTTTGTGAAGTGTTCGTGTTGTGGAAAAATGGGTCATTATGTCAGTGTTTGTAAATTTAAAAGTTTCAAATGTTTTGTATGTGGTAAACAAGGTCATTTAAAATCTGTGTGCAGAAATGCTGTAAGTACAAACCAAAATTCTAATAATTTTAGGAAAGCCTTTAAGTCAGATATTTCGGGCAGATATAAACAAACTTATAATAAAAATAATAAATTCAGGCCTAATGCTCACAATTATGTTGAAACTTCTACTTTTGAAAATAATGAGAATGGATCAAAATACAATTCATTTAATAGAGATGTAAGTAACATTAATAATGATTTCGATTCAGTAGAGATTTTATATAATAATTCTAAATTTCAAATTTGTGAACCTGTTAGAGTAAAGGTTAATATAAACAATAGAGCGGTGGTCATGGAACTTGATACAGGGTCACCAGTAACAGTTATGTCAGATGTTTGCTATCAAAACAATTTTAGAAATGTTACACTAGAAGCAACTAGGTTAAGGTTACATTCTTACACGAAAACACCAATAATTCCACTTGGTATGATAAAAGTTAATGTCAATTATAAGGGTGTAAATAAAAAATTAAGTTTGTATGTTATTAAAAAAGGAGGTCCAACACTCATGGGTAGAGATTGGCTAAAAGAGTTGCAAGTAGAAATAAAAATTCCATTGAAATATGTTGAATGTGAAAATAATACTAACAGGTTAGAATTAATTAATTCTTTATGTAAGGAATTTCCAGAAGTTATGAACGATAAAATAGGGTTATATAATAAATCAAAAATCAAGCTAGAATTAAAAGAAAATGTTACTCCTAAATATTGTAAACCTAGACCTATTCCTTTTGCTATGAAGCCTAAGGTAGAGGCAGAGTTAAATCGCCTAGTGTCTGAAAATATTTTATGTCCTATTAAAAATTCAGATTGGGGAACTCCAATAGTTCCTATATTAAAGAAAAATGGACAACTAAGAATTTGTGGGGATTATAAGGTCACATTAAATCCATCTTTAAGGTTAGAAAAATATCCTTTACCTAGAATTGAAGAATTATTTGCCAGTTTACATAAAGGGGAATCTTTTACTAAATTAGATTTAAGACAAGCTTATCAACAAATAGAGTTAAGCGATGAGTCAAAAGAATTAGTAACAATCAGTACACATAAGGGATTGTTTGCATATAATAGAATTCCTTATGGAATTTCGTCAGCCCCTGGCATTTTTCAAAAAATAATTGAAAAAATATTATTAGGTATAGAAGGGGTAATAGTATTTTTAGACGATATTTTAATTACTGGATGTGACACAAAGCAACATTATGATAGGCTTAGACAAGTGTTAGGTAGGTTAAAAGAAAATGGATTAACCATTGAAAGAAATAAATGTGAATTCTTTAAGCCAAGTGTAGAATATTTAGGTTATGTAATTGATAAACATGGGTTGCATAAAGCCGAAAGTAAAATAAAGGCCATAGTGCAAGCTCCAATTCCGGAAAATGTATCACAATTAAAGGGTTTTCTTGGTTTGGTCAATTATTATGCAAGATTTGTAAAAAACATAACTAATATATTGTATCCGTTGTATAATTTACTAAAAGATGAAGTAGAATTTAAATTTGGTAATAAGGAAATGATAGCTTTTAAGCAAATTAAGGATGTATTAGTATCACCAAAAGTATTAGCGCATTATAACCCGGAATTGAATCTTACACTAGCATGTGATGCATCAGCTTATGGTATTGGTTGTGTTTTATCTCAGTTACAAGCTGAAGGAATAGAACGTCCAATTGCGTATGTGTCAAGGACACTTAGTAAAGCCGAAACTAATTATTCCCAAGTTGATAAAGAAGCATTAGCTATTGTTTGGAGTATTAAAAAATTAAATCAGTATTTATGGGGAAGACATTTTACTTTAAAAACCGACCATAAGCCGTTGCTGAGCATTTTTGGACCAAAGAGAGGTTTACCTGTTATGGCTGCCAGTAGACTACAAAGGTATGCTCTTTTCTTATCAGCATATAATTTTAATATTTGTTATGTAAGATCACAAGATCATGGAAATGCTGATGGTTTATCTAGGTTGCCTATTTCTGAACCTTTAGAATTAAGTACCCAAGAAAATGAAAATGATGTAATTGGTACTTACCTTCAAAATATAGTTGAAGATAATATACCTATAAATTTTAAAGATGTTAGAGAAGAAACAAAAAAAGATTCAATATTGAAGGTAATTTTAAATGTTTTAAAATACGGTTGGTCTACAGATATGTTAAATAAATGTAAAGTAGATATAAATGATTTTGTCCGTAGAAAAGATGAATTGTCAGTAGAAGGGGATATCCTGTTATGGGGTCACAGAGTAATTATTCCTAAGTCATTAAGATTGTATGTATTAAATGAACTACACGTAGGACATCTAGGAATTGTAAAGATGAAATCTTTAGCTAGGTCGTATTTTTGGTGGCCTGGTTTAGATCAAGATATTGAAAGTTTAGCAAATAGTTGTGAATCATGTATTTTAGTAAGGCAAAATCCGCCTAAGAGTGAACTCCATGTATGGAGTTATCCACAAAAACCTTGGCAACGCATTCACCTAGATTTCTTAGGGCCAATTAAAAACAAAATGTATTTAGTTGTAGTAGATGCTTTCAGTAAATGGTTAGAAGTTTTAGAAGTTAATAATACAAGTGCTAACCAAACAATTAAACATTTAAGAGATTTATTTGCAAGATTTGGTATTGTAGAACATATTTGTTCAGATAATGGTCCCCCTTTTACATCTAATGATTTTAAAAGGTTTTTAACTAATAATGGAATACAACACACATTAATTTCACCGTATCATCCTCAAACTAACGGTTTAGCTGAAAACGCTGTAAAACATGTAAAGAATAGGTTAAAAATTGCATTAAAGGAAAATATTGACTTTGATTTAGCCATAAATCAGTTTTTGTTGAATTACCGTAACTCGATCCATTTAACAACAAATGAGTCACCTGCTAAACTAATGTTTAACAGGCAATTAAGGACTAGATTAGATTTATTAAGACCAAATTTTCCAGAATTAGTACGTAAAAATCAAAAGAAACAAGTAGAATATGCTGGTGGTATGAAAACTAGAAATTTATTTCCAAATCAAACAGTAATGATAAGAGATTACAGAACTAAAAATAAATGGATCCAGGGTACAGTAATTAAACAACTGTCTAACGTGTCTTACTTAGTTAAATTAATGTCAGGCATAATATGGAAAAGACATATTGATCAGCTGATAGGTTTAAATTCAGAAATAAATGAAAAACCTGTTGAACCAGTATTACCAGTCTCACAAGAGACAGTAGGTCATACTTTAAAAATTGACAATACAGATCAACAAGGATCAGCTGTCTGTCAGACTCCCAGTCCTAACAGGGATGAGAGGGGAGGAAATGAGGGTAGGCCTAGTGTAGATAGGAAGTCATTAACACCAATTGTTAATTCTCCAATTGTTACTCGGAGATATCCTATGAGGGAAAGGAAACCTGTAAATAAATATTGTAATCATTTGTCACAGTAGAGTTATGTATTATGTTAAAATGTATAAATGTATGTTATGTTATGTATTTTAAGATCAGTAATACAGTAGTTTTATTTTTCTGATATAAAAGAATTGTTTCATTAATTTAAAAGTTAAATTCAGTTTATAAAAATTTTAAAAAAATGTTGTTTTTGTTCAATTACTATTTTTTTGGTATGTAAGTGTTTTGTTTACCTGGCAGGACTCATAATTATTTTGATGTTGTTAAATGATTAGTGGAATAGTCAAATTTTTAATTAAGATTTGTAATGTGGATTAAATAATAAAATTTGTTATTGTAATAAAAAATTTAAAAAAGGTAGATTTGTAAAATTGGAGGGAGGAGTGGAATGTATTGAATGCACATTGACCTTGAGTCAAGTTGAAAGTAGTATTTTGTTATCTAGTCTGTACAGGTAGAGGATATGTAACAAAGATATATCAAATAAATGATTGGTCTATTCCTAACCCCCACCCTCACAAAGCAACATCCCTGAACATACCATATTAAGCGTCCTACTCTGTTCCCAGCCAGCAAGAAGATTAGACCATGTTTTAATTTCAATCTAGTGTAATTATTTCTACACCCCAGTTTTTTTATTAATATGTTGCGAGTACAAAATGTACCCTCAATATATTACAGTGTTTACCCACCACCAACCACTCAATCAATAATTAAGTGAAAAGATTTGTTGTTGGAAACGGGAAGCGTAGTGAAAAAGTATACTCGATCTTCTTGTAAGGCAAGAGAAGAACTGGAATGCGCTTCATTGATCAGTTCTCCAGGTAAACCAAAAATCAATTAGAGAAGTAGAGCTTGAAACTGGAGTGACCAAATCTTCAGTGCAGAGAATCGTAAAGAAAAACAAAATTAAATTTTCGCCACCTAGTCCATAACCAAGTTGAAGATGATCTGGACAGAAGAGTGGAGTTCTGTTCCCACATCCATGAGTTTGACTAATCATATAGACATAATTATAAGTACTTAATCTATTTAGTTGCTGGTAAAATACACTTAATAGAAAATCATCCCCACGTGTGGGTGGGGATGGTTCCGCTTCAATGTATGCAGCTTAGTTTTTGTAATATGTATCATTATACGATTCCTACAAGAGTATATATAATACTTTACATTTTATTTTTTAAATAGAACGATTTCTTAAAAAAACCTAAACCTAAGAAACCGACTTGGCTCAACATAGATGCGAGATCTGTCTATATATAACCTGCCTCTCCCAACTTAGCACAACAATTCCTTGGCAATGTTTTTATATACAAATACAAAGTTTTATAAATATTAACACTTCAATTGTTTGGCTTAGTTTTGGAATGCGTACTGCATCAATCATGAGTTTGTCTAATCGAGTACGGGTGTTGTAATTGACGAATATATGGTTATGTTTATAATAAATAATCAAGACCTATCCTTGAGAAGGGGGTTGAATTCGAGACCTTTAACTGTTGAAGAATATGGGAATACAATAAGTATTGTTATAGTGGGAATCTCACCTGACCTTGGTTCAGTTCTCAACCCCTCGACCAGATAGAGTGGGGTTGAGTGCTTGGCTATAGATGATTCGAAGGGAATGAGAAAACTGATGAACTAGCAAAGAAAGCGAATTGATCCTAAATATTCTTGCAGAATAAGCAAAACTGTGGCAAGAACTGTTTTGTAAAGGTAGATTAAATTAGAGACCCTTAACCGATGTAGAGTGTGGGAATGTCACCAGACCTTTAAACAGGTAGAATCATTTAGTTGCCTCGCTATAGAGGATTCGAAGGAGACGAGAAGGCTGATGAACTGGCAAAGAAAAAATCTCACACATTGACCCTGAATCTGCTTGGTGAATAAGCGAAACTGTAGCAAGAACTATCTTGAGAAGGGGGGGGGGGTAAATTAGACAACCTAAACCCTTGGAGAAGCTGTTATCAGTACCAATCGTAACAAACACTCTTTTGGTATATTTTATTAATTTCTTTTATAAAGTTACCATTTGAGGTCATAAATCACTTGTTCCCTTTTAGGTAACCAGTTCTTAACGAGTTAATTGTAATTATTAATTAATTTGGAGGACCTACGTTATAAAATTAACTACACAACATGTAAAAGCAGAACTGTAAAAAAAAGGTTGTAAAAACAGAACTGTAATAAGAACTATCTTGGATAATGAGGGGAGGGAGGGAGTAAATTTAGATAATCCAAACCGTTGGACAGAAGCCTCTTATCAACCTTTACATACTCTCTATGTACGTAACTTGTGGAAGGTCTTGGAGCTCTGTGACTGGACATGAGGCATTTAAATACACTGACTTTAATATCCACAGTATCTTGAAATACAGACTATGTTCAACACACGGAAATCTTTGTATAAAGAGGAGTGACGTTCTTCTGACCCAGACCGTCAAAGATAAACCATCGAATTAGACACGGCTCTTAATCGTTTCGATAGAACCAAGTAACGAATTCCATAAGCTATCACGGTAAAAAGTTTCTTGAACACGACAGTTTTTTTGGTGTGATTACACCTTTTTTTAAGCAATATTCGTGGAGAATACAGATATTTAAATTTAAATCACTATTTTGGACTCGCAGAAATTGAGACAAATAATCTTCATCAATTTGTTTATCAATAAAAAAAAAAATCACTCTATAGACTATTACGCCTATGGGAAAAACTAAAACCACATTCTTCTGTCCAAACCGGTTGTTTAAATGGATTTTTCCGTTGTGTACAATCGTCTATTTCCAACCGTTTTAAATAAGTCAGATACACACAAAGTAATTGCTTCTAAACCGATTAACACTTTGAGATTAGGCTAAGAAATTAGCGGCGTTTAGATAACCCTTCACGTGACGGACACACACATAAGTGACAATAAATCTGTGCTTTGAAGCAATCTAGAGCGTTAGATGTTTATGGGTAAAGTGACATTGGCTAAACACCCTTTACAGTCGAGGCTGATGTAATATTGCATCATCAGCAATGTTGATAACCGATCAGGAAAAACATTTAACTTCTCAATTGGTTGACAAACTCAGTCTTTGTTTCCCTTCAAGGCAAAAAGGCGGTTTATTCGAGAAGTTTAACTTTGTCTGTGGAATACATACATTGAAATTATCTGTACAAGGTTTCAATCATCGGCATTCTATAGCCATGATCAACTGAACTATAAAGGGTAGATCATCAATTGCAATCAAACCACTTCCCAAGTTCAGTGCAAAACAGAAGATATGCAATTTTAGCCAATGCCATTTCAGTACAAGCTCCGTCCTGTTTAGTATCAAAGAACTTTTGTTTCTCTTGTTCCTTTCAGTCGTAAAGATGAAAGAGTTTTAACCAAGATTACAAGAAAATTTTTGTAGATCCAGCTTCATATATCGGGGTTGCCACGTCAGTATTCACTATAAGTAAGCCACCCTGATTGGTCCATAGAACGTTCAAGAATCAGGAAAACTTAAAATGAGCCTTCTGTACTTTAGTCTGAAACGATGTAAAAAAATCATGGCTGGAAATAAACATAAATAACACAAAGCCCGTCCTGTATCAATAGCAATTGAAGTTGTGGAACTTAGCCACCTGGACAACATAGTAGACAAAATGTTATAACGTTAGCATCAGAGTTCAAAAAGTTAGGAAAGCATTTTGATTGCTTGCAAAAATCTAGAATTGTACTACTTTCTTACTAACTAATCTACATTTAATACTAATGTCAAATTAGTCTTGTAGTATAAATGCGTGACTTAAAATGACAAAAACTATATCGAAACTCTTTGTACAGGTGCTTACTGAACGCAGGTCGTTGCGTATCTTTGGATCTGTGACAAAAGAACCCAGCAAAAAAAGACAACTTTATAATAGAAATTTAAAAAAATCAAATATAGATGGCTGGGACTATAGAGACACAACATTCGAAAGGAACCCACAGGGAATCCACGAAAGAGACAGACAACAAAGACGAACCGTTCTTGCTGAAACAGCTTCAATGCGAATAAAAACAATCTCGTGTTCAATGTCTTTACCAGGTAACTAGTGGTTTTGTGAACCCCCAGACTTTGAATCTCGTTGGAAGCGTTAATAATACGACTACTATCTATAGATTACACTAATTATTTCATACACTTTACCAAGATACATGAAAGTTATATAAACAAACACAGTTTAAACCTAATAATGTATTTAAAATTTTTGTAACTCTTCGAATTCTAAAAGATTATTGATAAATATGAAAACATAAATAATGCAGAAAAAAAAATTAAGAACAGTTCAAATTTGATTTTGTTTAATAATGTTTAAAAAAGGGTACTAGACGAAGTTAAGTTAGGAAAATCTTAGTAGGAAAGTACAAAAAATTTGAATTATAAGTAAAAGAACACTGAATTTAAATTAACAAAATTTAAAACACTAAATTTCACTAAAAGACTCCCAATCATAATTCACTATTAGTTGTAATATATGACTGTAAATTGAGAAAATGCGTTAGCCTAATAAACGTACCTGAGAAATAGTAATCCAAATAATCTTATTTTGTATGAAGGCAAAATGGGAAGATGTACAGAAATAATGAGTTAAATAGGAACTCAAAATAGAATTAGATAATAATAAAAGATTAAATAGAATAGTTAAACACATAAGTGACAGGTTAGACAAAGTTTAGGAACTGTGGACACTGTGATTTTGACGGATGGTTCAATAAAAACGGAATTTGAGAAATGAGGGAGAGACGTGATTTGGCTGGAACAGTTGGATATAGAAATTAGGATTTAAAAGGTAATCTAAAGTGAATAATAAACAAAATAAATTAGTTTAGTTAAAGATTAAATTTATTTAAGTAAAAAATTGAGAATTGTAAATAAATTAGAAAACACTGTGTTCTAATTGGACTAGAAAACTCTAAGTGAATTGTGGATACAAATACAATAAACCGTAACTAGGTACGAAAAAACCGAAGTGACGTCGAAAATATGAAGAAAGTGGGACTTAAAAAATGAACCGCAAGGTGAAATGACACTAAAATTGGCATACGTCGAAAAGTTGGAAAAAACGTGGTTAAAATAAAATGAAAGTGGATACCGGTATATTAAATTTAACAGAATCAAGGACAAAGCTTTATCGAAATTTATAGTGGAAAGAGTAAGAAATGAAGAATAAAATGTGTTTAAAACCAAGGTAACAATTTATATAACCAAAAACCAGGAAGAAAGGATACATTTAAAAATAATAAATAACTCGGTAAATATAAAGGAATAAAGACAGTTTTTTGTTATTAATATAAACGTTTGAACAATAATTAATTGGACAGAAACTTTTACTTATCATAATTTAAGTCACTCATCCCATGTTATTAAGGATTTAATGGATTATTTATTAATTAACAATTGCCTGCGCACCAGTAAATCCGAGATAAAAAAAAAATCGTACAAAATATATTTGTGAAGACATTGTAATTTCAGATAATAACAAATAATAATATTTGTGCATTGATTTATTTAGCAAGTTTGATTTATCATTTTCAATAAAACGCACATTCCATTTTGTTATTATAGACTGCTCGATAAACGTTCTATCGCCGTTGAATTTTGTGTCTTTCTTGGATTAATAATTGAACATTTCACAAGTGTTGTATCAATTTATGTGAAGTGATAATAGGAACAAACTAAGCATTAGTCATTGTGTACAAGATCTTGTGTGTTTATCTTATTCCGCCATTTTTCTTGCACTGTATTGTGAGATTATTAATATCTACACATTATCTCTGAATTTTGAATTTTTTTAATTTAAAACTAATTTCGAATAAATTGATAAGTTTTCCCCAGATAATTGATATCATTGGAAGTACAGGGTGTTTAAAAACAGACCTTACAAATTTTAAAAGCATGTAGAAATTTATTTAGATAATATACTGAGCTGTCATTTTGAATGAAAATTCATCAAATCGTTTTGAGTATACTTTATGATATGACAGATATTCTATTATAAGTACAACTCGTACGTTATTATTTGGTTTTTAAAAACTTATTTTAAAATTTGAAGTTTTAACTGTAGCAAGTTGAACATTACGTAAGAAAGAAAACAAATAATCTTTTTTTGGTGAATATTTTTTTGTATAGAGTGTAATACAAATTTATTTCATTTGATCTGAAATGAAAGCTTTATGTAAAATAACAACGTAGATACATTTTCACATTCTTTTGTAAATAAACTGATTCTGTAAAGTCAAATGCATAATTTAAAAGAAATTGAATTAATAATTTATTTCAATTTTTCACATCCTATTTATTTAACCGTAAACAATTTGTGATTTCAATTCCAATTATTTTAAAACAGGTTTATGGACTTCCTCAATTCAGTAACTTGGGTCCCTTATTATTTACACCCATAATATGAGATAGATTCTTGTTTCAATAATTGTGAATACTTGTGAATGTATGCTAGTGATTTTTAAAATATTTAAGAAAACACATAAACATTATACTATTTTTTAAGAAAAATTTGGATAGTACGGTTTTTAAAACATAAACTGCAATAATATTTAAAAATTTCAAATAATGTCAATTTGTATTTTTCATTAATCTACAGTTGTTGTTGAAGAGGATAATAACATTAAGGAGTTTAGAGTTGCTACGTCACAGGTACCGAGAAGACAAGAGAGTAAAGTAGAGATGCAATACACAAGACTAGACGAAGAAAGGTGTCCTTGATTACCTCGGGATTAACAAACCTTTCTCACTATAAATGAACTCCTGAGTTACAATTCATCCAAACTAATTCTGACATCAAACTTCTAAAATAAATGTATAATTACAGAGTAGTTAAAAATTCTCTAAAATATCTTAGTCCTCATCGTCTTAAAAAAAAAACATAAAATTGAGACTCCTAGTCCTAGAGAAGAGAACAAAAGTTGGTCAAGGGAGGGATATAATCGAAGACTAGAGGGATTCTCGAGGTTAGGTTAGGTTAGGTTAGGTTAGGTTAGATTAGGTTAGGTTAGGTTAGGTTAGGTTAGGTTAGGTTAGGTTAGGTCAAGAGAGGGATATAATCGAAGACTAGATGGACCCTCGAGGTTAGGTTAGGTTAGGTTAGGTTAGGTTAGGTTAGGTTAGGTCAAGAGAGGGATATAATCGAAGACTAGATGGACCCTCGAGGTTAGGTTAGGTTAGGTCAAGAGAGGGATATAATCGAAGACTAGATGGACCCTCGAGGTTAGGTTAGGTTAGGTTAGGTTAGGTCAAGAGAGGGATATAATCGAAGACTAGATGGACCCTCGAGGTTAGGTTAGGTTAGGTCAAGAGAGGGATATAATCGAAGACTAGATGGACCCTCGAGGTTAGGTTAGGTTAGGTTAGGTCAAGAGAGGGATATAATCGAAGACTAGATGGACCCTCGAGGTTAGGTTAGGTTAGGTTAGGTTAGGTTAGGTTAGGTCAAGAGAGGGATATAATCGAAGACTAGATGGACCCTCGAGGTTAGGTTAGGTTAGGTCAAGAGAGGGATATAATCGAAGACTAGATGGACCCTCGAGGTTGGGTTAGGTTAGGTTAGGTCAAGAGAGGGATATAATCGAAGACTAGATGGACCCTCGAGCTTGCTACACTCACTAAGACCCTTCAGTGTAAATGCAGTTAAATGATCTTATCCCAATTTAGGTTTTTATGCCCATTAGATTAGTTCTGAAGGTTTTGTTTAATAGATCAAGTCTGAAGTTGACTTGTCTTGTCCAGTCTCCATCAACAATATTATAAAGCGGTATTGATAGAAAAAGTACGGAAGGAGATTTTTAAGTGTCAGACAAAAAATTAGATTTAATAGTCAACGAATTTGGGTGATTAGATACAAGGAATTATTGTGGATTTTTTGTACTGTAATTTGATACGTTTATGCTCTATCAGAAAAATTATAAGCGGCAAGATTTATGACCCTGAAACCTTACTAGGAGAACTATCATGGGATATTCCTTATATTATTAGAACAGATTCGTCTCAGCAGTCTCAGCTCGTCAGTTGCTCAACGTAATCCGGTCCAGAAAGTAGATGTTTCTGGTTTGTTTCGAAAAGTTTCAAAGTGTGCATAAAACAACAACAAAACTTGAAATATATAAACTTACAAATCAGCTAAACCTAACCTAACCATTTAAACATCCGTCATCTAAAAATCGAAATTTATAAATTTAATTAAATCTGATTTATTACAATTTAAGGTTAGGTTAACCAATAAAACTCGTGAAAGATTATGATAATAATACGTCCTACGCAATGGACTCCTTCACTACCAGGAAGACGGTTCACCGAAGTTCCTTAATAAGCGATTTCCAGGTCGGTGGATTGGTCGTGCAAGGCCAATTAATCGCATGGTCACCTCGTTCACCAGTTTCATTCCTCCATTTCTACCTGAGCTGAGAAATCGAATTTAAGCCATAGTTTGTAGTGACGCCTCGACTTTGGCAAGAATTGATTTCAATTGAAATCCCTGCAATCACAAATGGTAATCGCATCAAACCATGACTGTAAGTTATACAAACACATGCTTTTAAAGTTCTTTTGTATATTGTATTTATGTTATACAAGTTTACTGTTATGTTTTTTCCTATCTAATAAGAAAACTTTCTGGCACAAATAAAAATGTTTAATTATAGTTTTTTTTATACATCTAGTTTTTAATGACGATGATGAAATGTTCAATATTTATTAACGTTCCGCCATTTTAAATTATTTATTATTATTGTAATAAATTTCTATTCCTTCCTTCATGGTGAAAACAATTGTTACACCCAAGCAAGGCTTTAACTGTAGGGAAAGCCTTTTTTTTAACTCCCTTAGAATGAGATATAGATCCACGAGACCTCTGGTAGGGGAAACACTTAGCTACAATGCACATTACATTAGCTAAGTCTAACCAATAGCAAGGTCAGAGGATTTTAACATCAGGAACCTTGTAGTGAAGGCTTCGAACCAGCGTTTCCTGGTGTTTCTTATTCACTGATATTATCACACGCTAGAATGATAGCACGCGAATTCCTTGTAATTATATTAGAAGATTATTGACGACCTTCGAGCTTGATATCAATACATGCGGAACGTCAAGCTGCACAAAATAGGCTAATTTGGAGTTCTAGGGGAGGAATAACTTCAGAAAATACTTTTCAAACTGTTGGAATTTTGTAATTTGCCTACAGAGATATTAAAATCTGATTTACGTGCAAAATTTTAATTAAAACCAGCTAAAACAATAAACTTTTTTTCTATTTTTTTATTTTCTTACAAAAACATAATATAGAGGAAAATATGCGATGAGTTAATTGTTTTCTTGTTGTAAAGGCAAAAAACCTCTCTGTCACCATCGCCTTAAAATAAAAAAGAAGCGTAAAATCAAGACCCTAGGGTCGGAAAAGAACAAGAGCTTGTCAGGATAGGAAAAATGAAAGAGATGGATCTATAACCCAAGACTACATGAAGAAAGGTGTTATAAGGAGCCTCTGAGGCCGTGCTGGCCCATATTGATGTACCTTGAGTCCAAAAACGTGGTTTTCCGAGTTATATCTGTAATGAGTCGTATGCAGTACTCTACGCCCTAACCTAACCTAACCTAACCTAACCTAACCTAACCTAACATAACATAACCTAACCTAACCTAACATAACCTAACCTAACCTATCCTAACCTAACCTAACCGCGTGTTTTCCACATACTAAGACTAAAATAGGTCGAGTGTCGGTATTTTAAAAAGTGGTGAAAATGGCATATCTGTAAAAGACCATAAAATGGTTAAATCCTAATAATACTTGTAAAAAAAAACCTTATTAAAGGTCTCTTATTAACTAAAAAAGAGAGGTATTTTTGATTAAACTGGCCGATTAATAGTTATTACGAAACCCCCTTTTTAACCCTTCCACCCCACCCCCCTGAGTAAGGAAAGCAATAGATTGTTTTGATTCTTAAAGTAGATATAGTAAAAAAGAATCTCAACTTACAGCTTCAGATTATTTTTGTTCCTGTAATATTTCTTTATTGTTAACTTTAAAACACAGTTGTAGAAGAAACATGTATCTGCAGTTTATTTTAGCCAATGAATCAGTGTAAAAAACAGAAAGCGCGGCCAAAAATGTATTTCCCGCATTGTGGACGGCGTTCAAAATATTTCCGTGAAACCTGGCTGACATATCATTTAGAGCACATCTACGGATAACGTAATATTTGATAAGGCTTTATAGCAGGATGGATTTCGGTGTATCCGACTAGGACAACCATCAGGAGAGGTGGCGCATACTCTTTAATTGTTCAATGTCCCGGAAGAGTCACATAAATATTTTAAAGAAAAAGTTGGATAATGTGCTCAGAATTTTTTATTTTTTAAATACTGAGAAAACTTTATTTTTCTCTAGATCAGAGTTGGTTGGATTACGGAATTATCTGTAGGAGAACAAATCTACATCCTCTGCAAGTAGGCCTAATTCAGAAGGCTATTGTTCGTATAATCCAAAATAAAAATAAATTAGAACCTTCTACACTTCTCTTTTCTTTTTTTGATGTAAGCTACTTCCTGTGAGATATCTTATGTTTTATACAAGAAGTGGATATTTAATTCAAACAGATTGTCATTACATTCTGGACGTAAGTTATCCAACTCCTACACCAAATTATACACTTACACAGCCCTTAAATTATTTAACGAACTGGCAGATGTTTTGAAAAATGCAACCCTTCTCAATAACTAAAAGCGTGGCTACAAAGACTAGCCGAAGTAGACACCTTACTTGACTTTTATACCTAAATTGGTGCATCCGGCGTGGATATGTATGTGTGCGTGTGTAAGTGTGCATATGTGTATGAATGTGTATAATATCTGTATATGTCGTTTGTGAATAACAAGAACGAAATACAATTCGTTGTGCGTTGAAATTTTCATACGACATTTTTGGTAACTTTATTAAAAAGTATTTAAAGTTTCAAAAGAATCGGTTGAGGAATAAGCAATTAATAGAAAATCCAAAGCGTGTACCTCTCTTCGTGGGACACCCTGTACATACGGCTAAATATTTCGCAGGAGAATAATATTATCGTAAGAAATTCAACGGCTAATTCATTACTGTGAATAGAAACTATTTAAACACATATTCTACAATTTTTGTCAGCCATCTTGGATCCAAAAATTCAACTGCTGTTCATTATGGTATGTACAAACTATTTAAGGACATGTTCGAAATTTTTGTCAGCCATCTTGGATCCAAAAATTCAACTGCTGTTCATTATGGTATGTACAAACTATTTAAGGACATGTTCGAAATTTTTGTCACTCATTCAAATTTTTTTAAAACCTCTCCTAAATACTTTTTATTCACCATATGAATAGCCGTTGAATTGTATGTCATGGTATTACTCTGGGACACTAGACTATCATGTTCCAGACTTCTGGGACACCCGGGTAATCTATTTATCTTATTTGTATAAAAAGAAATATTAAAGCGTTTGTTAAAACTATAAAAATACATTGTTATTTTGACAAAAGTTTAAAAACAACAGTAATATACAACTAAAGAGAAAGTGTCTTCTAATCATTACCTTTCCACGCTTGGTATAGAAAAAGGTATGTGACGGGTAAAAACTGATGTAGTTTTGGGGGGGGGGATAAATCCGTTTTGAGTCCAAAACTGGTCTGCCTGTCGTGTGTTCAGAAGGTCACACTTCAACTTAGCAATCCTGAGGACATGTAGTCGTGGGTTAGATCCCTCTCTTTCATATCAGCTCTCCCTTGATCTACTCCAACTCTGAGGCTATTAAAGTATTCAAGGGCTGGGGGGAGGGGTTTTATCATGTTATTTTTTTATAGAGCGATAATGACTGATTGTTTTAGCCTTACAAGGATAATAAGAAGAAAAAGATATACAGACAAAACGCGTAAATCGATTTTAATGACATGACGGGCATAAAAAAAAAAAAGAAATCATCAACAACAAGAAGAAAAGTAATATTTAGTAGCACTTACAACTAAGCTACGTCAGAGATACAATCGGAATTGATAAAGTGTGTTTTTTATAAACTTTTACGTAATGAAATCTACGTACAGTCACATTTACTTAGAAACATGATTGCTAGGCTACTTGAAACATCATTTCTGTGAATTAGAGCTCTCCTGATACATTGTCATTGTCATTTCACAATCACGTGATCAATACAATTACTAAATATTTTTTCTTAACAGTAAGTCCTCTAATAACCGAATTAAAACTAAGATCTCAAGTCTTTAAACAGCCAAAAAAAAGCCATTCATTGGTGTTTTCAAGATTATAGTCTAGACAATATAAAAAAGAAATCTTGGAGTTTTGTGTTATTAATTTTGACGTTTCATGTACGTAAACCTATTATTACGTAGGGTAATCTAATGATTACATTGTAATGTCCCCAAGTATATAATGGATTTAAGTAATGCTCGTAACAATCATGCGTAAAATTTTGAATATTTCATAAACTGTATTTTTTTCAAGAAACCACAAAATAACTGACTGAATGTGAAAATGTCTTGTTCGGAAAGGATTAAGACCCTTGAATTTTGTCAGAAGGAAAAGATAATCCCTCAAGTCAACCCTGTCAGGAAAATTATTAAGTTAGAGGTATACCCGAGAATGTCTAAGGGTATCTAATTTCTATTTGGGTACCAAATAAGCTCTTGCGGTTAATGGGATCAACCTATCAATTGAAGAAGAAGAAGAATCTATAGAACAATGTCTGCTGATGATTCGTTCGATTACGTGGGGTTGGCTCGACGTGGGGTTAGCTCGACACTAGTATACCGTGGGGTTGGTTCGTCACTTTGGGGAACTAGGGTCATCTGTTCAAACTTCTGCTTAATGAGCAACCCTTCTTGGAATTGGAGGTGTTTGTTCGGTCAGCCGAAGAGCGACACACAAGTGACGAGGTTCATCGTCTGTCAGAATAGTATGACTTGTTATTCGCGGGTAGTATTCTCGGGTCTTGGCTAGTCCTTGGCTAACCTGGGATCCTTTAAAACTAACAGGTTCCAGTTAACTAACCTAACCTAACGTAACCTGTTATACCCGCCCGACTGGTACCTGATCCGTTCACATTTCCAGGACTGGGGCGGCCAATATGTCGTACCAACACCACGACACCATTCGTTCTTCTGTACAAGCCTCGTAAACGCGAACCAGTGAAGCGCTAGATGTTAGACATATCGCAGTATCTTGTTGTAGAATCAGTACTCCAACTGATCATTGGTTAATATTTCCCTTAACCAGTACACGAATTGCAGGACTAGTTTGGTAATCGTCAAATGTAGACCCCAGTAAACTAAAAATGTGATTTTTAACATCCCTCCGAACGTCGTCTGTACGTAAACACGATAGTTGCTACAAACAAAAATATAGGTACAATGAAATTTGGTATAGGGAACTTTAATATTGCTCAAATAGAAATCATTTACATTCATTCTTAATTAGATACTAATTTCCAGGTTTAAATTCTCCATCTAATGGAACAAATCCCACCTGTATAACGATGACAGATAGAGAAGTTTCGTCAAAAATGTAACATCTTCCCAAGAAAATCTGATATTCGAAATAGTTACGAGCGTAGCGAGTGAAGACTCCTTCAAGGCCCATCAGGACCGAGACACTGACACGAGGGCCTAGTCGACGTGACGTCAACATTAGAGGTGGTAAGAGGTTCAGACAACTGTTAAACAAACTTACCCCTATTGGATGACGCCCATCTACTTGTTTTATTTTACTTATATAGAAATATTGCCATTTACGATCTCACTCGTGGAAATCCCGACACAAAAAACTATGAAATGTGCATCGATTTTACACTAAGTACACTAAGTTTAGTCCTTTCAAAGATGGTGTCAAATCCTATAAAAATATTTGAACTAGTTAAATCGAGTTAATTATTTATTAGAAATCAGTGATCACTGTTATACGTACAAAGAAATTTTGTAAAACCTAAACCTTATTTTGTCACATAACAGTACTTTCTCTTCTTGAGTTAAATATAATTCCATCCCTTAGAGAGCATGTCCACACTGATTATGATTTGTAGGTCATTGAATGAATACAACCTTGGGTTACATTTAGGTCAATTGGCGATTAGAGTATTAAGACTGACAAGGATTAAGTTATACAGTATATTCTAAAGACTGCTTACCTATTGTTAATATACTTACTTTGGAAAGTTATGTGATGGTACAAAACACTTATATTGAGTTTTTGTGGATATATCAGTTTTGATGTTCTCTGACTGTCTGTCTATCTTAGCTGCAGTGTTCTCCAGTCCAAGCTCGTGCACCGATTTTAATCAAATTTGTATGTGGGCCTATTTTGGTCATAACACGGTGGGTAGTTTTTTATTTATTTAATGACTATTTGGGGTTAGCTGTCATAAAAAAAACACAAAATTAAGTTTTTTTCCAAAATTGATTCTATTTCCTAAAATCAGTGCTAACGATTTAGATCGAATTTTGTTTCAAGTGTAGCCCCTAAAAGTCGAAAGAAAAAATATTGGTTGCTGATTCGTGAGTTATCGGTACAAAAAAATTACCAAAAAACACGGGGTTGTTATAGAAAATTTCTCAAATTCGGTTGTACCGATTTCGATAAAATTTTAGCGAAATGTGAAAATTAATAATCCAAACTCGTGTGCAAAATAGTAAGTAAACAAATATTATATTTAAAAAATAATTGGGAAAAAGCTATTTAATAAAACATGATTTACGATAAGAACATAAGCAAAGCAAACGCTCAGGACTCAAGCGAAGCGAGCCCTATTATCTTATTTTCAAAGACGGGGCCCACATATTTACGTTTTGACCGAGAACATTTTTGGATCCGAATACTTTTTGTTAATTTATTTTGTTCTGGGGATGGGTGAGTTAGGAAGGCTGTGCAATGTTTATTGCCATGTATTTCCCCCCCTTTTTTTTCCTTTTAACAATTGAAACTGAACTTAGTCCATCTATCAATATTTCTATAAAATGAAAGCGTTTGTTGGCTGCACATCCTACGACGCACTCCAATACACAAAATAACTTGTTCTTGTGTTATTCACATCATTAGTCTTGTCTTAGGCCAAATCAAACAGTTTTATCCTGTACAACCGCCGAACTTGAACTGAATTGTCGAGAACTTGTAGCATCTCGATGTTATGGTGTTTATGCAGTCTTTCTTCATGCTTCCTAGCAAATCGCCGAACCTCTTCATAAACTGTAGCAATTTGTAAATCCTTATGGAGATCATCATTGCGTATGTACCATGGGGCATTAAAAATGCCCCTCAGTAATTTATTTTGATATGTTTGAATAATTTTGATGTTGCTTCTTTTTGCACAGCCCCAAAGTTGCACACCATATGTCCAGATAGGTTTTAGGACTTGTTTATAAAGTAATAGTTTATTGTGCACTGACAGCTCTGAATGCCGCCCAAGAAGCCAATGCATTTTCCTTAGTTTGAGATTCAGTTCATTACGTTTCTATTTAACATGTACCTTCCATCGCAATCTTGCGTCTAGTGTCATGCCCAAGTATTTTGCATTATTGTCTTGTGGGATCACTTGTTGATTGACAACCACTGGGAGATAATTGGTTTTTCTGTTAGTAAAATTAACATGAACAGATTTTGTCTCATTCAGCTTTATTCGCCATTTTTTAGTCCAGTTACAAATTCGATTGACAGCTATTGCCATGTATGATTATATAATAACTAATTTCATGGAGCTTCGAGATCTCCATATACTAAGGACTAATGCAAACAAGTGGATACACAAAAGAAATCCATTTCTATCATAGCAACGTAGCCTATATCAAATAATAACAACCAGCTGTTATTAAAACTATTTGTTATGTTTAAGTTTTCCTGAATGAATCAATTCCACTACACTTCGCAGTACACATTAACCAATTAAACTTTTCCGAGAACAAATTTACTGTTGGGAAAACCTTAAAAAATCCTTGAACTAATACTTTATCCATATTGTTAAGACTCGGTAACACACTTTCTTAGAGGAAAATGAGATCATGTAAATTCCACGTATACGTAATAGAAAAAATACGGTAATGTGATCCTACAAAAACTGATTATGAAATTTAAGATGACATGAATATAAAAAGCTGTTTTTGTTTGTATCCCTACACCATTAAACAAACCATGGCGAGGGTAATACATGATTCACAATGTTGAAACCCACACCACGTAGGCCAAATAAGGCTGTCTAGAGTATGTATACCATCGAGAAGAACAGAACTGGATAACAATGAATTCTTGTCAGCTAATGGCTCAGGACGTAAGAGAATTCTATTATCAGTAGGTAGAATGTTATCACGTAAGGCGTGACAGGGTAAAAAGGAATTACAGAAAGTTGGTGTGATATAATTGAAGGGTTATCTATAGTGGAATGTCAACACATAAACCAGGTAGCAAGAGGTGGTAGGTTATCAGTCAAATTTCAACAGGAAATCTGAAACTGATTTACTGGAGGTGATATCAGATCGGGTCCAGATAATGCTGAGGTTGTTTGATTAAAAATATTATTGATTAGATAGAACTCGAAGCTGTGACAACATCAAAAAAACATTCTTAGGCTAATCCCCTTAAAACAACTTCATGTTTCTATCTAACATTTCGTGGCCAATATCGTGCTTAACGTACAAACAACAACGATTACGAATGGGCGGCTTGTCGAAAATCATTTTTTCGCTTTCCTGATGTCATGAAAAACCAATAAAAAAAAGTAGGTAAACATTTTTCATGATTACCAAACTATAAAATATAGTCAAAGAACATGATACAGAAATATAAACATAAACGACACTTATTCTGCGTAAGCCAGTATTCCTATTAAATTTTGTACCGTGTTTAACTTCTGATTAGTGTTTTTTAACTGCCGACTTCTGACGTAGACTCTTAATGATATTAAAATTAACAGTTGTAATGGTTTTGTAAACCAAGACAACACACGCTTCAGCTTTTATAAATTCTTTAGGTTTCGAAAAGGTCCATTGAAATATTACTTTAACATTACTATTTTACAAAATAGTTTCGCTATCTAGAAACTAACAGCCAAAATTCATTTTCAAAAAATCCCTTACGCAAATTTTTTAAAACTTTCGCCTATGCTGACCAGTGGCAGAATCAGAACATTAATATTATGTATAAATACTTTCGGAATACCTCAATGTGTGTGTGAGAGAGAGAGAGAGAGAGAGAGAGAGAGAGAGAGAGAGAGAGAGAGAGAGAGAGAGAGAGAGAGAGAGAGAGAGAGAGAGAGAGAGAGAGAGAGAGAGAGAGAGAGAGAGAGAGAGAGAGAGAGAGAGAGAGAGAGAGAGAGAGAGAGAGAGAGAGAGAGAGAGAGAGAGGCAAGGAAAATTGAAAATTAGGGCCAAAATATGGCTATGAACAACATTTTAACCATTTGCTGTCTATTGAGACTGGCACTTAAAAAACATTTTTCTACTTCTGTTTTTGTCATTCATGTTGATATATTTGTGTATTAAGGGTGCAAAATTTATTAAGGTTCTAAACACGAAATTTTTCTTACAGTTGTAGTTTTAATATGACTATTGTTTTTAACAATTTTACTATGATTAATTTTATTTTGAAGTGATGCAACAGTTACAATTTTCAAACGCGCATCAGCTGATTTTACGATCAGCTGATTATTTTACTTTTCCCTCGGCGTGCGAAGAAAAGTGAAATTTACTGATAGTTACATAACGCTGAATTTAAGGAGTCGCGTTTGGGAACCGCTGTAAGTGTGTAAGAAACAAGTTAATGGAAACCGTCATGGTACTTACCCAACCCCCATCATACAATGTAATACAAGCAGATCCTTTAAATAAATTGCTCAATAGTTGTTTCTTGGGCCTCTGAGGAAATATATTGGTAGATCAAGGCGTCATTCAATACAGGGCAAGTGTGTTAAAAACAATTGTTACAGAGTTGTTGCTGAACTTTGTAATTGTGTATATCTCTGACGTCGGTTAATTTTGACTTTTTTGACGTGACGTCAGCTAAATCCTGACGTGACTCGTAGATGTGTATTTTATTGAAAAGTCTCCACTCGTGGCCTTCACTTGCTACCCTCGTGTCGGTGAATTGCCTCTGCCGGATGTCGTCTATACTAATGTCACATTTTCTTTGTAGGTTAGAATTCGAAATTACATTTTTAACAGTAACTTAACTATTTGTAACCGTAAGAGAGGTGGGTCTGGTACCATTAAATGCAGAATTGAAATCTGCTAATTTTATCTAACATATTGTATTATAAGTTAAATAGTCAAACATGGCCGCCATTTTTATATTTCTAAATTTCAATAGGTATGACTTTACTATAGTCGCCTATACCAATTTGTGGCCGCCATCGTGGTTACGTAACGACCACGACGACGACAGACGGACGGTGTGTTGAACATCACTTTTACGTTTCCTGAGGTCAGGAAACTTGAAGATCAGTAAAAAAACAGAGGTCCAAATTTTAAACACTATCTGTTTTAAACTTTGAATTAATATTATTTAATGTTCAAAGTATATTTTAGAAATTAAAGTAAAGTGACCCAAAACATGACAATTTCGAACCTAACCAAACTTATCATGGGCTGTCTTAGAAATCTCTTGTAATAAAAAAATGTGCGGCTCAGCGGAAAGCCCCTAGAAGTGCGAAACCTTTCTGACCCTCTTGTTAACTGAGGATGCGACGGCGCTCAGACCACTACCCGTTCGGCGGAAGACAATGTTTAAAACGTGTCTATGAGAGTATTTGTCGCCGTCTTTGAACAAAATACTGTAGTTATATATTAAAATAGGGCTTAAACTCGCTTCCCTGTGTCATACACAGTCCTCAACGTAAATCGTATTTGATTAAACCGACTGTCAACGTTTATTTCGTTTCTTCCAATAATTCCTGAACCGTTATAATTTTTACTCGTGATTTTATACACGTATTTTAGTCATTAAACTTCACTTCATTCAAATTTAAATAAAATCGAGTGCGCAGAAATGGCGTCTTTAAAACAGCTTTGGGGAGAGATGGCTTCTTTAATTACATTTTTGGAGAGATGGCCCATACATCTCTGGGCCCTGAGATATTACACTTGAGAAAATTTTTGATCCTTAACGACAGAGCCTGTTTGGAGGAAATGTAATTTTTTGTTTGTTCATATGAAAGTTACCTCCAAATCTTATATTATTTTTTAAAAAAACTCCCGAGATGTACAAACCAAATTATAGAAAAATAACCTCCGTAGAGCACTGCACAACCGACAAATGTCATTCCAAAAACCACTTTTAGAACTCACGTACTGTAATTTCAAAAATAATTTCTTATCAAAACTCGACATTGATTCTTGACCCACCAAATAACATTCTCTATACGCCGCATTGTGAGAAAGTAAAATAAAAACTCTCACCATACTGAACAAGCAACGCTTCAAATTTAGTAAAAGAAAATTAGGCAGTCTGATGTTGACAAATGACATGTTTTCGAAGTTTGTGCTTTGAACCAGGGATTTTAACTACAAGGCTACATCTGTAACTAGTTATCTATGGACATTTGACACTGACCACTACTGTGTAATACAGGTATCATTATTAACAAAAGATATTAAATTAGTTTCTAAATATATTTATGTATTTGCGCAACAGAAACAGACGAGTAAAGCTCAGGCTTTATATTTGCTTCGTATATGCGTAGTATATAGAAAAAGTTATGGGATTGGTCAAAAACACTTCTTACAAGACGGTAAGGGATATCTTAGGCGGAGTGAATTCATCAGAGCGTCACGTCACACGACAATCGTCACGCTACGTGAAAAGTGTCACGATAATAGTATAAATGGGATACCACTTTTATGAATATTATACTTTATGCCTCTTATCCATAGGCTAGGTCATCTCTCTCTCTCTCTCTCTCTCTCTCTCTCTCTCTCTCTCTCTCTCTCTCTCTCTCTCTCTCTCTCTCTCTCTCTCTCTCTCTCTCTCTCTCTCTCTCTCTCGTTCACGTGAGAGCGTACAAGTGAGAGTATATACCAGAAGTATTCACATCGCGCAGAGTGTAGCTACGCATCCAATTATTTTTTATACATAATTCAAAATGAAGGGGTAGCTGAAATAATTTTAAAAAATACGATTTTCTCAAAATCGGCTTTAATGATTTTGATAAAATTTTGCTCTTGTGTACTCAACAAAACATATTGGTTGCAATCCCGTTCATGAGTTATCGGTAAAAACAAAACATATCAGGCATTCTACACATCCCCTAAAACAAACAGACAGACATCGATATTTCGACCCCTCATATAACCTCCCCTATACTACGTTCATGTGAGAAAATATTAACTGATAATTCTGATTTTAAAGTTATTGTATAGCCTAATGATTGAGTGTTCTATTTATTGATATAATTTATCTGCCATTTGCCATTATTATTATTATTAATATTTATACTCACAAATTACGACAAATGCCCGAATAAATCATACCAATAACATAAATTATATAACACTTACACAGTTTTATTCCTTAACATTTCCTATTTAACTTGATATAACTTGTATAATATATGTTTACAGAGTGTAAACTATAGTAAGATATAAATAATTTTGGAACCCTTACAATTACAATCAATTGAGGTCACCAGTCACTTAGACCCACCGGTGGGGGGGGGGGTAAAGGATAGTTTTTTGACCGAGGCAGCTCAGCATTCCAGAGTTTATATACCACTATGATCCCATAAACTATAAGTTCTAAAAGACAAACCTTTAGAGGTTGAATGGTAATCCCTTGCTTTCTGCTTGTAATCTGGGATTAGCTCTCCTATCATTCACTTGACCAACTCTTGTATTCCTCCGACTCTATTAGAGTATTTGACGCTTAGGGTGTCTCTATCCTCCATATTTTTCACCTTAAGACAAAAAACAATCTAAAGAACAAAAGCCTGGAAATGGAGACGATTTTGTTTCTTAAATAACTGGTTAAAACGTCGAGCATAAATTTCAGCATCATAGAGATTATAGTTAATATAAAAAATTATAATATTTCAAAATAGCAGTGTTTTGAAATTTGTATAACAAATATATCGAAAACAGTTGAACAGCGATTGAGATATAAAAGTAGTAACAAAATTCCACTAATGAGTAGGATCCATGAACATAATCCCATATGAGTTTCCAAATTTCTCACAATTTTCTCTAATAATTCAGAAATAATTGACAGGATGGACGTGTATGATGTAGGCCTAAGTGGTAAAGAAATACAAAGCAGTAAATAGCGAAGTATGGATCACGTGATTTTAGCAATAATGGTTAATGTGTTTTAATGAGGTAATAGAGATTATGGACCAACCTTGAGAGTGTAATGATGTTCCATTCATCACAAGAAAATGCATTAAATAAAACATTAATCCTGTTTTTACTTTAACTCCATCATTACAGAGATATGATCTCTTATTTAGGTGGAAAACATGAGGCACGTGTTGTTTAAGATTTTCTTTGTTTACGATCTACTTTACCCTCCCTTTCTCTTGACAATCGTGTGTACCTCTACTATTTCCGATACTTACATATTATACGGACCAGTGAAATAGATTAAGTTAGGCCAGGTTATTATAGTAAAATAGCTTATTTTGCGCAGTATTATTGTTTACCACTTGCTCAATATTGAGTCACAGTTGGAAAGGTTATAAAACAGAATACTCAACAGAGGACCGGCTTTGCACATTTTTAAGTCATTAAATGTAACTTTATAGAGCCTGATACCGACGCTAACACGTAACTTGTACAAGAATGTGGGGTTTTGTAAAATGGAGAAATAAAAAAAACATAAAGGCACTGCTCGACATCACATTGACACATATTCATGTGGCAGTCTGCGGTTAGATCGGAGGGGACGATCATATGTAGACGCTACTGGCTGAGGACGCAAAATTCATGCCGCTGTCAAAACCATCACCCAATGTAATTTCTGATAAATAAAATGTTGAACCTCCAAGTTTGTCTAATCTTGAGACTAAAATTGGTGTACTCGCGTATTTTAATTAGCTATTTAAATAATAACCTGACCAAACCTAATCCATTTTACTGGTCTGTATAAACCTATTTCCTTCATTAAGGAAGAGAAATTGCTAAGGATATTATTATTTGTTACCGTAACGTTGACTAAGAAACCTCCCTTAACCAAGTTCAATGTTACATCTCGCTCTACATTTTGCCTTTAAAAAAGTAAAAAAGAATTTTAATTAAGACACCTAACCTTAGACTACTCTAATAAACTTAGGGTCGGAAAAGACCAACAATTGGTCAAGAGTGACCTGAAACGCTAGGCTAATATTCCAAAAATGATGGGAGCGGAAGACGATTTTCTAGCATCCCTTAATTAGGGTGCCACCACGAGTAACAAGCCGAAAAGGTTAGGTTTCGTGTAACATTGGGTTAGATCCCTCTTTTTCATCTCTCTTGACCAACTCTTGTTTTCATCCGACCCTGACATTATTATTGGATATTCTTTTATTCTTGTTTTATAAGGCGATGATGACCAACAGGTTTTTCTTCTTAAAACAACAAGAACAATTTGTTTCTTGTCACTTTGAATTATCACACTATACTAAAGTAAGATAGGAAGAGCGTGTCGCCTGATACGACAGGGTTGCCTCCTACAACACGATTTCAATACATGCCTTATTAGATAATTACCGTGTATCTAAGTGTACGGCCGTTCTTAATCTAAAGGTATAATAATTTGTAATATTCAAACACTTTCATTACCTTTAATTAGACATACAGAGCCAGGTTCGCCATCAGTGCCACTGGAAAAAAAAAGAATAATAAATAATAACAATAATAAATGCTACCTACATTAAAATTAACACTTGGTTGCTGTGTTCCTAAAGCTGTTTATATTTAAAACAGAAATAGGTTTAATATGTCACACTTCTCTAGTGTCTGGACCTCAATGTGGGGATATATTAACCCACATCTCAGAGCGTAACAACCCCGAGAGGGCTAAGCTGGATCTACACATCTTTGCATCTACTCTTGATTTATATCCCTCTCTTTCCTATCAGTTCTCTCGTGCTCTCTTCCCTATACTGACACTATTAGAGTATTAGAGAGGGGGTCCCTATTATAAACCACAACCAAAATACATAAAATTGTTTAAAACTGTCATAACTAATTGCAAATGAACCTAGTAATTCGTATAGACTAGACTATTCCAAATTTGTGATGGGAACCGAACAAATTTCAATTTGGGAATCAAACAAATTAGAGTCAAAGTTTGATTGTATATTTATTGGTATTGTTGCATATTCAAAAAAATTAGAGGTCCAATTACAGAGAATTAGTTTTTTTTACAGAATACTGGCTAATATTTAGGTTACGGATAAAAAACAATGCATGTCTTCAGTTTGTCAATCAACAAATCCCAAACTACTAATAATCATCACCAAAAATGTCGGTCGTTAAAAAGGTGAAAATAAACGATGGTCGCTTTATTTTGAAAATATTTTCCTGTGGGTACTGTAGTACACTTTTACACATTCACAGCGGTTCCCAAACGCAACTATTTCAAATCAACGTTATGTAATTAGTCCAAAAAATTGATGCAACTGGAAAATTGATTTTTCTCCCCCTTTTTTTCTTTTGGTACATACAACTGAGTGGGAAACGGAAAAAAATTACCAAAATCGAACTGGAGTTTCCCTAGAAAAATCCTTTTTCGATGCATTTTGAGTGCATCGTTACACTATATATATTTTTTTTTAATATCTCCGGCTCTATAGGTCGTAGAAAAAAAATTAAAATACTCGGAAATAAAGGGACTATCGAAATGGTAGGGTAGAGTAACATTAAGAGTATTTCCTAACCTCAAAAAATTTGAATTTTTGGATTTAAGATTTTTTTACACTAATAACGCAACAAATGGGGTAAAAATCATCAGATATTTACGAAAATTGAAAAAAAAAAAAATTATGTGATATTACACTAGAAATCGATGGTCAAATTTGCAAAATAAAAATCATTTTTACGGCCACAGTTGGTTATTTTCGAAAAAGAAAGTGAAAGCATTGTAATTTAATGGGAAGTGGTGGTAGAGTAAAGTTTTCTTTCTTTCTTCTTTTTTTTTTTTTTAATTGACAGTTTTTTACCTACTTTTTAGTGAACTTTTTATTTGATAACTATAAACACTTAATGAACTGCTCCCAAATTTTGATTATTTTAAAAAATAAATGTCCGGAGATATGATTAAAATTGGTTTACAGGTTGAGGCTGTAGAACACAGACGAGAAACTATAGACAGAGAAACATCATTAAACCACTTTTTGGGGATTTAGGGGATCTCAAAATTGATATATTCCCAAAAAAAGTGTTCGACATTTCTTTACCTGTAACTTTTCATATACTACAAATATGCCTATAAGTACAAGATTAATTCGAACAATAACCACACACAGATGTCAAAGGAAATGTCTCTTTTGTCTAACCTTGTTTTGCTTTTATCATAACTTAACCAATAACACTGTTTTATCTAACTCTTATTGTAAGAAATGATAATAGCATTTAGTCTTATCAGTTGACTTTTAAATGTCCTGACTTTGGAACTGAAGAGATTTATGTGATTACCAATTGTCAACAACAACTTTTTTAATTACATACATGATTTCTGTCACATAAACACATTGTGTTTTAAATAGTTGGACTAGAATGTAATTATTTCATATAGGAACATTAAGTTGAGAAATGGAACCCAAGACTTTCTGTAGTAGGTTCGAATTTTCCACTAAAGTGGACTAATTTTTCTTTTACTTTAACTATTTACGTAGTACTATAGAGAAGCGATGTTGATACTCGGGTAAAATGGATACTCGCATTACTCGGTTCCGAATGATTTCAATACTCGTATTATTATCTGCGCAGAATGATTTTGCTCATCGGATTCGAACTCAGCTTTACCAATCAGATAGTTTTAGATAAAACTACACTTTTGCGTTCTATCTGTTGGACTGATCCACCAAGTATTTATTATTTTTTTAAACAATATGTGATTAACACTTGTAATATGTAATTAAATGTTATCCTGCCTCGACACAAATTCAGTAATTTAACGTTAGTACAATTATTACCAACATTAATAATTTAGTTGTTATTTAAAATAAGTTAATTTACTATATTTTTTTATAAAGATGGTAACCTCTTAATATTTATTTATATATAATAATAATTTAATTTACTTTTTGTTAATGTGGAAATAAATTAATATTATTATTTTAAATTGAACTTGTTAACCAATCTAAATCATTTTAACTCAAAATCGTAATGTTTAATTAATGTGTAGTGAAAAATCAGCTTAGAAACTAATATAACCAAAGTAGAAACACCGAGCATTTTGTTTGGAATTGACACAACACTAACGAATATCGTTGTCCGAGGATTTTATTTCGAATTCATACTCGCACATTACCTCCTCCTTGTTCCTAGTTACGAGGATTTCGTCCGAATATTTTAATACGAAACCGAGTATTTTAATACTCGGAATGATCCGAGGATTTTGATACTCGGACTCGCCTAGTATTTTAATTCGAACAAACAAATCACTACTATAGAGACAATTATGTGATGAGTCAAAGAATTGACTTGGTGTTTTTAGAGATATGTCCGTTTCGAAATTCCCCGAGTCCAAAAATATAGTTTTTGGAATGTTTGTCTGCGGGCATATTTTGGCCATTTCTTCGAAAATCAATTTTTTACAACTCGTAATGTGTCATAAGAAAAAACATAAAATTACTCAAAATTGGCTCTACAGATTTCCTTCAAATTTTAGTGAAATGACACAATACTGTGCGCAGAATCGCAAGTAAAAAAACTAGGCCCTGAGATGTAGGACACCCAAAAGGCCAACTATTCAAGCCATCAGAACTTGAGATCAGAAAAAACACAAGAGGAGTATCTTAGAATTAAGAATAAGTAAACGCAATTAGTGCCCCTCTAAGCAAATAGCATCTGACCTTCTCTCGTGGAGGCTGCTCAATATAATGGAGGTGGTGAGGGTTTGTCACACCGCCACCTGAGAAAAAATATATGCAGGACATATTTTCAGCGGAGCATTAAGGATGGGGGAATGTGGCCTATACCAAACTACAGAGAACCTAAATCTTTGAATGGGAATGTCTCGATCAGAAAAGCTTTAGACCTTTGATTGACATAGGTACAGACAATCCCTCCAGACATCCTTGTCAGGTAGATTTTGAAGTTCGTGTAGCTTACCGAACTTCCTGGGGATGTTTAGAGGCATCAAATCATCTTTCAATTTGGGAAACGTGTAAAAGGGATACACTGCCTATTTGAAGAAGACTGTAGGAAAAGAAAAATAAATCCTAAAATTTGGAAAAAAGATTGCACAAAAGTCATTGTTATAGTATTGTGAATACCTTTGAAAAGTAGGCCATTTTTCTCGTGTGAAGTGCCACGTAATGAATAGTCTGATAGTAAAATAAATATAACTTCTAGGTAGGGCTTAATATACACGATTGCAAGCAAGATCCTCAACATTGTGTTATCTTTGAAAGCAGTAATGATAATGACATTATTATGTAGCATTTAAATTCAAAAAAGCACTTCCGCAACATAACTTAACTCATTTCGTAAATATACATTCTACCTTAAGTAAATTTTTTTTTGGGTATTTTCATACATTGCACACACTAATCATTCACTGAATTTGATCCAGACAGCGGGCTCATTCGGGAATTCCAAAAAAAATTTAAATAAATAATAAAACCCAAAAATAGTTAGAAACAAAAAAAAACAAAAAAAATATTCAAAAAATTTCCTTCAAAAACTTTCTCGAGTTTTCTTTCGCTTGTCTGTATTAATTCATACTTACACACGCACATATACACAACAACTACACTACATATAATTCTTGAGTCTTTCTCTGACTCTTTCATTTTTTTTTTGCATCATCTTAAAAGAAATTTTTTTTTAAATTACTTGGTTTATTTTTTTTTAATAATTATCAGCAACAGTTAAAATGGCAGTGGATTTGCTGCGATTAGTGGACCCGTTAAAGAACACGGAGCTTGCTTTTGAATTTTTTTGTTTTTGTCATCTTGAAGGAAAATTATTTTTATTTATTTTTTTTTAATTTTATCATCATGAGCAATAGGCAAGATGGCGGTGGACTGGTTGATGCAGATGGTGGCACTTTCTTAATAATTCATTGAAATGTTGAACACTCTTTAATAATATATCATTGTGTGCTAAATTTTTTTCTCTTTTCCAAATTATAGGGGCCCAGTTTTTGTATATAGGACGACATGGTTGGCCTGTTTGTCTTTCTTTAAATTATTTGTTGTTTGTTATTAGCAGGTCAACATGTTTGTTTCCTAATTTAGTTTTTTTCGTTAGGGTTGAGAAAACCGGAGTTGGGTTTTCCTCACCATGGGTCACCTTTTATTTACATATTTACTTTGCTACACCTTTTTTTTAACACATCTTTCTTTTGTACTTTTTTGAACACTTAAATTTTTTTTTTTTTTTTTTGATGAAATTTTTTTTTACACAATTTTTTTGATTAAATTAAATTTCTTTTTTTTTGGGGGCACATGATACACATATAAGACCCTAAGTCAAACATCACATGCCCTGCCTTGGGCACTAAAACAATTTTGACTCCCCAACGTTTCATACTGCTTCTTTGTTTATTTTTCAAATGGATTATTTGTTTAGACCTTTCAAAATTCTTTTTTCTCACGGAAATTGTTAAGAGCCGTGAATAGTTTAAATTTCTCTTCGTATGGGAGAAGAGGAGTTTAAAAATAACGACGCTGAGCATGATCTGACCTAAAAGGCTTCAGGAGTTTTTCTTTTATTTTTATTTATTTTTGTAATTAAATGTTAAGGTCGGCTCAGAGGATACTCCCCCCGTCTGAGTCCGACCTTTCCTGCAAGTCCTTAGTGCCATGCACTTTTCCCTCCCCTGGTCCCCGGAGTGGTCACCTCCACTTGGTTTCCCGAGGTGCCACTCCACCCCTTTCCCCACGTACCTTAGTGTACAAAGTCAGTTCATGCACAGCAATGTCGACCTTTGCGTCATCCTTCAGCTCTTTCTGTCCTGGGCTTATCCCAACTATAGGTGGGAAGAGCTGAGACGCTATAGAAATTTCAAAATTTAATAAGTAAGTGCCGAAGGAGGCTACACCCTAGAGTGGTGATTATTAAAGCATTATGAAGCGTTGTTTCTATCAGGTGCCCCGTTTCAAAATTTTGCGGGAGGCCCTTCTGGCCCCTTCTTTAGAATCTTCTGGAGGCCCTTCTGGCCCTTTGCACCTTTTTCAAAATTTTGCGGGAGGCCCTTCTGGCCTCTTTTCTGACTACACCCTAACTCCGTCTTTCGGGGGGGGAGAGCTGTAGCATTTAAATTCAAAAAAGCACTTCCGCAACATAACTTAACTCATTTCGTAAATATACATTCTACCTTCCGTCGCGTGACAGATGCTGGCACCTAGCGGCCCGCTCCAAAACCAAGCATCACCTGATACTTGAAACCAAAGTACATTTCGCCGGTCAAGCTAGCTTCTCGATTACCAGTCCACAGTCTACATGCGATAACAACATGGTCTACATTCTTCATAACTCCGTTAGTTAAAAGTTTTCTTCTTCTCTCAAAATCACCGTCTTTCAAATACATCATGTTAAATTACAGCTTGTGCGCCTTAGTCTAATAATCTGTTTCAAAAATGTTAAAATTAACCATCATTTTCTCGGTGCTACCTCACGTGATCTGCGACAGGATTTACCAGGTACTACAACCTTACAGATTTTGTCATATTATAAATTTTGTTAATTTTTAAAATAATTTGTTAATTATCATGTTTTCTTTAAAATATGTATTTCATGTTTTATTCAATATTCTATTTCCTTTTGAAACTAAATGATTATAAAAATTTTCTTTTCTTAAAACATCATTTACAAAATCTTGCAAAGGCACATTTTACGTTTTGAACATTTTTGTGAAATAAGTGCAAACTAGTGTTGAACATTAAATGATCAGAATATGAACATGTCAAATATAAAACAATTGAGGAAATTTCTTCTAAATCAGAAAATTTCGTTTTACAAGCTTTTGCAAAATCTTACAAGTCTTATACAAGCTTTCTTTTAAACAAAATTAAAATATATATAAATAGATTTATAATAATCTAAGAAGCTTTTAAGTACCATCTTAACGAATTTCTGTTATACAATCAATTTTCTTTAATTTTGGCAAATAATCAGATATTTCTTTAATGATGAACATTAATGCTAAAACATGTCTGATTTTGTACAGACACTAAAAGAACATGTTTTTTTGCTCACAGCTAATATGCTGGTAGGACAAATAGGAGAAATTGGAGAAATAAAGAAATTCTTGTCTCACATTGCACAAACCAACGAAACATCCTAACAAGTTTCGTCCTGTTGGCAAAACACGTTTTTTTTGTATAACGTAACCTCACATTTTCAAGTGCATAAAAGTGATGTCTTTTTCTACAGCTGACTTTACAGAACTTTAACTAACTCATTTTGTATATGTGCCTAAATTTACTTTCGCAAATATGTGTTCCTTAAGACTATTTTCTAAATGTAGACCTGTGTAGTTAATTATAAAATATATATATAAAACAATTATTGGGTGGAGCCTGCATGCAATTTTCGGTCCTAACAACCTCCAAGAGGTTAATTTCCAAATTAAAATAATTGACGTCAATTAACAAAATTTCAAAATTCTAAATTTTTTTGTTTGTTTAAAATATATAAATTTATTTGGCCAATATAGTTTTTAAGAAATTTTTCAAACCAGTTATATTATGTATCTTTAGTTTAGTGATAAACATGTTAACTATAGATATGATTTTTGAACTTAAAATATCAAACTCTTTTATATTTTGTTAAATTCTGTAATTGTTTAAAAAGAAACTATCATCTTATAAACTAAAAAAGGGGGGATAAGTTTTTTTCTTTTTTTTGAATCTTTTGATTAAATTTTTTTTTTATTATTATACTTTTACATTAAGGGCGTATAATCTTTTTTTTTGATTAATTATAATTCTGTGAATTATTAAGCTGTGCTCATTGTTTTTTTTGTTAAATTTTTGTAACTATAAATATACATATTAAAAGGGGGGATAAATTTTTAGAATCTGTTGATTAAATTTTTTTTTCTAAATTATTATATGTTACAATTAAGGGCTTATAACTTTTACAATTTATGATATTGTTAATCATAAGTTTTTTTTATTGATGATTTGTGTCAGGATGTCTTTTGTTGTAAATGACAAAGTCTGAAGCGCCGAAATTTCCTTCTGCTTTCAATAAACTTGAGCCTTGTTAATTACTAAATTTGTCTTTGTCTTTTTTTATTTTTCTTTTCAAACATTGTTACCATTTTGGTTCCGCCTTTATTAAATTTAAGTCCCCTGGTAACAATTATACCCGGAAATTATGTATTTTTAAACATCTGGTAATTAACTAAATGGAGACGGATAGTTGTTAGCCTCTGTGATGTAACAATTCGTCCATCCCCTATCAGGAGAGTTTAAAATCCGGTTCCTCAAGATAATTCCATACATAGAAACAAATGTTGATGACAAAATAAACGATATTGAGATTTTGTGAATAAATCGTGTACAAATTTCCGGTCCTAATTATGAACGTAAAAATATGATCAAATAACTCAATTGTTGTATACAGTGTGTCCATAAAGTTATGGAGGAGTAGGGTGTTTCGGTTAATAAAACAGCTGTTATTTAGTTTTATACAGAATTGAGTAACCATTGTTGTGCCGTTTAATCGTATTATCAATTTCATCTACAAAATAAACATGACAACCGTGGGAAGGAAAGTTCAGTGTGTTTTGTGGCTTGCAAAATACAATTCTGTATAAACTGTGGTGTAATGTAATTATCAGCGTGTTTTTCGTAAGAGGTACAAGCAGTTGAAAGGGACTGGTACAGTTCAGATAAGCCATCAATGAAAATGTTGAAAACGTAAGATAAAGCTTTTTACAAAGTCCAAAAAAAGTCTGTCAGAAATATGCTCGATAACTATTCCAAAAATAACAGTTCATAATGTTTAAGAAAAGGAGTCAGGTCTACCGGCTATAAATTTTCAGTCAGTTACTCCATGTTTTGTGGCCAGAAAATAACTTCAAAGTATGATATTCTTGATGAAATTGAAGCCCATGACGATTTTGTGAACAGTGTTATGTTTAGTGATCACCACAATGTTCAAATTTGGACATTTGAATCCGTCACGCTTTTCTTGAGCATAAGTGTAACGGCAGAAACCTCAATGTTTGGCGCCCTCTTGTCTGGGGCCGTATTATTGGCCTCCTCTTCTTTAGTCTACTGAAGCACTGTAAGTGGAATCGTCTACCTTGACATGCTGCAGACATATGCCTTTTTACCAAATCGAAGATGGAAACTTGATTTTCCAGCAAGATGGAGCATCGCATCACTATGACAATGATGTTCTTAATGAGACATTTCCTCGTCGTTGATTGTAAGCGGTGGATGAAAAGCTTTGGGCACGATGCTAACCAAACCTTATACCAATTGACTTTTATTTATAGGGGTGTTAGGTTAGGTTAGATTGTTAAGTTTCTAAACCCAGAACAGTTACCAAAACAATAGTTGCGGTTAGATGTAAAAAGTGAGGAAACCGCTGAGATATAGTACAAGTTAGTGTTTCTATATTCTGGAGCCACGGATTTTACAGAAGTAATTTACGATTTTTTTTAAAAAGAGGCGACGAGTTCCATGGATTGAAGACAGGTTATTAGATACATTTAGCGGAATGGGGGGGGGGGGGGGAATCTATGAAACCTTAATCTTCTTTCAAACTATATGTTTTTTTAGTGGAGTTTCGGGGTGTCAGTAACTTGGATTTACCTATACAAGTATAAACGATCAGGAATATTAAACGAAACAACAAAAGGAGGAAGTTAATGCATAATTTACTAACTTTATGTTATCTTAGTCATGAAGGTCGTGAAGGACATCTGAAGGCTAGATTATGTTCTTGGGTCAGTACATCCGCGTATAGATAAGAAAATCACGTGATAACTGTAACACACCTTCACTTTAGAGAAACAAACCTTGTCCTACTTACATGCGGCTCGTGTCATTAACCCATGTAATGTGTAAACAGTATTACAATTTACAAAACATTATACAGAATGCTACGTACAATGTTAGGGTACAATTTTAGCTAAATTCAGGACTTTAAAAAATAAGTTATTGTTTATAAACTTTTATTTTCACCCCTATCCTTTTAAGTTGCTAATTCAAAAATGTTTAAATTAATGTCCATGTGAGATGTCTTTTTTTGTATTAATACTAAGTTTCTTTTAATTTTACTTTTTATAACTCTAAACAAACGATGAAAAACATTGCACAAACTTTCTCACACTCATTTACAATCGAAATACTAACCAAACAAAACAAAAATGTCAGTTTTGTAGTTGTAGGTCTAAAAGTGAAAATGTGTTCGTCGCGATGGAGTCTGAGATAGCACTTAAAATTGCTTTCATTGTGCCATAAACGCATCATTTGATTAAAATGGAGGTTTTGTTGACGGCAGTCAAGGTGTATTTTAGTTTTTTTTATTTACAATTATACTTAAACCGTAACTTTTTTTTTACTTGCGATTTTGCACTTAGGTTTGGGTCGTTAATCTTCACTTTTCTTAAAATTAGAAGGAAATCGGTAGAGACGATTTTGAGAAATGAGGTACACTATAACAGCCCTATGGTCTATTTTTTGGATAACAGGGGTTTTTTGTAAAGTTAACTGAAGAACAAGGGTATAACCACACCATCTCAGATTTTCATAAAATTTAGCAGTATTCATATAGACTTGGGAAAATACAAAATTTACCTATACTTCAAATAATTTGAAAATATACTTTTTGATAAATTAAAAATCAAAATTTTTGATTTTGTCAAAGTTTTTTTACATTAATCCCTTTTGTGATGTATAACATGCAAAACGGTATAAAAAAAATGCTGTAAAATGACGCCCCCCCAAGCTCTCTAGCTCAATTATTGAGAGCTGCTGAGCAATTCAAAAATTTCGGTTATCGCTTTTTTTGGTCAATGTTTGAAAATAATAGCTGTAATTTCAAAACGATTTGATCTCAATAAAATGTACTGTACCCAATTTTTTGAAAATCAGAGATGGTGAAGTAAATTTTTGATTAGAATTGTGTTGATTTGATTCATGACTCCAACAACCAAATTTTGCTTGGTTTCTTAGAGACAAAATTTCATATAGGTCATTTTTAACAATATATGAGAACATAAAAATGAGTATGTCATATTAAATTGACTTCTTTACTGACAGAAATTAAACAAACCTACAAATAGGCAAAAGAATCCAGACCAAATTATCTCTCTAAATTTTGTTTCCGATACCCATAACCCACACACATTAAATACAAACAGTGATTACAACATACTGCAGTACGAACTTCATCTCATATAACTGGCTGCCCAGGAGATAACTGGTGGGAGAGCAAAGAGATAAAAATAAAACAAACAACTTACACAAGGCTTGTGACCCTCTTTGTTGGTCAGGAAGAAAGCAAGGCAACTTTCCTTTAGAAAGTAATGGCGTTCGGAATACAACACACGTTGTTAATATATTTAACAAACACACTTAGATATCGATTGCATAGTTTTATATCATGTTTGATAGACGTTGAATGCTTGTACTTAAATAAGGATATCTGCAGATTTCTTCTGAGCAACGATGTTAACATAACCTCAAAGCAAAGAAATCAGCTATTAAGTAAAATCATTTCGTGGTGTAATTGTTAAGGTAAGTAACTGTGGAATCAGCGCGGCTGAATGACACTAAAAGGACTGTAAATTAGTGATACCGCAGCTGTAAAATATAATAACAAAATCTCATAATATAAAATGTTATATTAAAGTATACAATGTTAATAACAAGAATGGTGGAAAAATAAACATATGTTATAAGAATAACTGTCTCAAATTTTGTTTGCGCATATTAAGTCAGATTTAACCTATTTTGTGTGATAATTATGTAAATGACAAGAAACAGTCTTATCAAAACAAGAAAATGCGTTTTATGTTTTGGAATTTGCACGAACGAGATCTGGTCTGACTGAACAGCGAACTTTCGCACTAAATATGGAAATAATCCACTTCACAGAAACTGACTTGCTCTTAGGGTACACCATTTACTTTATATCCTGTATAATATATACTGTATCCCCTTTACTTTGCATCCTGTATAATGTATAATTTATCCTGTAAACCCTTGACTTTGATCCTGTATAATGTAAACTGTAAACCCTTTACTTTGTATCCTATATAATTTATACTGTACACCCCCTTTACTTTGTATCCTGTATAATTTATAGACTACTGTAAACAGTGTAAACCATTTACTTTATCCTGTATAACGTATACTGTAAACCCTTGACTTTGTATCCTGTATAATTTATACTGTACACTCCCTTTACTTTATATCCTGTATAATTTATACTGTAAACAGTGTAAACCATTTACTTTGTATCCTGTATAACGTATATTGTAAACCCTTGACTTGGTATCCTGTATAATGTATACTGTAAACCCTTTACTTTGTATCCTGTATAATTATACTGTACACCCCCTTTACTTTGTATCCTGTATAATTTATACTGTACACTCCCTTTACTTTATATCCTGTATAATTTATACTGTAAACAGTGTAAACCATTTACTTTGTATCCTGTATAACGTATATTGTAAACCCTTGACTTGGTATCCTGTATAATGTATACTGTAAACCCTTTACTTTGTATCCTGTATAATTATACTGTACACCCCCTTTACTTTGTATCCTGTATAATTTATACAGTACACCCCCTTTACTTTGTATCTTGTATAATTTATACTGTACACCCCATTTACTTCGTATCCTGGTATAATGTACACCCTTCGCTTCGTATACTGGAAAAGTAAAACTCAAACAAAAATAAAATTTGAAATATCTTCCATAGAACATATCCATATTTTTAGCTGATCAGAATTTTTTTTAAAACTAGGTATTTAATTCTTGATATTTTTATTTATATGAATTACAACTTCCTCTAGTGTCAAAGGTTTACCAAAAGTATAAAAAATATTTTATTATACATTAAAGATATGCATTAATGAATTGTTTACGTTTCTAACTATTGAGTCACCAGGCAGTTGTGATTATTTTAAGGCTGTCATTATTCCAGGACTATGTACATCGATGAATACAATACAACACACCGAGTGGTGTACAGTAGTTGTGGGTCCGCTACCCTGTAACATTGTGTTTACAAGAATGATCATAACACGCATTAAAACAGGAGCGGAAATCTAATATTTCACAATAACCCAGAGTAAAAACCGTATGTGTTTATAATAGTTGTGAGAAATATCATTTTTATTTCTGTCGTTTATCTGAGAGTATTAAATATGAAGGATCTTTGTAAAATAAATACTATATTATCATTTCAGTGATAAGATATCGTTTTTGTGTGTATCAACGTTTATTGTTAACAAATTACACAAAGTTCTATTTAGGAACAAGGACGTTAAATCAATAAACACTTCGCATTCTCTCTCACCCTAATATTATTTTTGTGTGGCCACTATCGTCCTTAACGACAATGACGACGTACGGACAGGCCCGACGAGAGGGGGGGCAGCCAGGGCTGTAGCCCTGGGGCCCGGGACCTGTAGGGGGCCCGGGCGGGCTGACCAAGTTTTATTTTTTACCTACTAAATTTACTTTAAGAATAAAATCAAATGGATTATTAGTCTAAAAATCAGAAAATTCGAATTAGGTTATTAGATTTTTAGTTTCCTTTCTATTTATAATTAGTTGATTAAAAATTCATGTTTAGTCTTAAATTTGTCTTTAACTTTATTTAATAATACATTTTCTTAACTATTTATGATTTATATTTATGATAAATCATAAATTTATTTACTATTTATGATAACAGTTTATGATTTTCAAATGAAGCAAATTCAACATAATGAATATAAAGAGGCAAGGTCGATATATAATTCAAATGTGTTATTTTTAGCTGAAAAGTCAAAGACCCAAGTTGTACATTGATTAGTTTCTACGATTATTAATAGAATTTTGTGAAAACAATTAATTATTATTATCTCTTAGGAGCACAAATCAAAAGTTTTTAAACTTATACTGTTTTATTTTGTGTAAAATACAGTATTACAAACTTTTTTAATGAATAACAAAAATATCACATGTCATCAATTACACAATATATTATATAAAATATCTTTACAAAATATGTTTGTTGCATTATTATAAATGACGAGGTGGGGTTTCAGGAGTGAATTTATTATTTGACGGGGGCCCGCGAAAATTTGTCCCTGGGGCCCTTGGGTTCTCTCCACGGCCCTGCGTACGGACGGGATGTTGTTAATCACTTTTTCTGTTTCCTGTAGCCATGAAACGTTAAGATAAGTCGAAAGTCTGAGGTCAAATATTTTGCGATTATCAGACTTACTTTGTGTTTTGGGAAAGTAAAACAAAGTTTAAAACTGTATTCAGAGTTTGTTTTATTTCTCCAAGTAGTTAGACATTGCTTATCTTAGTTCCTGCTAGAAACTCGGGTCTAGATTTGAAGAAAATGTTAATAAAATTATTAATAGCCGTTGGAGTTGGACAGACTTGTCTTGTTAAGTTCGTAATAAAGCAGCTAATTTACGCAGGCAAAGCGTGAGACGGTATTTAATGACGCTAGTAATAGCGTCAGGAAGTTATTTTAGCACCTCCTTCCCACCCCTTCGCCACGTCAACACCGAAATTTCATAACCTTGCGATACTTTTAATCTTATCATTTATATCCAGTGAAGGATTAATCAATGCCAATGATATCAAATCGTGATATATTTACACAATATACGAAAGTCCGTCGTCTGTATGTAAATACAATAGCAGCCATTAATATTAAATATTAAATCTGGTATAAGAGACTATAGTGTCCTTAATAATTATTTTAAACAGGTTTGTTGTTCATATATCAGTAGAGTGTGCTACACTTGAGGACAAAAATGGTGGGGGTACCCCCACCCCTCCCCCCTCCCCCCTTCGCCCCTCCCCCTTTGCCCCTCCCCCTCCCCCCTCCCCCCTTTGCCCCTCCCCCCTTTGCCCCTCCCCCTTTGCCCCTCCCCCTTTGCCCCTCCCCCTTTGCCCCTCCCCCCTTTGCCCCTCCCCCTTTGCCCCTCCCCTTTAGGCCCCTTCCCTTCCCCCATTGGTCCCCCCACCCCTCCCCTTGCCCCTCCCCTGTAGGCCCCTCCCCTTTAGGCCCCTTCCCTTCCCCCATTGGTCCCCCCACCCCTCCCCTTGCCCCTCCCCTGTAGGCCCCTCCCCTTTAGGCCCCTTCCCTTCCCCCATTGGTCCCCCCACCTGTGACGTATTGTTGTCGAGACACACACGACGTCATACACACATGACGTCATACACTTAACTTTTTTAATACCAGCGGGATTCGAACCTGTGAAGTTTGGATTTGAAGGCGGACACGCTACCGACTGAGCTATCGTGCATAGTATTACAAGTCGGATATTTAACGCAGTGCCGCCATGTTGTAACCGCAATAATGTGTTATATATATATAATGTGTTAAGATAGTTAACCTAACCTATAAGTGTCCTACAGTTGCCCATCCACAGCCTATCAGCTGTTACAATAATGTGTTATATAATTATATAATGTGTTAAGATAGTTAACCTAAAGTTTCCCACCTTTGCCCATCCACAGCCAATCAGCTGTTACAATAATGTGTTATATATATAATGTGTTATATATTTATATAATGTGTTAAGATAGTTAACCTAACCTCATAGTATTACAAGTCGGATATTTAACGCAGTGCCGCCATGTTGTAACCGAACGTCAGAACATTTCGTAGAAGTTCGGATAATGTGTTATATATATAATGTGTTATATATTTATATAATGTGTTATATAACGTGTTAAGATAGTTAACCTATTAGAGTTTCCTACTTTTGCCCACCACGACCTAGGTACATTTAATGTGTTAAACGTAGTTTCCTCCGTTGTCTACCAGGGTGTAGCACATGTGTTTATGTATCGTGTTAAAATATTGTTAACCTATGCTTACCACAGCCCACACGGGTGTTAGTCTGGCCACTATTTAACCAAACCGAAATTACCAACCGATTTACCAACCAACCGATTTACCAACCGAAACCAACCGATTTACCAACCAAAATATACTTTTACCAACCGAAATATACTTTTAGCATCCGATTTTCCAACCGACATACACTTTTAGCAACCCAAACATCCAACCGATATACCTCGACCCGCGGACTTTGCTCCCCCCTGCGGGAACCCCCACCGGCTGCGGGAACCCCCCACCGGCTGCGGGAACCCCCCACTGGCTGCGGGAACCCCCCACCACCACCTCCCAGCGTGTGTAGAAGTGACAGCATATCGTTCTCAGCCCGGGGCCCTCTACTCCCCTCCAACAATATTCATATAGGTAAGAAAGGGGGGTCGCGTCGCTTACCTCGTTTCGGCTACCATTCCAAGGTGTGTAGGACAGGTTCTGACAGGTCTAGCCGGATTGTACAACAGTGCGTAACAGTGCGCATGCGTACTACTCGTTGAAAGGAGAGTGTCCACAGGTTTACTCCATCTACACTACCAGAGTGTAGCACCGGTCAAACAAGTTAAAACAAGGTGACTCACACGGTTGGTAAATAATATGAAAACGTGTAGATGTTTTAATAATGTATTCTCTCAGTTTAAAAAAAGTTACATTACAGAGTACTATAATAATAACGAGAATAAACACAGAGTTGAGTCAACTACCCAACCAATCAATGGTCCCCAGATTATTTTTTGAGTCACACACACAAACTTACAACATTACATTCCTATATTTACATCTCCGAAACATACACCTGCACAAGTCACCATGACAGTCTGACTGTTTACAAAATAATAAGTCTTTAATATAAAACTTTTGACAGTTCAGTACACAACAACTATAACACTGGTCCGATACAGTTCCTGTGCCAACAGTGGTTGTCGTAAATAAGCTGTACAGATCTATTATCGGTACGTTCCAATACCTGCACCTACAATGACAAAAGCTGAATGCCTGGCACTTTGTACATGCCAGGCCGTCAACTTGACATTCGGGTGCTTTAAAACATTTGTTAGCACAACAGTACCCGGTCAAATGTGGAGGCCGTACTATTACTGGAACACTGTACGACTTCCTTGAGCGGCAGTCGGCAAGCAAACAAGTGCACAGGTTTCCGTAACAATCTGGTTTTGTACAAAACACCAGATCTTTTAATTTGATTTTCGTACATGCGTTACCACAGCACACGTAGGATTCCAGCGTCTTACACAATTCCTGAAAAAGCAGAAAATAATTCGTTAAAATAAGCTTCTCCTCTGTGTTTTACGGGGTTGGAACCGTCATCCGGTACAGTGAAGCCATAACAGAGCCCACATTACAAGCCGGGGCAAGCAGAAGGCTTTACCCCTTGTGGAAATAGCCCCAAATCCATCGCTATTTCCTGTGACCACCACTCCATTACAAAATTGTGGCCTCCAAATTTTTTTTTGATTTTTTAAATTTTTTTGTATTTTTTTGTTTACGCTTTGACTCCGTGCCCAAATTGTACCTCATTCAAAGTTTATCAAGTCTTTCGACTGCGCCAGTGACCTTCAAACAGGTTTACGGGAGAATCAACTCCGCTCCAGGGACCTCCATACAACCTTGCGGGCTTTTTAGTTCCACACCAGAGGGTAACACACATACACAGATGCCGGTCAGGTATCTTCATACCGTCCCCGCGACCTTTTAGGCAAGGAGTAAATCGTAATAACTTTTAGCACTTTTTAGTGCACATTTACTATCTACGTTACTATTATGCTGAGGTAATATACAGTTAATGTCTCCACTATGGGAGAATTTCTCTTCTTGAGACAATTCCATGACGTGAGGATGGAATTGTCTCAAAAATAGTGCCTTTTCCAATCCTTTTGTGAAAAGTGTTGCAAAAGGCTTGCACAAAGTGCGTATCGTGTCCTCGTTGTAAGGTACACCGCCTTCATCCCATCTGATATAGTGAAAACGTGATTGTAGCCAACGAGCCGATTTTTGAGATTTTTCGTTAAGGAGAGAAAATCTGTAGGGCGGTTTAAAGACCGTAACACTTTGAAATTGATCACCGACAATGGCCAATTCTTTGACTATATACTTGTTGTCGTTATCGTGAAACGCGTGAAATTCAACTACCGCCGCCTGCATGTTTCTTAAACAACTTGACTTCGTCGTACAGTTTGTCCGCTTCGGGGAGTGTGCTAGATACGAGCTCGTCGCTTGCCAAGATCTCAATGATGTAGGAGCGTAACTCTTCCTCGATATAAAACAACTCGGCGACACGTCTGGACACGAGCGGCATACTCTCCTCGAATAGCCTCCATTCGTCAGCGTTCAAGGTCATACAATGTTGTCCATCGTACAATTGAACGTAACGTTTACCGAAAGTAGTCCGTACTATTACGTCACCGATACTCATGGCGAATTTTAACGTACTCTTGCTGCCGAGAGCAGCCGTTATAAATTTTAAATGAACCGACAATTCGTCAAGTAGATTATGATTGAAGTAAACAAATTTTTTACCACTCTGTACTAACAGTCCGAGAGTGAAACCCGTATGCTGGAACAAACCGGTTGCTATGAATTTAGTGCACTCTTTGTTTAAGAAGTGAACGGATTTAAGAAAAATTCCCAAAGGGAGGTTAGGTGGTACCTGACGTTTGGTAGGAGCTCGCTCCACGTCCATCTTGCTCGGATCCATTGTCTCGACTGACCGACGACGGCGGTTACAACTGACTTCTTTGATAAAATGACGAAAGATTGTGCAAATAACCTTTCTCAAGTTCCGGTTCGATTAGAACCAATGGGAACTCGTGTAGACGAGCATCATCGAAATCGAATTGATAGTATTTTTCGCCGCTTATATCATCCTCCCCACAACTGACACAATAATGGTTGCGATAAACCATCCCCACCCCACCCACTAAAACGTAAACCGAATCCGAAGACGGGCCGATGTTACCCGAAGATAGCCGACTCTTTAAACCTGTATAGACATGTTCCGATACTTGCGACTTATCGACATGATATTTGTCGTCATCGTCGCCATCGTAGATATACTCTGTGAATGTCAAGGTCAACTGATTGTCTATTTCACTAGGGTTGAATAAATAATATAGTTTGCTTTCGCTAAAAAAGTCCTCTAAATCCGATATTCTATCCTTAGGCACGAGCCTGAGGAAGGCATGAACGACTCCTGGGTATGTGGTGCACATGATGTCTCGACCGTGAATGACTGGTTCGATAATTGTATCGCGTTATAAGAGAGACTGTGCGCATGCGCATCTATTCCACTACCTTTCTAACCGTGCCCGTAAGGAGATTGTACACAATATGCGAGTCGTGTAAAATCAGACAATAGGCTGTAGTAGTTGCAGGTATATTGGCGGAAGTTTCTATTTCTAGTCTGACATCCACGGGACCAGATTTAATAGAATCGTTCTGTTTGGAACAATCGATTACAAAGAGAGGACAATCTGTAAAAGATTGTAAATCTAGACTGGGCAAGGACTCGTGCGTATAGTACGATTCTTGGAATCTATGGTACATTTCGTACAATGTGGAAATATCGCCGTTAATATTATCGTAAGGAAAATACTGTGAATTTAGATAGAGTTTTAAATTTGAAAGGCCGCACTTGTCAAACACAGAGGCATCCTTTTTGATCTGATTTTTTCTATCTGTTTGGAAGGCTAGAATAACATAGCGTGGTTTTTCCAGCTGATTAGCGGTTTTAATTGTCCACGAAATCTGATTTGTTTGCGGCACTATTGGATACTCGTGTAACTCCCAACTACGAAACGGAACATGGACAGGTTCGTCTCTTTCGATCATTTTCAAAAGATTCAATCGGAGTGAATCTGAAACCGTCACATAGGGCACTCTCCAGTGTATACTAGTTATCTTTAGATTAACGGTTGTAGCATCATCACTGTATACAGCGTTCAAATCGGAGGCCGAACGTAAGAGCACTAGTTCCTGTTTTACGTTCAGTACAATCCGTTGGTAGTCTTCGAAAAAGCCCATCAACAGCTTCAATGGTACAGAGAGGGAAAAGTTTGAAACGGTAGCCATCCCACCGGCTCCCAACCATCCTGCGTTGCTGAATTTATTCTTCTCACTCTCTCGCAACGACAATAGATTTTTAATGGTACTCGTGATGCCTACATTTCTCGTACGGTCCACTTCGCTACCGGCAAATTCGTATCTAATATCGTCAAATAGAAAGGCTACGGCATTGTTGACCAATTTCACCGTTGCAGCAGTGCCGTCCGCTTTTGTACCGCTCAGTGTTCCTTTTATATGTAATATACTACCAAACGGTGCTGTGATCACGTCCTGTTGATTTATGGGAATACGAATTTCATCGTTATTACCGTACGTTGACGACGCATAAGGTCTGTGCGAATGATATTCAAGACCACTGATGACGTCATTGTACTCTGCTGCACTATCTATTGCCAGTAGATCCATTTTTCACTTTAAATCCCAAAGCCGAGAGAAAACGTATATTTCTAGCTGTTAACTCTGTCGAGTTTGAACGTACACTGATACTGTTCTTATAACGTTGTCCATTAAATACGAGACCCATTTCTACGTAAATGCAATCGGACAGAAACTGATTCTTCTCTGAAATTTATAGGTACTCCGTTCTGATCTCTAAGGCTTACGGTGATGTTATGAATGGTTTTCACGTTGACTGGTAAATATATTACAGTCGTCGGTATTTCGACAATCTTGTACCCCGGAGCCACTTGTGGGTAAAACTCGTGTATATTGTGTGATTCTTTACCATTTTGAAATGATCCAGTTACAATATTACACGCAACTCTAATAACATTCACTCTTATAATATCGACGGGCAGCTCAGATTCGTGTCTTTGGTCGGCTGATAAATTCCCATTATTGAAACCGAGTAATTTTCCTATAGATCCGTCTTTAAAATGAATAGTCTTTGAACACTTAAGTTCCGTTTTAAGTGTGTTATTGTTCGGCTTGAGCGAAAATGTAATCCCCGGCGGCAGTTGGGCTTTGATATATTTTTCAATGTCCTCAATTTCGTACGAACCTGTCGGTATGTTAACGGTCACTTCATAATTATCGTTTTGATCTCCACCGAGATACAATTTATTATTAATTCCCTCTTCGATATTGGGAATGGAATTGTACACAGCAAGATCGATGAGACCGATTTCCCACTCTCCATTGGATAGATCAATCGGTGGAAAGAAATCACACCAAAGTGTAGAACTATTTCCGTTTAAAACAATACTCATGGTAGTAGAAACTTTAAGCACAAATGTCCACAGACGACTGAAGTGTCACTTTGATGTCGCTTGTAATTATAGTGAATATTAGCGTTGGAACCAAAATATCTAGTCAGTTCGAGTGGAGGTCTAAGATTTCCAAAACTGTCATAGTATTCTACATTTACACCGCGCTTTTTATAACACACCCAATGTGTACCTTCACCCGTGCTACTATCGAGGTTGACAATGGCGGATTCGTTTTTCAACGGCCCCGTCGGGGGAAGTGTATCCCTCATAAAAACACCTCTGAAATACGGTATCCTCAAGGCATATTTCTCTAAATCAATATTCGTTAACGGTCTGTTTGGTAATGAATCAATCAAACTTTTTTTTTATTGATCTTCTTCTTCTTGCCTTTCAGTCCCCTGCCTTTTGGATACGGTTTGAGATACAGACCAGTGCCTTTAGCATATGGCATCAGACCGCTGCCTTTTTGATACGGTTTGAGATACAAACCCCCACCCAACAAGAGACGTTTCCCTCCACCTCCCAATTTGGATTTCGCTTTCATGGCCGTTGTTACAGCCCACGCTGCTGCCCGTTCACCCATAGACGCGTTACCCGATTTGACTCGACTCCAAGCCCGTTCTGCTAAAATTTTATCCGCTTCTCTACGATGCTCCGAATCACTGTATTTGCTGTACGCTATATCGTGCTCTTTACAAGCTTCGTCCAGCGGATTGACTCCTTTATCACCTCGGGCTAATCTCTCGGCCAGCTTTGTACCCGGACCGCAATAGTTGTAAGAGGGTAAATGGAGTTCTACAGGCAATAGATCTATAGCCTTGTTTAAAACCCTATCACCAACGCTTAAAATTCCAGAAACGAGACCACGGCCCTTTTTGACCCTTGTTGTTCGTCCCTTTGCCATTTCTATACTGAATCAATACTCAAGGGTGCAACGTATTTATGGTGTCGTCGCTAAAAAATTGGTTATAACTTATCGCTCGAACCCCATAGTGATCTCCAGTTCGTTACTCGGTCTTTGGAAACATCCACTTTACTGTATTCTCTCTTAATAACACGAGCGAATTCTATAAGTTCCGATTTACTGTACGCCTTAAAACCATTTTCCAACGCTTTTATAGAGCCGGCCAATTGTGTCACTGTAATTGCATCCGTATCGACATCGCCTTTGGCGACATTACAGATACGTTTCCCCTCGGCGTTAAAACAACCGCCATTTTTCAACAACAACACATTGTTCCTTATCCACGTCTCCAATTCTCGAATGTATGTCTTCAACTGTCTTAAAGTCACTACATCCATATCGTCGACGGCATCGGCTACACTAGTTATCCTCTTATCTTCAGCATTGAAAACCGATTCACCGGATGTCGGTGATTGGTGTAGATGTACGGTATTTTCCATGAGGAAAATCAAAGTGACAGCATCATCGGCGTAGACGGGAGAACCGACACTTGCAATTCGACGATGAAGAAAATAATACCCCATATGGTCGGATACAATACTTTTATTGTCAACGTACATCTTATTGGCGGCGTCCGTCTTACTAGAGGGATACTTTAAATTACAGATACTAGCGTTACGAGCATCAAAGGCTCCCGCTTCCATCTCATCGCTCCCCTCCAAATTTTTCACGAGAAAATTTTTCCTGGCGTATGCTATGTTGACGGCATCACCGTCGTCTATAGGTTCACCTACATCTTGTATTCGACTCTGTCTAACGGAATAGTCGGTCATAAGTTTAATCGGTATTAGAGATTCGAGATATCCTCTAGTTACAGCGTCATCGGTATCTTTAGTCGGACCCAGACCGCCCAAGGGTATGCCCTTTGTGTGATATTTTTGTGCGACTTTATCAAAGGTTATACACGTCTTATCCACAGTGTCTAGATTTACAGCATCTTTTTCCGTTAGAGGAGCGCCTACATTACGCAAGAGTTTACCCTTTATATCGTAGTTCCCCTCAGGGGTAAGGTCGTACCCTCTAACTATCGGTTGGGTGGATAAAGCCTTTCTCACCGAATAACGTCCGAACTTGTCGACACTCATCGTATTAATGTTCTTATTTTTGCAATTCCCGCGCCTTTTATAATTCCAGCTTCTTTTAGTTCTTCTATAATAGAAGCTATCTCATTTGCATGTCCCGTGTGTCCTGCATCGTGAGATGCCAACAAATGTCTTAGTCTGTCACACAACTCATTCGGATCGTCCCAGTATGAATAACCTCTACCGCTAACTTTTTTAGGTGGAAATAACTGCTCTATAATGTTTCTATATTTCATAGATTTGTTACGATTAACTTGTCCGTTCGGATCGTATAATCTTTTGTGTGCACTGGATCTCACACAGATATCTCTATACGCTCGTAAATCGGCCTCGGTATATATATCATCATCGGGTATACGCTTAAACACCAACTCGTACAATCCTGGCGTCCCTTTATAGTGAACTCCGTCAATTATAATCTCACCATCGTCCGACAACTGAAGAGTCTTGTTACCGATCATCATAGAGTCGGCTCCGATTTTCGGTCCGTAACTGTGATCTATATTCTGACTACCGGCGGTATCTTTAATCATTCTGAGCATATATTTTCGTGCCAGCGGATGTGCGAAAGTACTGTTTACCCATTGTTCAGATTCACTTTGCCCTACAGGTGTGGACAATAGTTCCCTTACACTGGGCTGCGGTCGGTCCGGAGTCTCTGCAATTACTTCGGTATCCATAAAATCAACACTGGGAGTAGCCGGTACTTCCCCGAACTCTTCATTTTTCTCTTCCTCACTCTCGCTGCTCCACTCATCCGCTATTTCCGGCTTTTCATCCAACTCTTCTTCGGGTTTAATTTCTTGTTTCGGCAAAAACACTCCACTCTTCTGCAACTCTTTAATTATCGGTGTGTATTTCTTAGTATACATTCGTTCCTCTTCGACCTCTCCGTACCTCAACTGTCTGTACTTTTTCTTTATAGCCTTGCGCAATCTGGCTATCTCCAGCGTTAGATGCTCTCTCTTCCCAGACATCTTGTAGAATGACGTTTGTTGCAAGTATCAAGCCTTTTGTACCTTAAAAATCTGTTACAATTCGATCAAAACCAATTCTAAATCTTCCATTCTCCGGTTCACTGTCCTTGTCTATTACAACGAATCCATGTTTATCTTTCCACGCGGTTGCACAAATGTTTTTAAATGCATTAAACACCATGTCAGTGTTTACGTGATCATTGTAAATGTGTCGTAAATTGAGATCGTCCTGCTTGAAAAGGACCAAGAGATTGGCATTGTCTCGAATCAATTGTTTGGGAATCCTGCTGTACGTCTGTCCTAAGTAGAAGGAATCTATATTATTGTGACGTCCCATGGTGAAATAGTTACGTATATTGTCGTGTTTCTCGCAAGCTATGTCGTCAAATATTATTATCGAATTTGGCTCCGCTTCACTAGGATGGATGACATTTTCGTTGTCCGTGTATGTGTAATAACCAATTTCTTTGGTATTTCCCAGAATAGTTTCCAAAAACTTGTACTTTGGCTGCTGGAGTGATTTAGAAAATACATAGACGTTGGCAAATTTCAGGCCATTTGGATTGAAGAGCAGATTAAATAGCACATTAGTCTTGCCACTGTTTGATGGGCCGCACACTATAGATCGAACTGTGTTTGGTAATAAAGAACTGTGACGGTGCATTGTTGACCCGCCGCCTCCTGCAACAACGTCAAAGTTTCTTACACGTAGTTTATCCGCTGTGTTTTTTAAACGCATTACGCAACGTTTGTCTAAATACTGTGGAAAACTAACAGTGCTATCCCATTAAATACCTAAACAACAAGCTTGGTTTTATCAATCCAACTGTCGTGTTCCTTGTCAAACCCTAACCACCGCACCAGTACTTTGTTACCCTTTTTGCGTAATACTTTTTCAACAAGATATACGTTGCCGATCTTTGACCTGCTTAATTCTTCGGCATAGAATCCCCCTTTCAGAATGTCACCTTTCGAGTCTTGTAGAATGTACGTTACAGGATTGGTCGGTACAACGGCGTACACGGTAAACACTTCGTTTGTCCAGTTGGGTAGATATCCTTTGGCAAAAGTCTTTTTGAATTTCGATATTCTAACTTTGTCGTCCACTTTAAATCGCGCCAGTGCTTTTGTACTCTTGCGTGCTGTTTTGTCCAGTAACATTTTCTCGTGCTTTTTCAACACTTGAGCGGGTTTCATGCCTATAGTACTGTGCACAGTGTTATTGTAGGTCTTTACTACGTTTTTCAACAGCTCCACCCACTCGTAACTACCGCGTGCCGTAAATTCACGCCACATTATATTTTTCAAAGTACGGTTCAGACGCTCCACCATAGACGCTTTCTTGTCTGAAAAAGTGGCGTAGTGATTTATATTGTATTTTTTCATTAATCTCTTTACGTGCATATTGAAAAACTCCTTCCCCTGATCGGTCTGAAAGTTATTCATAGGATGTTTTTTCAGTATCGGTTCTAACGCTGTAGATACGTCTAGAGCCGACTTTGTCTTTAGCGGTTCTGCAAACGCAAATTTTGTCAGACAATTTATCATTGTCAGTATATATTTGTAGCCTCGGTTTTCCTTAGCATATGGAATCATTTCCACTAGATCGGCTTGATAAAGGTCATTAACTCCTTTCAGTGTCACACTACGTGTTTTGAAATTTCTTCGAGCGGGCTTGTGGAGCTCCGCCGCAATGGCTCGCCTTACATCCATTAGGTAAATGAGTGTGTTTACAGATTGGTGGCACTATTTATTTCGTGGAGATACTCTGGTGCAGGTAATCTCGAAATTATCGCTGCTTGTTCCCGCCTCACCGTTGCTTTGGATTAGTCCGCCAAAAATTGTCCATAAGAGATCGACAGAGATGTCGGAAGCTTTACGAAAAGCAACGTATCCAGGCGTCTTTGTTTTAAAATTGAGACTAGTAAAAGTAAAGCCCAACAGATCACCATCAGCTGTTCCATTTTTCATTTTGTCCACCAAACATTCAAAGCCTCTTTTTATCCAATCAATTTCCGTGACATTCTCGGGTGGTGGATGAAATTTAAACTGAATTTTAGTCCTTAGAGTACGAAATTTTTTCGCCACCCTACTTTGCGAGGAAACAATGTAAATTGGCTCCATAGTTCTTTTCAAGTAACTCTAACCGTGTGAGTCACCTTGTTTTAACTTGTTTGACCGGTGCTACACTCTGGTAGTGTAGATGGAGTAAACCTGTGGACACTCTCCTTTATCGCGAGTAGTACGCATGCGCACTGTTACGCACTGTTGTACAATCCGGCTAGACCTGTCAGAACCTGTCCTACACACCTTGGAATGGTAGCCGAAACGAGGTAAGCGACGCGACCCCCCTTTCTTACCTATATGAATATTGTTGGAGGGGAGTAGAGGGCCCCGGGCTGAGAACGATATGCTGTCACTTCTACACACGCTGGGAGGTGGTGGTGGGGGGTTCCCGCAGCCAGTGGGGGGTTCCCGCAGCCGGTGGGGGGTTCCCGCAGCCGGTGGGGGTTCCCGCAGGGGGGAGCAAAGTCCGCGGGTCGAGGTATATCGGTTGGATGTTTGGGTTGCTAAAAGTGTATGTCGGTTGGAAAATCGGATGCTAAAAGTATATTTCGGTTGGTAAAAGTATATTTTGGTTGGTAAATCGGTTGGTTTCGGTTGGTAAATCGGTTGGTTGGTAAATCGGTTGGTAATTTCGGTTTGGTTAAATAGTGGCCAGACTAACACCCGTGTGGGCTGTGGTAAGCATAGGTTAACAATATTTTAACACGATACATAAACACATGTGCTACACCCTGGTAGACAACGGAGGAAACTACGTTTAACACATTAAATGTACCTAGGTCGTGGTGGGCAAAAGTAGGAAACTCTAATAGGTTAACTATCTTAACACGTTATATAACACATTATATAAATATATAACACATTATATATATAACACATTATTGTAACAGCTGATAGGCTGTGGTAGGCAGAAACTTATAGGTTAGGTTAACACAAGCACATTACAATTTGGACACTACTATTTGTTGTCAGAGTAACCTAGAGGTACGACTCAGAACCCATACCGTAAGACGTACGCGAGTTTTTCGCGGTCGCGAAAAACTCGGTACGTCTTACGGTAAGGGGTTCGTGTCCGAACTTCTACGAAATGTTCTGACGTTCGGTTACAACATGGCGGCACTGCGTTAAATATCCGACTTGTAATACTATGAGGTTAGGTTAACTATCTTAACACATTATATAAATATATAACACATTATATATATAACACATTATTGTAACAGCTGATTGGCTGTGGATGGGCAAAGGTGGGAAACTTTAGGTTAACTATCTTAACACATTATATAATTATATAACACATTATTGTAACAGCTGATAGGCTGTGGATGGGCAACTGTAGGACACTTATAGGTTAGGTTAACTATCTTAACACATTATATATATATAACACATTATTGCGGTTACAACATGGCGGCACTGCGTTAAATATCCGACTTGTAATACTATGCACGATAGCTCAGTCGGTAGCGTGTCCGCCTTCAAATCCAAACTTCACAGGTTCGAATCCCGCTGGTATTAAAAAAGTTAAGTGTATGACGTCATGTGTGTATGACGTCGTGTGTGTCTCGACAACAATACGTCACAGGTGGGGGGACCAATGGGGGAAGGGAAGGGGCCTAAAGGGGAGGGGCCTACAGGGGAGGGGCAAGGGGAGGGGTGGGGGACCAATGGGGGAAGGGAAGGGGCCTAAAGGGGAGGGGCCAGGGGGGCAAGGGGAGGGGTGGGGGGACCAATGGGGGAAGGGAAGGGGCCTAAAGGGGAGGGGCAAAGGGGGAGGGGCAAAGGGGGGAGGGGCAAAGGGGGAGGGGCAAAGGGGGAGGGGCAAAGGGGGAGGGGCAAAGGGGGGAGGGGCAAAGGGGGGAGGGGGGAGGGGGAGGGGCAAAGGGGGAGGGGCGAAGGGGGGAGGGGGGAGGGGTGGGGGTACCCCCACCATTTTTGTCCTCAAGTGTAGCACACTCTACTTATATCGTATGTTATTCAACTTATAACATACTATAGTCTGTATACCGTAACTTGGAGTCTGAACCCTAGGCTACCTGCGAGCGGCCGGAACCGTCCCCCCGTCGCTCCCTTCCTCAACCAGCTGTTTCAGTGATGAGTCACCTACTAGCGTTAACACTGCACTATTTAACTTTTTTATGGGAGACACAATTTATAACACACTAAATTAGATAAAAATTTGTCGATTTCAATTCTCCATGTAATGTTACCAAACCGTCTTTCTACAAAGCAACAAACAGTGAAATTATTGTCAAAATTGTAATTTAGAAACTTGAAATCCCAAGAAAATTCGTATAGCTACAAGATTTCGTCATGTGTATACATGTACTAGGCCGCGTTAGGAGGGAAGGGAATTTTTAATATACACACATCTACGAGATCTGTAGACTGTAGTCGACGTCAAGACTTGGCTCAGTAATCTGTGAAAACAAACTGATCCTGCTGAATCTACCAATAAAATTTACCATTTCGTACAAAGCCCAAGATAGCAAGTTTTGGACTTTAGATTTTATAGGATCTGCTTGTATTTGTATTATGATGGGCTGGGTAAGTAACATAATGGCGCCCATCAACTTGTCAATACCTTTTATTTATGTCTTACTTTATAATAATGTTCAATTTAAGGGTGCTTATTACTAGAGAGACAAAAAAAGTCTAAAGATGTGATACTTCAGACAACCATAGTTTTACTTTTGGACACATGTATGTGATGGCAAATATTGAAAAGAACTCCAATTTATAATTTGTAAAAAACATAAAATCATTACAACGATTTGCTCTAATCAACTACTGCTGCTTGAAATTGTATTATCCCTCATATAATATACAGAGTGACGCAAATGTCCCACAATCCCTCCCTAATTTTACACCTGTTATATACCGTACGTATTAACTCCAAACTTTTAAGCAGTTATAATTGGGTAAATTCTGCACCTTTTAGGGTGTATGAATGAATTCCACTCTTATTTGGTTGGGGGTGGAGGGTTGCAAGTCAAAAATTTTAAATAGCAACCACTATTGAGTGATACCTCATTTTAAAGCACTCGTTTAGACGAGAAAATTGCTGTAAAGTAAACCCCTTCTCCATACACCAATCCAAAACGGCGGGGCCAAGAAGTTGTTTTCCTATTTTTCTACGTATTGTATTCTACATGAATTCGTTGTGTATTCATTTTAAGATGCAAAAACATTGCACTATTTTTTTAATCATATTAATTACGATTTAAAAAAAAATAAAACAAGATTTTTTTTGTCAAATAATGAAAATGTAGCCTAATCAATACCTAAACCCTAACTTAACCTAATTAAATTTAAATCCTCAAAAATTATGGAAATACGAAAAAAATTAATAGTATATCATTTTGTTTATTAAAATTAACTAGATATTTTAATAAATAAAATTATTTACTATTAATTTTTTTTTCTTCTTCTAAATCGTTTGGATGTTAAATAATAGTTTGGTTGTTTATGAACAAATTCCCAGTTATTTTATTTGTTTATCTTTAAGGATGTGGTGCGATTGTAGAAAACCCCAGGGATCATTTCCTGGTATGCGTACTATAAAAGTAGACTAATAAATTGCTAAGTGTCCGTCTAGCGGAGTGCGGCAGTTTCGCAAGTTTGGAAATAACACTTTTAGCAACGAATAACAGACAACGCTTTTTATTTTATATCGGTTGCGCAGTCTAAAAACACTTACGTATTGACGTCATGGTAACATGTAGTGTACAAGCAAAGCACACTAAATTTAGAAAACGACAACATGTAGGAAACAGCTGTTTTGCGAACTGTTTAACGTTTAAAAAAGTCAACTTTATGAAATTTATAAATTATAATTATTAGCACGAGGCAGGTTGGAAATCGAAGAACAAATTGTTATAGCATCTAATTTAAATATAGGCCAATTCGTATCCAAGGAACATTAGAAACAATATTATCAGTTCAGTGGAGCGATAAGGTATAGTTTTATGTTTTAGGAAAGTTATTGCTGAACTATTACCTAGTTTTTTTTTTATTTATCAGAAATTACACAAGGACTTATCTAAAAAATATAAGACTATAAACACTCCATTCTAGTCTTCTGCATACGTTTTCTGTAAAGAAAACTCTTCAAGTAAAGGAGTGGGGTGACTATTCAGTTTTCTATTAATAACACAGGTTCCTAGTAATAGGTTGGATTAGAATAAAGATGTTTACTTTAACGAAAATTCAAGAAATGTTAGAAAGTATAGAAGTTTGGTAACCTCAGATTTCCACCTGGCGTTGTTTTAACCGCCTGATAGTGGCAACAAACGTTGTGAAAGGGAGATGACATTTGTTATAAGAGAACTGCCTCATATTGAAATGTTACAATGACAGCCATATTAAATAGTTTTTGTTCATATCTCTTGTGAAATCGATAAATAGGAGATACAGGAGCCGGTTTCTACAGCAAACACTTGGAAGGTGCCATAGCTGTGGGGAGCTCAGAGAAGCAATTTTGTTGGAGAAGTGACGGCCGTAACGGAGGCTGCTGAGAGAGTTACATATGTCCATCAGAAAGTCGTATTCCTTTTTGACTCTCATTCTGGTATAAGTTAAATCTGTAGCAATAGACCAACAAACTGTGACCTGATTCCCGCATGACTTGGCAGGGTGGATGAACCACAGTGGTAAAATGGATAGTACCTAACCTCACCTAGCTAAACCCAATGTTTGGAACGAGCTCCAACTTGCAACTGAAGTCTCTCTAACATCTGCAAAGGCAAGAATAAACACGACGGTACACCAGTATATGAAGGAACACTACCGCCGTCCTTTACCAAGGAGCTTGCTGCATGATCCCGCACCCCTAAGACTGTGTGGAAATATTTGATTGCCAACAAACATGTACCTATGTATTATGTTATGCAGTACAGAGGTCTATCGTGCGATAGGTTTCCCACAAACCAAGCGGTTGCTCTTCTTTGACGGTTACCACCTAACAAATTATGATCTACTGCTTTTTGTTTCTTAATACAAATATATTTTTTAAGATTATGAATATGACTACCGAACGTCTGCCAATATTCCGACATAGAATAATCATATTGGTAGAAGGAGTGCCAATTATTATTTGACTAATAGATAAAGCGTTATATAACAACGATCAAGGCCAGATTATGAGTTTATTTGAAGCCATTGAAGATAATCATAGGTCAGACTGTTTGGATGCGGAGGGGACGGGTCGTTTCCATTTACAATCACAACTAGACGATAGGGGCTACATCAATGATAAAGGGTAATGAGGTTGGTTTCCAAATATAGGAAAGAATCAATAAATTTGAATTTTGATTGTCCCACATAATTGAAGATATGACCACAAATGCTCTCACGCCCACAGCTAAAAGAAATTAGAATACAATAATTATGTAAAAATAAACTGAACAGAGGGGATTTCATAGGATGAAGTGATGAATCTTAAATACGCGTGGCATTACAGATGCTGCGTTTAGTGTAAGAATTTAACGGTTAAACTTTAGGTTTTGGGTAAATTAATTAATTAATTATTATGGCTTTTAATTTTATGTACTATTTTTTCTTACCAATTTTTATTAATCAATAATAGTTATTATTTCATGTTTTAGGCCTATTATTGTTTTTTTATTTTTCATTTTTTAAATATTTTTTTCTTCTTTGTCAATAACAAAAAACAAAACATAAAACAATGAGAAAAGTTAGGTTAGTTTAAAAAACCTTTTTATTAAGACGAAGAAAATCACCTGCTGTTAAGTGCTAATCACTCGGCCACTTTGTATACAACTGGATAACCTTATTGACTGTCAGTGGACCATTGTATTATTTTGTTTTATTTGATACATTACACATCTAAGAGGTCCGTTGGGCCTAGCCGACAACCAGAATGTAGTGATGTAGGCCTACACAATTACAAGGTTCAGAGAATTGTATAACAACTGTTTAAAACAAACTTACCCTACTGGATAAAGATTCCTTGATCTATCAATACAATTTAACATTTCCTACAAATCCCAAGAGACCAACTTTTAGGCAATACATTTAGAAGATCTACATTGTATAATGGGGCTGGGTAAGTACCATGATATCACTCAACAACTTATTTATTTATTGATCCTTTAAAATACCAAAACTTTGGGGAATATTTGGGGGAATAAACTTTGTGAGATGGGGAATATTTAGGTAATTACAAAGTTGTTTATAGTATTTTTTTTAATTTAATTTTATTTTTATTTATTTATTTTTTTTTGTAAAATCAATTGTTTTTGATTAGCACACTATATTTTAAATAAACACTATTTCAATTTGGTTTCATGAAACATTTTTAATTTTTGTAAGTGAGTTGCCCACCATTTTTTAAGAAATTAGGCACTATGTAGTAGAAACTTCAAATTGGTTCTTGTGATGTTTTACAAACTACTCCCGATTCGAAACATTCAAGCAAATGAGGGACCATTATATTGTTTGGAACCCTAAGGTCTACTTTGTATAAAATGTCAACAAAGCAGTCAAAGTTGGCCAGACTTGCGTTGTTAAGTCCGCAATAAATCAGTTAAGCAAAGGGAGAGACAGTGTGTAATAACGCTACTAATAGCGCCAGGAAGTTATTTTAACCCTCCCCTCCCCTCTCCTCCCTCGTGTTGGTGTCAGTTGGTGGAACATATACAACCACGTCAACACCTAGCTTCAGTAATAAAGGATTCAATTCACTCTAGCAATGAAACCAAATGGTCTAACGTTTACAATAATTTAAAGGTTTACAGGATCAGACATTCTTGATCCATAGTAGGGCTGCAGTCAGAAATAAGTTTTAGCCAACTGGTTTTTGTACTTTTCTTCAAAATTTAAAAAGTCAACATGATTTTTTTCCGGAGTGCTACATTTTTACAGCCTACAAAAAGTGCAAAAATCAGTTCAAACGAATTAATTAATTATTATTCTATATTCCTCTTGCCTTTGATGAAATTATATTGTATAACATGTATCATACACATAGCAAAAAAAAAAAATCATAGCAATAAAAAACACACTTGAACAGTAATCACAAAAATACAATTCATTCTACTAATAAGAGAAATTACTCATAATAGACTATGAATAAAACATTATTCATGCTATAGTGAAATGCACTAAGCTTATTAAAATATATAGGAAACTATACACGCATTAAATATACAATTAATTATAATAACGTAGCCTACATACATCAAAACAAAAACTATACATAAACAAATGTAATCAGTTAATGAGAGATACACAGAAGCAAGGAACTCCTACACAGAATAGATCCAGACAAAGAAGTTGTCCAAGACTGTGCTTTAAAGTGGTAAGAAAGTGTTTTGAATATGTTCCACTACAAGGGTGTTTTTTACCCCTAAAGCATATCTCTGGATCAAGAAACCTAGAACTATGAATTTTGGTTTGGGGTAGATCTGTAGACGCGTAGTAAGAAAGGGTTTTGAAAATAATCCACTCCAAGGTTGTTTTTTACCCCTAAAGCATATCTCTGGATCCAAGAAGCTTAGAGCTATGAATTTTTTAACATGGTTTGGAGTAAGTCTGTAGAAGCGTACTAAGAAAGTGTTTTGAAAATGTTCCACTCCAAGAGTGTTTTACCCGTAAAACAAGTATCATATCTTTGTTATTTATGGGTCGATTTTGATCAAATTAGTGTGTTGGTGTATTTGGTCATAATTTATTTCCATAGCACCACCATTAGGGTTGTGCTACAAAACTATAAAACTATCTCAACTATCCCCAGGTGAAACTGGGGCCATCAGCTAGTTTTGTATAATTTAAATCTATACTTACTTAATAAGGTAGGGGTATAGAACTCCTCCTACGGTTTTCAACAGATTTTGACGTTTGAGATGTCGTTTGATAGGACACAACTTGAAGTTGTTTCCGCCTAAATTTCAAAAAGATGGAACATAAGGGTGGAAATGTAAAAAGGATAAAAGTTTTTACCATTATCCCTGTGCTAATTTTTATTGAAGTATTGCTAAACATTTGTTAATAAAAAAATCTGGATTTATATTAAAAATGTCTTATAAAAATACATACATACGTTTTAAACTACACCAATCACAAATAATATCAATTTTTATTGATATAAACAAAAATATTAATATATACTCTATACTACGTCTATGCGACAAACTAAAAATGGACGGAAGTTGATGGTAACGATATTGAAAAAATACACAAGATTGTAAATTATTTTGATTATAATAATTATTATCTTTTAGTGTGTTTTCATTTCAAAACGTACCTTACTTTAAAAAACACTCTTCGCCTTTAACCTTTCTAACTTTACTGCTTTTTTTTTATTAACATAAGTAAGGTCCATTATTTTATATTTTTAGAGTGTAATCTATCTTTTATCTTTAGTATTCTGTATGTCTTCTAATTAATATTTCTTCTTATGTAATTATTTGATCATGATAATTCTAACATATCGTGGATCTTGGCAAGAACATAACATGTAGTGTTCGTCACAGTAGGCCTTGAGTTTTTAGTTTTTATTATTTTTTATAAATTCTTTAAGAAAAGTTGATGGACGCCATCATGGTACCCAACCATAACAAAGCATGTCTGTTGGGCCTTATGTAGGTTTGGTTAGGTTAGGTTAGGTTAGGTTAGGTTAGATAAGGTTAGGTTAGGTTAGGTTAGGTTAGGTTAGGTTAGGTTAGGTTAGGTTAGGTTAGGTTAGGTTAGGTTAGGTTATCATTACTTAGCCTACTTGAAGCATGGCTCTAAATGTCTGTTGGGCCTTGTGTAGGTTAGGTTAGGTTAGGTTAGGTTAGGTTAGGTTAAGTTAAGTTTGGTTAGGTAAGGTTAGGTTAGGTTAGGTTAGGTTATGTTAGGTTAGGTTAGGTTAGGTTAGGTTAGGTTAGGTTAGGTTAGGTTATCATTACTTAGCCTACTTGAAGCATGGCTCTAAATGTCTGTTGGACCTTGTGTAGGTTAGGTTAGGTTAGGTTAGGTTAAGTTAGGTTTGGTTAGGTAAGGTTAGGTTAGGTTAGGTTAGGTTATGTTAGGTTAGGTTAGGTTATCATTACTTAGCCTACTTGAAGCATGGCTCTAAATGTCTGTTGGGCCTTATGTAGGAAATGTTAAATTATATTATTAGATCAATGAGCTAAACAGTTGTTAGAGACTTACTTGACGTCGCAGTCTCCACTCGTGTTCGCTACGCTCGTGCCGGATCACAGAACTATACAAATATTACATTTATTAGCGTCAGGGCTCCAAATTACAACTTTGACAATAACTTTACTATTTGTCATCGTCTAAAGAGGCCCGGATCACATTCGGTTACACTTAAATCCGTTTTTGATCTGTATTAAAGTTGAGAATGTTTACCTGTTTTCGGAAAGTACTGCTATATTGAGCCCATAAGCGAGGTTGAAGAATGTCATACAACAAACTTATGAAATACAATAAATATGACATTCAAATAAGTAATAATTTTGAACAATAATTAGAAATACACAATATGTAATGATTACACTTATAAAAAACAATTCATAAGAACAATTTAACTGCCTCGCCTTTACGACAAAAACTCCAGAAGCCCTCAGAAGCTAGATATTCCTGCATTTTTTTTTTGTTTCAAAACATTTTTGATTAATGAGGTCAGGCATATTATTAAAAAATATTCCAGCAATGTTTCACCAAAGGCTACATGAAGGTAATTTTGGATCTTGTATTGTAGCTGTGGATTTCTTTATTATACTGAGAAACAAAATTGAGAAGACATAAAAAAAAGTTTTAAAAAATTAGTGAGCAAATACTAAGAGTATCTTGGAAGAACCATTTTTAAAAGGGGCAGAGGGAACCCATCCAGGCCTTTGAGATGCTACCGATAAGGCGTCTTTATAAGATACTTAATAATTTTATAGGAAAAGTGGTGACCTATTTAACTTTATAGTATAATATAAATTATCAATACGTTGTAAAGGACACCTTCCATTTACAAAAGTAACATTTTTTCTTTATATATTGCACAGGATTTATATATTTATTTAATAAGTTACCAGCTGTAATAAAGTCAAATTAAAAAATGGCTACATTGAAGAGGTCAATACTTTGTTTTACCACGTGTTAATTTTCCATTGTTATTTCGGTTTCCTTTTTAATTTCAAGATTATTATATTAAGAATGATTAATATTATTATTGTTTATATTATGAATTAAGCTTTAATTTCTTTGAGTTTTGTCTTTGTTATAAATGTGCACTTTTTAGAAAACTCCTCATAAAAAAAACTTATTAAAATAAATAACACTATAAAAATATAAATAATTATTAAACCAGTAAAATGACTTTATTAGTAACCTCTAAACTGTGACTATTTGGCAAAGATGTGGCTGATTTGTTTTCCCTTTCCCATGTAAATTACTACATGAAAGAAGTAATCACCAAACCACAATCAAACACTATTGACGTTATAAACTTTAACAAACCCTTATGTACGTTTCGGTAACATAGCTGCCATCCTCAGAGTGATATAAACCAATACTTACGACACAAGAAAGACTGTTGTTATCAAACGAACATGAATTAGGCATCGTTCTTAATGAACTAGTTTTCAAAATTTCGAAGCACTCCCACTTCTCTGCGATGCTAAATGGCGGAGCTATTGTCAAAAATATAATTTCGAACGCTGGCTTTCCAGAAAAAAAGTGATATTCGTATAGTTACGAGACCCGACATGACTGTGACACTGACACGAGCCAAGCGAGTGGAGACTTTTTAATACCTTCCACATCAATCTACGAGTTGGGGCATCTCCGACGTTAAGAAATGTCTAACAAATGTTTTAATCAAACTTAATAGTTCTCAATCTACAAATCCAAGTTAATATTTTCTACAAGGCCCTACCTAGAAACTGTGCAGATTTGCTTGTATCACTTGTTTTTCTTATTTGAGAGGCACAAGCACGGAGAGATAAGTTCTGATCTATGTGTTTACTTTGTGATAACATTACGCAATATTACCAGCAGATAGTGCCTTGCAATAAACCGATATTACTCTTATCAAATGTGTTTACCGTTATTTTGCGTTTTTTACATACTTGAAGCTGTCACAACATTTCAAGTGGTTTGTTTTGCATCCCACCAACCACAAGTAGTTCTCAGTGACTCGGGGGGTGTAAAATTTAATACAAAGTAAAAATAATATCCTTACCTGTGAATTTAATTTTCGAAGCTTTATTTTTGTTTCAAAATCATGAAGCAACGATTTGACCTAAGATCATTGTAAAACCGTCTTGAGAGATGGAAAATATACGTTTTCCATTAACTGAATAAAAACAGATTTTACATTGTTCTGAAAGTAGAAGGTTACCCTTTAAAATACACGGATAGAAAATAAAGTGAAAATCGAAATGGACAACACTTTCTATTTCTGTTTATTACAACATTTTTCTAAAATACTTAAGATAAATATTTTTTTTAAATGGTACAGAGATTTATTCAGTATTTAAAACGTTACCGCGGTATTTAAAGCGTTACCGTAGTATCTAAAACGTTACCATAATATTTAAAGCGTTACCACAGTATTTAAAACGTTATTATTACATTATAGCGTTACCACAGAATTTTAAGCAGTTACCACAGTATTTAAAGCGTTAACAGATTATTTGAAGGTTTACTTCATTATTTAAAGCAGTATTTAAGGCGATACTACAGTATTTGAAGCATTACCACAGTTTTTACGCTATTTACTAAAGCTTTGTCACGTTATTTAAAACGTTACCACAGTGTTTAAGGCGCGACTACGTTATTTAACGCTTTACCACATAATTGTAAGCAGTTACCACAGTATTTAAACTGTTAACGCAATATTTAAGGCCTTGCCACAGTATTTAAAGCCTTACCACAATATTTAAAGCGTTACAGCAGTATATAAATAGTTACTGCTTAAAGCGTTACCACAGTACTTAAAGCCTTGCCACAATATTTACAGCCTTGCCACAGTATTTATAGCGTTACAGCAGTACATAAATAGTTACTGCTTAAAGCGTTACCACAGTATTTAAAGCCTTGCCACAATATGTACATAAATAGTTACTGCTTAAAGCGTTACCACAGTATTTAAAACGTTACCACAGTTTTTAAACTTTATCACATTAGTTAAAGCGCTACCACAGGCCCTTATTTAATATATAAATATTTTTTTCATAAACGGCATCCATAGTTCTATTCACTTTTGATTAACAACCATTTTGTTGACGATTAGTTTAGGTTCCTTTCTATTCGATATGGATATGGATGGGTGAAAAGGTTTCTATAATATCTTTATACGTTTATTATAACTTGTATAGTAGATTCGTTCATTTAGTCAATTGACCAAAATACAAATTTATAACTTAATTATGTTTAAATATTTGTTCAAAACGGATTAGCTAAATTTCTGACCTTTCCGAGCTAGTCTATAAATCTATACAATATTTATACTTTGGCTTAATTTTTATTTCAAAATTGGGAAGCGACAGTTAAACCTTTAATAATTTCCCCTCATATCTCTTATTATTTGTAACAAGGAAGTAGGGTATTTAGATAACCTAAGCGGAGAAATTACGGTTATGGTATTGAAATGCCATGCGCACAACAGAGCGGAGTTATTTATAAATATCGGAATCGTGCCAAGTCACTTTCAAAACTGGTTATATCTGGTTTTAAACTAAAAATAAACTAATTATAGGTGTGGCTACGTCAAAGCGTTAACGAGAGGTTCTCGCCACGTCTGTCGTTTTGTGGTACTTACCACCACAATGAAGCAGATCATCTAAAAGTTGGTTTCTTGTGTCTTGTAGGAAATGTTCAATAGATCCAGCTTGTTACGTCGGTTAGGTCTAAACAATATCTCCACTCTCATCGCTCTCGACGGACATCGAACCTATCGGTGCGGCTCTGTCAGAATACACCCTAACTATACTAATATTACATTTTCTTACCAGTTCAGAGTTCCAATTTACTTCGCTATTTGTTGCGAACTGGATTGGAGTAAAAAATTACTCTTGAGGAATAATTGGACGGCGACTAAAATAAACTTTTGCCCTGTCATTAAAAGCTCGATTGCAATAAATATAATTAAAGCTGAGGACAAGCTTATGGCGTACATCAGGCCAGGAGAGGCATATATCTGTAATGCGCGGAAAGGTAGCTTATATGGGTCAAAATAAGAAAATAGTTCCTATAAACACGTGTCCCGAAACGCTTCTTTCACCATCTATCCAGCATTTTGTTTTTGTTTTTTTACTAAATAATTTATATCTTTAGAACGGCTGAACCGATTGAGTTGGAATTTTCCACGATACTCATCAATATAAAGACCCCTAGTTTCAAGTTAATTTAAAGACCCAACTAAAGTTAATTTCATTAAAAAAATTTAAGTGACCTCCATTTTAAAATTTGGAACAAGTTGTAAGAACGGTGCAAAAAGTTCAACTCAATCGGTTAAACCGTTCTAGAGATACAAATGATTTAGGAAAACAGAACAAAATGGCAGATAGCTGGTAAAACAAGCGGTTCCGGACATAAGTTTATAGGAAGTTTTATCTTTATTTTGTCCATATAACCAGCCCGAGAATTATCTCCGCGCATTACAGAAACACCCCTGTATAAACATTTATTTCAGACATTTTTAAACACGAATAGTTTTTATCTGGTTTTTAGTACGGGTGAGTGAGAACGTTTATGCATTACCTATTACTGTTTCTATTTTTAGTAGTAAAGAATTGGAGTTATTACCATTAGACCTCCAGTTAAACGTTCTGTCACGTGTAAAGCATTACATTATTTTATAGACAATAAATCCATTATGTTGTCAGTCAAGATAATAGGTTTTTAATACCCTACCTATCTTTTGGTTAACGAGATCGTTGGCCTTGAGTGACAGAACACAACACGGCGAGCCCTTTTCTTGCTAATCATTCATTCAACTTTAGGTTCAACCAGTTTGTAGGCTACCTTTTCACAGTGGTTATTCCCGAATCGTAAGGACTGGCTAGAGGAAAGGAAACCTTTACCCATTCCTTTCACCAATGAGCTGGAGTAATTAATACGGGACTCTAAAACGAAGGAATGTAAACCAAAGGTGTTTCAGTCTTAAAATTAAGAAGAAAAAATCGTGTAGACTTATGTTAGAAAACGCTTCGTTATCCGCTTGTTGACGATTTTGCGTTTATTATAAACAAATAATGACAACTAAAATCATTATCAAGCTTATGAGTACACACATTTATCATTTATCCTATGGATTATTACGACAGGGGTACAAGAAGGGTGGTGATTTTTAGTGAGTAAGAATCTCACACTATTGGGAAGAGCAGATGTCTCTCCTCGTCTTTTGAAGATTTTCCAACTCTCCCATGATATTTTAAAAATTGCAGAGACTATGTTCAATTCACACTGACTCCAAAGCCACTAAAATACGGTAAATAATTGCAATCTTTGAATAATTTACGTAAACACTTTAATCTTTTAAGCCAAAGGTTAAACACTTTGCAAGAATGCTCAAATTTTTCCGATTGTATTTTAATCAGTACAGTTTTGTTTCTTTTTATACAGAAATAAATTTTATTAGACTACTCTTTACATTGTTGGAAAACGAAGCGACTTTGAACCTGTTGATTTTCTATAAAATGTCGAAGGTTATCTCAGGTTTTGGTGCGCAAAACATGATGTTGCAAACTTGGTATAATTTCTGCGAAATCATGTTTTTATGTAATTCATTGATTGAATGATAATTTTATTTACAATGCGCTCTATTATTTTACCACACGTAGTATAAGAAAAGGTAGGTTAGGTTAGGTGAAGCGTCAAACAAATCAATGTTGAGTTGTTTCATGGATAAATCTTCCTTTATGAGGTTCTCCTGATAGTAAGATAGTGTGTTTATGGATGTCTGCCCCATGTTGTATGTGGAGTCCTCTACACCCCAAACGGTTGAATTTGGTATATAGGTACATTTAGTTCATATCTTGTTTTCATTTTTTCCAAAGTAAAAACAAATTTTCTCTAAATCTGATACTCGTTAATGTGATTAATTAATCATACTAACCGGTTATTATAAACAATACTTTTGGCTAATGTAATACATTATGTATGTTGTTTTTACATTAACCTATTATTACTAAGCATAACAGAAACCATCTGGTTAGGTTAGGTTAGGGAAGGTTAGATCAGGTGATGTTAGGTTAGGTCAGATCACGTTTGGTTAGGTTAGGTCAGGTTATGTTAGGTTACGTCAGGTTAGGTTAGGTAAGGTGATGTTAGGTTAGGCCAGATCACGTTTGGTTAGGTTAGGTCAGGTTATGTTAGGTTACGTCAGGTTAGGTTAGGTAAGGTGACGTTAGGTTAGGCCAGATCACGTTAGGTTATGTTAGGTTCGGTTAGGTTAGGGTGTTTAAAAAGGGATTTTTTAAAACCATGAAGAAATTTTTCACTCTTTCGGTTTCCTGAGGTTATGAAACGTTAAAAACAGAAGTTTTTTTTCGATTTTCGATCAAACAACTGATTAACGATTGTTAAACTCACTCTATAGGATACTTCGTATTCTGGATGTCCGGTAGTTTGTTTTTGCATAATTAAAAATATATATGATTGTTACGAGAAAAGGTGAAATGATAATGAAATTTCTCTAGTAAAAGATAAAGTTATCAATTGATTAAATTTAGAAGTGGGTAAGAAACTAGCCTCCTGGTAAAACAGCTATAGGTTATCATTTTTCTTTGTTGAGTAATCAGTCCTCTTTGTTATTATTTCTTATCTTTAAATTTTAATTACAGGGATTGTATTTTGAGTACACAATTGTTTGAATATAATCGGTGAACAATTTATAAGAAATCACTAAGGACGGACGGACAGATATTTTGTAAAAAAAACCACAGACTTCCGACTTCGATCTGTTTTTCCATCAAAATTTTCTCTGTATTTAAAAGCTTGTTCTACTGCAGATGATGTCTTAGTTATTGAAACTGTCTAATTATTGTTGTTAAAAGGTAAAAACCTTTTCTGTCACCATCGCATTATAAAAAAAAGAAGAAAAGATTATAAATAAAATCCCCTAACCCTCGAATACTCTAATAGCGTCAGGGTCAGGAGAGACCTGAAAGGAGAGAGGTCCTCGGGTTTGTCATACACTGAGCCCCTGAGTGTTACAGGGATTGTATTTCACGTGCAAAATAATTTAATAGGATTACTCTAGACACTAGAGCCCCTTTATAGTTCTGTGATTTTGTTTTAATGTGGTCTGTAAGGATCCGAATAAAACATATCTTTAAAATACAAAATCTGGAGTCATCCTTCAAAAATACAAAACAATGATTTTAGATCGTCAATTGATGCAAATCGGTTCAATTTGAGTAAATATATAGTTTTATGATTGTTCAAGTAACAGGTAAAAATAATTTTGGTTTATGTTGTCAGATTCATTTAGAATTTTATTTTACAAGGGGATAGTAATTTTATTTTGCTATTTTTTTTTACAAAAAAACTAACAAATTTAAACTAGTTTCTGCAAGTTAAAGTTATGTTTATGTACTTTTTTCCTTAATTATACGTGAATTCAAGAACTTTAGGATTTCTCTGCCTAAGATCGATGTTTTATCGGAACTAAATAACGAGAACGTCTCCCCGATTACGTTGACATTTTAGTGAAATGAGAAGACTAACGACTCGTGTACAAAATCGCAAACTAAAAACATTACAATTCCGGAATAATTGGCAAAAACAATGAATGCTGAGGGTCTAATAGTAGAGGGAAATTGGGCTGCAGCTGAGTACTAATAGTAGAGCTTCCGTCTGTTGATCTCGGTCTACTCTGTCTACTAGTCACATCCGGTCTTCTAAAATCGCCTTAGGGTACGAACAGAACAAGTGGGTCGCAGTGGAGGTGGAGGTCGCGGTGGATGTCGACAGCACATAGCAAGGAGGTTACTTGCGCTGCTCAGTCGAGCTAGGACCACTGTCAAGTGAAGTAGTTTAATGAAATTTGATTGACAAAAAGATTGTGCTTTTGCGATGTTGTGTGAGTCAAGTGATGATAGTGATGAAATGTCAGCTGTCACCAAGTGGTGGCTGATAGGTAATATACTCAACAGACGGTTTTCAGTGCATCCAATAAATTTGAAAAGAAGCCGTTTAGGGGAATACCATCATCTTTCCCTCGAACGTAAAAATGACCCGGAACGATTTCATTCGTATATGAGAACGACGCCTGAGACATTCTAGTACTTATTGGAAACAACTCCCTATTTGAATTGCTCTGTTTCTCACCACAACTTTCATCGAACTCCAATTGATGTTGTCTTTGGGTCTTGTCCCACAATACGGGAGTGAGCTGCACAATTGCTATCAGATCTTCCTTCATATTTAGCACTTGAAATTCAAAAATGAACGTAATACGCAAAAGAGATTATAGGTAGCAACTAGGAGTACCCTTGCGCACGGAATGACAGACGCCAGACGTGTTCTATGCGAGCTGCTGTGGAGGGGGATGGCAACTTGGTCTTGAACGCACCAATCACAGGAAAGCATCCTTGTAGACCGCGCAGTAGGCATCCATGTAAAACAAACTCATTTGATTTTCAAAAGCATCGATGTAAACCTCCTGGATGGCATCGCGCTAAACCTCCACCGCGACTTACCTGCTCTGTTCTCTTCCATTCACTACAATGTGTTTGTTTTACATGGATGTCGACATCGACCGAGACTTAACTAGTAGCATCCACCGCGACCCACTTGTTCTGTTCGTACCCTTATAGCTCTCTACCCACTTATCCTTGCGAAGACACTTGTTGAACCGAAATCCTTGCTCTACGTGACTCAGCAGTAGTCAAGCGACGCCCCACGTCCTGTAGGGGTTGTTACTGATTAGATACACTAACACAGTTCCTTACTCAAGTTTACTCGGAAAGAATAAAAAATAATGTCTCATGAAAACTTAACAGTAAATACTTTCCCTTCTTTGTAGAATGACCAGTCCTGGACTAACATAATCGTCAATTATTGGAGGTGGTGTGATACGACATTACCTTCTAACATGTAGGGGGTCTGTCTGTCTGTCGCCTATCATATCTACCCATACACATGGACTGTTTCTCCATTTATGATGATTACTCAAACTTTAGGGAAAACAACGCGAAATTACGATTTTATCTAACGATTTCGCTCAAACGTTAGTGTAATCTGGAGATTAATGATCCAAATCCGAGTGTAAAATCGCAAGTAAAAAAATTATCACGATTCAGAAATAATCGCGAAAAAATACAAATTAATCTTATTTAAATGTTTGTTCCATGGTACATTTTTATTTGGTTTTGGGCATGAATGAGAAAGTTTGTTAGACTATGTTAGACTTGACAGAGTCCACTATCGTTACGGTTTCACAGTATTTTCTTCAAAATGCCAAGTATTAACAGACCATTTAGTGTTCTGTTTCTTTTCACACTTCATCAAAGACTCGAATTACAATGTAGTTTGGGATAAAAAACTAATCGATTATCGTAGATAAGTTTATTGAGCTTGGACATTGATCGATTCATTTAATAGCCTACTAATGAATATGGATTATTTGATTTGATGTGTTTAATTAAGCATTTATGATAATTATATAAAGCTATCGGCTATCTGGCGGTAGATTAAAACAACCGAATGATGCAATTTAGGCCATTATTTCTATTGTAAAGCTGTTTTTTTATTTTTCATTTTTCACATAACGGTTACTTAAACTTCGGGTTTTTTCTCTCAAAATTACTACAAAAATATCTGCTACGAGGCAGTTATAAGAAACGGAATTTCTCAAAATCTGCTCCACCGATTTCGTTCAATTTGAATTAAATGTGAATATTAATGACCGGAAACCGCTTACAAAATAATTTCGCTTAGTGCGGTATTCCATTGAGTGCGACAATTGCAAACTAATTACAGACAACATTTTCCTTACACCTGCACTTAATATTTGTATTTAAGTTTAATGTAATTTCCTTAGCAATGTCATTTAATTCTGGTGGTTTTGTGAAAATTCAGAATTAATGTCGTGTGATAGGCCTACTACCTATTTTGTTTGGAAGCACATAAGGTGAGTCCATTAGGGGAATTGTACCGGCTGCCAAGTGTGTCTTGGCTTGGCGACTGACTGTACATGGATTCAAATGGGAGTAGCGCACACTAACTAGCCTTACTTCAGGATATCATAAAAGAAGAAGAATTTTATCAAAGACCGAGAGGACATTCGCCTTTAAAACAACAATACAATATTTTTTTAATCCGTATTTCGTACGACGCCTTCTCTTTTCCAAGAAATTTAATCGATATTGTTTGTACTGATTTTGAGATACGACGGTTCATTTTCACTTTTGTTTAATATACAATAATTCCTAAACACATAAATTGAGTAAATTCTCCTAAACGGGGATGTGGGGGGTGGGAAATTCTCAGGTTTTGGTTCCGCAGATGGGTGTGCGTGGAAGTTAGTGCAAAGTATTTTAGCACTTTACATTTTTCATATTCTTTTAATAAACAAGAATGCGTTTGTTTACATCACATTGTTATCTGTACACAACACATTATCAGTAATTTGAGTTTTTGTATTTTTAGCGCAATAAACATTGTTTACAAAAGGGCTCGTATTCCTTTTATCTGAAGGGTCGTAAAATTGTTAAGCTCTATGTTGACGCAAAACCGTTGCTTTATACCTTTAGTAAATAACATATTCACTTTATCAAGAGTGGCGCAATTGTCTGAAGCACGTTATGTTGTACAAGTTAGTTAACTAAGGAATTCCTTCAAAATGGCTGTAGTTTAAAATATGTATCAAACAATAATTCAAATAAAACTACTTTCAATTATGACAAAATGAACAAATTTGTCAACTGATTATTTCAATACCAACTTTTGGTATCTACATGTCCATTTCGTTCATCATGAGATTATTTATTACAGTGGGTGTTGCAATCCCAAGTGACCGAACGAGGGTTAGATCCTCTTCTTATTACCAACTCTGACGCTATTATAGAGTATTATATTTTTATTTTTTGTTCTTTTCTCTTTTTTTTAAGGTGATGATGACCAACAGGTAAAAACTCTTAGATAAAAGTCAAGGTTTCGAATTTTTACAACTCAACACCATCTTCAATCTGTTATTTTTTTTAAATTTGTCTACAATAAAATGGTGAAATATATATTAAAAACAACTTTTTTCAAAATAAGAATTCTATGTATTTTCAACACATTTATCGTTAATAGCACGAATAGCAATAATTAAACATTACAGTATTGATACACTACTTTTGATAGGGCATATATAATTTCCTACATATTGTATATTTTTACTACCGGTACCTAAATTGGTCACAATTGAAAAGAAAATTGCAATTTAAAAGGCAAATTGAACTGAAGAGTTCTTTCAGGGGGCGGTATTGGAGCATACAATAGAGCTAATAAAGATAACTCTATAATACCTTTTCCGTCTCTTAACTTCTTAAATGGAGCACGTTACAGAGGCTTACAGAAAACATGTTAAATCGAAGTTTTCCAGACTATTTTAGGTGTTCCGCTGATACATTACGAATTAAAGAAGAAACAAAGCGTTGTCAAAATATACATAAACTGGTGATATGTGACTCCTAGAGTCTTCTTATAAAGACCCCACTTAGCGTCAGGGTCGGAAAAGAACAAGAGTTGTTCAAGAGAAACCTGATAGGAAAGATGAAAGAGAGAACCAGCTCCGATCCCCTGCGAGTAGTCCGAAAAGGTCCTGGAGTGCAGCAGAGGGTGAGATACCTTCATCATCTCACCTATCCTCGACTGACGAAGTTTGAGTTCGTCCAGAGCAATATAGATAAAAATAAAACCTAACTGAGAAAATCGTTTCGTGCTTCGGTCTACCCCCCCCCCCTACACTCGAATGCTTATCACTGTTGTAAACAATTTGAATTTGCTTACATACCGAAGAGTGAAAAAATTAACCGAATAAGATTTTTTTTTCATAATTTAGCAAAAAAAAAGGTTATTTTTGTTCTTGCCTTTTTTCGAGAAAAAAGACGCATGCTTTCTGAGAAAATTAGGAGGGGAACTCAAACAGTTTAATAAACAAAATCTGGAAAAAAGTGAATTCAACGTACAAAACTTTATTTTTTCCTTGATTTTTTGAAAAAAAATCTTAAACCTAACCAAAAAGAATATGATAAACGTTTTCTAAACATCGGAACATTTATGGATCTACGAGTACAGTAGTTTGTTTCATGAAACATACATTGATTATGCTAGTTAGGTACTTTGAGACCTTTGAAGGAAGTTATTCCGATAGTAAAATGCAAAAAGGGGACCTCGTATATTTAAACGACCGATTCATAGATAACTACCCACCCCCCGTGTTTTCTTTCACTAAACACAATTTGAAAATTAACTTGTAGTGAGTAAGGGAGTAGTAATCCCGAGGTGCCTAGCTGGATCTACACGTTGTTTTGGATTAGATCAGTCTCTCTTGATCAACTCTTGTTCTCTTCAGACCCTGACACTATTATAGTATTCGAGGGCTAGGGGATTTTATTAAATTTTCTTTTTAAAAGAGAATGACGACCAAGAAGTGTTTCGCTTTTAAAAAAACAACAACAAAAAAAATTTTTTAAACCAGTTTTGGTGGTAAATAAATCACTAGAGCACTGTGGTGTTTGTATATGAACAAGGAAAAACTCCAAACCACAAAATAACACAAAACTACACCTGAAGATGATAGCAGAGCTATCGAAATGTACATAAGGTAATATAAACGCATTATACAGTTTTGTGTAGTTGTGTTATTTTGTGGTTTGGAGTTTTTCCTTGTTTACAGTTTGGGTGGAATGTAATAAAATTTTTTTTTTTTAATTTCAAATAGAGAAAAAAGATAACAGATTTAAATAAAATTAAACAAGTCCTTATTTTATAAAAAAGCTGAAAATGATTTAGTCGTTAGTTTTGAGTAGGGCCTACAAGTCGTCTAAAATCTTACAGAATTGTAAAGATTAACCTATCTAATTAGGTGGAAATTTTTTCATAAACATCCAAACAACTATTAAAAATTGTAAACTGTCAATATTACCTAACGATATTTACATATTGTTGAACTATTTTCTCCACATGGTAGTGGAGTTTCAAGATGGCCGTAGTAGTAATTAAACCGTTCACACACTCCAGACTTTGTACAAGACCTCTTTGTTGCAGATATGTAGCGGTCATCTCTGATAACTGTTGAACTACAACCGCACACACACACACAGAACATGACTGCAGAGTGCAAATCAAAGTCCTAGGGACAATCTTGCAAGGTACATCACGCGTCACATCATTTACTTTTTTATGTTTATTTGCGTCTATTATTGACCTAGAGAAAGTATTTCATATCGTTTAAAAAAATCCATCTAAGGCCAAGTACAAAACTGTAAACAAAATGAGGCAATTGTGGAATGTCATATTATAATAATAATAAGGGTATCGTTTATTTAAAACATTAAACTTTATAATGGCCTTCAGGGGCTCACTAAAGGTTTGAGAATCCGGAAGGGCTCTGTTGTCTTGGGCTACATCCCTCTCTTTTATCCTTCCTATCAGGTCTCTCTTGACCAACGCTCTTTCTTTTCTGACACTTTTTTAAACGTTAACTCACGCATTTTTGGGAAGATGGTGGACAGTACGATTCGTTGTGTCTTTAAATCCTGCACAACAGACGACAGAGGAACCTCAAAACTGATATGTATCCACAAAAAATCTCAACATTTATTTTGTTGTACGTTACTAACTTTCTCTATATACCATGTGTATGTGGGAAAGACATAAGTCCGGTTAGACGTTACAGCGATACGATACATATCTTGTCAGTGAGCGTTCAAATCGTGTTGTAGTGGCTGAACAGGTGTACCACCAGTAAGATATATGTTGTAGACGACACGCTCAGTATCGTACGATAATTCAAAGATGTCGTCTATACGTACAATTAATGCCGAAAATTTTAATTTCTTTCATTACCATTTGGTTATGGGAATTATAAAGAAAAACTGTCACTAGTTGCAATAAAAATGAAAATTTTCAGAACCCATCTTATGAAATACTTTAAATTTCTCTTTGTGCTGAGTCTTGCAGCTTTTCTTGATACTTTCTTCTTTTCTTTCTATTGTTTTTTTCAAATACCAACACACGAAAGTGTCATCTTCACTCAAAGAACAAACATTTACAGCTGGAAAAAATGTCTCCTCCCAACAGATTTAGTCTGCAGCAAAATTGTCTTAAGATAAAAGTCGCGTATCGCAATGAATGTTCGAAAAACATCGTATCGCTCTGGCCTAAGAGATACCGGGCGACACAATCCCCATAGGTTAATTACAAGTCAGTTGTGTATTAATCGTAGTCTCTACATGAGGTCAATGCCACGACCTCAGTATAGGGTTTCACGTTGCATGGTCTAAAGAATTAAAACACTCCTTTGTTGTTTAGAGATATAATCTAGAAAAGGTGGCTCTGGTATCTCCATTTAATTTTAAATACATATTCAGAAAATCCATTACAAAATATCAAAACGGCGGCCATTTTGAAACTTTGTTCATACGTTTTGAATTATTCAATTATAAATACGTCAAATTAAATGAAGATTTTACTTAATGCTAATTCTCTATTATTAAAAACCGGGACGCTATAATCACAGTTTTAATTTGGAACGTTGAACTCTAACAAGAATATTTGGGATTTGTATAGTTGTTGGAAGGCACTGCGAGACGACGACGTTACCATTTCCACTGTCTATCCGGTGCGTCACCAAAAATCCAAGTGCAAAGAACCAGCGGCTATAGTAGCCTATAGAAACGCTCTTTCCTTGAAGTTGCTATACAACTAAACTCATGATGTTGTTTGACGTGAATTGATGCGAATTAAAACCGCGCTTTTTGTAAAAGTTATTGGATAAAAAGGGTGTCCAAACAATTTACAGCTGTGATAGTGAAAGAACTGTTCTACAACGCTGTGCCAGATTAACGAGTTCTTAAAAATTTTAGAAAACACTTTTGTAACAAAACAAGAGTTGAAGAAGTGGAAGAGCAATGAGGGTAACGTAAAGCACAAGTGGGATCACTCCATCGCGAAAATATACATTCCACAAGAGCTTTTAAGAGACCCATAGCCCTCTAGAGAGCTGTGGGAGACTAGATAAAGAAACATTACAGCTTGAGTCTACCCTCAGGGGCTCACTATAGTTAGTACGGGCTTCGCAATCCCGAGATATCTTACGTAGTATGGGTTAGGTCTTTCTTGAACAACTATTGTTCTCTTCCGACTCTCTGAAGCCAAGCATTCGACGACTAGAGGTTCTTTATTCTATCTGCTTTTCTATCGCCGAGTTAAACCAACAAGAAATAAATCCAGATTGAGCCCCTTTAAAAACCCTTTCGCTCCCACGGATTTTTTGTGAGTGTGCTGCTTGGATCCCAACCATTTACTGTTAAGAATGTGCACACAAACCCAGGCACAAATAAGCGAATTTTCAGTGATTCACCAAAAAAAAAATATTGAGCTTGTTCATTGATCAATTTCGATATTTTTTAAAACAGTTTTAAATGAAATTTTCTATAAGAGTGTGTATTTTTTAAAATAAGTGTTTAGGAATATTAGCTATGAAAATACTAAAAATGTTACTACTTACCAAAAACCAATTTATTCACCAAATTTTTAAATCACTTTAAACTTAAAATATCTTGAAGTAATTTGTCCACATAATTTTAATTTACGCATAAAAATGAACAAAAATATAAAATTTCACTAGGCCTACATTATTTTGAAAAATACACAAGTTATTAAGTTTTTTTTTGAAGATATGCGGCCATCAAAATCAACGTCGTTATCGTCTATATATATTTATATCTCTATGGATGATGATTGCAAAAGTAAATAGAGCAATTCTTTCCGATTATATTGATATAGGCTATAATAAAGTTTAATTGTCAAAGATTTGTAGCCTATTTAAAAAAAAAAAAAATTATACGTCCGAAAAATCGGACGCTGGGATTCAACGCACATATCGGCGACGTCCGATTTTTCGGACGTCGGGATTTAATGAATAAAACAACAACGTCCGAAAAACAACGTCGAACGATAGGACAAGAAATACGACTTTGTATTTACGTGTTGCTTTGTTTAGACACAAAACTACAACGCATCTCATGTGTGTCGCAGTAATAGGCTTTTGACCTTGACATGTTTTAGAGGTTATAAACAAAGAATGGTTCCAGCACCTCCCTAATACGTAGTTGAATGGAGATGTAAAGTAGTTGGAGCCAGTTATTTTCATTTGTCGCTCTTATTTATGCAATCTATGTTTGTTTAGTTTATTCTATAAATACATGTGATCTGTGTAATTTTTGCTTCCGAAAATAAGACCATCATTCTTTTGGATGTAGCCGAGGTTATTATGATTCATAAGGATGGTAAAGACCCAACCGATAAGAGCTCTTACAGGCCTATTTCGTTATTGCCAATAATATCTAAGATATTTGAAAAGTTGCTGCTTAAACGTCTACAACCAATAATAGAGGAAAAAGGATTGATTCCTAATCACCAGTTTGGTTTCAGGAATAAACATTCTACAATTGACCAGATACATAGAATAACAAATATTATTGAGGCTGCATTGGAAAACAGGAAAATATGCTCAAGTGTCTTCCTCGATGTATCACAAGCCTTCGATAAGGTGTGGCATGAGGGTTTGATATACAAACTCCAAAAAGACTTCCCAATTTGGGTGTCCAAGATCTTGACATCGTATCTGACAGACAGACTCTTTAGGGTTAAACATGGAAACGAATACTCGGAATTTAAAGAGATCTCTGCAGGAGTACCTCAGGGAAGTGTCCTTGGACCTACCCTGTACTTGCTCTTCACAAGGGACTTACCACAGGGGAAGGAAACAACAATAGCTACTTTCGCCGATGATACATGTATTATGGCATCAGCGGATACAATAGAGGAATCAACCATGAAACTACAAGATACCGTAGACAGGGTTAGTGCTTGGACGAAGAAATGGCGCAAGAAATTGAATGAGACTAAGTCAACTCAAGTTAATTTTACAAATAAAAAAATCAATTCAATGCCTATTTTTCTTAATTCTAGGATAGTACCATGTCGAAATGAAGTAAAGTATCTTGGTATGATATTGGATACTAGACTAAATTGGAAGACACATATAAAAAAAAAGAAATTGGAGCTTGACCTTAAATATAGGAAAATGTATTGGCTACTTGGCCGAAGATCCGAATTAGATACCTGCAATAAGCTATTGTTGTATAAGCAAATTCTGAGACCTGTGTGGACATACGGGATACAGTTGTGGGGTTGCACTAAAAAGAGCAACATTCAAGCTATACAAACATTCCAGAATAAGGTTTTGCGAGCAGCTATTGGTGCTCCATGGTACATCAGGAATGATAATATCCATAGAGATCTTCGTATGGAAACTGTCGAAGAAGTAATCAGGACTACTGCAGTTAGACACGCTAGGAGACTATGGAGTCATGTCAACTCCGAGATGCTAGAACTAAATAGTAGTGATGTTGTGAGGAGGCTTAAACGAAGAAAGCCTTTGGACCTGGTAATGTGATCGTTTATTCAGTGGAATAGATTGTTTTGTTTAACGTTATTATATTGAAATGAATACTACTAGATAAGGTCATAAAAACTTAGTTGTAGTTGTAAATAAATAAAAAAAAAAAAAAAAAAATTCTTTTGGATTTAATATAAAACACGTAAAATTGTTCAACACACGAACAAACAAATACACAATAAAAACCAACTTAAAATAGATTATTTTTTAATTCATATATTTTAATAAATTTAAACCAACCTTTATTGTCATCCCAACCCTTGACATTATAGCGACAGAATCGGAAGAAATACATTGATATAATTAAATATTATTAAAAGCGTTGGTGAAGACATAATTATGAAAGAGAGCAATCTAACCCCCAAAAAACCGTGAAAAAGGATTAGAACCAACTAGGGCCTCTGGTAGCATGGGCGTCATCACCAGTTCATTATTGGGGGGGGGCATATGCCGGGGGTCTGGGGTATGGAAATTTTTTAAAATTAAACTTCTCAAAACATCGTTTTTATGCATTTATTTATACGTTTGTAACAGAAATGTAATGTTAAAAACCCTAGTAAAGACAAAGCCGGATCTTTACCTTTTAAGGTTTTAAGTAAATCATTCGTTTTTAGCAAAAATATTTTTACATCTCAAATATTGGGGGGACGCGTCCCCCCGGCGAAGACGCCCATGTCTGGTAGTCACTAATGAGCCCCTGATAACAGCATCAAGGTCACTTTTGGAGAGACAGCGACAAAATACGTTTCATTACTCGATAGTTTTCGTGCTTTGACCTTGGGTAGACTGGCTGACGTTCCACACAATGAGCTCTAACATATTCTTTGTAAATCCATTTAATATAAGTAGACATGCTTGCGTGAGTCAAGTACTGATTTTTAACCTCGGAGATTTCTATGCGAGTCACGTAATTTTAGTGGCGGAATTAAAATAATCACTTTATAAATAATTAGTAATTGAAGTTTACGTCCTGTACGTGTAACGAATATTTGGTGTCTAAGACAAAAGTAAGGTTAGGTTTCTATTGTTATGGACGGGAACTAACAAATAACATTGTGCACTAACTTTCAAACACAGACCCATCTACAAAACTAAAAATAATATTAGTCTTCTTACTACTTTTAGGTGAGAGAAACCCATCCATATTAAAGGGGGCAACTATAGTGGTACGACCATGGCAATACCGAGAAACCTAGCTGTATCTACACCTTTTTTCCATGCAGCCTTCCGTTAGATCGCCCTCTCATAGTTCCTATCTGGTTTCTCTTGCCCAACTCTTGTTCTCTTCTGACCCTGACCCTATTAGATTATTCGAGAGCTAGGTATCTTTATTTTATGTTCTTTTCTTCCTTTTTTTTATTTCACAGGTATTTCACTTTTAAACAAGGAAAAAATAACAACAAATAACTCACTAAATAGACTAGGCTACACAACTTCAAATCCACCTCACTTTCTTTCTAATTTAATAGGCCTAATAAACAGACATGTTCATAATTCATTTTAATATATATAATTTATATACGTTTACAATATTCGGTACCAATTTGTATATAGGCTATTCTACTTCGAAGACCACAAGTTAGTAGAGTTGAGTTAAGAGAGAGAGAACAACCACGAAACCACATTGTAGACTAGAGTGGGTAGAGGCAAGTATAAGGCTATATAAAATCGGTTCAGGGCGAACACATCGACCGTACTGCGTCGTAGACTCAACTTCAGAAGAATGGTCAAGTAAACCGGTTGACATTGTCTTCTACTGTCCCTACAAATAATAAACTCGGCATGCGGGCGATACGCTGACATGGGTAACAAATTTCTTTCATTGTTGTTTTGTGTATCCGTTTGTTTACCGAACACGACCTTGGGATTCACTTATCCAGATCGACAGTTCCAAAAATGGTCTTGTACTCCTAAATATGAAAGAACAGCCGAAGCATAAGTTAGTTTAAATTATAAATCGATTAAAATTCAACTTTAATTTCGACTATTAGAACAAATTATTGTCGATTTTTAGGTTATGTTTTTGTTAAAATTTTATTTATTTATTAAAACGCTCTTAATTTGTATCGTAGAAAACAGATTTGGGGCGTCACTGGATGCAATATTTAGCTTCACAAAGTTGTTGTGGAGCGTTGTAGGATTTTCAGTTAATAAATTGTCCTAAAAAAAACGATTTTTGACATTTGAAAATTAGCTGCTTGTTTTAAAATTTACCGGCCGATTTTTTTCTGGTCCAGTGATTTGTAAGACTGGCCCTAAATTTGAACAAAATCGGACTAAAATTACGAACTAACACAAACACATAGGCCTATGAATGCCTACAAACACATAAAAAACAGTGGGTGTAATTCGATGACAAATTACTCCAGTCAGTAGGATCAATGTACATTTCAGTCTCGGGTATTGGCGTGACCATGAGGGAGATTGCCAGAGATAGAATTTCTATAAATTATTAAAATTTCGCTGATGAAGTTGAATAGCCATAACCTAAAAACTGCAATTCATTGTTCGGTGATCTAATAAGGTAATACAAATCAAATAAACTCAAGCCTATAGGCCTAAACATAATCTATGAAGGTTATTTTTATATAAGTTAATGTAGCTTAGATAGGCACAGGCTATAATAAAGATAAAATAATAGGCCTATCATCAGTCGACATTAATTATAGCAGGCCTATTATAATCTACCGGTTTTGATAATAATGAATTCTACAATAGACATTCCAACTATGCAGAATGATTTAAAACTATGTAGGCACACTTCAGGAAATGATTAAAAGTGCAAAAAGAAGAAGAAAAAGTTTATATATAAACAAATGTCCAAAATTATTTTTCTTCTTTTTTCCTTTTTTGTAAGACTTTCGAAAATGGATGAGATATTAAGTACTGAATTAGTAACCTTTTATTACTAAACCAAAGCCAGGACTTTAATTTGTAAATCCCATAAGAGCTCATTATAGTGACTACAGACCTGGCATTCTCGAAGAACCTAGGCTATTTTGGGTTAAGATCCCTCTTTTCCCTATCAGGTCTCTTTTAACCAACTCTTGTTCACTTCCAACCCTAATGCTATTAAGTATTCGAGGACTAAGGGTCATTTTATGTTCTTTTCTTCCTTTTTTATAAGCAATGATAACAAAAAGGTTTGTTTGGCTTTAAAGGACAATGGCAAAAAAAAAAAAATTGTAAATATCCGAGTAGGTTAAAATGTAGGTCAATGAATAATCAAATACACACACCCAAAAACTGATCCATGGTCTACATTTTACAATCTGACAAAAATTGCAACGACTATTATACACTCGATTTCATATTATTCTGTTTATTTCTACGTTGATACTAGTAGGCCATGAATAACTTCTATTTGTTTACAACAAGAATATAACCTACTGAACAGCTAACAAGGCCTATTGGTCTATTTATAGAACACATTAAAACAAGATGAATGTTTGGGTGGGGTAGGTATTGTATGTCACAATGCAGAGACGTGGCCTAATGGTAAGTCCTAGGCAATATGTTACTGTCAAAGAATTGTAACTATTGTAAGCAACAAATGGATCTGTTGCTTACCTTTTTTTTTTATATCTGCCCTAAGCGATGTAGTTACCAACAAGACGGATGTATCTAAGGGAGTGAAAATCCCACACTATTGGCAGTACAGGATTCCCTATTTTTATGTATGATTTTTACGTTCTACAAAAACAAAAACCGTCAGTTATTATTTACCGAATTTAACCAGAATTTTCTTCTAACATATTTTTGAGCCCAATTAACGAATTCCGTAGCCTAATAGGAAAACGAGACTACATTTAGCCTATATTTGTTTTCTTGGTAGCCTACACAACAGCGAGTTAAATCTTTGTTAAAAAATAAAAACAAACCATTATAAATTAAAATTTGTACATTTTTATCATACATCTCAGATGTTGATTGTTGAACGAAGTCAGAATGCGACAATACTAGCGCCTATAACCTATATCCAATAGTAGTCTACGGTATTCATTTACAATATTGGTAATCTGAAATAAAAACCACTTAACAACTATATTAACTAGCTTGTAATTGTTAAAATATAGGCTTACATGCATGAAATCTGTTACAGCAGAAATAAATAACACACACACAAAAACGAACAAACAAAACGAAAATCACAATGAATTTACACTATTCCAAGAATATTCTTTTTACTGTTGACTTGATTAGTTCGACGTTTAACTTTTAGGGTGATTTAAATATTCGTTGCCGTGGTCCTAGGGTTAGGTAATTAAGGCACATGATAGGAATTATTTTGCATAATCTTTAAAAGGATTTGATATCTAATTTTATATAACTAACATTTTAAGAACATAAACAATTAATTGTTGCATTGCTTATTGTTTACCTGACTACTATAGAAAACGATCTAATTCTTCAGTTCTTTGCAAACAGGTATATCATCTAGGTAGCAATGGAAAAAATTGAATAATTTATAACAGAAAATTACGGTTTGTAACTAATTTGGAAACTCTAAAATTAACCCATTTAATCACCGTCGTTTTCGTTTGGCTAATTTAAAAGAACTCATGAACAGTAATTTCTTTTCTTGCAGTTTTGCATAATTGACTTAGGTTATAAATTTTCACATTATACCAAAATTTGTTCAAAATCTCTTACGCCGGTTTTGAGATATTCAAATTTTGACGGCGTCTTTGCTTCATTTTTCGTTTTAAATCAATAAATCACGAATCTGACTTTTTAGGAAAATAGTAACAAATACATTTTGTTTAAGCATTTAGACACTACCTTTTAATGCTAAAACGTGGAGCTATTCACAAACTATGATATAATTGTAATCAAATTATTGGTTTTTTTCTGTCTGATAAATTTTAAAATTTATCCCTAATCAATTTTTTTGTTTTAATTTCGTAGGAGAGGTGGAAAATCTTCAAAAGACAAAGGGAGAAATCCTATCTTCCCAATAGTGTGGGTTTTTTTACTATCTAAAAACTACCTTCCTTCCTGTTAGTATACCTCCCCATGTACCAAGCTGATAAGCTCTTTTCATGAATGTGTCGAGAAGATATAGTGAAAAAGAGCAGAACTTTATGTACCGGTACTGACAGAAGAGTGAGGCAAATCCCTAGCTGGGACAGAGTTCAGGGATGGATAACCTAGCAACAGATCATGCAGGATCCCTGGTTGGAGTGTTGTGTAGGCGATGGATTGGATTACGTTACAAATACCTAGTTAATTATTATAATATGGGATTGCTCTGCGTGCATCATCTTCTCCTGGATTACTGAAGGTCTTATTTCATGCGTCTATATTGCGCTTACCGCATCTGAAACAGATCTGATAGGCATAACAATTGGATAAGATCACAGTCATAAAGATATGGTGGGCTAGCAGATGGTCTGTCATGGACAGGGAAGACTGACTTGGTTGAGTTATTCTTGTTGAAGCCCTCAGCTACATGTTCAACCACCCTCAGCAGTTGGAGTGTTTGGTTCTGAAGCCAAATTATCTGGCCTCAGGTTGTTGTGTCATGTATTTGTTCATTGATATCCCTAAGCAAGATTGTGCTCATAGTATTCAACAAACTTATTCATTTGTATGATTCTGACATGTGTTTATCCTTCCCTGGCTTGGAGAGTCCTAAATCAATTTTTGTTTTATTCGTAGGAGACGTGGACAATCTTCAAAAGACAAAGGGAGTCATCTGATCTTACCAATAGTGTGAGATTCTTACTCACTAAAAACCACCTTCCTTCCTTTCTGTTAGTACCCCTATCGTATAGGACAAGGATTCAGGAATGGTTTTTCATGTACCAAGCTCATAAGCTCTTTCCATGAACGTGTCGAGAAGATATGGTGAAAAAGAGTAGAACTTTATGTACCGAGCTAAGAGTGAGGCAAATCCCTAGCTGAGACAGAGTCCAGGAAGGGAAAACCTTGCAATGGATTATGCAGGATCCTTGGTTGGAGTGTTGTGTAGGTGAAGGATGGGTTTACCTTATAAATACCTTATAAACAAGGGTTTACCTTGTTAGTTATTTTAATATGGGATTGTCTTGCATCCATCATTTTCTTCTGCTGCCTACTCGAAACTAAAGTAACCATGAAAAAGAGACATGCTGCATGCAACCATGTGCTGATAGCTGCACCTGGAACAAGGAGTTGCAACCAAGATCTTCTACTGGGCTACTGCAGATCTTGTCTTATGCATCTATGTTGTGAACTTTGTGAATCTATGTGTGAACTTTTCTTCCAACTCTATATATGACATAATAGCCAAAACCAAATAAACACAACAAACAGGTCTACATTTCATTTCAACATCAAACCTAATTATCAGTATCATACTGATAACTGCTGTCTACATCTAGTACCATATCTGCAGCTGGACAAATAAGACCTTAGTAATGTGGCCACAAACAGTTTTATTATTTATGTATGAAGAGTCATACTCTGATTTTATATGTGTTAGTGTTGTATTATGTTACGTGTGTATGTGTTAGTGCAAGCCTGAGGAAGCCGACAGTGTCCGGCGAAACAGAACTGTAGCTATAACTACATTACGGACTGAGGTCAACCTCTAAGGTAATTAATTGTATGATATACTAAACAGTCCAAGACAACACATATAGTTAATAAACATCTATGTTGCTCCTATTGCTTCTAAAACAGATCTGATAGGCATAAATAACAGTTAGCAAAAAATTACAGTAATAAAGATGTGGTGGGCATTACAGGACCAGCAGGTGGTCTGTCATGCAGGGGGTCGGGTATGTTTATCAGCTGCAAGGCTTCTCATCTGCAAAAATAGCAGCACCTTAGGAACCATGTCAGAATTGTTTTCCTTTTTTAAATTTCGTAGAAGTGGACTAAAATCTTCAAAATATAAAGAGTGACATTCAATCTTCTCAATGTACTAAACTGGTGGTAAGTTCTTTTCGTGGATATGTCGAGAAGATAATGTGAAAAAAGCAGAATGTTTATGTAACAGAGGGAAGAGCAAAGCTCTGGATGGTACAGAGTCCAGACAGGGATAACATAGCAACAGATCATGCAGGAGTTCTGTTAAGGATTAGCTTACAAATATCTTGTTAGTTTAAATATGAGATTCCCTTCCGTGCATCATCTTCTTCTGCTGACTTGTTTTAAATTCAATGTATAATTTATTTCAAAATAAGTGCCCAAATATAGCAGCATCTTTAAATAAAAAAAAATCTGTGTAGTTAATTTGTGCGGCCTCACTGAGAAGAAAATAGTAAATAATAAGTCTACTTTCTAGTTAACGACTTTATTTTTCTCAGTGGGACTAGAAATATTTAGTATGGATTAAAATGTTCTTAGAAAGACCATATTTTATGCCGGTAACTTCTATACAGATTAATTTTCTCAACTGTTCAATAATGTGGTGCTACCTACATTAATTTGTACAAACTCTCAAAATAATATTTTCTAACATGGTATTTGTTGTTCAGGAGGAATCTCATTAGAAACTATTAAGGTAGATATGACATTGTTGTTATGACCTTGATCTCTCATTTGGGCCCATAAAGCCATGTATACCTAAATTTCACCTCTGCTTTCTAGCTCTGTTTCAGACCAAAGAGTAAACCATAGCGGCATGAGCCAAGCTGTCGCCACCAGGACGCAGTTGCATGCAGTCTAATCTTGCACGCTTAATTCAGTATCGAGTAAGCAGCAGAAGAAGATGTAGCTTGTAGCTCCTCCAATAAATTCACTAACAAGGTAAAGTAACTCCCATCCTTCACACCTTACACCCCATATCCACCAAACCTGGGCTCCTGCATGATCTGTCGCGAGGTTTTACCTAACTGGACAGGAGGTCTTTACCTTGCCCTTCGCGCAGATACATAAAGTTCTGCTTTCTTTCACATTTACAATCTCGATATGCCCATGGAAAGAGCTTCTCAGCTTGGTACATGGAAAACCTTTCCTGTTTCCTTGTTCCACGCGATAGGGGTACTAACAGGAAGGAAGGTGGTTTTTAATGAGTAAAAATCTCACACTATTGGGAAGAGCGGATTTCTCCCTTTGTCTTTTGAAGATTTTCCACCTATCCCGCGAAATTAAAAAAAAAGAAACTAATGTTTTCAAGTAATTACTATTATTTTCCTGGTGTTTAAAGAAGAAAAAAAGAACTGTGAATTTATTGTCCAGGAAGTGTAATACATATAGAAACTATTTCAAATATTTATTTCCAAAACGTCTGATAAATTTCATAAGACAGCTGGAACATAGAGTAAAAGAATTTTTAAATAATCAAACTTCTAAAATTTGTTTAACAAAAATTAAGTTGTCTTTTAATTCTAAAACCAATTAATTCATGTCTCCCTGTCACAAAATTTGAAAGAAATATTTAAAGAACGAAAAATGTCCCAAAATTTGGTCATGCACAAATTTTATAAAGAAAAAGTCCTATTTTGTCTTCTCAAAATAGAATCTTAAGAATTTTTATCAAATTTAGCTAATATGTAGACTTTATAAAAGTGGAAATCATCATGAGAAATTTCAATCAAATTTTTTATAAAATATAAAAATTTATGACACAAATGTGCTAATAAGTAAAAGAAATTCATTCACAATCACAGTTTAGTTAAGGGATAATTTTGGAAAATACTGTTGTTAGGTGATTTAAAAATAAATTGACAGTGGTTTTATTCTACTTGCAAAAATAATATCATATTTTTGTTGTAGGGTGAAGGTAACATTTCATAGATAACAAATTAGTAAAATAATAACTTCCAGCTAGGAATAAATTAAAACTATCCTTGGAAGCATTAATGATAATTACTTGATAGTGACATTAATACACCTCTAAAATGTGTATTTTTAAACATTCAGGAAGAAACAAGATAGTGTGGATTGCTATTGGTTTAGAAGATTCAAGCCTCTCTATGTAACAGTTCAGTCACCCCTTATATCTTGTCTTTAGTCTTTGTGTTGCATATTAGGAGATTATTTGTGTGTCTCTTATCAGAAGAGTTCAAAATCTGTTAACTTGAGATTATTGCATATATTTCAACCTTTTTATTTTCTAAATCTTAATATTTTTTATTTTTTACAAAAACTACCTATCAGATTTTTCAGAAACTGTTAATGCTGACTTTGATCAAAATTTGAGTTCAGAGGATTTTGGACTTTTAGTTATGCACATATAATATTATTTCTGCAACTCAAAATATTAGATCTACTGGTTTCAATATAGAAAAAAACATTTATTTTTTCAAAATCAGCTCAAATTAAGATACCGTAACGTACAAAATGTATTGGTTCCTATCTTCCAAAAAATGTCGGTAAAAGTCAACTCTGTCCTTGGGGTTGTTATAATATACTAATTAATTTTTTTTAATATAACAAAATATTTATTTTTTATTTCAGTAAAGATAAAATAATGGTTTTAAAAAATTACCAAAACAAAACAATTTATTTTATTCATTGTGGGTGTAGAATAAACCTTCTTTATTTTTTTAATAAATAATTTGAAATGTAAAGTCGCAAGATTAAAAGTTAACAGTTAACTATTACCAATAAAAACAGGAACATTAGACCGATCTGTGAATATCTAAAATAAAAAAACACTGTTTTCAAGCAAAATATCAAGTAGTGTTATATAACATGGATATGTATATTTTTTGTTTGATGAAAGTTGCTGTTATCTCTGGTTATACAGTTAAGCAGTACAAACAAATTATAACTATGCACAGATTGTCTACTTATATTGCTTGAACCCCCATCTCGCTTATTTTGTGACCTAGAGAATGTTGGTTTATTATGAATATTTTATAAAATTTTAGTTGTCTCTAATTTTAAAATTTGTTCATGCTTTACATGTTTTCAAGAATTACTATATAAATTACAGCAAGACTATTTCATCAACCATTTTTGTTCTTTAGGGTGTAATTTTAAGCAAAGGAACGGCTGAACACTGGTTGTGTGAGTACTACTCTCTAGCCAATAAAGGTTACGTGCATTACATTCCCCACAATTGCAGCGGTAACAGTCATGTCCCCCAGAACCATTTTGGGCTTCAACTTTGTACAAAGCTTACATCATTGCTGGGTCTAAACCTAGTTGGGTAGTCGCAACAGATTCTTTTGAGTTTCAGTGACAGGAGGCTAAGCAGCCCTCCATAACTAATTAGGCGAGGGAGATTTATTAACAAACTAATGTTTTTAGGCTATACCTACCTTAAATAAATGCATGTGTTCCTCTTCAGTCCTATTTATTGTCTTATAGCTGTAAACAAACACAAAAAATGTACTAATAAAAATTATCATCAAAAGTTAAAACACACAATAAGGCAGAGGTAACAAAACATAAATCGGTGTTCATTTCTCTAGTTGGAAGTGAAAGTAAGCGCATATTAAATAAACCCATATAATAAGAAGCCTTTTTAAATTAAACTTTTTACACAGGTTCGGGAGAGAAATTAGCTTCACAAGATAATAAGACTCTCAGTTCAGCTTATGAACATTGGCGACATACAGTCTGTGTCGGAGACCTTGATGTTATTTATAGTTGACACACATGTATTGGCCATTGGCTTTACTGTTTCTTAGAAATAAATATAATTTGAGCTACACTTAAATTCCAAGGATAAAAAAATCATGTTTTTAGATTTGGCAATATACAGTAGGGCCTACTGTACTTGGAAAATAACAACTCAGTGTTCAATATGTAATGAGTAATTGTATTAACAACTTCATTAATTATATCAAAATAATACATTGTTGTAGATCTGCATCATTAGGTAACAATGTATAACAAATAAAGACCAATCAATATAATATGTGGTTTTAGTAAATATACAATTATTCTAATAGTTATTTAAAAATGACAGATGCAACAATATTTTCCAGTAATATGGAAACCGAGAAGTTAAATTTCTGATCAAGGTTAAAATTTCAAATATATATAGTGTTTATGCTGGCTAGTTCAATTTAGAACTAAAATGTTATAAATTTAAACAAGTTAATAAACAAGGAGTCCAATTAATAGACACAAATTTGTTTCAAGGTGAAAGATGCTATTATTAATAAAAATAATCCAAGAACAAAACAATAAATTACTTAGCTCCCCTCAGGGACTCATTTATAGTGAGTATAGGCGGAGCAACCCCCAAGGCACCTACAGGGGATCATGTGTTTTGGGTTAGATACCTCTCCTTCATCTTTCCTTGACAAACTTTTGTTAACTTCCGACCTTAAAGCTAATAAAGTATCTGAGTATTTTTTCTTCTGGTTTTGATCTTTGTTAACTTTGCAGTTTGTGGATCTGAACCTCATGTTCCACTATCAAACTATAACATTGTCAAGAGGACTATTGGAATATAATTAAATAGCTCTAAGTAATATTATAATCAGTGTTACATATAAATTGTTAAAAATATTTGGTAACAGGATTGTCCTGAGAATTTAACACAACATACCTCAAAATAGAACCAGCCGCACAAAAATTGCTCTTAAAACTAAAAATTGAACTATTATTATACACAATCATGTTGGCCATTCTTAATGGAAACGTGTAAATGCACATAGCCTAATCGGTTCTTTGATTCTATTAATTTATCATGACTTAAAATCTTTGATATAACCTACTCTGGAAGAGCCCAAAAATTGTCCCCCACTGTGAGAATTGGAAATCCAAGGTATAATTTTAATTCCCTTCATTAAAACAGGGATGTACTGTACAAAATTAAAAGGAACAATTTTTTGTAGTCTACAAACTATGAAAAGCGGGAATTTGACTATCTAAATGATGGTTCTCATAATATTTAATTGAATTTGGTGTCGTTTTTATGGTATGATATGTGTTAGTTCATTTACAAAAATTAAACCTATTCTGAGATTTATATTATAGTATAAGAAATATCTGGCATACTTCATCAATACTAATGTATTTTTTTCACTCTTCATTATACACAATTGATACATAAAGCGGTCATTCCATGGGACATCTACTCCATTACAATTTCAAAACATTCTGATCATCCATTCTTGACATAATTTGTGAAAATTACTTTTATTCTAAGCTTCAAGTAAATCGTGTTTTAATCTAAAAAAAAAAAAAAAAAAAAAAAAAAAAAAAAAAAAAAAAAAAAAAAAAAAAAAAACAAATTCAGAAATTTTTGAATTAAACTGCAACAACACCACAATGCAGTGTAGTTGTCAAATTTATAGAAAATTATTCACAAATAATAAAAATGTCAAAGAAAACATTGTTTAAAATTTTACGTCAATTTATGTTACTACGTAAATGTAAAGGATGTTGCTCTTTGATCTAGTAATTAGTGCCTTTGTTGTGTAATAAGTCTCAGATCCAATCCTTGTGAGAGATCAAAAAAGTTAGTGTCTCAAAGGCTAGAATTATGGCGAGAGGAACTTATATGCCAATCACACATTACTATACTGTTGTCTTAAGATTTAGGCCCTCCATGTGTTTGTGTTTGAGTTTTGCCACAAGATTAAAAAATACACAAAGATAAACTTAAAACTAAACAGAAAGGTAAATAAAACACAGTACAACATAATTATTATTTTCACTAACATCTTTATTCATTTAATAACTTAAATCACTGGATGATTTTTTAAATATATTTTTTTTTATCAATTGAAAAATAACGATACAATACAACTTAATGCAGAGATCACAGCCCAAGAAACTCTCTGAACTATATACAAAGTACTTAACCAGATAAAAAAGAAAATAGAAGTTGGGTTCATTGCCGACTATATATAACACAAAACATACATCCACTAGGACAGTTTATATTTACAAATGCTTCCGTTTTTGAAGCACTATAATTATTTGAGCAAACTGACAATTAAATTATCCAATATATGTACACACCTTGGCTTTAAAAAGAGTTTTAGAAAACAATAAAATATAGAAATTATGATCACATCCTCTGAAATAACATTTTGGAGATTTTTATTTGGTCGTATAAGAGTTCATACTTTGACTCTTCATTATCTCCATAATGATAAATAAAAAATATATATATATATTTACACTTCTTACCATTTGTACTTCTTGAATGGAAGTTTACGCAATAAATAAACGAAAAAGAATAATAAAAAATAAATCTGTTTCAGTAGAGTTTACATAGGGACAATCTTTTATTTGGCTTGGTATTCTTAGAGAACTCTCATAGTAATAGACATAACACGATAATTCGATGTTGCAGTTGAACTTAAGAAGATTTTGGTAATATGGCGTCACTTTTAAAACGATGATGGAAACAAACAGTGGTACGAACTGTACGGACCACTGATTATTGCTTAGTCACATGTATAGATAGTTATCACTTCACACTAACACATCGGGAAGTCATAATAGAGAAATAAAAAAAAAACCATCTGACAATTACTATAAATAAAAAACAATCAAACAAACAGCAATCTTCAAAACATCAAAAATGTAATAAGACGTTAATTCTAAATTTATATTAAAAATTTTAAAACACGTTCTGTCGGATGGTTTTTTTAACAAAGTACAGATCCAGTTATAATAGAAAATCACAATCAGGTTTAGAAGAAAACTTTCTTCAGGTTGACAAATCCAGGTGAAAAACTTCATAAACTTCTGAAGCGAAAAGGTTTCCCAATTTGTCGAGACGCAAAATCATTGCTGACTCGAATCGGGGTGTTTGTTCAGCCTGATGCTCTTTCAAGACCCATGACAAATTCCCATTGCCATAGAGATGAACTGCAGCATGACGCCAACGAGAACATCAAATAGTGAGCGTTTAAACAGGCCAATCTATGGACGAACCAATCACATACAATATCACACAGTTTCATTTTCCGCTACACTGTTGCTATGACGATAAGAAGATGAGCGATGTCAGCTACACGGTGAAGAAGGTCTGGAGCGATACGTGCGAGGCTCTCATTGGCAAAGTCACAGGCAGGAAAAATGTGTACAACGTATGCAGCCTGTAATGAAAAAAATACAGATTATTAGTTGATTAACTTAACACTGATGCTTTTTACAATGACAATAGTTACGAAGATGGCAAATGGGAAAAAACATGTAGAGAATGTTAAGAGAGACTTTTAGTCAAGGATATCTAAAAGTATCACACAAAGCTAAAATTCTATTTACGAACTGCAGAACTTTTTACAAGTTAGTACCTTGCACTTGGTTTCTGGGAATTGACCTAATTCATACGCTTTTGGCGGTATGTTATTGCATTACTAAAAAAAAAAAAATCAAATAAATCCTAAAAACTAATTTAAAAAAAGCCTAAGTAAGCCCTTGGCCTAAGGGATTCCTATTTAATTCACCCCAGAGTTCACTAGTTTGTATTTGCTTATTGTAATTTTGTTTGTGGTGGAATAAAATTTATTATTATTATTTCCTATACCTACTGAAAAACCATCTGTATATCTAGATAATAATGTCTTGATTGTATTTGACAACTACATAAATCTAATTAAAATGAATACATTGTTCTGTCTTTCCCAGTTTCGTTAATCTCACTTTTGTTGAAGAGTTTCGGATATACTCCATTCTCAAAACCCTTAATAATACTGATCATCCTACGATTGTATTCATTATATTAAACAACTCGATCCTTCCACACCTCCTTTCTTCCTTACTGGTTTATCTAAAACTTGTTTAACTTATTTCTGATTAGTCACTTCCCTCCTCTTTATCCAATTTCCCTTCTCCATCCCTTTTGAAGAAATTCTTCAAATTTTAAAAAATAATATCACTTTTTTCCATATGTTCTAATATATTTAATCTCTTTCCCTTTTCTTCTTAATGTAAAATTTTCATAGATTCTTAAATTTCTCTAGGTGTATGGTTTCCTCTTATTAAATGTGTGGCATAATTAGAATCATTCTTTTCATATTTAAAATACTTTATTTGTTCGTTGAATCTAGTTTTAAATTTTCACATATCTGCCCGATATATGTTGCGTTATAATTGCATTTTATTTTGTATATCCCATTATATTTATCTTTCATCATTATTTGATTTTTTTTTTTTAATAATAGTGTTGTTAATTTCCATACCTACATTTTTTTTATCACTAAATTTATATATTTCTTTTCCCGTAAATGTAAATTTAGTCCTTATAATTCTTTTGATTAACTTATTATTCTCTGACTAATTTTCTAATCATTCTTAATCATAATCATTATTTTGCGCTATTTGAAACAATAGTATCTAATTCTTCCTTATTTATTGGGATACTCTGTAATCAATTAAATAAATATCTGAAAGTTGCCATTTTGTGTTTATTTATTTCATTTCACTGCATTACACCTGATTGGATAACATTGAGACTGTTGCAAGTAGGCAGCTTGTCCTCAAAAAAGATTACAGTTCTATTATCAATATTCATTAGATGACTAAGAATAAAATTAGTTAAAATAGACCATATCAGTCCATTAATCATTCCTACATTTTTTTTAGCCTGTTCAAGAAATAAATATTAAATATCTTTAAAAATACATATACATACATACAGATGAGTACATTGCATCCACACACGTAACAATACCAAACAAAAGCAATAAACATAATAATAACAAATGTAAATGATTGATAATTTCTCAGATTTTACCTATAAAATACATTATACTATAAAAGATTCCTGTCTTGTAGGAAATTATTTGTGTTATAATATGTTTTCTCCAGCAACAAGTGCAGAATTAAATGCTTTAAATGTTTTAATATGCTTTAAATAATTAAATGTTTTAAATGCAGAATTAAACTGATTGTAAAATTTGATGACTCCTTTCCAGCAGGGTAAGCCTGTGAATCTGGGACAAAATTGACCTATATAGTGTTCCATAGGGTGGTTTAATTTCACGTTTATAATATTGTCTATGTACGTTTTTTTTCCCCTGTAGATTCCAAATTATAATTTTTGTAATTTACGGTTAACAACAAAAGTGAGGTTAACGAAGCTGGGAAAGGCAGATCAATGTACTAATTTTAATTATAACATTCCTAGCAGAAATAACAATTTTTTTAAAGAACTTTAAACAATTCTATTGATCTACTGGATATGGTGCAATATCCTACCTGTTTGCTTCCAGGAGCTGCAATGTTGACAATGCCTGCTGCTTGTTTCTGTTGTAAATAAGTTATAAAACCACTTTGTAAGTTGTTAGATTGTTGTAAAACATCCATATGGTCTCTTCCACAAGGCAACGCCAGCAGCATGCAATGTTCGTTATCCATCTGAAAGTAACACACAATTATTTAATTTTTTTTTAAGAACTAAGATAAGCTACTATTTTATATGATGATAAAACCGTACTGAATTCTTGTGATTCTGACATCAGCTGTTTTTTCTATACACACATTATCAAACTTTTGACAAAATTTGTTCTTATTATTCATACAATAAGATTAACATGCACCCTTTATCAAATACAATATAACAAACATAAAGTCATCAAGTACAGCTATATTTGATATTTTATAATCAAAAGAAAAATATATGATGTGCATTTATCGGTGACCGGACATACATTTCGACTGAAGTGCAGAAGGAATGAAGCGAATACAGTGATCCTCTTTTTCTCAATCAGTTTACTGATGTTAATATGTTCTTTTTATTGATTGAAATTATCAATTATATATTTTTCTATGACGTTGATGTCTAAACTTTGTAATAACAGCATATGTACTCAAATTAGTTTTAGAAAGAATTCAAAGAAATATTTTCTGAATGATCTTCCAGTTAGACTGGTATAATTTTAGAACAATTGTTGAAAATTAATATTAGAAGATGCTCGTAAGGACATACAGATTTCTTTTGGTGTTTGTTAACATTTGTTTCGTTCAGTTTTTGGTTGGGTATTAGTAACTCGATATACAGATTAGTTTAAAAAATTTGTCCACTACATTTATTTGTTACTAAATATGTTATTTTGAAATTGTAATATAATATTTTAACGTAGAATTCACTTTTTCACTGAAAAATTAAAAAGTACAAAATTCACATATGCATAGGTTATGTACACATCACAATGAGAACTTGTAAGTTCAAAAATTACTTCTAAAATGTTAACTTTAAAAACCTATTTTAAAAGAAAGTAATTATCTAACCTTGATATTTCAACATAAAATGAAAAAGAATATAATTTTAAAAAGTTATAATACTGTGTTAATCTACAGGGTTTGACTAAATTTTCACTATTGCACAAAATCACGTAATATCAAGAATCACATTTCGCATTACATGTCTTACGAATTGTTATTATTAAAACATAATTTCATATAGAATGTTGTTTGTCATTTAGACTTACCGGGATGATGATGTTATAGACGAAATGGATGAAGACCAGACACACATTGCAAATACTACTTTAAGAAAGATACTTTTCAATTTTTCAGTGAACAAATTTATTTCCGTGTTAAAATACATTATTATATTGCAATTTCAAAATAAGTTATGTAGTTAACAAATTAGACAAATAAAAAAAAAAAAAAATTATATCAACTTAATAAATAATTAACATTGGTTGTTCATAATTTTAATTTTAGATGTATCACATCCATTACACAATGATATTCTGTGCTGATATATTTGTCTTTGTTATTCTTGAGCTTTTAAAGTTTCAGATTTCTATTAAATTATATATCATAGAAGTATATCAAATGTCTATAAATTTAAACTTCAGTTACTAGTACTCGACATTTGGATAATTTTTTACATTCATCCCTTCCAGTAAGTTACATCTGTTTTGTGTGTGTTCATTGTAGATATTTGTTTAGCATTGACGATGAACAGAAGTGTTTTCAAAAAAATTGTACCAAGATTTAAGAGCAGTAAAAATATTATTTATAATCGGTTAATAATGAAATAAATATTATTTAACTTACGTTAAGTAGTCGTTTAAGCAATACCTTTTATGTAGTCAGAACAGCTGTTTCGGTATATCTTATACCATCGCAAAATGACGAACACAATTATACACATTAACATTTCATTGCACAAAAACAAATAAATATAATTAATAAATACAATTGGTACTATAGTACACATCAAAATCTGTAGTAAAAACTGATTTAAGAGTTGTAGACACAACATGCTACCACTTACTGTAGTTTTTGTGCAATGAATATTAATGCTCAGTGTGTATGTTTGCCATTTGATGATGGTATAAGATATACAGAAACAACTGTTACGACAAAATAAAAGAATCTCTTTAACAAATACTGCTCGATGTAGGTTGTTAATATTACATAATGTCTGGTCTACAGGTAATGGAATATCCGTTTGCTTATAATACTCTTTTTTATTGTATTTTAAAATATGAAATCCCTAAAAGGTTCATTTTAATTAGGCCTGTAAAATACATATAGATGCAATAAAAGATAACAATATATTAAATTGTAAGATGGAAAAAAAAATCATTGGTCAAATTTTATTTCAATTACCTGCATCTTGCGTGCTACCCCATCAACTTGCGTCTGTTCAAGTCTCATTCGCTGAACGATACGTAAAGGTGGAGTGGAACCATCCGAGTTACAAGGCAAGGAATCTCGAGCTACATGTGGATTTCCAAAAACAAAATGCATTTGGACAGCGGCTTGATCGGTCTTGAGTGCCAGTAGTCCTTGCCACATTACTGGGTAGCGCTGCAAACACAATGAATCTAATATTAATAACATAATTAGCTCATTTTATTCTGATTCACACGTTTTACTTTAACACATTTACATTAGGCACAAACTTTTTCATTAGGTTAAAGAATATAATTGGGAACATAAAAAATATTTTTGATAGTCCACAGTCTGAATTGCGGCAAAATAAGCGCATGTTTTGATAATTGAACAGCATATTTTATAAGAATGAAAATGACCACCGTTTCTGAGAAAATTGAATTTTTGTGTTGTTTTCAGTTGGCAGATATCCGAAAATCTTGTTATGTAATTATAAGACCATTTTAGAGAAAATTGAAATTGTGAGGTTTTTAGTTGGTAGATATAAAAAATTATACTATTTCATGTGTAAGATAAAAGTTATAAGATTAACCCTTCAACTTGGTTTACAGAGCAATGCTTACATGATTTAACTCGCTGTATTTGCGAATTCCCAAGCGCTGCTTACATAGCAGTAGTTAACACGTTTACTGGTGGTCCTAAAAATAGTACTTTGGCCTGTGCTAAAAACTTTTTTCACATTTTTATAATACATCTCACGGGATTAATTTAATAGTGCATAAAAGGAGATATTTTGCCGATTTACTTATTAAAAAACTAATAAAAATCATCAGTATATAGCATCAAATTCTATACTATTTTCGGGAGACGCCAATTGGAATTTTTAATTTTTGGCTAAAACCTATTGGTATTTTTATAAGTTTACTTACTTTTTAAACTAGATTCGATGTCACAATCAGTACACAAAAACAAAACACAAGTATTTCTATATAAAATGTTTTATTTACATATTTATTTGTGGTACTTTTTGAAGCATTCGTTGAGGCACAAAGCCAGCATATCTGGGCAGGTTTTACACTGGTAAGATGTGTACTTGTGAGCATCTTTACTATAATAACAAACACCGTCTTCTGTGTGGTCTATCTAGTCATCCTTGTTGGAAGATGTTCAGTTTTGATTTGGTTAGGAAACTGTTCTTATTGTCTTATTGGTGTCAGGAGGGTATCATTCCATTCTATCTCTAATAATACAGCTTCTTATCAATTTGTAAGTAAAAAAAAGCATTTAGCATTGGCATTTGCAAAATATGAATAAATAGCCTCTCATGTATTTATTGTATTTTCCTAGGTAGAGTTTTCATTTTTCTTGTCCTCTTTTGTTTAGAACAGTAATCATCTGCTTTTCAAATTGGTTGGATATGTAAAAAACAGACTTCACATCTTTCCATTTAGCACCCATAGTTCCTTTGTGGTGTTGAGCAATGGTTTCCCCCTTTTCCTTTGTTTTGCTCCTACTTCAGGTGGGGTGGGAGGTATTCTTTCTGTCCACACGAAGTGTGCCAATATATAGGTTTTTTGTTCGAGAAGGGACTTTGATAGTGCAACACTGTTGTAAAAGTTATCTACAAATAATGAATGTCCTTTATTCAATCTTTCTGAAAGTAGATGTAACACAACTTTTTCTTTGTGTCCAATTCCCGATAAAGCATCTGCAGCACCTGTATACATATAGAACTTCAATACAAGACCATTTGGTTCTGTTAGTATGTACAATTTAATACCATACTTGCACATTTTGTTCTTTATAAACTGTTTGAAGACTAAACACCCCCTCCATAACACCATTGACTTGTCAAGAGAGATTTATTTACAAGGTAAATAAATGCAAACCATTTTGTTATTAAAATAGTCTACAACTGGCCTAATCTTATATAAACAGTCATCACCGTCTAAGAATCGTCCTTAGAAAAATGCAAACAACGAAGTATGAGTAAAAATCCGTCTCTGGACATGTAGTCTCCAAAACATGTTTTGAAATATTTGTCTGTTAAGCCAGTAATGCTGGTGTGGCCCAGCCAAGGGGCACACCATAAAAATATAATAAATAATTAATAATAATAATTGCCAAATGAATAGACAAGAAGAGGTAGACCAATTCTGTTGAGTTAGCGTAATCACTTAATAAGGGGGGGGAACGCAGTCCGAAGCTGTGCGGCTTGGGTACGCCAGTCCGGCTCAAGATACCCCAAGATACAGCTCGCTCCGCGAGAGAGCAGAGTCGGGCCATTTTGGGCAACGCGCGGCCGCTGTAATCGTCATGTCTTTTCCAATTTTTGAAACATTGTAATTCTATAATCATTCTGAAGTAAAACTCAAAGTCATTTTAAACACTGAATTGCGTGTAGTTTAATTATCGCCCGAGACCGCGTCCTTGGCACCATCCTGACTAATTTCGGCCCACGTGGATGCAGTCTCCAGCCAGCTGAGAGTTTCTGGATTTTTACCAGGGGTTCCCGGCTGACCAAAAGAAGTTGGGGACGGTCCACACTGGCTTGATGGCATTTTCACTATTACTGTATGGAAAAATAATCCAAAAAGGTTTTTAGCTCCTGTATAGAAAGATCTTTCATTGGCAGATTCTTGAGTTTTCCTGAGTGATTTCACGCAATAACAACTTCCGTATATATATCAGTATGTGTAACTACAGACTACAAAAAGCATTATCCACCATGAGATTAAAATAATCCAAAGGTTCATTGTTACCTAGAAGTTGTTGTCCGCAAATCAGTATCTTGTTTGAATATGAAGGTTTTTATTTCAGGAGTATCATTCCAGTCCAAGTGTACCTCCTGTTTCCCCCCCCCCACCTACAATGTTCAATAGGTGGAGATGTTACGGTCGGTGTGTGTGTGTGTGTTTTGCTTGGAATAACAGATGAGTTTGGATCATTGTCCAACTCTCCAAGTTCACTTTCACTACCTAAATCACTTTCACTTGGCTCATTCTGATTGAGAATCAGTATCACCTAATCTATCAATCTCACTAACAGTCAGCCTTTCAGTATCACAAGAACAACCCGGTTTCGTTGTAACTCATTTTAAAGGCAATAATTTACAAGGGAAACAAACAAAGAACACAGTTATGAAGCATAACCTCTAGATGTGTCCAAACAATATCAACGACCGTCACAAATTAACCCACGATGCTTAAAATAAGGCCAGAAAACGTTGTTCACACTAAACATCAATTGGCGTCAGTTGCACACTACATAGGAGTCGCATGATATCAATTGGCGTTCTCAGCAGGGGACCATTTCAATGAAATAAAAAAGCTATTTTATATCACTATTAACAGTCAGCCTGAACCCAGTGCAATTAATTATTTTGAAATAAATTCTGAAATCAAGTGTTTGTTTGCTAATCAGCTGGAAAGATGCTACTGTACTAAACACGAAAAAGTTTCTGTTTTTACACAGTGTTTTTATAATAATTTTCTCATCTTTTTATAGTATTAAGTGTTTTGGAAGATAAAAGTGAAACATTGTGTTTAAATTGTGTAAAGATTGTTTTGTCATTTAGTTGTTTTTATAATTTTTGAAAGATAAATGAATTTGTGTTTATTGGTTAATATTTTTATAAGTTAGTTCTGCGATTACTTTTGATAATTATTCTTTTAATAGTTTTTTTTTTGTGAATTCAAAGTGTTCTTAGTGATGGAATCGTATAATGGCTTATGTTATAAATATTTGAAAGAACAGTTGCAAGCACTTAATAAAATATCAGCAGGCATAATTCTTTACTAAAATCTCCTGTGTTGAAGGGTTAAAAAAAGTCATTGTAGACAGGCTTTTTACAATAAATAAATTTTAGAATAATTGTAAATATTTCTCTCCATTAGTTTAAAGCCTTCATTACATATTTTATTTTATTTTGTTTTTATATACCCAAATACCTTATCACTAAAAAACCATATCAATAATTATATTAATCTTATGTTCATCTTACTGACCTGCAATAGCATCAGAAGAGAATCCGCCTGGGGTGGAACTTGACTAGCATGGGGAGGTGTCGACACTTGGATCCGAGGTTGTGATGGACGATGCGCAGGTGGTGGATGGGGTCCTTCATAGTAAAGATGTCTTGCACCATGTACATACAGTGTTGCTACTTGTGGTGAGTCGGTTGTGCGATCGTGTGGTGAGCCTCTTCTTAGTTCTAATGGAGGACTTGCACCAGCACCTCTTGCTCCTTCTTCAATGTCCACTCCAGGTTTTACGCCTAGAGATAATAAAAGTAAAAATTTCAAGATGATGATAATTTAAAATGTATTAAAAAATTTTAATTTTAATTTTATTTGGATAGGACACACAAGCTTACTTTGGAAAGTGGTCCTTGGTATTACTTAGTAGTACATAAATAGCCAAACGCACAATAAATCACTTAAGCTCTGAAATATTTTGTAAACACTGTTAACTTTCTCAATCAGTAGAGAGCATAAAAAAAAGAGTAAATTGTTGTAATATCATTGCAGAGAATGGATCTGTGATGAGCGTTGAACAACAGACGAACGTTTAAATTAATCTTAGATAAATCATCATATATCTTCTTCTTCAAACAGGCCTACTTAAAACTAATATAATTAACCTGTAGGCGAGTGCACACAGGATATTCCGTGCTTTGATGCACGCTACAAGATACCAAGATTTTACCAAAAACAAAACACAAGGAGTAGGAATTTTTCCATTTTCTTAATGTGAAAACTTTTTTTTTTTAAATTCATAATATTCTTGTAAACAAGGATATATACTTAAGGAGTAAAAAGTCTATTTAATCTTTATAAAAATTTACAAACACATCTAAACATCCACAAATAAGTACAAACATAAACTAATCTTCTCACAGCTAACTAATAATAAAGCACGTTAAACATTGAAAGCAAGTTTGATAAAGGAGGTAAAACAAGTAATTGTTATTCATGCCAGATGTCACTAATACTGTTACCAGCAGATGTGTTGCGATAAATAAATATTTAGGAAGTCTATTTAGTTCAAAATAGTGCTGCTAGATATCAGGGCATTGACAAAATTAAATAGGTTGAGAATAATGTTAAAAACGGGAAATGCTGTGCATACTCTTTTGCGAACTTACAGCAATTAGTCTGTGATTCAACACTCAACACAGATCCATCCTCGCAACCATATAACAATTTCGTCTTCTTTTTATACTCTCTACTGATTGAGAAAATTAACAGTGTTTACAAAATATTTCAGAACTTTAGTGTTTTATTGTGCATTTTCCTATTTGTGTACTACTAAGTATTACCAAGGGTCATTTATCAAGGTGAGCCTGTGTCTCCTATCCAAACAAAAAAATCTAAACAAGGCTATGTGGTCTATTAAACTCTAACTTAATAAATTTTAAAAAATCTATCTAAAATAAATAACAAGTTTTTCCACCATCTCGACATTTCATTTATTTATTCTTTAACTACATATGTTTCAATGTCGTTGACAGCATCATTAGGTTTTAAGATATATTAAAAACACATTACTTATACATAGATATAGACACAGGTGTAAACTTAATTTTAAACAAAGTAGCACTTTACAGTTCTTTCCTAAAGCTCCTATCTTCATGACCAGTACTACTTCTTTAAAATCAAATAAAATTACGGACATCAAATGTATAATAAAGTTTGCTATATGTCTACATCAAGTTTTGAAGACTTGATGTTGTCGAAACACATGTAGTCAAGAAAGTAAGGTAGTCATTTATTTTAACGAGACGATGTGGGAGATACATAAACAAATATTAGCTAAAAAACCTATAAATATATTTTTTGAAATTATCAAGACTTATTACCTACAGGTTTATAAGTAAAATAAATTTTATTGTTACATATTTCACTTGATGTAGACTCACCAGATGGAAGATGGTATCCACCAAGAGCAGCTTCTCTGAGGTATTGTTGGTACATGAGTTGAGAATGTACATAATGAGCTGGTTGTATGTGATGAGGAGCATAGTTTACATGCTGTACCACCTCTCCCTGGAAAAAAATAAATACCACCACATGTTTAACTTTAGCAAATTATACAATAGATTGTAAATGAATGTGTATAATTATTGCACATAAAAGTTATAAATAATTAAAAAATGGGCGTATTGTTTAAAAAAAATTTTATAATGTTATTGCAAGTATGTATTTTCAATTAGTTGCGTAGATTACCTGGCGATTCTGTCTTTCCTTTAAACAGTTTTAAAAGAAAATATTTTAAACTATTATGCGTTTTATGTTCATACCAATAACTGATTTTTAAAAGTTCTAATTATGACCCAGTGATGTCTAAATGAATATAAAAATGGGGAAAGAAAAATCGTCAGTATGTTAAACAAGTACATAAATAAAATTTACATTAAAAAAGTTTTTAGTATAAAACCTAGTCCATGAAAGTACTAATCCCCTTCAGGGTAACCTACAAATCGTACTATATATTCAATTTATAATGCAAACATATTTGTTTAATAGATGTTTTTCCTTTAGCAAAATTATTATATTTTCATAATTTATTTCTTTGTTCATGTTTTTAATATAATTTATTACAACAGTATTATTTAAATTTACAATGCAAGAGCTGAACCTAAAATACCCCTAAAATACCCTAAAATATTTAGTGGTATAGTTTTAGATGTTACAAATAAACTTATTTCTAATAATTTTAAATTTAATGTAGGAGTGTTAATCAAATTTGTTTGTGATTAATTCAGTTTTAAATATATAAATAAATAATTGCATACTTTAAAACAGTTTAATGTTATTTTATAAATAATAAACAAAAAGAGATTACCTACCAGGAGGGAAAAAAATACAATAAAAATCAGAAAATATTAAACTTGATTACAATTTCTGTTTCATTGTTACATTAAGGCTTAAAAATAGAAACAATGCAACTGTCTATGATCTTACCACTTCTTTATCGAAATGTAAAAATAAACTGATATATTGTTACTAAACATACAAAGTGTCATTTGTAGAAACCATAAATTTTAATTTGCATTATTACCTAATGAAATTTATTTATGAACAGGGGGAAAAACACTACTTTAAACTTGGTACTTGAAAACGGCCAATTACCATAATTTTTTAGTAATTAAATTGAAATTTTCTTCAAAATTTGACGCCATCGTGAAGTTGCTAGAAGAAAGATTCCAAGTGCTTACTAGAGATTATGAAATGTAGACATTGACGTGGCGTTTTATCTTTGCGGTAGTGTGCATTCTTAAAATTACATCCGAAATAAATTAAAGCTACACAATAGAGTGAGAACTAGGATATGGTAGGCATGCACATTTACTTAATAATAATGAATGATGTCCAACTTTACAGACACAACATGCAAACACTAACATTAGGAAAAAGTAAATTAAAAAAAAAAACTACAGAAACCCCATTGCATGCAATAACGAAGTTGTGTTATTAGACACCCACGAGTTATGGTAATAACAATAAAATAACAATTACAGGAAAAATAACTAAAATATAATAATAATAATAATTTAGTTTTATTCAATTAAATATTTTTGTATACATTTCTATAACATAAGAGGGACGTTCGGAAAATAACCTCCGTTTATGTGCAGCACAAAGACGTAGTGGGCACCAATCTTGCAGTGACAAGCCCAGTTGCGCTAGTGGGAAGGTTGTCCTGTAATGTGTTTATATGTAATAATCTTTCAAATTAGCACTGTAATAGAAAACTCCACGAAATGCAAAGTATGTATGCTGATGCAAATTTTTTATTGCAAAAAAATTTGCATTAGCAGGCGTCCATTGTAAACTGTGTGTTGTATATAGCCAATCATAGTGAGTATAGGGATTGTGTGTCACTGGGTTTGTTTCTTAAAGTGGAAAAACAAATATACACAATGAGGAAAGTAGTAGTATCTGTAGTGGGTGATGACAATCGTACAATATCTGAACTTTCTAAACAATTCCCACAAATTTAGTTTTGTGTTTATGAGGTAGTCGGAGAAAAATTAGACTACAGGAAGTCTGTGCTCGGTGGGTACCAAAAATTCTTTCAGAGAATCACAAAACATCGCTGGCTTCTAGCTTCCTGATTTTACATGGCATAGTTTGCCTTCACACTGATTGTCAAACAAAAGATCTATTGGATCAATTCAAAATGGCATGTTTTTGATCATTCACCATGTAGCCCAAATATGGCTTTGTGATTTTCACCTATTCATGCACATGAAAAAGTGACTTCGGTTACAGCACTTTGATGAAGATAAAGAACTTTAGATGCTGGCTAAAATCCCAGGCAGGAGAATTTAATGAAGAAGTGATATCAAAACTGGTCTATCGCGGTGATAAATGCCCAAATTTAAATAGCGATTTTGTAGAAAATAATGGAAAGCTAGTTTTAAGATCTTCATAAAAGTTTTTGTCCCTACATCTCTGTTTATTTATAATCAAATGGAGGTTACTTTCCGAACAGCCCTCGTAATTATCATAATCAGAGATTTCTACAGTTTACCAGTAAAACAATTTGAAGATGATGAACGTTATAGATTTATGACACTTAAATATCAAGGTATTTAAACGAATAAAACTAAATAATAATTATTACAATTATAGTATTTTAGTTGGCGTTTCTGTAATTATGATTAAGACAATTATCAATTGTTATTATGAATTTCAACAGACATTGTATCAGGAGTTATAAGTCCATTTATAATGTTAAACTGAATACCATTTTATTGAAGTGGCTAAATAATAAAATTCCAATCTATGTGAATAATATTAGGTAATGAAAAAAGTTACAGGCGTGAGTGGAGCAAATGAATACATAAGATTTCATATTGGTTTGAGTGGGAGAAGATAATGAAAAAAATGTATGTTCATGGTTAGAGTTAAGCTAGACACAAGTTTTAAATAAACTTTGGTCACTCTCATATTCGAAAAAGTAAGTATTAATATATAACAGATAAGCGAAAGATACGCTGACTGTGAACTACGGACAGTTATCCATTTTTGAAATACACAAAGGAACATGAATCCATCAAAGATTCATCGCCAGATTAATGGAGTTTGCGATGAAAATGAAATGTGATACAATAATGAGAAAATGGATTAGACGGTTTAACCAAGGGTGATGAGAAATGAGTGGTTATCTTTCTTAATCCAGCTTGTAAATGAAAAACTTTGTACGAATAGACGGTTTATGATTTAATCGCTTTATTGTGAAGTTTTACATTTAAGAATTGTTCTGTTGACATTTATTACTTCGTTTAAAATTATTAAAAGTTATGCCCATGCTGGGTGCAAAAAGTGTTCACTGTTAAGTACAAAAACAAACGACTTGGGAGTGTTCTCGCTTTTTTCAACAATACAAAGACGCAAATATATATTTTTTTTAATCACGTCATCACTGATGACGAGACAGGTATCTCACATTACATTAGAATCGGAACATGGAGTAGGAGGTTGATCTTTGAAAAAGAAGCAAACAAGTAAACAATTTCTACCAGGAAGATCCTATATAAAGTTTTTAATTATTGACCAGTTGTCACAGGTTTCAATAATAAATTATATTATTCAGAGATCTTAAAGGAATTGTTTTGTGAAATCTAAAACAACAAATGAGGAAGACCAAGTTAAGTCATGGTCTAGTTTCAGTGCTGCTCAAACACAACAGTTCATCACATTATTTGGCAGGGAATAAATGTCCCATCCCTACCTAAAGCTCAAATCTATTATGATCTAACTTTTACGTGTTCCTGAATTTGAAGGGGTTCCTTTCTGATCAGTGCAATGAAAATGATGACGAAAGGGTTGTCCAACATTGTCCAACATACGACAATAGTCTTAATATTGATGATAAAATAATTTAAGTTATGGGCTTTCGTTAATATTAAACCGTTTAAAATAGATCATTATTTTTTTTTTAATCCCCTAACAGTACTTACTTTCCAAAAAAACAGTTACTTATTAGAATTTTCAAGAAAACATTTCACATTTATTTTCCTTTTTGACCAATAACTTACGACTCTAGAAGAGTAATGAGTGATTTGGATGTTTAGGTTTTGTAACAGTGCAAACAATTGTGCACTGTTATTAACTATAAATAAGACATTTATAAAAATACAGAAAGAAACTACTTGATAAACCAACATGCAAAAAATTTTACTTCTATGATGAAAACCTCTGGTCACATCTAATTTGAAGTACTTCTTTATGGTTTTAACAGCTTGCTTACTATAAAACATACTTTTTGAATTCATAGGATTTCCATTTAAATATGCAAAACTATATATAAAATATTAAGAGAAGGAATAAATTAACTGTTTTTTCCTAACTAATTTAATTAAGTCGTTTAAAAAAAATATATATATATATATATGCATCAAAATGTACTGGATTAGGTGCTCAAAATCTACGCTATTATAGAACTGTATATCTGTAAATGTTTGATACCTGTTGTTGTTGATGAACGGGATGCTGGTGAGCAGGCGGGGGACTCTGGCGAGGCCATTGAGGATTCGGAAGCAACTCAGCCACCACCCCATGCTGTCCAAACCATTCCCATTACCAACCCATTACCATAACCATTCACAAACACTCACAACTATATAGTATAATGACTTAAAACTATATTGTTAGTACAGGCAAAGCCTAAAACCTCACCTTTTGAAAGGAATTTTGAAAATAAAAATGGCAGATAGGAATAATTCAAATTTTAATAATGATTCAAATACTGCCCAAATATTTAACAAGTTGACTGCAATGTCATAATACAATAGGGTTGCGACTATCCAGCCGAATGTGGTGGGTGACCGTGCTCGATGTTGAGGGTAAACGTTTACAATCAACACTAAAATTTGTGATAACTACACAATCAGTAACAATTCATAGCAATGTAAACTTGTGTTTTTAGAATTTGATAAAAGAATTAATGTTAAGAATTAATTGACTTAATTATGAAAGGAAAGTTAAATAAAATGGTGAAAATATTTATTTAAAGAATGTACATTTAACAAAGATTAGATATATTAGATTAAATTACAGTTTTGACATTTGTCACTCATATATAATGAAAAGTTATCAAATTACACAACTGGTCACTAATCAAATTAAAAACACACCAATAAAAACTGAACGGTATATAAACAATCGATCTGCTAACTGAATACTGTACAATAATAGAACTGTAATTTTCTTGCAAAAATTTGAAAAAAAAAAAGTTGCATGGATCACTTACGTAGCTACAGTAATATTTTTGTTAATAAAGCAATCCCAAAAGTAATAAATGGTAATTATTTGGGATATAAAACTATTCAGAAAACATTTACTGTAGGTATAGGCAAATATTATATAAGGCCTTACGATCAAAAAATATAATTAATTAACTGTTTTACAGAAGGCTGAATAGTTGCAAGTCTACTGTATATGATTGATAAGAATTTTTACCCATGAAATATATATATATAATTTGTTTGCTTATATTTTATGCTAGTTAGGCTAATGAAGATGAGAACCAAGGTGCTGGATAACCGGGGCTTGAAAACACGATTAATTGAGGATTGTAGAGACTCACGTCTTATATGGATGTAAAACATAGAGGGTAATAAAGTCACAACTAGTTGGTAACAGGGGTTTTTTTTTAAAAATAATAGATGTCTCAAAGGAATATTAAAAGTAGATAGTCTGTTCGAATAATAAGTACCATTTCTAAATGTAGCCCCTAGAGTGTTTTCGATATCTCAGTGCACACATGTGCCGACTACAGATGCCTTAGACGTGGTGACTGTTATCAGTTTTATGAATGAAAGATGGTGAAACCATTAGTGAATTTTACAGTGAAAATGGAATGGTGAGAAAATGGGTTAGAAGGTAAAAGAAAGGCGCTTAAAAATCTGCATGGTATGGACAAATTATGATGGCAACCAATTTGTCATTAATAATGATTTGGTGTAGTTTGTGAATAAAATACTTCATGAGAACGGACAGTTTATAATTTCATCACTTTATTGTGATTTTCCACAAATTTCAAGGACTGTTCTGCATGAAATTGTGCCACATCGTTTAAATTATCTAAAAGTTATACTCATACTGGATGCCTAAAATGTTTACAGTGGAGCAAAAAACGAGCAACTCTCACTTTTCTGACACAATACAGAAATGAAAATTTAATTTTTTTAAGCCACATCATTTTTTTTTAAGCCTTGTGCCAAGAAAATTCAACACCAACTGGGATTGAACTTCTGGATAAAATATATATGCACGAGAAAAACCTTTAATAAACTTGACACCTATGCTGAGGATTTCAAGCTGTTCTCCAACTGATAATTTATAAAAATGTAACTTCTTGTTTTTACCCCCTCCCTTATTCCACACTTTGCACAAATTAGATTCTCCTCTACACTAGGGCTAAAATATCATAACAAAATATATATTATTTGCTACATTTGAACATTATACACAGTTCTTTTGAATGAGTGATGTTAGGCTAGCCCTTTTCTGACAAAGCAGAAAAAAAGATAGATTTTTTATAAGTTATCGATTTTGAACATTCCCCCCCCCTCATATTTTTACCATCTCTGGTATTATAATCACAATAATAAAAAAATAAATTAATAAAAAATACGTAAATTCAGATTAGATTCTAAAAGTTAAATAATGTTAAATCAAAAACATGTAACATATTATGTTGAAGCGTTAACAAATATCCACAACTTAACCTATTCAAAAAAATAAATAAGAATATCTCTTGTAAATTAAAAAAGAACTAATTAATTATTCTCAATTATATCATCTTTAATATTGCTTATTGATGATAAAATATTACAGTTTAACAAAACAGTAATTCAAAAGTAACTGAAAAATATTTGTGCTTGACACTAATAATCATGGAAACAACAGGATTTAAACAAAAATCAAAAAAAGTGACACGTAACTTTTTAATTTCCTGAATTTTTCACATTTATTTTTTATGAAAGAAAAATAGGTATAGAAAGGGGCCCCAATATCAATTTGAAATTATCAGCCAAAAATTTTGTTCATCAATTTATTTTTTCTTCTTGGAGGCACTATTTGACAAATTCACTACTAAAATTTATGAGACAAATTGTTAAGAAAAAAAACCCCAATTAAAAACAGAAATTTGAGATTTGGTTTTACTAGATTATTGTGTCGTAAGAAGCAGTTTTTATTTTGGGCTTCAAATGAAGATAAATTTCAAGATAAGAGTTTTAAGACCTTTTACTACATTTAAGACTTTTTAAATTTCAAATTTGTATAGTTTAAAATGATGACCTACGTCATTAATATGTCATCTGGATGAGACTTTTACTTAAAAAATTGATCTTAATCATTACAGTTGACTTAAAAAAAAACTAGATATATTTTGAATAAAAATAGAAGTAAAAAAAAAAAAAAAAAATCAAGGAGAAATGTTTCAATTTCAAATTTTCTATTCCCCAAATAACTCCTATCCACCCTATGTAAAGTAATGTGCACCTAAGTCAGAGAACAAAACAAATTATGAGAAAATTATCTTATTTTTTTAGCGTCTGCCACACAACCCAAATTAGTCAAACCAAATGGTACAAATATTATAGGGTTAATTTAACATTGTTAGTTATTAAAATATTATTTAAATGCAATGACTGATGAACGGGGAAGTTTAGAAACATAGAGGAATTGTAAATAATAAGTGATGCTTACCAGAGACGCTTCGTAAGCAGGTACTGGTAATCCAGCCTGCATAACTTGACCTCTCGGCTGAGGACTTGGTGTAGGAACAACAATACATCCTGCATTCACTGGTGCTCCAGGATCAACTTTTAATGGTTCCAGAAGACCTTTAGATACCACCTGAAAATAAATGGTAATATAATATATTTGTACTGAAATGTAATACAAAAAGAACATTAACCTTTAAAACACTGTGTATTACGTAATAGTTGTACAAAAACTGTAATGTTTCATATTTTTGAACTTATTGTTTTCTAAGTATAGTAGAAATCATCTGATAATTGCCGATTGTGTGTCAGTAACCAGTAGATAATCCCGGTTGTGACTGAGAAATAATAGCAGTTCATCTGCTAACCCTGTTATTTCGAATCATAAAAAAGGGATCTATCAACACTGTTCAGATCAAACCCATTATATTGTTTCTGTCAACTCAACTAAAAAGCTTCTAAAAAATTCCAATTCCAAATAATGTTATCGTTGATAAAATAAAATAAAAAAAATTTGTGCAATGATGAGAGGCAAGGCAAAAGACACTTCTCGAGGAAACTCCAACCGATGTGGTCTGTCTGAGTTAATACAAATTATTGCATGGTTGAGACACGATTATTTTGAAATCATATCAAAATGATGTATTCATCTAAAATTCAACTAACGTGGTTCAACTAACTGTAATGAAATATTAATAAATAAATAAATACTAAACACAAGATTGCTAAGACAAAAGTAATTTAGTAATAAACTTATTTTAAAGCATTCGTAAGGCAATATGGAATTTATAACGTGGTTTGGTATGGGACACGCTAGGTATAATTAACTATATTCCTGAAACAAAAAATTAATAGAGGAACCATTTAATTAAAATTTAGATGCATTTATAAAAGGAATTTAAGAAATTATTTAAAATATTGACTTTTAGTACATTTTTGTTAGCTATTTAAAAATAAAAAGGGACATGAATATTTATTTGAGTTCATTAAATATTAAGACTATTTGAAGACCATTTCGATTTGATTAAATTTAAAGGCTAATTGATGAACATTTCGATTTGGTTTTATTTTATGAATATATGTCTTTCAGGATGGATTGATGTTGTTAAGATCAAGTATTTTTTTAAAATTTATTTATTTCATTTCACTGCATTACACCTGATTGGATAACATTGAGACTGTTGCAGGTAGGCAACTTGTCCTCAAATAACACATAATTACAATACTATAATCACTATTCATTTAACATTACATGATTAAGAATAAAATTAGTCACAATAGATCATATCAGTCCATTAATAGTTTCTACAATTTGTTTAGCCTGTTCAAGAAATAAATATTAAATATCTTTAAAAATACACACACATAACAATACCAAACAAAAGCAATAAACTTAACAATAACAAATATAATTGGTTATTATATATTATTGGAAAGGCATAAAAATGTATATAATAAACAAAGTTGGCGGCCATTTGATATTGATGATGATTTTGTGCAGCTTGTAAACTAAAAGTTTTTTAAGAATAAATGGTTTATGATTTTGACATTTGCTTGAGAATTTCCACAAATTTCAAGACTGTTCTGTAAGAAATCGTGTCACATTGTTCAAGTTATGCTCAAAGAGTGCCAAAAATGGTTACAGTAGAACCAAAAACAACTTGGCAATGCTCTCATTTTTCTCATGTGATCCCACAATTATGAAATTTGTATTTTTTCCTACTTTTACAACTGAAAAAACAACAGCTAAGGATTGTGTAATAACCATTTGTTTGTATTTTGTTGATGATACCAAACCTGTTTGGAAATTAAGCCAGTAACTGATAATAAACTATCATGACTTTTCTGTAAAGTAAAGCTTACCCTTGTGGAGCTGGCTCCAGTGACAATCGGTTGTTGGCTTACATGATGAGGAGCTCTTAATGGAGGGCTGGCGACCGATCCTGTCAATAAAGCACCATGATGAGGTGGAGGTGGTGTTCCTGGTCCCACGACTCCCTCACGAGCCCCACAGTTTGCAACCTGAGGAAATGAGGAATTAGTAAATTTAATATTATATTGGAATCAAATGAAAAAAGAAAGAGAGTATAATTTCACATTCCAGTTTATAATTTTGGCTACTTTATTCACAGTTCATATTATGGAAACTTGCTATTGTTTACATATTTATTTGTGAAATCAAAAAATTAATAGGTTTTAAAAAAAAAAGAGAGCATAACAAAAGCTAATAATGCTAAACAAGTCAACTATTTAAATATCTTAGAAGAATACCAAATATACATATAGTAAAAAACAAACACAGACAGTTTACTAAAACAAATTACATTTTACATTCAACTATATAATTAAGTTTAGATTTTGTATGGATAGGAGACACAACGCTTACCTTGGAAAGTGATCCACTTAATAGTGTTTTTTATTTGTGTACTATTAGGCAATACCAAGGACCACTTTCTAAGGACAGTCTGTGTCTCCTATCAATACAAAATCTAAACATAATGTGCCCTATTAACCTCTAACATATAATTAATTGATTATTAAATTAATTTATTATTGTTCAATTTGTGTACTGTTCACTAAATTATTACCATATTTAAAAGTTTATATCTAATCAAAATTACAACTTACGCCATACTATGTATTATTTGTTAGCGGCTGAAAAAGTAAATGAAATGAAATGATATGGTGGCCTTATAGGACAAACATAACAAAGCCCTTGACTACAGCGATAACTATGTCCTACCAAAGTATTTAAGTATCATAACTGAACAGAAACACAATAATAAATGGTAAATAACAGAGTCTGTGAAAAAATCAGATTTAAGATAGACACCTAGGAAGATTTACTTAGTTTTTACATGAAATATAAACTTAACCTCCACAATTCTTCTTATAATCACTTCTGTTGATCTTGTAACAAATCGGAATGCTAACGTTTTAAAATTAATATTTTAAAAATAATGTGTATAAAATAAAAATAAATGATTGATCAACAAATCTTACATAACAAGACATTCGAAAGAAAAAAAAATGTGTGAAAATATGACTTTATAAAAAATATAACCAGAATTAAGAAACAAATGAAACTTACATTTCCTATGGATTGAAGAATGTGCGCTTTAGGAGTAAGAGGAGTTGGCACTTTCGCGATTGGCATTTTCCCTCTATGGCTAACTGCTTGAAGAAGATGAGTCTTATGATTCAACGGGACTGCGGATATTGTTGTGCCGGTTGCTTGAGCTTGAGGTGGTGGGACTACAACCTACAACATTAAATAATGTTTAGCGGAGAGGGTTGGAGTTGGTGTATGAATTGAAATCTACTAATTTTCATCTCATTTAAAGTTAGTTTTATCAAACTTATCCAAGTTATACTTATACAGTAAATGTCTCCAAATCAAAATCTGATCCACAGATTCCTTGGTGATAAGTAACTTTTCACTTATTTTACATTATTACATGTCGATTGAATAAGAGAACAGCTAAATAAAACTCTAATTGACCTTTAAATATTGAACACATCCTGTGTTATTTACGGGATGTGTTTTATTCATGTATATAAATAAAACTGATGCAACAAGTACAAAGTTTAACACTGAGTTGATAACTGAATGGTTAAAAAAAGAAGGAAAATAACAGATAAGGTAAGCTCTATTAAGCAAATGAAAATTATTCAGTTAAGTAAGAGTAGGAATTAGGTCTAGTTATTGTGTTTATAATCAACCATTTGACACTATTCTAGAGACGGGGAATTACAAATGTACACAACAATATAGGCTAGAATGAAACGCCATATTGTTTCAAAAAATGTAATTTCTTTTTCTAGTACTTTTTAAAACATGCTCATTATAATAGTTGTAATTTTGTTTATAATGTTATTCACATAATCTATAAAATTGTAAAATTTTCTTATTGGCTAAATCTGAAACCAATCACATAGAGATACATCTTTAATTTAAGATAAGATAGTTTTGAAGTGTAAATTTTTACAAGTTGTTACACTATGGATAGTGGTTTATAAGATTTCATATTTCTCAAGGGGTAAGTGTGGGTATTTAAGACAAATCAACTAAGGTGGAGATTAGGTAAGTATGCAACAGTATTTCACAGCTGTATCTGGCAAAAGGTTATGCCAATAAATGTATCATAGATCAGATAGCTTAGTGGTGATAGAAGCTCTAGTTTTACACAAATACAATGCTCATGTCACCATGATAAAGCTGATAGCAAGGTAGAATTTGGGTGCCGGGTTATCAAGAATTCGAGAGAAATCTGTCGAACTGGTAAAGAAAGGTGCTTAGGACACCCACTCAATGGTCTAGAATCTACTTGTGGAATAAGCCAAATTGTCTCAAAAGATGTGTTAGAGACCCTTAACTGTTGGATAGAAACGTCAAGGTGAAAGCTGTATGGATCATTGTACCAACTCAGTCAAAAACACTATAAGTATGTAAAGCATACTTGGAGCAGTCGAGAAAATTTTAATTTCCTGGGTCTAACCGACTGTAGACTGAATATGCAGGCTGCAATGTCAACATACAAACAGCAGAACCTGTACTGGAACGAAGAAGACTCCTGACTGAATCAGCTTGTAAGACTCATGGAATTAACCTGGATCGACTAGGATTAGGGAAGCACACAAAAGAGTCAGCTTTAAAAGCCCACTTTCAGCATTAATAAAAGAGTTAATGTCACCACAATCTTATTAAAGTAATTATTTTTGAGTTTTATGGACCTTTCAACTCATTATGCCAACAACGATTAACTAGAAAATGATATAAATTAATAAAACAAAAAACCAGAAAAAAAAGTTAATTCGATTTTGATTTGACAGTAAATAAATATTAAACTTACCCTGTTCAATGGAATAGGTGAATTAATAAGAGGCGAAGGCTTGCCTCCTGTAGGGCTGATCATAGCTCCTGAGCTAGGTTTCACCATAGAAGTTGGAGTAACAGACAAAGGTTTTGTTAACGCTGTTGGTGCAACTATAGTAGTACTAGTTCTAGTTGGTACAATAGGTTTTGTTACCGTAGGTAATGGTGTGATAGGTTTACTCTGTTGAACTACAGGCCGAACTAGGTCTGATATGTTGTTCGGTTTAGAAATAATAGGATTAGTTTTAGAAGGCAGTGGTGAAACAACAGCACAGTTAGGTGGCATTTTGACAGGAACTCCTTGACGTACAGGAAGAGGCGTTGGTGCTGTAGTCACTAAAGGTAGAGGAGATGCTACAGGCTTTGGAACGGAAGATATTATGCTCTCTGGTAGAATGTTTGAGGATTTCATTCTCTTTTCTACTGGCTCGCCGTTTTCATCATGAGTTTCAGGTAAGACTCTGAAAATATATTAAAATATTATTGAACAACAAACAAAACATGAAAAATAATTTTAATAAAGAAAAATTGAAAAATATAATCAAGTGTTGTACTTTTGAATATAAACGTACAAAAAATCTAATTTTTAAATACAACAAACTGTCTCACAAAATTCTTGGTTTTAAAAGTAAAAATGAAAAATGGACACTGTCTTAAAAATACAAGATCTGTAGATCATAAAAAGTTATTTCAATAAAATATTGATAAAATTTGAAGTTATAATCTAAACCAATTTTCCGAACAGTACATAAAATAAAATTGAAGTTTGCGAATCGCTAGGAAATATAAAATGACTGACAGAGGTCAAATTTGATATTTATACGTTTCATTAACCCCCTTCCCACCCACACAAAACATTGATCATAAGCACCAAGGTCAAAGTATCAATTTCCTGTATGCTTATATTTTTTAAGAGTGTCCTAAAATATCTAAATATATTCAGCTAATAAGTTCACAACTATTTGAACATTTTAAACCTAATTCATACTAAAATACAAAGAAATTTTAAACAAAATAATTTAAATTTGATTAAATTCAATTTACTACTTTTCCTATAATTGTTATAATACCCCCCTTGAAACAACACCGCCATAGGGGAAAAAAACCCATAAAATAAAGACTCATAGCTCTCGTATACTCTAACAGCATCAGAAGAGAACAAGATTTGGTCAAGTTTATTCATCACTGCCTCCCAAACTATTTCTAATCAGGATTTATTGTTCAGAAAGTAAACATGAACAATGGATACTCTTTTATAAATTCAAATATCTTAATATTATTTATTTAATATTCTTAATTTTCTTTTACAATTGATTTGGACAATAAATGTTGATATTACTTGTATCAAAAAGGATACTATCGCTTATTTAAAAAAATTGATGTGTGTGGATATTCTACCGGCATTTTTCAGTGGGTCATTAAAAGGACTGCATTTCAGAAAAATTTGCTTAAATTAAATTGAGCTCATTTATAGAAAAATAGATTTCTTTTTTGAATTTAATTTTAATAGAAAGTAGTCCTAAATTTTAATTATCAAAGAAATATCTGGAGTAACGCTAAATATGCCCAACCCCATATTTCGACTGCTATATAGTAGTGTAGATGACAGATAACTCTGACTAGATATTTCTGTTAAAAATAAAACATAGATTTTGTTTTTACCCATCATAATTATTGTCAATACTAAATATATGTAATGAATTGAAAATCATTACGCAAGTATTTTCTTGTTTTAAATTCCAGAATCTGGTTAACTTGGTAATTTCTAAACAAATTTAATTAAAAAGAAGTAGTGATGGATATTTAGCATCATTGAAAAATGTATCAGAAGAAATCTATAATTACAAAAATATCATTAATTTTAAAAACAATTAATTTAAGTACAATTTTCTGCCAATCTTAGTATTTTCTTATTATTTACATTTTTCGACTCATTTCGGATTTCTTCCATCTTTTAGACTTTATTTAGAACTTCCATACATAATTTAGTTTAATTCTCGAAGATGCAGGAACTACGAAATGTGTCGACAAATATAAATAATACGACAATGTTAGAATTGGCAAAAGATTGTACTCAAATTACATCCTAGTAGATATAATTATTATAATAATTTTAAAAACAATTATTATCAAAATAACCAGGATTCAATTATTTTATTTCACTGAAATATTATAAATATAAATTTTAAAAAGGGTATTGTATTTGTTTTTAACTAAGATTCTAGTTTCTCAAAAGCTACAACAGAAACAAAATAATTGTTGAATATTGTACCTAACATGGTCCGTACTGACAGGAATATACTGTCCTTCTTCAGATTCCCTCATTGGAATAAGGAGTCCTGTAACAGGATCGATTAAAGTCATAGGTTCTGTAGGTATAGCAGGAGTAGGTTTCAGAATCATTGTTGTTGGTTGTGGAACTGACGGTAATGTTGCCGTAACTGTCGTCGGAGGTTGTGATGTTGGTACAACTGGAGAAGAAGTAACCACATCTTGCGGTGTCTCAATCGGCAGCGGTTTAACTTCATTCATGAGATCTTTACAGAACGGAGGATGAGCTTGTTTACGACGAGGTGATCTTCTCGTCTCTAGGACAGCTGTTGCTGAAGCAGCAGCGGCAGCACGAGTTGTACGTCGACCTGAGTTTCTAGTACCACGAATAACATCTTCAATCGTATCATCCACAGTGTTTCGACTTCCATCTTTTTCCTTTGAACAAAACTACAAATTGTAATTTTATAGGTTTGGTAGATTTTTTGTTATAACTATAAAATATTTGTAATAATTTTTAAATACATCATTACAATAGGAGACAACTTTATTTGTGAAATTGTATTAACAAGATACGTTATAGTATTATAATGTAATAAGTATAATTTCCGCATATTAAAATATCATACTTGAATCAAATTTTTTGTTATCATCATATTAAAGAAAATATAATTTTTGATATGCAACTTACTTGCAGCCTGCGTGATTTACGCGTATTGCTTGCTGGTGAAGTTGTTTGAACAATTGATGGCTCTGGAGGACTTTTGATGGTTAATATCAGTCGTGGACGGCTTTCTTCTTCAGAATCATCTCTAAACTCATAAACATCTGCCGTTGCAGAGCTGTTTGTTGTTGCTGTTTTGTTGTTTAATCTTGATCGCCTGGTTACAACTCCACCTACTCGACCTCCAGCCTTTCTCCTTCGTCCTCCTCGACCACCTCGAATTGGAGTAACAATTGTTTCTTCTGGTGAGACTGAAATAATGATTTAATCTTTGAAACAAGGATTCATAATTGAGAAAATCTAACAAAAGAATTATACAATTTGCATTTCTGATGACGGTGAATATGAAGTGGTAAAATAAAAATATTCATTTATCAAATGTGATCTAAACAAACAATTTTGAGAATAGTGTACTGTGTTAACTAAATTGTTTTTAAGTTTATAGAAATAAAGTTGGCAACAATGTAGGTATAATTTAGAAACAAAATTTGAAATAAAATCATAAAACAACTGTTCAACAATTGATTTATAGAAAGGTAAGACCAATGTTAATTACAGTGTTGATCATATAGTCATCTACTTTCCAAAGTTACAAAGTTAGTGAATATAGTTCTGATTATAGGAATTCAATGAAAATTGTATGATTTAATTTATCGGTTCCTTATTCTTAACTAACAACTGTTATTTGTAATAAATTTATATCTCCAAACAAATTGAGATTAGATATTTTATGAATATTTCTAGTTTAAAATTTTGTTTTCATTTAAACTATAATCATATAACATATTTTAAACGTAGGAAAATATTTGTATCACCACCACAAGACCTATTCAAATTAATTACATTAAATTTTAAGTAAATTGTACAAAATATTGTATAAACTTTCTCGCTCGTTCATCCCCAAAACCAAATAAAAATGTACCAAATTAATCCTGACAAAAATGTCGCTTTGGTAATTGTTAATTAAAAAGTGAAAATAAATCACATATATCTAAATAAGAGTGTGAACTTGGTTCTTCCCTGTACTATAAATAAATACTGATATCTAGGTTCATTTTTGCTTTTTCCACATTTTTCCTGAACCAAATTTAGTTTTTTACTTGGAATTTTCATACAGGTTTGGGTCATTAATCTTGACGTTTTATGAAAATTTGAACGAAACCGGTAGTCGATTTAAAAATATATAAATATTCATTACAACTCCAATAGTCAGTTTTTTCAATCTAATTGTCTTCAAAAAATCTCAGTTCAGTAGTTGTTTAATTAGAAAGTGAACATGGACCATGGACACAGTTTAATTTTTTAATTTTATTTTTTTACATCGAGCTTTCAAGGTTCATTTTTTTCTTACTGATTATTCCTCTAGCGCAATATTTTTTTTACTTGAGATTTGGCACATCTTCCCATTTCACTAAAATTTGAATGAAATCTGTAACTTTGAGATATTACATCTTTTATAATGGCTCCATGGCCAATGTTTTGGTTTATTACCAATTACTCATGAACCAGCATTTTTGAAGATCAATCATTTTGTTCGGGATCTTGATGATAGAATTGAATGCAATTTGATCAAAATCGTTGATTATTTAATTTTGTATCTTTTTTTTTTTTTTTTTTTTTTATGGCAGGTCCTTCCAAATTTTGAATTATTAAAAAAAAATTACCCTGAGCTTATTCAAAATATGCTCACATACCAAGAAAGTCACACCACACGTTTGACGTGTAGAGAATTATATAGATGACAGACTGACAGATAGACAACATTTTTGCACTTCAAAACGGAATATCCACATAAAAATTGACATCATTTTTTATATCACTCTACATCTTTACTATACCTATTTAAGAAAATAAAAATTATACCTTTACTGAAAAATATATGCGTTAATGACCAAACTAGAGAAAATATATTGTGAAATTCCTATTAAGAATTATGAAAATTCTTCAATTAACTCATTAAATTATAACCTATAAGGCTATACAAGCATATTGTTTAAATTCCAATATCTTATGCATATGATACCATATGCATAATATTCTACCAATAATAAAATTCAGAACTAAATTACAAATATAATTTCACATACCTATTTCTTCTTTGATTTCTGGACACAGCAAATCTAGCTGTTTGTCAAACGTTGCCATTTCTTGTTCTTTCGGTTCACAACTGCTCTCACCAGGACTAACAAAAACATTAGACTTTTCCATTTTAGGTGTTAGTGGAGTTACTACAGCATCCACACACATACCTGTGTCTTCTTTCTTTATTATAATTTTATCAACTTTTGGTTCATCTACAGTACTGGTATTTTTGAAATCAACTTTCGGACTCTCTTCTTCTGGTTTATCAATTTCCAAAACAGGTGTTAATACTTTTTCTTTTACAAATTCATCACGTTTTGGTTCTTCAATTTGTTCAATTTTAATCGGAAGATTAGCATTTAATTTTTCAACAACCACAGATTTTGATAAATCTTCAAGTGTTTCATCGTCAGATGTTCGTTCAGTTTTGATTTCCATTACAGGTTTAATTTCTTCTTTTGATTCAACTAATGGTGGTTCAGTTGTATTTAATTTTTCTGCATCCTTAGATTCAGAATTTGATGATCTAATTCTGTTATGAATCTGTTGAACAACTTGTTCGATGGGTTTTAATGTTTCTTTTTTCGTTTCATCCTCCAACTTTCCAGAGACTACTGTAGTTTGTTTCGCAGCAGCAGCTTTCAATGTTAAATCTTGAATAAAAGCATTCATCGGTTTTATTTCATCAATTATAGGTTTTGTTATTTTATTTTCTACTTGTATTATTTTTACAGGTTCAAGATGATTTTCTAACATAACGTTCTTTTTTGGAATTTCATCAGTATTTGTTTTAATAGAAACCAAAGGAATAGCTTCTTCGACAGGATTGGTTGGCTTTGTAGGTTGGATGACATGAGACATAATTGGTTTCATTACTTGATTAAACAACTCATTTCTTGTAACATGAGAAGTTTGCTGTTTAGATACATCAACTTTTGGTTTTTCCAGTATCATATCATTTCTTAAAGTATGCACAATTTGTGGTTGAGGTGCATTCAGCGGACGAATCATTTCTTTAACTAATGGAACAGCATTAGTCTTCTGAATAACATGTTGAATAGGAACTGTAGGTATCTGTGGATTTGTTACACTTTGCGAAATTACTGTTTTAACAGGCTGCACAATTAACGGGATGGTTGCATTAGGTTTATTAGGTATTGATGTTACAGACGGTTTTATATTTTGTACATTAGGCGAACTAATATTTGCTGTTTGTGGCCTTACCGATGGTATGGTTGGTTTTAAAATTTGTGGATGTGATACAACACAATTTTGAATAGGTGAAAGAGTAAATTTTTGAGGTGGTGATGGTTGAATAGGTTTCTGTTCGTGCGACAAACTTGTTTTCAATTCTATTGGTTGGGATTTAATTACATTTGTCTGTGATAAGCTTGTCGGTATGTTTACTTCCTGATGAACATTTTCAAGTGGTTTTGAAACATATTGTGTATTTACAATAGAAGGTTGACTAATTGTTACATTCTTACTATCAATACAGTTGACACTTGATTGTTGACTGTAAGCAACATTGCTTGGATGTTCTTTCACATCTTTAGATTTTTCACTATATGGTAAAAACACTTTTGTTGGTTCGCTTGCAGGTTTTAATTGTTCAATAATTGGAATTATAACTTTTGAAAGTTCAGATACTTTCACTTGTTCACTTGGTACAATTACTTTCAATGGTTCTGTATGTGGTGCATTATTGTTCCCATGTTGGGCTCCTAATACAGTTTTCCTGTATGCAAAATTTGATGGTTGGTTATGAGAAACATTTAACAATTCCAACTGCGTGGTTGTGTTTGGTTTATGTTGTTGGTTAGGTATAACATGAATATTTGATAGTGGATTTTGTTGCTTTGGAGTTACATGAATGTTTGTTGGTTGATTTTGTTGCTTTGAACCAATATGGATGTTTGATGGTTGATTTTGTAGATAATTTGATGGTTGACTGTGAGGGATAGCTTGCTGTGGTGATAAATGACTGGCGTTTGGTTTTTCTCCTTGTGGTATATTGATATTTAGTGGTTTAGGAGATTTAACGATATGTTGTCGGTCATGAGCAAAAGAAATATTTGACGTCTGGCTATGAGGAACTGAATTTACTTGAATGTTGATATTTTGTGCTTGTTGCACCGGTGACAGACTACTTTTTGGTGACTCTTGAATTGGTGGACTGACTTTAGGTGAATGTTGTTGAATCGGCGGAGTTACTTTCAGCATTTGTTGATGCTGTGTGTTAACTTTAGATCCTTGAATCACTGTTGGGTTCAACTTAGGTTGTTGTTGAGACAGTGGCGATAGTTTAGACTGCTGATTTGGACTTGGCTGTTTTACACTACTGGTCTGCTGAATAATCTGATGTGATTGAAATAAAGGTTGTTGTACATTAATATTCAACGGTGCCATAACTGATGCTGGTTTTAAAGTGAGACACGTAGTAAAGCGAACATTCGTAGGAGGATTAGTGGCTTTAAATTTATCATTGAATTGTGGTTTTCTTTGAGTTAAAGGCGGTGGATTAGTTGAAATAAATGGTTTAGTAGTTGCAGTCATTACAAGTGGTTTTAATAAAGGTTGTTGTTCAATAACTTGTGGTTTTGAAACTGTTAGTTTAGCTTCAGATGGAAGATGTACAGTTTTTAATTCAGTTAAAGCATGTTTAACTGGATGGACGACATGAGTGAGTTCATTTTGTCTAATCAAAGGAGGCAAATCATGACGTTTACCTGTTTCTGTTGTTTGTTGAGATATACTATCATTGTACTTTATTGGACGGGGTCTTTCATTACGCAACTCTGTCGATTCTTGTTGTACCTTTAAACTTGTAATGACTTTCTTATTATTGTCAACACTTACAGTTTTCACTTCCTTTTGTAAATCTTGTGATCCATGATTTACAGTATTAGATTGTGTTTCGATAGGTTTGGTTGGTTCAGATTTTGAACTTGCATCAGGACAAGCTAAAGCCAAAATTCTTTCTTCAAGACCTTCTCTTGTATCTTGTTGCCTGTAAAATGATGTAGGAATATCAGGTGTTCTCGGAGGTCTTGAAAAATCAATAGGATCGAATGTATCTTCTGTGTCTGTATCAATCTGTAAGTCTGGTTCAGAAATAGGTGTATCTGGTTTTGGCGTTTCGTCAGCAGGATATCCTTCAAAACCACCACCGAAAGAATCTTCTAATAACAAAGCAGCAACTGCATCTTCAGTTTCTTCCTGAGATATCACAGGTGTTGGTTTATCTTCAGATTGTGCAGGTAGAATTGGTTCAATTGGTTTTGTTTTTTCTTCTACTATTTTTGTAGGAGATTCTGATATGCTCTTTACCGCAGTCTCATGAATGTTTTCATCCATTTGAGATCCAAACCCAGGTATATCAGGCTTTTTATTTTGATTCGGTATAGGAGGCGGTGGACTGTCTATTAGTCTAGGGAGAGATGGGTGAAGTACAGGAGGCTCGGGTTCTCTTTCTGAATCTGCTAATCCAGCTGTCTCTTCTTCTACAAGTCTGTGCTGATGATGTTTACTGCTCTTTTCATCTCTAGACTTCTTCCTCTTCTTCTTTTTAGTTTTTGTTACTTGTTGTTCTTCTGGTTGAGGATAGTTATCTGAAGTTTCTAAAAGTTTTGCTTCTAATGCTCGCCCAGCTTCATCAAGTTCTCTTGCCTTTCTTTCTCTTCGACGTTTATCTCGCTTTCTTGCAACTTCTCTATCTGAATCAGAATCAGAACCATAAATCTTAGATACTTGCCATTTGCCTTGCCCTTTATCAGAATCATCAGATAATGTTCCAAATATATCCTCCATTTTTTCATCTCGTTTGACGGCATTTTCTCTTTCACTCTTCTTCTTTCGAATTTTACCTTGACTTGACTTTCCATCATCCTCACCATCACGACTATGAGTAGATTTTCTACGATCTTTCTTTGAAATATGTCTCTTATTGCTAAATCCATCTTCACCTCCTTCACAATTTTTCTGCCGTTTTTGTTTTTTCTTATGAGATTTCTTCCGTGGAATTTCACAGCCAGGAACATTACTGTCTATTGAATTCCTGTGGAATGATGATGATTCAGGTGATTGTGGGGTCTGTACAGGTTGAGTATCTGGGAATTGTTCATTGTCCTCTGATACATTCGAGAAAAGATCAGCGACGGAATCATTTACCGCTTTTGGATGAGAATCTACTTCAGTCACCTTGGATTGATCTTCAAAACCCATATCCACTTCACTTTCATCAGAATGTATACGAGATGTTTTATTTCTTGATATATTGTGCCTTAACATATCATCTTCAGACGTGTCTGATAAAATTTTCCTTGGTTTTATTTCCAGATCTTCAGAATGGAGCCTAGAAGATTTTATTCTTGATATACTCAACCTCAATGTATCATCTTCCGATGTATCGGACATTATTTTTCTTGGCTTTGGTTCAATATCTTCAGAATGTATCCTAATAGGTTTAATTCGTGCTATGCTATGCCTGTGCATATCGTCTTCAGAAGTATCTGACATTATTTTCCTTGCTTTTACTCTCGTATCACCGTCAGACCCAGCATCTTCTTCTGAACTGGTAATCATAAGTTTATTTGATCTTCGACCACCTCCTCTTTCTGAATCGGAATCTTCATCATAAGATGTAGATCTCTTTTTCTCTTCTCGTTTAGCACGGCATTGTTTCAATTGATTAAATTTTTCTTTCAATCTTTCTTGACGTTTTTCTTCCTCTTGTTTTTGCATGTTCTTGGTGGATCTTGCTTTTACTTTATCATACATAGAAATATAAGCAGGCTCATCATCAACAATATCAAAAATAGAGTGCCTTTTAGACAATTTACCCTCGTCATCTCCACTGCCTAATTCACTTTCACTGGCAGTTGTACCGTTTTCTCTAGGTCTTGGTTTCATTTTCCTCTCTTCTTTTCTTTTTTCACTACTGTTTCTTTTTTCCTTTCTTGGAAGAGATTTTATTCCTTTATCTTCTAAATTTACTTCTTCTTCTTTTTTCTTTCTGTGTAATTCTCTCTCACGATCTTCTCTAATTTTTTCTTCCAACATTTTAGTAAAAGTTTTATTATGTTTTTCTCCACTACTTCGTTTGCTACTACTGCAACTACTACGACCGCTATCTTTAGAATCTCTTCTTTCTGGCTTTACACGTTTAGCTTCATCAATACAAATGTCTAGACTGTCTTGTGAACTTAAACGTCTTTTACAACCAATTGCAGCTGGCCATGAACTACTGCTAATTCGGTCTTTACGTTTTTCTTTCTTAATCAATTCTGTTTTTCTTTCAAAGTCTTCAATACTAGATATTTCTGAACGCTTTTCAATCGAATCAAATGATTTTCTATCACAGTTATCACCATTTTCTTTCCGTTTATCAGAACTTTCTATTTGCATATCCTTTTGTTTATCTTGATTTTCATAATCTTTATTTCTTCTAGATTTTTCCAATTTCTCTCTTTCTCCTTCTCTCTCCTTCCTCCTCTCATCAGTTGATTCTCTTGATCTTTGAACTTCAGAATTTCCTTCTAAACTTTCTCTTTCTTTTCTTCTTTCCTTATCACTGGATTCTCTTCTTTTTTCAGATAAATCACGATGTCTTATGTTTTCTTGTGAATCAAGTTCTTTTCTCCTTTCACAATCTCTGAACCTCAAACTATCAATAACATCATCTTTTTTCTTTTCCAATTCTTTCCTTCTAAAAATTTCTGAAATGTCATTGTCTTTCTTTCGATCTAAATATTTTGAATTTTCCAAATTATCTACTTTTTTTCTATCGTTTTCTCTGTGCCTTAGAGGATCAGGTATTTCAAAATCTCTTCTTTTTTCTTCTCTCTTAGCATTTTCTAAGTTTTCTAGTTCTTTTCGTTTATCATCTCTATGCCTACAGTTTTCAGGCACTTGAAGTGGTAGATCTTTTCTCCTCTCATAATCTCTTATCTTTCCAATGTCAACATCGGATTCTTTTTTAATTTCAGAGTTTTTATGCTCTTTAGTTTTACAACTCTCTGTAATATCTGCATCTTTCTTCCTTTCACTGTCCCAAAACTTGATATTATCTACACTTTCAGAATCTTTTTTCCTTTCTGAATCTCTATGTTTAGAATTGTCAATTATATCACAATCTTTTTTCTTATTGTCAAACTCTTTAAGTCTCACATCAAGCCCATCTAAATCTTGTTTTCTTTCATCATATTTTGTTTTACAAGTTTCTATAATTGGTTCATTTTGTTTTTCACTGTCTTTGTGCCTAGAATGATCTCCCAGTTCTAAGTCTTTCCTAATTTCAAAGTCTATTGATTTTACTTCAAAACTATCACATTCTTTTTTTATTTCAACTTCTTTGATCTGAAATAAATTAATGACTTCAGGTTCTTTCGGCTTATCGTTATCTTTTTGCTTTGAATTGTCATAATATTCAGATTCTCTTTTCTTGTCAATATCTCTACGAGACTGATTTTCTATGTCTTTCTTGTGACTAAGATCTTTATGCCTAAGATTTTCATTTTGTTCACACTCCTTTTTACTTTGAATATGATCAAATTCTCTTTTACTTTGATGATCAAGTTCTTTTTTAATTTGCAAAGATATTGAAAATTCAGTTTCGGATTCTTTTCTACGTGAATTATCTCTATGACGTGAATTAAATCCATAATCTGATTCTTTTTTATGTTCAACCGATTTCTGACTATGATCTTCGGATGACTCAGAATCTTTTCTTATATTTGTGTCCCTATGTCTGGAATTATCATTTGGTATTATTGATTTTCGTCTGTCGTTTTCTTTATGTCTCGTATTTTCTATAGTTTCTGGACTTTTCCTTGGATTACTTTTATACCTTATGTTCTCTAAGTGTTCGACCATTTCTTTATCCTTTTTACAAGGATGTTCTTTTCTATCTCTGTGTCTTACACTTTCTTGATTAACTTCACAGTTGTCTTTCTCTCTTCTTCTGTCGGATATTTCACTATTTCTAATATTGTCATTATGGACAACATCTTTTCTTCTATCTTGATGTTCTGTAATTTTCTTTGTTTCATCGTCTTTTTTCTCGTGTGCTGAAATGTCATTATGCCTTAAATCTGTTTCAAGCTCTTTATTTTTATCTATACTTTCAGGTACTTTTCTATTTCTAGAGTTATCACTACAACTATCTACACTGTCCCTAGCTCTTCTCCTATCCCTTTCAGAATAAGTGACAAAAGTTTCTTTCTTTTTATCTACAAAGTCTGTATTAACTGTATGCCTAGTATTATCATCAGAGTCTTTTCTCCTTTCGTTAGGTTTATTTACACTATCTATTACACCAGTTAACCTCGTGCACTCAAACACTTCCGATTGTTCACTACTACAATCCCTTCTTAAATCACTTAGTCTAGATTTACACGTGTCACTGCTTTCAGAGTCCCTTCGCGCACTGTTATCCACACTGTCTCTTCTTCTCCTCTCTTCTTTATGGTTACTATCTCTCGACTTATCACTAACACTAACACTTTCACTCACGTCCTTCTGACTACCATCGACACTGTCCCTTCTTTTATCAGAAACACTTTTTCTCCTTTCACATAGTTCTGTGTCTCTAACTTTATCATTTATTATTTCTTTCATTAAACTGTTTGATTTTATTTCCACAGTTTCCTCTCTTGATCTTCTCCGACCGTCTCCGTCCTTCTTCTCTTCCGTACTTTCTCGCCTTGAACAAGGTTTCAACGGTTTACTACAGCCTACTTCTTTCTTCGCATTATCACATTTCTCCACCTTAATAAAAATGGGTGATGGACTTTTTTGGACAGATTTACATTTTTCTGATGAGATGGTTAAACCTCTAGGACTAGTTTCAGTAGTTTCCACCTTTTTATCACTAGGAGGCGGTGGAGATATCTTTGGTGGGAGATAATTTGATAAGGAAGGTAACGGAAATTGTCTAACTGTAGTAACAGTCGTGATACAGGAGGTGGAAAATGTTTGAGGGGCTTTAGAAATTTCAATTGAAGGTATTGTACAAGTAGCTGTTGTTATTGCTAAACTACCGACTCCTGCACATGAAACCAGGGACATAGCTGCTGTTGTTGTGGCAACACTGGTCGTTGGTTGTACTGGAGGATGACTTGGGAAGGGATACTGAAGCCCCTTAGCGCCTCCTGCAGGTGATGATGCTGGAGATTTTGGTACAGGCGAGTGTAAAGGTGAAGAACTATCCAAACGAGATCTCAATGCTGTGATTCCAGGTCTTGATGGTATGAATTCCCGAGGCTCATATTTCTCTCCAAAGTTCTCAAGCCTCTTGGAATCTTCATCAAAAACTGATCTTTTAGCTAAAACAGATTTTACAATGTCAGAAGGCTGCAGCTCATGTAAATCAAGATCTAGTAGCTTGTGCCTAATGCGAAGCGCTGAAGCATCCACTTTGGTCAATGCTGTTCTTGATCCCGACCATTTTTCATATTTTTCATCCAAGGATCTTAATCGTTCTTCCCATTCTGGAGAAGGAGGAGACGGTTCGGAATCATCTGACGATGAAGACTGCGGCCGAGGCGGAGATGCTGGTGGACTAGGTGGTGCTGGCCGAGGAGACAGTACTTGAGATGCAAACCTGGGTAAAGGTAGAGAGAGAGGATCTGGTGGCCTTTCTCTTGGCGTTCTGCGAGGTTCTAACGGAGGAAGGTTTTCCGGTCTTTCATCACAAAGAGGAGTGCCAGGTCGACTTCCTCCTCCACCTCCTTCACCGCTATGACTCCGACGATGTTTACACCTGCGTCTAGGTCCTCCTTCTTCACCAGAACTTGCACAGTCTTCTAGTTGTTCTAACAATGCATTACGCTCCTTCTGCAGATGTCGGATGTCTGGAGGACCTTGACCAACAGTGACCATCACTAATCCTCCACCATCATCTAGACCCACATCCTCATAACTCCTGCAAACAGACAATAACAAAACATTTTACTTCAAAGTTCTTAAATTTTCTCGAGTTATACAATAAACCACAAACCTTAAATAAAACACAATAAAAGTGAAATTGGGTCAAATGGGCTTCAGTAATTTATATACAGTATTGTTAACACATATTGTTTAAAAAGGTGCTTGAATGAATCAAAATACTATGTTAAAGACAAATATAATTACCTTTATTTTTGTTGTGGTCTGTTTCTTTCTCAGGATGCTACATCACCAGTTTGATGTTCACTGACAATTTCCTCAGATGTAAATACACATAAACTTTAATCGTCACATTAAAAATGTATACAAACATTTAACAGACATATATGTAAAAGCATATCTATCTACGACTTGTCATTAATATTCAATATAACTTCATACAGCCTCGATTGAGTGTATTCGCTAGACTCACTAAATAGAAGTTGGTAATGTGGCCACATAAAGTTATTTTTAATAATATTAACAGTGAGTTCTACTCAGATATGCTTTAACATTATTATAAGTATTTCTAAAAGTTTATATAAATTTAAAAGTTTAGTATTTGTTATAAATTTATAAATGTGGCAAATAAAAGTTTAAAGGTATTATTCCCAAAGAAAGTATCAGTGTCAGAATGCAGCGAAACAGCAGTGTAGCATCATGAGGAAACAAGAATTGTAAACCCTTCACAACAAGAATTAAGAAAATTATAACATATGCAATTTATGAAAGGCAAACAAATGATATAATAAAAATTCAATCACTTAAACTATGACAAATATGAAAGCAGAAATTTATAATTTAATCTTCACATTGATTTTCAACCATTATTTCAGACATACTGTAAAAGGAATATACATCTATTGATGATTCTAATTAATTGAAGATGACAAATTTTGAGGACACTTCGAAATGTACGTTATGAAATAAAATTTCCCCAATTCAGTTATTTAAAATTATTTATATTACTCTCCACACACATTTTTGTTGTTTTCTAATGGCAGATTCGTAAATTATTCCATTCGTCTTCCGGGAACCCAATATAGTTTTATACAAAAATTTATAGAGTATGAACGTTTTACCCTAAGCAATCTTTAATTATATAAATACATCATCTGATGTTTAACAAATAATATTGATACTATAAAGCAGAAGTGTAAAAGAGCTTGAATCGAGATATATTTCAATCTGGAGAATGAGTTGTCTTCCAGTTTACAGGGCTTATCATATTCAGTATTATATTATTTTAATAACTAAATCGATAAATGTAAATTTCCATTCTTTTCTCACTCTCATCTAATGGATACTTTTTGTTACAAAAACTCTCCACCTACTCTAAGCTAATTTTTTTTTTTTTTAAATCTCGCACACATCTCCTAACATTTTAGTGTAGTATTGTTTGAAGAAAGGCTAAATTTAAATATAATATTTCTCGACAATAGTAAATTTTTTTTTTTTTTGTTAATAAACAACCACAAATGATGTCTCACCTATAAGGCCTTCTTTCTGTAGCATAATCACTGGTAAACTCAAACCTTGACGTCATCTGATGCCTTGGTGTTGTCCTGATGGGAGTGGATGGAGAAGGTGTTGAAGCACCAGGAGAAGCTCCACGAGGATATAACGCTGTAGAACGAGGTGTTGGTTGTTGGGGTGTATACCTTAAAGATGTTGCATTATACCTCGTACTACCCCCACCACTACTACTTGATGACGATGATGGAGTCTCAAACCCACGAGCTGTTGCTGCGACTGCGTTAACGATGGTTTGCGGGGAAGCTTGTACACTGTGTAAAACAAAATGTAGGAAGAACTTTACTAGGTTTTAAATTTAAGTATTTAGCCTTTCAGGCATTAAATTTTAGGACATTGTACGCTTAATGCAAAATAATAAAATTAAAGAGTAAGATGAAAGACGTAACACAATATTGAGGAAAACTTTTGTTAGTATTCATCCTGGAAGTAAATTTTTGTAAAAGAAAAATAGATTCATATGGACAAACAATGGGTACATGAATCAAAAGAGTAGAAAAAATCAATTACTCAAAATTTCAAAAATGTTTTCAAAACGACGTAAAAAACAAACAGAAACTGACATTTCTGATCACCTTAGAGAAATGGTGTGAATTTAATTTAGAGAACATATGAGGACTGTCAAGCAAGATAAAATGGGCATACAATACAGTACAGTCTCTATAATCCGGACGTTCAATACTCCAGCTCGTCCAGTAATCCGGCGCTGTGTTCCCGTCGATGAGCCAGTAAATTTTCATGTCTAAACTTGTTAAACATTAAAAGCGCGAGTCTCCACAACAACAGTAGTATGTCGACGTCTGCTATGGGTAGTTGCATACAGTGCGATTGTCGCGAGTGAGTTAAGTGAAGGCCGTGTTGTGAGTACAATACAATCTACCAGTGCAGTGCGATGTCGGGAAAACGTAAGCATGTTACACTGACTTTAGACAAAAAGTATGTAATTTTAAAACGTTTGGAAAAGGGTGAGAAGTTGGTTCATTTGTCTAAGGAATACAATATTGGGCATCCAACTATACACGACATAAAGAAGAAAAAGGAGCAAATTGAATCATTCTTCATGAGGGGTAGTGAATCATCTTCCCAGGTAAGAAAGACATTAAAAGTAGGTGAATTTCCCCAAGTAGAAGACGCACTTTATGCTTGGCTCATGCAAGAAAGGAGCCGTCACACACCTATTTCAGGAGATATCATGGAAAAGCCAAAAATATTTTATAACAACATTATGAAAAAGGACGACTTCCGTGCAAGTATCAGGTGGTTAGATAAATTCAAATGGCGCTTTGGAATTCGATTGCTAACTTTAACTGGAGAAAAGCTTTCATGTGATGTAGAGGCTGCAGAGCCTTTTGTTAAGAAATTTAAAGATAATGTCAAAAAAATGAATTTAAACGTGGATTTAAAATAGATTGGACCAAAACATGATTCAAACTATAAAAAAAGTTACAAAAAAAACCTGTTGTACAGTGTTCTATCAAAAGGGGGAGTGTTGTTACAGCTTTGAAGGAAACCAATCTGAAAGATGTTGTTTTTAATCTTGCAGGCGCATGGGAAAAACTTTCAACAAAAACAATTGTTTGTTCATGGGCAAAGTTGTGGCTTTCTCTGGATTTATTGCAGGATTACAAAAAAAAATTCCTCAACCTCAAATTGTCACAGATGTTGAGCTAAATGACTTGAGAGAAGCAATGATCGAACAACTAGTAGACCAGCCTGATGATCTGACATCAGCTGATGTTAATGCCTGGTTAGAAGGAGCAGACGACGAGCAGTGCCAAATCATGACAGACGATGAGAATCATCGAAGACATACTAGACAGTAGTGACGTGGAGAGGGGTAGGAGGTGGAGGAGGAGCCAGTACGTACGCAGCAGCTGCACACACAGTAAACACGGATTCGGTGCTGTGTGCCTACGCAAATGCAATAACTTGGGCGGAAGAAAATGGAGCTTCGGCTTCCGACATATTGACACCAGGAGACATAGGAGACTCCAGGAAAATGTTTTAAAATTTTCCTTTAATGCAAAGAAGGATTATGAACAATTTTGCTGTTGTTTAAGTAAATGTAATGTGTATTAAATTTTCATTTTACGTATTTAGTGATTTACTTTAATTTGTTAATTGATTAAAATACTGTAGGTACTGTACTTTGCCGTTTCATATCATAGTTTATTTTTCATAATAATAAACAAAATTTCATTATACAGTAGTTAAAACGATTATTGTCATAGTTTTCGTAAGCAATAAAAGTGCAGTTTATTGTTAAGTTTCTATTTCTTTAATCCACCTCCACTAATCTGGCCCAACTAATCCCCATATAGGGCCGGATTAACGAGATCCTACTGTATTACTCTTTAAAAAAATAAAATACCCCAAACTATTCTTAAACTAAAAACTATTTAAAAAAAACTTAATTTCCAGCATTAATAATAATTTGGAAATAAAAAAATTCACTCATACAATTAGTATTAGGGACAAATTGATAAAATTAACCTGATGCAATAATTGATATATGTTACCTGTTTTCAAAGACAGACGTATGCCCAGTCTGCTTCTCAAGATGATCGTAAAAAGCTTCTTGACATTCTCTGGAAGCAAAGTCCACTTGTAACTTACGCCCCCGCAAAGCAACACCACGCATCTCTTTCACAGCCATTTGGGCAAAAGCAATCTGTAAATAAATATTATTAACGTTAAAATAAGTTCTTGCATAACTTCTTCATTAAAAGGGTCAGAAATCTCTAAAAGAAAGGGTAAATTTTTTTATAAAATCTACATTTACAACATGCCCCCCAAAAATCAATTTACTTACAAACTGAAAACAAAGTATTGGAAACTGCTTCCAATATTTTAGTGATAGGTAATTGTATGCTTCAATCATTTTATTAATAAGTGACCTACGCCTGTCACAAAATCCCTGGCTTTATGCATTCAGACAGCGATTACAGTATTCCGTAGCCAATTTCTATACCATATACATCACAGAATATACAATGGTGGTGAAACTGATTTGTTAACAGAATATGTGCAATGCACTGAATAATATAAATTGGTGAATATTTCTGTGTTTTTATTCTTAACCATAATTTACAAAGTGAAACCATTAACAGTCTAAACTTGGTAAATATGGCAGGTTAATTCAAGATCAGTAAGTAAAACTAGAGAAAGTAATTGGCATATCAAAATCAAAAAAAAAAAGTCCCAATAATCATATTCCCAAAAATGCTTCCTATTCAATCCATCTCTTAACTCCAGAACAGATTGTGACCATGTTATATACTATTAGTTTTCAGTGTACCACAAAATCTTTTAATTTTTCACTCAATCATTTCGAAATTGCATTAAAAACATAATAACTACTTTTAATAGTTGACAGTTAAGACAGGAAAACCTTGTTCATATTCTAGTAACTTGGTAAAGATTATTTTTATTTTAAAATTTGTTTTACATATATCTCTGTTATCCTTTAACTTAAAAATAAAGATATCATTTTGTTCAGGATTAAAAGGACCAAATATTTTGTATCTTACAAATAAATATGGATTACTAAAATCAATGGGTTTTGAGATATTTGACAACAAACAGTTTAAATCAATCCTATTATGAAACATATAAATGAAGAATTACAAGAATTTGTTACTGTGAAAACTAATATATAAAAAAAAATTGTTCAAAATTTGGTTAATAATATTTTAATTAATTCTGGAGTTATATCCTGTTTTTGATAACAGACAGATAGATGGAAAACAAAGCATATTTTTGAAATATGTTAGTTGGAAATTTTTATCAATTTTGACGTGAAGAATCATTTCCTAAAGTTTGGCAGACTGATTGTGAAACATTCTGTATATGGTCAGAATTCATTTCAGATGTGTTATTGAACGGATCAATAAAAAAGTTATTGCAAATAATTTTCAATATATTTCACTTGCGAAGACCTTTTTTTTATATATTGATAGCCAGGAACCAATAATAAAAATTAACAGTTTCAAATAATATTCCCTTCTGTTTTTACTCGCATAAACTATATCTTTGGTATTAAATATAAATCTTTCTATGGCTTTTGAGAAACTAAAAACGTTTTTAACCCTGTAACGGGCAAAATACAATTATTGTATTTTATAAGTTTAGTCTAAAGGGTCAACCAATGAAAATCGTATTTTATAATGATTTCCTAGGATCTTGTTATTTAAAGGTATTCATTGTATCACAATTATTTTAAGCCAGTCGATTTGTTTATTTTGTTTTTACGGTCAGGCCTATGTAGTGAACTGAATGGGTGGTGTTGCAGGGTTAATATCATCAAAAATAACTAATTGTACAAAAAACTAAAGTTAAATTGATTTATTTTGCAAATACACCAAATACAAAAATCATTTTATTAAATGATTAGGAAAAAATCACTAAAATTGTGTACAATTTTTGGTAAAATATATTTTTTTAAATGTTGTGTTTACCTGTTCATAGAATACAAGAGCGTGGCCTCGAGACCTATCGATAGCAACGTGTGACACAGGACCAAATTGGCTGAACTGTAGGCTTAGATATTTCTCAGAAACAGACTCTGTGAACACAATTTAAAAAATGTCAACAATAATATCCATTTTTTTTTTTATTGGAGACAAATTCTGCTGCTTATGAAATAAATATTACACTATCCCAAAATTGAAAATGTGAGAAAATTAGCAATAAAAATCTACTCTACCGTTTTGATATTTTTATTTACTAGAACTAAAAATTAATTGATGCTACATAATGCCAACATTTTCAAATAATGTAATAAAATTCACCTCCTCCTTGTTGTTTACTTATTCACGACTAGCTTAGTTGCAACCACAAATAAAACAAAATATTTTTTTTTTGTTTAAGCTAAATAGTTTTCTGATGTTACTAACAGTAATTTAACTTCAATGTATGTACCTGACACACCATCGACCCAAACACAGTTGGTGTGCATAGACTTGCCGAAGCCTAACTTGATGCGGTTGTTACCAAGATGTTCTCCATCCAGCGTCCTCATGGCACGCACAACACTCCCGATATCGCAGTATTGGCAAAAGGCATACGATGAAGCTGACCCTTGTTTCTTGATATCAATCTCCTGTGAAACAATAATAACTCCATTATTATAAGAAAAACACTATCAAAATTATAACATAAATAATTACTGAGCTATAAACTTTTATATGTTTAAATAACTTTCTCATGGCCATGAACCAATAAGCTTTGTGCCGATATATCGTCAATTTTCTTTCAGTACACACATAATAAATAAACGGAGAAACTATTTTAATAGTATCTTATATTTATTGTTTTCTTTTGTGAAATCATGTAGGCCTAGCTGTGACAACAAAAACTGTAGAATCATATGGCAGCCAGTTATGTCTAGTTTACATCCTTATCTTTGTTTGAGATTACATAATTTGTGTTTATAGTATGTTTTTTATATACATAGTATTTAGTTTTTTAAAGTTTTGAAATAGTAATTTGTGTGTGTTATACGTAGTGTAAAACTGAACAATTATGTTTATTTCTAAAAACATATTCTTAATGGATTATAACTAAAATAGTGGTAAACCAAGTGGCATTTCGAATATCTTTTTTGTGTAAGGTTTATTATGCAACTTATATGATGTTCGCGAAACATGAAACAGTGCGCATGGAAAAAAAAAAAAAAGTAAAATCAACGTTTATGTGTATTTATTAAATTGTGTATGTAGTGTCAATGTTTATATGATATTAATGTTTTAACGACCTCTACGGAGTGATAATTGAAGATGGAGATACGTCTCCAAAACGCGTCTTTATAATAAAGACATAATAAAAGTAACATGACGGATCTATAAGGTAATATAAAATAATTTATTACTTATTATATTATATGATAACTTATCTCTACAAACCACATTTAAAAAAAGTCTAAAATATTTATTACTTGCTTGAACTTTATCCCCTTTGTTGTTTAAAAGCCAAAATCGCCTAATAAAAAAAGAAAGAAAAGAATAGAAAATAAAGACTATTAGTCCTGGAATAATCTAATAGCAACAGGGTTCGGAAAAGAATAAGAATTGGTCAATAGAGAACTGGTAAAATGAAAGAGAGGAATCTAAAAAATGCAGCTAGAGGTTCGTCGGGATTGTTTAGATCATAGTATTCTCTAAAGTGAGCCCCCAAGGGTTTTCCTTTGAAATATTCTGTTTGTAGAAAATACTCTCTAATATATTAAAAAATAGCAAAATAAATCCTACAATAAAATTTTTAATAAACTTATTTTATTTCAAATAAATTTTTGTTTTTAAATGCTTGACCCAAAATAACATAAATTTGGATTTTACTACTGATTTCTTTTAAGTTTTGTAGTTTAAAGTTTAGTTTTTTACTCTAAAATTCTGTTTTATTCTTTTTATAAAACATAAAGTAACAACATATCAACCTAGATGTAAACAGGTTGTATTTCCTTCTAATCGAATTTTTGCCATACAACCAAATTATACAAACATGATCGGCCTCCCTTGTTGTTTAAAGCCGAAACAACCTCTCAGTCATCATCATCTTAAACTAAGAAAAGAGCATAAAATATTCAAATAGTATCAGGATCAGAAGAGAATATGAATTGGCCAAGAAAGATATGACAGGAAATATAAAATAGAAAACACATTTTGAAATCAGTGGATCTAGGTTTAAAATGAGCTGCTTGATAGCATGTTGAAGAATCTATAGGGCAGAAGTTAAAGCCCAAAAACAGTTTTTGAAATTGTTAATCAGTCATTTACTAGCACTTAACAAACTTACCTGACTTTTTAAAACTATGCTTGTATATCAAGTTTGAATAAAATTAAAAGTTCGCAATACTGAGAATTTATATTGAATTCAAGGTATTTAAAAGTATAAAATGTTTAGGTACGTTTTGAAACCGTGTTTTTCTCCCAATATAATGAATGCAACTAGTCTGCTCAGTATAACCCATTTTTAAAAAGTATACTATTGAATTAAAACCGATTATTGATATCAATGCATAAAAATGTTAATTAGTTCATTTAATAATTATACTATGTTAGCATGAAAATTAATTTAGCTCAGAAACCAAAACACACTAATAGTTTTTGGAAACAAAAACAGAACATGAATATTAGTATATTTTAATTAGAAACAAATTATTTATGATCACCCAGGCCTAATACTAAGAATAAATAAAACATAGTTGAACTTACAATGATCTCGCCAAACTGATCGAAGTGTTTCCTAAGTTCTGGAGCTGTGATGTCCTTCTCCAGGTTGCCAATGAAGAGTGTCCTTGTAGCCTTGGGGTGGAATTCATCTTGCTCTGCTTCATACGGCCTGTGAACAGACAAGTTTTTTTCATACGGCCTGTGAACAAAAAATTGTTATCATAGACAATTTTTTTAAGGTTGTATTATCAAAAAGAGATCATCTTAAAGTAAAGCTTTGAAACTAAAAAAGAATGTAATAAATATTGCGCTTAAAACTCGGAAACCATCAAGTTGTACTAAAACAAAATTAATAATAAATGAAAAATTATAAGCAATGAAAAAATGCATATATTTAAGATTTTATTTTTACAATTAAATTATTTTTGTTCCGTTAAAACTGAGTAAAGTAGTCTTATATTCTTGCTATATATAAAATTTAATGAAATTGTAGGATGCGGCACGTAAATAAATGATGCAAAAACATTGGACAAATTTTCTCACTCACCTATCCCCAAATAAAAACAAACCAAAACTAATCACCAAAATAATAAGTTAGGGCGCTGTCGATCAAAAAGTGAAAATTAACCCTGGAATATTTAAAGAGCGTCTAGATTTACTTTACTTGAGTCACAAATGCGATTAGAGTAAATTGTATTTAATTAAAATTAATCTTTTAATGATGTCAGTCAAGGTTCATTTTTGTTATATAAATGAATTATTTCTAAAGTGTAATATTCTTTACTTGCGGTTTTGCGTACAAGTGTGTGTCATTAATCTTCATATTTTACTAAAATTTGAACGAAATTAGTAGTCGATTTTGAGAAATTGTTTATAGTAACATAGACAAGTTTTAGATCCCCCCCCCCCACCTATAACAGTTGAACCAGAGTTTTTGGAAGCATATCGACAGATGTTCTGCTTTGGTCCTTACAGCCTACACTTGAATAATAAAAATCTCTACATTGTTGGAGATGATAATCAAGATCTCGAGTGAAAACAAATTCCATGATATGACAACCGATCAAATTTGATTAAAATCGGTCCACACGTTTGAGATGGAAAGTACTGCACATACGACAGACATAATTAAAAAAAAAACTTTTTTTTTTAAACTCAGAGAACTTCTAAGAAACGAATATATCCGTAAAAACTTTATACTGATATTTGACTCATCACATTCTATATGTTGTATTAAAATAAAAACCATTCACTCGTATGGTGTACAAGAAACCTTATCACTAAATAGAGAGATCATTATACATTAAAAACATGATTACCCGACGTAAAACAAAACAAAATATGCATGTTAAAACTTTGTAAATTGTGCTCAACATCACAGCATTTGATATCTGAACTGAAATTAGTTTCGGTACAGTACGATGCATGGTTTGACCTACTGACAAAGTTGTATTATTTTTTGTTTTGTTTTATCTTCTAAACTTTTAAACGTATAAAGATTTCTTCAGCAAGTGATCATGTTTTTATACACCATCCCTAATGGACGAATTACACATTTAAAACTGTAGTAGTGATTAATTTAATATTAGTGAATGACGCAATAAAAAAATCACATATTTTTTTAATTAAATAATTTACGATTGTAATATTAAACTTTTAAATTTGACAGCGGTTATAAAATTCTTCTTCTACTAACAGTATATTGGAAGAGAACAAAGAAAATTTTTAAAATGAAGAACATTTATTTAAAAAATAAAATCAATCAAAAATCAAATAATATTACTAAAATAAAATAAAATATTAAAACAAAATAACAAATAATAATAAAACATGGTTAAATTAGTTTGCACAGAATTTTATTAAATCAAAAGAGACCCAACATGATTGTCCACATTCCATGGACAGGACTTTTGGTATCAAAATAATTTAACCATTTTAAAATAAGAGAATTACGATAGTTGCACACCTGAATTCATTGTCGTCGACGTCGTAGCCTTGGTAAGGGCCTACTTCGATCTTACAACCAAAGAACAGTTTGTCGTGCGACACTTGAAGAGCTTTCTCCACATCTTCAGGCTTTTTGAAACAGACCAATGCATAACGTTCCGCCCCTTGGCCAACCACTTTGACCCAGGTCACCTTCCCATGTTTCTTGTATTCATGGAAGAGCCCATCTTTTAAACTCGTATCTGAAACAATTTAAAATTATTGTACAGAAAGGTAGCAAAATATTTTATTTAACGTAAAACCAAAAATTTCTGATGTATAAATCAATATTTCCAATAACCTACAGTTATTGGCTCACTATAATCAGTATGGGCTTAACAATCCTGAGGGCACCTTGTTGGATCCACATAGTGTTGGGTTAGATCTATCTCTCTCTCTCTCTTTCATCAGGTCTCATTACAAGAGAATTTTTTTTAATATAGGCCTAATATGTTTCTTAAACCTCTGTCATCACCGTAAAAAAAAAAAAAAAAAAAAAAAAATTAATAAAGACCCCCTAGTCCTCAAATACACTAGTGTCAGGTAGGGAACAACAGTAGATCAAGAGAGATCTAACAGGAAAGATCCAAGAGAGGGATATAACCAAGGCAACATGAAAAAGGTGTAGATTCAGCTACACTCCCTCAGGATTTCCAAGACTGTATCACTACATTGAGCCCCTGAGGGCCACAGTAATATTAAAGTTACTAAAAGTAACTGTAAAGTGTTTTTATTTATTAGTATCTAGATTTATAACAATAATTTTGTTTATAATCTGTGATGCCTACAGATCATATTTATGGAAACATTGCATTTTTGCATACTTACTTTTATAACTTAACTTATCTGAAGAAATAAACGATTATGACAAATAACAATGTTCCTCCTCGCAGTATTTTGCCATGATTATAAAGATCAATTGATGCCCTTCTCATTTATTCTTGTATTCCAAAAATGTTATAATAGTACAGTAGAACCCCTCTAATCCGTCACCTTCGGGACTGGGGGCATGGTCGGAACGCAAAAAAGGTCGGATTATCCGAAAAAAGTCAATATTTATTACATATTATATTAACAGATTTTTTTTAAAGTGAAATAAGTGATATATAAACTTTTAAAAGTCTATATAATAAAGTCTATATATAAACTTTGCAACTACAGTAGAACTTCTGTTAACCGGCCTATATCGTAGTGTACTGGTTGGATGAGAGTTTCCGAAAATAAATTGTAATTGAAACACCAAAGCGGCGGCGAGTCAAACGACTTTGTCAATAGCGGTATCCCATTGTCGGCGGCGTAAAAACTCCGCGGCACCAAAGCAGCGGCGAGTCAAACGACTTTGTCGATAGCGGTATCCTATTGTCGGCGGCATAAAAACACCGCGGCATTGGCACCCGTCGGTATAGCAGACATACAAAGGCAACATCGTTTGATGGGCCGCTTTTTTTCCACAAATCAATTTAGTATACATTATGGAAAATATAACATTACTTTTCAGTTTTCTTCTTGTCTTTGACTGGTTATGATCTACGTACAGTATATACAGTAAATAAAAATGAGCGAGTTACGAAAACGGGAATACGGAAGCGTGTGTTGGTTTCGTTTCAGACGCGGTTAAATGTGTCAAAAGACTTGACAGAGGGGAATCTGTAAAAAAGCTTTGTAGTGTTTAATTTTTCACGAGAGATGACACAGCACTGAAGCGGAAAAGCGATAGCGATAACAAACCGGAAAGATTGGCGCCCGCCGGCGTGAGACATTCCACAAGTCTGCAAGTCGGCAGAATAATATCAATAGCCAAGAGCTCGAGCACGGTCGGACTAACCGAGGTGACGGACCATCCGAGGGCCAATTAAAGGGGTTCTACTGTACATAAGGTTTATAGACTACATAACAAAACTTACAAAACTGACTTTCATTCGCCCCACTGGAACCCTTTCAAGTTCGGCCATTCATCCGGTCTAGACCATGCTGCTACGAAATCAGTACTACAGCGACACTCTTATGAGAATCATTCTTTGTATTTAAAGTGGTTTGCGTTGTTATTCGGGTTCAAACTGAATGATTTCATACGTTTATTTGAATATATTACATAACCTGGCCTAACCCAACCTATTCAAGTTTTTTGATATACAAAATTGTAAAAATTGCAGTATAATTTTAATTAGTTACTGTTTGATCCGTATATACAAAAGTACCTACAAATTATTCTTTCTAAATAATAACCTATTCTAACCTAATCCTGATAAACATTATTTTAACCTGCTCATTCAAAGCATTCTATCTAAATATTAAACCAACCTAACCTAATCCTGATAAACACTAATGTACGCACTCAGTGACTTCATTCATTCAACAATTAAATAATAACATTCACAAATTATAAATATAAGAAGTTTATTATAACAAAAATCACCATCTTTATAGAAAAATATTCTTAATAGTGTTCATTTTCAAATTTACGTACCACTTGAACGGGCAGGTAGGTTGCGTACACAGATGGCAAGAGGACGTCGGTCATCACTATGAACAGCTGGGCTAGAGTTGTTGGTATGAGGTGTCGAGACAGCTGATTGCAAAGTTACCCCACTTCGTAAACTTCCATGGTGACTAAAATCAAAACGAAATTGTTTTAAAAATTAAAAAATTGAGTATCCAGTACAAGAAAGCAGTCAATATTTTATTCATGTACATTTGGCAACTGCGTGAAAATACTAATCATAGAGACCTAATCTAGCAATTTTTGTATTGAAAGCAAGGTTTTTAAAAATGTAGCCTGTAATATGAAAACAATTTATAAACAGTAAGTCCACGATATACCAACATTTGACCTACAAACTTTTACACAAACATCTAAAAGTGCAAAAACTTATAATTTATTTTAAAATTATTCTGGGAACTGATGAAGATTGACAGAGGGCGGAAAAGCGTGACAATTTCTTATGTGTGAAGCATTTCATTGGGTGTTTTCGTGGTGGTCCAGAAAATACATTTGAAACAAGTCTGTTAAGCTCATATGTACATAGTGTAAGTATTGCATATGGCTTTTAACTCAATTTTGTCATAATATTTATGATCGAATTTGAATTTTATTAATGTTTAGTTATTTTGTTAAAACTAAAGTCACTTCAAACATGAGTGGAAATGTTAAAGTGTGAAATTAAGAGAAGGTCAATCACGCAGGAGGAATAAGTTATTTTGAAAAAGGATTTAAAATGGCAGATACAGCTCATCCATATGAAGTGATTCACTCTACCCTTGGAATATATAAAAGTGACACCCTTGAACGATTAATATCAATAATTTTAAATAACATAACAATTATCAAAATTAAATTTTAATCAAATTAGTTTTTAATAAATTACATATAAAAACAAAAGTGTCAGAAATGATTTTTTAACCAAAATGATTAATTTTGTTATCTATATCTTACTTCTTACAGAATACCAATACATAAACATTGGTAAAGCTTTGATATATATTCGATGTGCAAACTTTTTGTTTTGTTATTTGAACCTAATATTTTACATTTTATTTTGAAAATTACAAATTTGTGGTAAGAAAATAAATATTTGTTAACAACTTACCTATGGGTTGAACACGACTTATCCGACACAGGTGATGAGGATGCCGAACTGCAACTACTGCTCGCCGATTGACTGGAGCTTGAACTAGATCTCGAACGAGATCCACTCGACCCTGAATTAGACCCACTCTCGCTACCATTGGAACCCGATCTGTAAAACAATTTCCGACTTTATCTTGTCTTTCATAATTATTGTAAATAAAATTTAAACATTTTGACTATTATGTCTTTGAAATAATTACCTAGACTTTGTATGCTTCTTGTGAAGAACAACGACAGCTGTAGGCTCTCGCCTTTCCTCAGGATAGACCACATCAGGAGTGGTCGAAGCAGTTGGGTACCTTGAGGCGGGCGCCTCATAGCTCCAACTTGAACCCACGCTGCGATGGTGTGGCGGCTGACGACTTACAACACTATAACAACATCTAACATATTATTTGAGGTTAAAGTTTGTCAGATTTTAAAAAATAAACAAAATGTTAAATTATAAGTAATAAAGCGTTCATGACAACAGTTTGTGGGACATAGAAACATCAGACTTGGATTTAATCAAAATAATTATAGATTTTATCTGTGATTTATTAAACTTTAACTTTTCTACAATATATGTATTTGAAGGAATACTCTTAAATTAAAATCTAAAATAAAATTCTCTTTTTATTTGCCTGTAACAATATTCATCCATAAATTTGATCAAATACAGCAATATGGGCAAAATGTATAGGTAAAGTATTGTCGTCATTTAAAAAAATTAATTGTGAACACCAATTAACTTCAAGATTAGGTACATTTGAACAAAATTCCTCTCTTGAAGTAATTCTATTTGTCAATTTTGAAAAAACTTAAAATTCTCATATTTTGTTAAATTTTCTGTATACATGTGTTTTGTATTTTATAACTTTTCTCACTGAATCATCGGAAGAAAACTACTTTATGCTTCTTTAGATTAATGAAAACTATAGATAATACACGGAGAAATGCAACACCATCTATTGGGATTTCGTGAGATAAAAATGTGAACTTATTCAAGATATTGCTATAATCAAATATTTGTACCAATTTGGTAAAATTCTGATAAATATTGAAACATTTACAAACATAAAATCAACAATAACTTTGTCTAAAATACAAACTTCAGATTTTATGACTTCTTTGTTAATTTTCACATATTTACTGATGATCAGATTATTACAGTAAACATAGGCGATTTTGCAAATGTCACTGCTAGTAATAAGTTGCACATACAACTTGGAGAAGTCAACAACCTAAAAGCATAGAATTTGTGGGGAATTCTACCAACAGAACCAACAGGTTGTCATATAGGTAATTATATAGCAGAGTAGCCTTACTTCAAAATCAATTTTTTAGGGTTTTATTCGTCAACTAAATGTTGGAAAAATATTTTATTATCGAAAAAAAAAGTGTCGGAAAGATGATTACATAATATAATTACACAAGATTACACAAGAAAATCTTAATCAGAGTCAAATTCTGCTGCAAATTAAGTAGAAGAGGAATTTATTGAATTTAAATGTATTTCACTCGTAATTATTCGCCATAAATGATGAAAACGAGTATTATACTCATTGTACTTTCTTTTAAACATAAATTCGGCTATATGGCCATGGAAATGTTGTTTTGAATTTCCATATCGCGGCACATTTCCTCGCACTTCTCTCCATTGGCGTTCAATTGTCTGCGTATGTGCTTCAGTGTCAGGATCAACAAAATTGTAGGAATGATTTACAGTCAAGTGTTGAAAGCCTTCTGTATCTGTAAATATGTTGGGCTGTATTATTTATATGTCATGAAAGGTTTGGCCAGGTTGCTACATATATATAAAACTATCTGGCCAAACCTTCTGTACGTTTATTGAAGTGAATGTCATGAGTATGAAAGATAACACAGAGTTAATTTTTTCACGAAAAAACAACTTGTGTAATTATATTATGTAATCATCTTTCCGACACTTTTTTTTTTCGATAATAAAATATTTTTCCAACATTTATTTGACAAATAAAACCCATAAAAATTTATTTTGAAGTGAGGCTACTCTGCTATATAATTTTATTACCGTCATATAACTCATACAAAGACAAAAAAGATATAAGCAATCAAACAAGTAAACATCAACACATTTGTGGAATAATCAGGGAAATTCTTAGGAAAGATATAAAATGACCCATATATAAAGCATTTTGCATCTCTTTAAATGGTTCAGAATGTTGAAATAAGTAAAAGATCTCAGTGATTTTTAGAGGTGTCTGAAATTAAATATCTCAATTTAGTAAAAGATAGCATAAGAAGAGACTGAATAAGAAATGACTATATCTGTCAGGAACCAGAGTTCCCAACATATAGAACAGTAAAGAAAAATGTACTAAAGTATATAAGATTGTTGTAAAAGCTGAAGTGTACTGTTGAAGTCGCTGAAGATACATATCCCGGTCTAGCCAAGTTTGGTTTACAAGAACAGTCCAACATATGCTTCTTCATTGTCCAAGACCAAATGCTGCCAGATTTTGAAACTTGATGCAAATGGTACTATAGCAAGTTTTTGTAACAATGAATTTTGGAAACGAGCTATATGAGTTTACGAGAAACATCATGTGATTTGCATTATGCGATGCCAGATGATACATGCTCTAAGAAGTAAGAAATACATGGAAAGATAGCGTGATGTGAATGCCAGGAGAGAATTATTAGACAAACATGTGGGACAGCTGAGACATAGTGGGTGAGGCAATCCTGGAAAGGCAGAAGATTTTCAAAATTAAAATCTGACAAAAAATGGATAAAAATTGTGACTGTTAAAAAAATCAACTTCTAACTTTGTGATTTGTTGGCTGAAGAATTTGCTAAATTATTGTAAAAACCAATATCTGAAACGAATTATTAATATCTCATAAATATTGTTACCTATAAGACAGTTTAGTTAACACATAATTATGATTATTTTAAAGATGTTGCGGATCTTAATTTGTGGAGATTTCATAGTCTGGTATCTAGTTTTGTTTCAAGAGACCCATTTCAATAGTTCATCATTCATTCTATGGTAACATAAACTCTTACATGACATACATTTCCAGTCATGAAGCCAAGTGCATACTAGAGATACAAGTATTTCAATTCTTCTTTCTGCCTAGGTTGGATTGAGCTAAACCCTGGAGACACTGAGCTTAGTGGTTGTTGTGGGGGAGGGAGTAAAGGAGGGGGAGTCACAGAGAGAAATCAATAGTTAGCAGTGACACAACACACTGTTGCCAATTCTCTACTACTCTGGCAGGGGAAAACATGCTTTATTATTTTAATAACACTGACATAGTAAACATGGTATTTGTGAATTTATGCTGAAAGCATGCATCAGCAGGAGGGAATGAGAGTTTGATATGGAAGAGGGAGGGGGTTGTTTTGGTAAACATAAAATATAAATTCATATTATTATAATATATTTATGAATTAATGTTACTTTCGTTGACAAAGATTTTAGTTTTAAAGCTGACATACTCTGAAAATAAACTTTCAAGCTGGCTAGTGACATGACCTAATGAAATTCTCTGACTTTTCCCCTGACCAATTTGGAAACAACAATCAAAAATCATATTGGTGTGAAAGCCAATTTTTAGGAAAGAATTGATACATAAGAAAATAATATAAAAACTATATACTTAACATTGGCGTTAATTGCCGCAAATAATTCACAAAAAACAAATTAAGTTCAAGTTCATATTTTTTATTTAGTCATTCATATAGTCCAATATTATTTTACTAAGTTTTTACGCTTTTCTATTTAATACCAAATGACTAAACATGATATTAATTTATTAAAGTAAGAGTACAAAAACTTTCTCATGTAACCACCCACAAACCCAAATAAAAATTAAACTTATCGTTAAACAAACTTATTGTCACCAAAAATGGAAATCACTGTGTTTACCTATCAAAATGTAAAAATGGACCATGGATGCTGTTTTTGAAAAGTGTTATAAAGATGAAATTTCCCTGACATTTCCAGGTTTTCTAGGTCGCTAGTCACTCTGAACATTTATGAAATTATAAGGATGTTATAACATTGGACACACTGTATAACTTGGGTTTTACTATAAAACAAATGTACGACTTGAAATTGAAGATATCCAGTAACAATAAAATTAACCAAGAAACATACCATGTGGTTCATTTAACCACAGTCAAATAAACAATAATTAAAAACATAATATTTGCAATAATAATTATTTAGTTTTATTGAGGGTTCTATGTCATTGTATCAAAACACAGTCTGGCCAACTGTCGGGTCTTTTATCCTACTGCCCCACAGTTTTCCTCATTTCTTTCCCAATTTGCATTACAAACCGAAGTAAATATATCCCAACTTTTATGAAATAATAAGGTAAAATCCACAATATTATAAATAAAGTACTAACTTATCCTTTGCTGCTTCCAGAATCAAACATTTATAGTTCTCTTGGCTGCCCTCTTGACACTCCCTTTAATATGCATTGCATATTAAGAGATTGTTAAAGTCTTAAAAATTGTATTATACCATTGTTATTTGTATCCAAGTCACAATTTATAAGTAATTCAATCTAGAATAATTCTGTCTATTGTGAACTTATTATCTACATACTTACTCTTGACGCATTATGAATTCTATTCCATCATCTGAAAATCACTTTATGGAGGTTGTCTTCACATTAAGAAATTACAAACACAACACAAATGTACATTACACAAAGTCACAAGTTAAAATACAACAATTACTGTATTACGTTTTCTAATACTGCGAAGTGTGCACACTGTCGTTGACATGGATCTTAAAAGAAATTATTGCTTTTGTTCAATCTCAGTAAAAAAAATATTTTAAAAACTAAATCATAGGTTGATGTTTGTACAGTATATGCACTTCAAATGAACTGATTTAATAGAACAAACAAGACCTATTTCTTGTCATCTAGTACTCAGCAGTCAACTTAATCGGAGATATTGTTAAAAAAACTAATTTGCACTAATTTAATAGAACAAACAAGACCTATTTCCAGTCATCTAGTACTCAGCAGTCAACTTAATCAGAGATATCGATAAAAAAACTAATTTTCACTAATTTAATAGAACAAACAAGACCTATTTCCGGTCATCTAGTACTCGGCAGTCAACTTAATCGAAGATAACGATAAAAAAACTAATTTGCACTAATTTAATAGAAAAACAAGACCTATTTCCAGTCATCTACTACTCGGCAGTCAACTTAATCGGAGATATTGTTAAAAAAACTAATTTGCACTAATTTAATAGAACAAACAAGACCTATTTCCAGTCATCTAGTACTCAGCAGTCAACTTAATTGGAGATATTGTTAAAAAACTAATTTGCAATAATTTAATAGAACAAACAAGACCTATTTCCAGTCATCTAGTACTCAGCAGTCAACTTAATCGAAGATATTGTTAAAAAACTAATTTGCAATAATTTAATAGAACAAACAAGACCTATTTCCCGTCATCTAGTACTCGGCAGTCAACTTAATCGAAGATATTGTTAAAAAACTAATTTACAATAATTTAATAGAACAAACGAGACCTATTTCCGGTCATCTAGTACTCAGCAGTCAACTTAATAGAAGATATTGTTTAAAAAACTAATTTGCACTAATTTAATAGAACAAACAAGACATATTTCCAGTCATCTAGTATTCAGCAGTCAACTTAATCAGAAATATCGATAAAAAACTAATTTGCAATAATTTAATAGAACAAACAAGACCTATTTCCGGTCATCTAGTACTCAGCAGTCAACTTAATTGAAGTTATTGTTAAAGCTACAATATTTTATAAACACAAAGATATGTATATGTTATCGTGACATGATAACATTTTTACTTTTATATTTAATTGAATTTCGAATGAAACATAAAATCTTTTCCTTATTATTTCGGACTATAGGTCTAAAATTGTTTAAGAGTAAAAAATATTTCATGTAACTTTCGTCAATTAAAGACTGTATAAATTCTGATTTTTATTCATTTATTTCTGCAACTATATTATCTACTACCCTTGTAAATTCAAATTTGTTGAAAATAGTGATGGGTAAAACTGAAAATAGGCTAACATCTAGATAATTTAAAGAGGTATTGGAGTCAAAGGATAACCATCTCATTTTTAGGGAAACAAACCCCAAACAAAACCATAAATAACTACAATCTATGACCAAGTCTTTGAACAACAAACTTCCATTTCTGAGAAACAAAAATTCCATAAATCAGACAATTTATGAATTCTTTAACTAATAACGAAAATAAAAACTTGACGAAGTAACTGGAGAGCCAATTACAGTACAACCTCGTTTATCCGGACTAATTGGGACCAGAAGTGATCCGGTTAATCAAAAATCCGGATAATCCAAAATTATAGAAAGATAAATAAAACAAAATATAAAATGATAACTTACCATTTATAAGTCATGAAAAAACACAATATTTACACAGTTATTCAATTTACACAATAAATTACACAATGTACTGTAAATGATGAAAAACATTTATTTACACACTTGAAATATTTACACATGCTTTTAATTTACACAGGGTTTAGTTGTTATTTACAAAAAAGTCATTTATCTTCCTCTGTTTTAATTTGGTGTTACGTTTCAATGCGGCCCTGTCTATACGATTCAATGCGTCTAACTTTTGGACCATTGTAAGCACATTACGTTTTCGTTTCGTCGCCATTTCCACACACAAACGCTAACACACGAATATAAATAAATAGCAGTAACAACGCCCACCTCTAAATACTATGCCGATTCTCATTCAAGTCCTCGATACTCCTGACTGGGGATGTGATGTGCCAACTGCCAAAAAAAAGAAAGGGGGTTCCCAAAGCTGCCCAAAGCTGGTGGCACAGCTTTAAGATGTGACAAAATGTTCACATTTACTGATTTACACCCTTGAGTCTTAGCAACCAGACAACAATAAAGTTGTAAAAATGACATGATGGTTTATGATGCGTTGTAAACATGCACCTGGTTTGTATTTATTTCACACTGTCATGCTGCATCAGGGTAGGGTTGGGTTGAGGAAATCACGTTTTTATCAACATTAATGTAATAGCAGATATTTCTTGTTGAAACTCCATATTCAACGATAAAATAAAGCAAAAGCTTAAAGTTTCAAAATAGGCCTATTATAAATATTATTTAAAATATTATTCAAAATACAGTAATTATTAAAATATTTTGAAACTTTAAGCTTTTGCTTTATTTTATCCTTGATTAAATTTTTTATTTTTTGTTCCGGATCGATCCGGATAATCCAGACATCCGGTTGAATGAGGTCCGGATAAACGAGGTAGTACTATACATTCCTAAATAGAAACTCTAAAAGTTTCTTCCTTTCACTTCATCAGATTCAAAATTTCTATTATTATTGCAATATGGTTTTGTTTGAATAAGTTGTCAACATTTAAAGATTAACATTTAGAAAATAAAGAGAGATGATTTTTTTTCTTCAATATTATTTTTGAATCTGACAACCTCAAAATACCTTTTAATAGCATAATGTGTGGTATATTTGTAACTACAAATTAATATAATTTGATACACAAATCTATTTTTTCAAAATATTACAACAATAGTTATTATAACTTGAATTTGCACAAATACAAAATTCTTACTGTTACATGCCAAATTGGAAATTTTGAAGTTTAACAGTTTGACTATGATTTCTACCGAACATATATTACTGCAACAAAAACATAAAATTGAAATTGAAAATCTAAATGAACCAAATCAGTACATAACATTAGTATTGTGAGTAAAAGGAGGAAGAGACCCAAGTCTGACCTTCTTTATAGACAAGGTTAGTTAAGAAGAAGACAAGGGAAAGAACGGTAAGAGAATGAAAGATTTATGAGAGAGTCAAGAGAGACTGAGGATCTTCTCACACTGAGCACCAAGCAACTATAATTATTAGCAGAAAATATTTGCTTGTTATCCGTGACAAATAAAACACAAAGTCATAAATATTAAGTCGAGATTCTGCTAAAATTAATATAATGTAAATTATTATTAAGAAAGGATTATCACATACTTCTATTCTGTATCACAGCATAACAATATAGTGAAGCATCATTGGAACTTTAAAGCAACAGAAAATAATACATTATTAGGCCTATTCTATACATTTTGAAATATAAGTATTACTGTGAAACATTTAAATTTTGGTATTTTAAAATTTCCATAGAACAAAAATTATCTTATTTTTGTATCCATAAAAAAATAAAATTTACCAAAATAGGCTACATCCTAATTTAAACTTAGAAGTGATGAAACACTGTATTAAAGTGCGAGAGTTTGGTACTAAGACGTCAAGCTTTAAATTTAAAGTTTTTATTTGTTTGTATGTTGGATATTTTGTACACATTGGCGTTTGGAAAACAACTTTTAAAGGTCACACTGTGCTTATTGTATTGTAATACTATTCTTTTATACTGGGTTTGTGCTAAGATTTTCATAATATCTTCCTCAAGATCTTTGTAGATCAAGTGGTATTAGGGAGTTATTGGAGAGAGTAGATGATTAATTAGTGATTTGTCTGCAAGGAAGGAAGAGAAGAAATTTGATGAGTAACTCAGAGTAGGAAACCATTCACTTCGGATCTTTTACATTCAATTGTTTTTAACTAAACAACTCTAGTATAAATATTCAGAAATAAAATTTTCACAATTTTTAAACTTACGTCACAAACAGTTGAAAAAAGCCCACCACTTTAAGGAATGTACATATACTGTTTCTATAATTAAGCAAAAGAATTTTATGTTTTACATGCATAAAAAAACTTTCAAAAAATTTGGTTCAACAATTTACAGAAGGTTGGTTGAGAAATTAGTGCCGATAAACTTTAAAAAGACAGGCATTTTATAAATATACCCTTTACTTTCCTATATATAGTATAGGGAATGTTATGTGATAGGAGGGAGGGAAAAAAAATCAATTTTGAGGTTTTTTCCCAGATATATTTTGAGCCTACTCAGTATTATAAAAAAATTGATAGCACAAAATTATGATTATCTCAAAGTTGATTCTAAATGATTATGATTAAACTTTATACACAAGTGTACCTCTACAGATTCGAAACAAAACATATTGGCTTCTATCACAACAAAATTCTGTTTCATGAGATATAAGTAAAAAATAACAAGAGATTGGCCATTGGGTGTATATTAATAATCTATTTCTTCAAATCAGCTCTACTGATTTTGTTCATACTTTAACAAAATGTGAAGATTAATAACCAAAAACCCATTTGCAGAATCAAAAAAAAATTTAAAAAATGGAATAACCGGCAAAAAACAAAAATGAACCTTGACTACTGCCATTAAGAATTAGATTTTAATCAAATATGACTTATGCTGAGGACATATTTATGGCAAAAGCAAAACAAGTTTAATCTCTATTTTAATATTGTTCCAAACACAGCATTCATGGCTCAATTTCACTTTTGGATTGACAACTATTTAAATGATTTTTGGGTGACGATTAGTTTTTGTACCCTTCATTTATCTCAAGATAACATAAAACAAAGATATCAAAGTTATATTCTGTTATCTGTTTGTTTTTATTAATTATTATCTGTCCCTATAAGATACTCTACATTACATTTGGTTTTTTTTTGTGTATTTTTATACATACGTTCAGTCAATAAAAAAGTAATCAATGTATTTAACAGGTTTTTATTAATATACTTCTTTTACTTGCCAAATTATCATATAAATTAAAATTGATTGAGAACCAAAAAAAGATCTGAACTGAATTGAATGTGGGATGTTGATTGTATTCCCACCTAGCCTTGCTTCAAGACCCTTTCACCTATACACAAGCATGGCCTTACTAAAGCGGAAACTAATATTGGTCGACACACCCACTTTGTATGTGTGACTAGGCCATTAATGTTTGTTGTTCATATCAAGGACAATGACACCTAAAGATTTATTGTTTACAATGTTAATTTCTTGAAAATAGGAACAACTTTTCAAATAGGTTATAATCAATTTAATAAACCCCATTTCAACTACGTTTAATTTACAACAATATCATTCCTAACAGTTCCGCAATGAAAAAGAAGTTAAGAAAGCACTACCCATCCCAACTAAAAATCATCCATAAAACCATTGTTTTTCTTTTTTGTTGTTTACAAAAACCCTCTCCGTCATCATTATCCTAAAAAAAATGAAGAACTTAAAGTAAAAACTCCTAGCCCTTGAATAGTCTAATAGGGTCAGGTATGGAATAGAACAAGATTGGTCAATAGAGGCCTGATGCTAAAGAAAAGGATCCAACACAGAATTAGATGAAGAAAGTTGTAGATCCCGCTAGAAACCTCAAGATTCCTAAACCCATACTCACTATATATATCCTTGTTGTTTAAAGGGATAAAATCTCGGTCATCATCGCCTTATAGAAAAAGGAAGGAGAGAACATAAGATGAAGATCCCTAGGTGCGAATACTCTAATAGCATCAAAGTTGTTTAAGTTCGAGCCACTAAGGAGGATACAAATTTTAAATAGTAAAAATTACCTGTTTGAAAACAGTGAATCGTTATATTAATTTCTGATTTCTACGAATTGAAGTGGGAATTTGTTTATAAACATGAAAACTATCATTTGTAGAAAACACAAATTTTAAATTATTAATATTAGCTATGATATTTATATACGAATATAGGACGGAATATTATATAGGAAGGAAAATACTACTTTAAGCTAAAGTAATTGAAAATTGCCAATCATTGTAATGATTTTCAGTTGTTTCTTCAAAATTTGTCTAAACATACTTGAGACTAAGGAAGGTTGAGTGTTTGCCCATAACACTTGTGCTTGTTTTGCTGTTGTAGAGTCAGAATGATGTTTAAGACAGAGATAAAAATGTGGGAACCCAAGAAATGCAAAAGGAATGTGTTGTCGATTCCACTTACACAAGTCCTTGTGGCTCACTTGCTCTGTCTAACTTTTTTCAGAGTAATACGTCCTCGTAATGTCCTGAAAACCCTGTCTTTAAAACCAAATCTTCCACATATTTACTAAATCTTGTAATTGTGCATATTGAGAACCTTCTCTAGTGGTTTGAAACAACAAGGATTCCAGCAAGAAAGTATATTCACTACTCGTATTTATCATCGGACCCAACATTTTGGTAATTTGTGGATGATGTTTTGATATGGGGAGGAAATGAAGAATTACAAGAATTTTAGCAAAATTTCAGTACAATTTAAAGTCTGAACATCTTCTGGAGGGAACTAAACTTGACTCAATTTTAAAATACCTTAGAAGTTTTATCTCACTATTTAATAGGAAATAGTCAACAGATCACATTAAGTAAAGACAAATCTGTATATCTTCTTGTAGAGAACAAGATTGGAATCAATTTTAAAATATCTTAGAATATTTAATTCACTATTTATTTACCAGGAAATACTTCAACGGATCACAGAAAATAACAAGCAACGGAAGAAGACTAGTCTGAAAATCTTCTTGGAACGAATTAGACTGGAATCAAATTAAAAATACTTTAAAGATTTACATCACTATTCAAGAGAAAATACTCAACCATACACAAAAAGCATCACATTATTATAATCTAGTGAGAAACCTATTGTAGGATCTTAAAATATTCAAAAAATCAAAGTTAACTGTTTCGTACATACTTATTTACAGATTATTATCTATGAATTAGAAACATGTCATCTTAGACAATGACAATTACAAAATTTGTGTAGCAAAAACTAAATGCATTATAACTATGATTCAGAAAACCGGAAAAGATAAAATAAAAAAGTGAAGTAAATAAGAAAAGAAGTTAGTACAAAGTTACCTTTAATCGATGTCATGGGAAACTGCAGATTTCAGTTGTTACAGGCATGAATGAATTTGGATAAGAATAGAACAGTAAGGAAATACTTCAAAAGATAATTAAAAGGGGAGGAAAGTAAGTGGCAGGCAAAGGAAAGGATGGATGGAAAAAGTAAGATTGGAAGTGGAGAAAAGAGGAAGAAGTTGAAGGAACAAATATTCTATAACAGAATATAGTGATCTATGAAATCATTCAATGTGTACAGTTAAATGAACTCCAAGCGAGTGGAGTTAGTGAAATGATTTCCTCCGACAATCAGCTCTTGAGGCTGTAGGGTTTGAACTGTGCTCATGGTTGACTGTAAACACTCCAACATCAGTCAAAAGTAAAAGGTTGAGCCTGATATTGGACTCTTGACTACTCGAAAGAAAGGAAACAAGAAATTATACAAGTTGGCAAATATGGTCCTGATTATGAGAGAAGACCACCCAAGATGCCGTTTATATCTTGTTGGAAACTACTTGTAGCTTCGGTTTGACATTATCATAGGCATTAAATAAGGAATCGAAAGAAGGTAATATCTATTTTTAAATTAACCTGCATTTATGCTGAAAGAAAAATCTGAACTAAAAATATATTAAAAACAAATTGTTAACATTTTCTTTTACAAGTGAAATAAAGTTTGCAGTGATTACAACTTTAAAGCTAGTAGTCCTGAAACTTCAATTTGTTCTACACAGTCAATGCATTCATACATTGCCAACTAAAAATGAAACAGATCCGCCAGGATAAAAGTAAAACTGTATACTATCAATTTGTAAACAACAGAATGTAAATATGAATGAATTTCATTTTTGTTCTCTTTAGATCTACATAATGTTATTTATTTAACGCAACAAATCAAAACAACTAAAAGTACAAGGAGAAAGCTCTAGTTTCAGCCTTGGTCAAATTAAATAAAAGTTCTTTGATCCAAAGAGGTTTAAATATAGCTCTTATGTAATAATATAAATTGTTTAGAGAAACTAGAGCTTAAAGTAACTGCTAACATATTAACTTTAAGCAAGGGTCGATAAAAATATTATTTATACCTATTTGTTGCTTAAAACATTTAAAATGTATACCTATTTTTATCTCAAACTATCACTGACAATTAGATATGTAGATAAACTATTTACAAGCAGTGTTTTATTTTGTGCTGCAAGGGTTTTTCATCTGACAATGTATAATGAGCACATCCAAGTCCCCAGTACTGTCATTGTAGCAAGCACAACCAGAATTCAGTACAAACCACCAATTGTAGCTTCCCTTTCTTCCTTCATAATATTAGGTCGTCAAGAGGGAACTTGTTCAGCCTCCATAGAGATTTCACACACGATGTGAAACCGTTAACCAATCAAAGTCTCAGCTGCTCAACATGCTGATGTTTGGGAAAAAGCTGTTGCTATGAATCCTGTTCGCAATGTAATAATACTCTATTTATTATTGATATGACATTATTTACTACATAAAAACTAATGAACGCTTCAAGAGAATATGGATTAAGTGTAAAAATATTTAAAAATGAGAAACATATAAAAGGCCAAAATAGCCTAGCACCTCAGGACTATGGTGTATTAAAACTCAAATTAATAACCCAGGGTTAAAACTAGACCTGAGGTTCAAAATAATTAAGAAAAACTTGATCAGTAAAAACCAAAACATTACACTAACCTTACTGTTTTTTTTAGTTTTGTAATAAAGAGAAAAAGTCACAAGAAACATAGGAAATCTCGAATATTAAGTTGAATCGAGATCAGGCACTGATCAACTAATAACAATAGGTTTATATGCCAACAAGTATTTACTTATTGGTTTTCCAGTATGAACACCTTTCTTTTCCATCTCTCAGAAGTTTATGACTGCAGTAGCCCGAAACTGTACAAATTTTAGCCCGAAATTAAACTAGAATAATTAACATTTTTAATACTTTTTATTACCGACATAAAATTGTCTGTTAGTTTGATGTATGAAGTCTCAAATATTGTTCATTTCACATCAAATATGTTCCGCTATTTTCTCATTATCCGATAACCTTAAAACCAGAATTTCTTTATTACAAATTGATTGTAACAAATTAGAGATTACAAAAAGAAAAACTACAAAACTTGTAAGTTTGGTTAGTAGTTATTGTGAGTCATGGATTTACAAAACACTAAACACAACAGAAGCTGTAAATACAAAAACATTTCAGGAAGGCTGTGGAACAAGTCTAATTATCTACACTTTACACCTCATTAAATCTTTTATAGTCCTGCCAGATCCATCGCTCCGTGACCTGTTCAAACTTAAATGAGACATCGGAAACTACTAGACACAACTAAAGTTGCTTTCAGAATTTTAACACATCATAGATTTTAATTTTGTTATATATATCACCAAATGACTTACAACAAAATTTTCCACACTTTATTTGTGCAATATAAATACAAGATGATGTTTCAATATGAAGTCATCATCCTCAGTTGTTAAATGCACACAAATGTATGTTGATTTCAAAATGGCAGATCAAAAATATGTGTTTTCGTAGGAACGAAGTCTATATTTTTACCGATGATTCAAGCATTCTAAATAAACAAAATCAAAACTGCTAAAAATATTTTTCAGAATGCCAAAAAACATAAGATTAGAAAGTTTTATTCAATATAAACAAAACGAGGGAACAGCATGGGTCAGTTGATATAGGGATAAGGTTATCACAGTTTAGAGAGTGGTTAATGGTGTTGCATTGATCCGTGTGTTCTATTATTCCTGATCTTCAGTGGCTTGGCTTGGCAATCCTGAGGGACCTAGCTGGATCTACATTTTTTCCATGTAGTCTTGAGTTAAATCCCTCTCTTTCATCTTTTCTATCAGGTCTCTCTTGAGCAACTTTTGTTCTCTTCCGATATTATAATATTCGAGGGTTAGAGGTTTTATTTCTTTATTTTTATAAGACGACGATGATCAAAAGATTTTAAAATGTGTTAACTCCCCCCCCCCCCATGGGTGGGTGAAAAGTAAAGTATATTAAGCAAAATATACATACAAAAAGAGATTCATGAAAACAATATGAAAACTGGTTCAGAATTTTGAGCTGTACGAACAACACATACAGCTTTAACAACCTCTGGTTTTTTTGTTATGAATAAAAAGTCATCCATTTTGTATTATCAAGAACAACATTAAAAAGCAAGAATACAAATACCCCATCTAAAACCAAACTGATCAGTCCAGATACATTGCCAGAAGAACTCAAGGCTCACTGCTTTGTATAAATTTTGATGCCCTTTTTTAACTTTTCTCAATTTCAAAAGACAGGAAGGCAATGAGAAAGGAGGAGAAAAGCCCAATTGTCTTCATCCCTTATTAACTCACCCTCTTGACTAGGCTCTGGAGAAAAGAAGTTATAAAGTGGCAGAATGTTTTATTGTTCCTACTAACAATACAGACAGTAACAATGCCACTAAAAAATAAAGATACAGTACTTTACATTAATGTGATTTCTCGAATGCAGCTTACATATTTTATTTTCTATTTTTAGATCTATCGTTTGCATAGTAAAGTAATAACTTAACTAAAACAAGACTAAATCTGATCATTGTTAATAAATTTTAGAAAAACGAAATCGAAGTTTCATCAATTAAGAATGTATTAAGATTAAATAATTGTTTTATTTATTTTGTCTTTTCCCAGTTATGTTGTTTAAAGATAAAAACCGTTTGTCATTATCACCTTATAAAAAAATAAAAAACTACGAGTATTCTAATAAGTCCATGATCTGTAGGATATAAACTCTATATAAATCTTTTGAATTTGTATGTTATGGTCCATCAGCATTCTTAAAATGCATGTAATCTACAGAACCCTCTCATTTATTGTAAAAATTATATATACAAAATCTTAATAATTTTTACTCAAAACAAGTAAAGTTAAAAAGTCAGGGCTTCGTAGTTTCACAGCGTAAATGCTTACAAAAATAATCAAAATCCCATGGAAATACTTAAATTGTCTAAAAAATTGAAACGAAAGCGCGTTTTAACTTTAAAAAGCATAATTTTTCAGATAAAAATCCCTTTTTAGTGACATTATATAAAAAAAAAGGAAGCCTTTGAGTGCATTACTAATGCAAAAAAGGATGAGAATAACAAATATTCATGGCAAATCTGTTCAGCTGACACAGTTATAAGGATGGCCACACATTTGTAACATAACCAATGTATGCTTCTAGAACATTCATGTGGTAAAGTATCAGTTTCTTCAGCAACGTCCCAATAACTATCATTTCTATTTTAAAAATTCTCTAATAATAAATGGATAGATCACAGAACCCTATTCTGAACAACTACCAGGTTATGCAAGATGGCATCCTTCTTACCAGGAAGTAAAACACAGATGGCAGTGACTTTGTACTGCACATGTTAGTTATTTTATTTAATCTATTTGGCATCTGCAAGCCAGGTGGAGAAACTTGTCTTGATCTAATCAATTAGCTATTCTTAGAAACAAATGTTGCACAATTATTATTGAGGCTTATTGAGAAATTAGAATCTTCTATCATTCTATTATAATTGTCGAAAAAAAGATTGACAAAAAGAACTAAAGTTTTCAAATAAAAGATGTTAAAAAATATTAACGAAAAGTAGACGTCAATCCTCGGAAATACAAATGATCAGACTACAGTTTATATTTCATTCTTGTTCATTGACGCATATATTATATGAGTGACATGAAAGTTCTTTTAAGGTTTAGATGTAATCACAAGTCACAAAACAGTTTAGTAATTTATATGTAACTTCATTCAATTCAAAACTTCTTGGCAAAAGGTTTAACTCAATAGTTTAAATTTCATTTTTAGTTTTTTAATTTACCACTGTACATTATGCCTCTAGTTAACATTAAGATTTTACTTGTTACTGTAATTGTGATTTTTTAAACTATAAACAGGGTTGTGAAATTTGAAAATGGTGGCTGATTGAAACTGTTTTTAGTAGTTCTGTTTTACCTTCGACCTAGATGAGAACAGTTCTTTTAATAAGATCAACAAACAATTGAATACATAAATAAATGAAAAGAATTGTATTCAATATGTCTTCAGCTAGATGTAGTATTTATAAGAACTGTCAGGTTCTTCTACTGAAGCTAGAATTCCTCTATAAGGTTTAAAATATTGGTTTTCCCAAACACTGTTCTTAAACCCTATTTACTCTATATATACCCATATTAAAATCTTCCCGAAATCGGATAAAATTACTTATTTTTTAGTACGTTCCTCCTTCATTAAGAATTCAATCTGACTAAAATAAATCAAAAACACGAAACCAACCTTTCGATGATGGGAGTGTATGGCCCGTTCCTATACAGACGATCCCTCGTCCTTCCACGCAAAGGTTCCGTAGGCGCAACGTGATAAGTTGATGCAGGCCTTCGCAGATATGCGTCCCCGTCACGCCTCTCCCGCTCACGCTCGTAGAAATGACTAGACCTCTCAAAACTGCTGATCTCCTCTGGTGGCCTGTAACACAAAATTAAATACATTAATTACAATTCGTCGGGTCAACAATAAACTGTGGATGTTAAAACACAACCAAAGCCTAGGTTATAGGTAATAATTTTAACATTTGAAGGAAAATTAATTAGCATTAATTGAATAAAAAAAGTTTTGAATTTTAATAGAATAATTTGTTTTTAAGTGTCATTAGCTCTGACTGATGTGGATACCTAACACTCAATATTGGATTGAGGATGGAGTCTAAAATCCAAAGAACTGATAAAATTCATAATGGCAACTCCATTTCCCCTTCTTAAAACTGATAGCTTCGCAATTGTGAAGTATATATGTAGAAGTTTGGTAAAAGCTCTACAGTTACCAAGAATTATGTTTCAACCATTCTTTTATAAACTATCTTGAAAGTGTGAAAATGTTAATTGACAATGTTTTACAATAGTTTGGTTTACTTATCAGCTGTTGTCAACCCATTATTATTATTATTATGTTTACTGTGTACATTGTATCATTTTTATTCAATTTTAAAATTATTTTTTCGTTAACAGTTATTTTCTCATAATAATTCTTTTAAGCACATTTTCTATATTTATAATATTTCTAAAAATAATACAGCCTATTCTTTAAATAATGTTTTGTACAGTTTTGGAAAGGTATATTTTTGTTTTTACCTTATGACAGAAAAAAATCGTCTATTCTTAAATTTTGAGTTATAAAAAACAAAACAAAAAAGTCTTGAGGTATATGTTTAATAATTTTATTAATTTCGGTACATACACACAAGCAAACATCATTTCAAAAACCTCTTTTTTGGACTCAGGAGAGAATCAAAACAGATATTTCAAAAAAAAACCTCGATATCGATTTTTTTACTTATCACATAACTTTCTTTGTACTACGTTTATGTGAAAAAGTAAAAGTGTTTGGCATTTAGAGAAATCTACTGGCAGTTCTAGGCTTTAAGGAAAATGATGTATCTATATTATAGGCCTAGACTCTAGACCTCGCCACACCTCACTCTAGTTTACCTTGTGTTTGAAGGTAAATCCAGCTTTACCCTATAATACAATACAATCTCTTTTACTTCTAGACTTTACACATTTTCCATAAGCTCTCTCAATCTTTGTGATCTGTGGTAATTGCCAATATATGGATGTATAATTTACCTACCAACTGAATGGCCTTCGGATCCTTTGTGCATTGTTTATTGGCAGATAATACATTTAATCTCCTCCATTTTCAATTATTTCTAACAATACTTTTAATGGTATTTGTCTAAAATTTAGTCTGCTTTGTTTTTTCTTTATTGTGTAAAGGGAAAAACCTTTTTGTCATCATCACCTTATATAAAGAAGGAAGAAAAGAGCATAAAATAAAGACTAAAATCTCTCAAACATTCTAGCGTCGGGGTTAGAGAGACATGATGGGAAAGTTGAAAGAGAGACTACCATGGCTGTACTCACTGTGAGCCTCTAATGTTAAAAAAATAAATAATAATAATAATAATGAAATAAATCACGACTACTAACTAAAATGTGGACGGTTTACAGCTGAATTATTGTTGTTTAAAAGGCAAAAAACCTCTTCTGCATTATCACCTTATAGAAAAAGAGCATAAAATAAAGACCCTTAAACCTAAAAAACACTCTAATAGCGGTATAGAGCAAACCTGAAAGAGAGGAATCTAACCCAGTAATATATGAATAAAGCTTCCCTCAGAATTGCCAAGCCCGTACTCATTAAAGTGAGCCCCTGAGGTTGAAATGGCCTGACTTGGACAGATCACATAGATAACTTGTGTCATAAAAACCCTTTGGAAGTGTTTTTGCTTTAGAATTTGTTCAAATACTCTTGTGTATAGTTGGATTAATATATCTAATCCCATTTAAATTATGGGATTATTTTATAGGGTATTTCTAATAAATAGAATATATAAAGGTTTTTAATAATTTCAAAATTAAAGCATAGTGATTCATGCAGGGAAGTTTTTAAGGATTTAAATATCGTAACACTCTCAAGTATGTATATCCTTGAAGTATTATTATATTCTCGATTTAAGAGCCATATAACTCATTAGCTATTTTTAATTATGACACATGAAGAACGATATGATCAGTATAGATTGAACACCTTAAAAAGTCTTCTTGTCAGGCTGAAATTACACTATATAATGGACTTCCAAAAGTCTATAAAACGATATAGAAAGTTTACAAAAATTTTAAGCGAAATTGAAACATTAGTTGTCGAGTAGTATACTTGGTGGGCAAGTTCTGTTTTTTAATGTTAACATTGGGGAGGGGGGGGGAAATGCTCTCACTTTGTCCATGAAATAGAATTCAATTAAAATTTGTTATGTATATATTTGTTTTAGTGTGTATAATTATATTTTTCCTGTTTTACTCAGGATATAAAAAAAAATGTTAGGAGTTTGCAGGTAACAAAGTGGACATACGAGAAATGCGGAATTTCCAGTACCATTGAAAATCTTTTATTGTTACGAAAAAGTGAAACAAATTAACTCGCCAATGCAGGATGGTTGGACATTGACACTAGCATAGCGAGTGGATATAAAAGATAATAAATGAATGTTATTATGTAAATTACCAATTTAGGCCTATATACATTATCACATTTTATAGGTCATGTAGTGTTTTTCTTAATGGAGATTGTGTACCATATTAGTAAGCCTATCATTGAAAGGGTAGACATCAAGAATATACTAGTACACTTCAATATTCTGTACACAGACTGACATTTTAAATAACCAGTGTATATTCTGGTATAAAGTTTTTCAACGCACTCTCAGAAAATGTTAAAAATAAAGATTCTTTTGAGAGTTTCCAGAGTTCACTAGATGCTACCTTGAGACTTCTAAGAGTATACACACAGGTTCAGTATAAACATGATTATTATATAAAATGACGAAACAAGTCATTGGTTAAAAATGCAAATATAGTTTAGAGTAAATGACGAAGGGGCTTTCCTGGACTTTATTGGGAGGCAAGAACCAAGATGGCGTGAGCCAGAAGGTGCCATTGGAAGAAGAAGAAGAAGAAGTTTAGAGTAAATTTTAAAAATAATCTATTTATCATGACACAATACATTACATATCCCGTTACAAAACAACCTCCATATAATATTGTTTTAAATAAACACATAGCATGAGTTTCTGTCATATGTTAATTTATTAAAATGTAGGGTCCCCTATTTACTCTTTATTATATAATCATTGTTTCCTTTTAAAGTTTATGTAATGTGATATAATTTTTTACTTATTATGTAATACGATATTTTTGTTTTAGTTGTTATGTAATATAGTGATATATTTTTAGTTGTATTTTCTTTTACTTTTTACACAAGTTTCAAATTTCAGGGAATAGAAAACACTAGACAACGATCAAATATTCAATTTTTTTATATATAGAAAGATTTTTTAATAAAATTCAGATTCCTCCCGTTTCAAAATACCAAATTCAAATATCCAATAGTTTTAGTCTATATATAATCGCAACAGTGTAAGGTGAACCAAAACAATAAAGCTAAAATAGGCCTAGTTTCAGAATTTAAAAGAAACTAATTATTTCCATTTTTATATCAGATATTTTTGATTAAAATGACATTATTTTTGATTTAATTGGTTAAATATTATTACTCTAAAACAGGCAGTTACCAATTTTTTTTATTAAATACACTGTGTAAAACATTTCACAAACTTTCTGCTCATCATAAAACTGAAAATAATTTTAGTGGCTATTTTATAAAACATCTCTACCTTTCTACAAGAGAATGGAAATGTATTTTTTTTATTTATAAACTTTTTACCCAACTTCTTGAAAATCAGTTGATACAGATCAGCTGTTATCAAATTGGTAAATATTTTTTAAAGGATAATTACGGCCTAAGTATGTGCTATAAATTCACCCTAACAATAAAACGTTTTTGATGAAAATCGAGTGTTCAAATTAGGCTGTCATCAACAAAAAGAAACATAATTTTCAGTTGTCAAGGTTCGTTTTAGTTTACTTGTAATTTTGTACAATGAGTTGGGTCATTAACTTTTTTTTAAAGAAATCGTTAGAACTGATTTTGAAAAATTATGTTTTTTATAAGGGGACTTTATTTATCGATTAAACACATTTTGTTTGGGTGCTTAGAGGTTATATTGCAGCAAAATTTGATAAATATTGTTAGATCCTATTTTGAAAAAATAAAAATCGAATTTTTATTCTTAAAAAAACTTTTGGAGACATTTTTATATTTCACGATAGTTAAATATATGTGATAATGAAAAAAATACAACCAAAAATGATAACTTTTTTATACAAAATGCTTTAATTAAAAATAACAAAAGGGTGTAAAGTGAAGAAGACATAATAATAATATATTCCAGAATTAATTAAGAAATATTGTTTTTTGGGCAGTATCTATTGAATTAAAGTGAACATTTTTGTTTGCAAAATATACTTTAGTACTAAACTAAATTACAAATTTTACTTTTTAATTTGAAAAGTAAATTTCCTTTTAAAATAAATATTTGTTGTTTACTATTATTATATTTCGTAAGACAGAAATAATCAATAATCAGACTTCATTTTAATCAAATCAGTTTGTACAGGTGACAATAATAAAATTTTAAAAATAACAAAACATCTATTTTTTGACTCCAGCCAGACTTGTTCAAATAATTTACAAAGTCAATGTTGAATCATTTACAATAACGGCAACCGTAATAAACATTTCTCGACTACCAAAACAACTGACATGTGTTCAAGCAGACAATAGTAATCGTTATCAAAAACCTACAAACCAATTACAATGAAAAAACATGTTCCTGTCATCGTCACACACACCTGCGTCTATTTAAATACAATACGCTCTAAGAAACCTACGTTTGGAAAAGAAAAAAACTGTCATAATTTGTATACACCAGAGGAGGCATCAAAATTGGATCAAATTATGGCGCTCAAGTGACGTCAAGAGAAGAAGAATAAGAAAGCTGCATGTTGCAAGCAAGAGACGTGGAGAGGGGGGAGGGAGCAAAGACCTGCAATTGTACCACCGATGTTGCCACATCGTACCTGTACAACGCGACGTTGCCAAGTTTTACACGTCTTGCTGCATGTCCATACAATGTGCAATTATTTTCAAATAACTGTACACTGGAAGATTAATAATCACGTACTGAGACAAAAAAACCGGAGCAGAAGAAACCGGCGGAAGTGTTTTGACGCCGTTTAAAAACAAACGTAAACTCATGGAAGCATGGAGATACTATATTGACACAAGCGAGAAATAACCTATTTGGAAAATTATGGGACGATTAGTGGATTGATATAATTAGAATAAGCGGCGTTCAAGCTAAAACGCCGACGTGACGGGACGCGAATTTCTTTCGACTTTCTCACATATACGTAAAAAAATAGAGAAAGTAATGGGTCAAAAAGCCGACGTTTTGAGGATATATCCGTTCGTGCCCAAAATATGTGATTTTTGGAATGACATCTTGTCGTATGTGGAGCGCTCTACAGCTCAAACCTGTAAACTTGATCAAATTTAGTATGTAGGGATATTTTAGCCATATTATATAAGATAATATCTGTGGGCAGCTCAAAGAAAAACACACAAAATTTACCCACGAGTAAGTCTTTCTAAGCAAAATATAATGGTCGTCTTCGTTCCAACAATGTTGATTGAAACATTGACTGTCAAAATATTTAATTTCTCAAAATCGACTCAACCGACCAACACACCCCAATTAACAAATTTCAAGTTCCTATCTTAATTTTTGTACGCTTATAGTTGACGAGAACTACAGACGGGGGGAGGGGATTAGGAAAATCACTTTTTCGGTTCCCTAAGGCCTTGACACGAAAGGAACAGTCAAAAAATTTTTTGTCTACACTTGTTAACAACGTGGCATTTTGTTCATTTAAATTCGTTTGCAAAACAGCTGATTTCTTAACAGTTTCACTTTGCCCACCTACTATGCTCACTCCGAATGGCAACCGAACAAAACGAAATTTAGGTTAAGTTTATTTGAATTGATTTATAATATACAGGAAATGTCCCGTGGGTATGTTAGATTAATTCTTACATGTAAAACAACACAAATAAATAACAAAACAGCGTTTTAAAGTTGAAAAAAGGAAGTAATTATTCATGAAGATGATTCACAGTGTATGTACACGGAGAGTATTTTTCGTTTGACGAGTTTTGAAGTTGGCAATCCCGTTTCCTCAACAATACACCTAAGTTATTTGTAATATTCATAAATAACCTCAGTTTTGACTTGAGGTTGAACACTATTGTATTAAATTAATGTTTTATTAAATTGTGTTACTGCTGAAGTATGTTTTTTATTTGTCACAAAATAACAACTGTAGACAAATTATAATGTGCAATTCGTGAGCAAAGTGTCTTTTTTAAACTCGATAAAATTGACGCACTCTCACTCTCTCGTTTAAAAAAGTGCCACTTTGCTTACTAGTTGCACAAATAACTATTTACCGTTTGAATACTGGTTAAATAGTTAACTTTGAAAGCTGTAAATACTGTATATCCAAAACACATGACTTCAATTAATTATTATACAATAAGAACGTGTAAGACTAGGTTATGACGAGCGCAGCGTTCCGTCCTACTAAACAAATACAAAATAATTATTTCTACAAGTAGGAAAGTTTGTGCAACGTTTATTGAACACAGATCTAATCTATGCCCCAACATCCGCTAGGCGTTACCCAAATTAGTCATTTACTGCGATTACTACCACCGACAATAAACAAAACAAACTATTTCTAGATGGAATTAAAATCAAGAATGCCAACATTGGATTTATTTGCGAAAAACACGTGTGTCCCACATTGTGCGGTCAAAAACAAAAATAGATTTTAAGTGCCCCGTTAAACCAGGTAATAGGCTAACAGAAGAAATTAAGGTCAAACAATCAAGATACGTAACTTAACCAATCTTTTAGGTAAATGATTTTACGATCCAAAATTTTAGCAATTCCAAACTTGATGCTAAAAAAAGAATAAAATAATCCCTCCACGTTTAGAGGTTAAACGTGCTTGTCAATCCCGAAGGAACTTAACTGAATCTACACCTGTTTTGTCTAGTCTTGGATTAGTTAACTTACTTTCATTTTCCCAATCTGGTCCCTCGTGATAAACACTTGTTCTTTTTCGGTTAGACTACTTGAAAAAATGTGAAAAATCCAGCTAGGTTTTTCACCCCCCCCCCCACGCACTGTAAATAAGTTCCGAAGGAATAGAAATGACAATAAACTATAAACATTATACAAAACTTTTTTTTTAACGTTCCATAATTGACCGATAAATGGTGAATTTTTGAGGAAACACGGAGGAATATTTACTGTTTATAGGTGTGTGAGAATGACGTAGTCGTCACCCTGATGATGTCAGCTGGAGATGAAACTCTGTTGACAGCTAATTACGGAGAGACCAATCACACATCTCGTCGTCCGACAGATGTCTCCTCTTACAATCCTTTGTATGCAAATAAACAAATTGTAATTTCAATTTGGAACAAACATTGAAACAGACTTTCTCACGTTAGCATCCATCCGCAACCAACTACTAAGTAGGATAGTATTACTAGATTATTGAGATGCAGAGTAAATATCTCAAGACCGATATGACTCACAATTCGAGGGATGAATGCTTCTAGATTGATTAAATTTTGGAGAAAAATCGAGTCAACTATTTGGGAAACCCATGAGAGACTGAAAAGTAATCATAACGCAAAAACTCTAGAAATACTAGTTTCTTGCGATTCAGTATTGTTTTTATGTAGTTGTTTAAACCTCTAGATCATCATCGCCTTATAAAAAAGGCAGAAAATTACGTATAAAAAAAAACCCCTAGTCCTCGAATACTCTGCGTCAGAATCGGAAAAGAACAAGAATTGATCAAGAGACACCCGATTGGAAAGATGAAAGAGAGGGATCTAATTCACGATAACATGGAGAAAGGTGTAGATCCAGCTATGTCGTCGGGATTGTTAACACCCCCCTCCCTCATTAGCGAGTCTATGAGTGAAATTTAGTGTAGGGAGGTTTTTCCACGGAAACATTTTTCAATGTTTACAGAAAACTAACCTCAAAAAAAGCATTATTAACGACTGACTATAAACCTGGATGCAAGCATGGAATAGATTAAAAACTATATAATCTGGTACCACCGCAGGATGTATGTTGGATTTTTGTCAAAAAAATCAGAATTATTTAATAATTGGTGTCGCAACAATCCTGTTTTCCATAAGTCGACTGTCTCCGCCTGTGAATCACAAGAGGATTCAGTAAGCTTTTAACGACGGTGGTCAAAGTAGTTAATTTACTTTTATCCCAATATCACCGTCTAAGAAACCTAAACACCAAATCCTCTTTTTTATGAAATCTTGCTTCCCTCATCCTTTAATCCAATAACGAGCAACTGTAGCAGATAGGCTTAATTGTTTTCACCAATCCCACATAACCATAACTAACAAATGTTGTCTATCGCAAAGCTTCGCTCTGTTTCAACCAATTATCGTTCAAAGTAATGCTCGTAGAGTACGGCTCGTAGCTACAAAGACTTAAATGGATAATTACGTCGCCTTCACTATGAGCTGTAACCCTGATTAGGGCGAAAACTAATGCCTTCAAAAGGGGGGATTAAAGGCGTTACTGTTACAGCCGAAATTGGCTTCCAGTTAAACTGACCGTATAGCGATTTTATATTTTAGATATTTAAGCAGTCAGTGTTATTTGACACCAATTTTTGATTCCTTCTGGAAAAAGTCAGCTTTCAAAAACAGAGATGATTTTTCTACTGAAGAAGTGTCATTTTCTTTTCCTCACCCTTTGGTAAATTTGTTTTGAACTATAAATTTCCACTACTAAAATTTCATCAAAATCAGTTTTTCCGATTTTGAGATACCCTACTCTAACTCTTACGATGGAGTTCCGCCTTTTTGTTTACCTATAACGTCTGACCCTCCATTTTTAAAGAAAAGAACAAGGGTTGGTCAAGAGAGACCTGATTGGAAAGACGAGGAATTCAACCCAATACCACATGAAAAAAAGTGCAGATCCTTCTAACACTTGTTAAAGATACCATTAAATGTCTTATAAAAATCAATTTTGAGATTTTTGTTACAACGTACCGGCTCTAAATTATACAAAATTTGACATCACTCGTTAAGCGATTGAAACCAAAAAAAAAGAGACGACGTGCGAAACCATTATTTCCAAATAAAATTGGTCAAAACTAAAAATCAACCCCCCTCAAATCCCCCACGATTATTCACCTAGTGATTAGGCTACAGAACTTCATCCTACAGGTGTATATAAAACAAGTATTACTGTAAAAATAATACAAAATTAAAAATATTAATAATAAAGCGTGAACATTTTTTGCACAATCTTTCTCACACTCATCTATAAAACCAAAATAATACTCGTTAATTCCACAAAAAGTCTATATTATACTATGTAAGCACGGGGGGGGGGGGGTTCCCCCTCATGTTGGGTGATACGTATTGAAGAGGCTCTCCATTGTGAATTTTAAAAAATTGAATGTAATTTTACATACGAGTATCTAAGCTTGCTTCACTTGAGCCGTAAACTGACTCACAAAGTGCGAGGCGCGTTTGATTTAAAATCATAGCACCAGAGTCGGAAGGGAACATCAGTTGGTCTAAAGAGACATGAAATAAGCTGTAGATAGATCCAGCTAAGCTCCCTCGGGATTGCCAAGCTCGTATACTCTTAAAGTGATCCCCGAGGGTCTAAAATGAAGTGATAAATGCTTTGTTTACATTCCACATTCACCGTAGACCGAAGTCATTGATGGCTCTCCTAGGGAAACAAATACACATTTTTAGAATTGTATTATCGTCACGCAATATCACGCTCTATTGAACCCCCCCCCCCCCCCATAGAGAAACGAATTCGTTAATTATTACCCTCTACAAGGTAGGTTTGGTAATCGTAACAAATTTCAATCTCCATTATTTTACTAATTTTTATTTACAGCGGCTCAAAAAGTGAAAATGAAACGAAAGGTGGTAAAGGATTTTAACCTAAACCAAACCTTGATTACATTTATCAAGAATTTTGTAAAATAGATAGTATATTATATTTTGTGGAGTGGCAGATTTGAAACAATGCCCGACCAAGGAACCCATTAAACGCAGGCCCTTCAAACAGACAGAATGATGCATTGTGGGACCGACCCTTCCTCACTACTACTGGCTGTGTTCGAGCCAAGATTTGTTACTCTACACGCCCAGATACAGGCATTGACAATTTGTTTTATTATAAGATTTATGGGACGAGAAACACATCTCTTCCACACACAAAACCAAAAAGCGTAAACAAAACAATTCCTCGCTATTTCCTGGTATCGGTGAATGAGAAAATGAATCGTGACGCCGATTTTGCTCGAAATGTGGAGAAATGATAAAAAAATTTATTACTGAAACAGTAAAAAAATTTTTTTTTTCAACTGTTCACGAGTGCTCTGAAAAATAGGAGAACTATTTCTGACAGGAATTTGGGTTTTGTTTAGGTTTTTTCCCCTAAATTATCCACGATCTGTAAATTTCGGTACGTTTTGACGCATTTGTTCGAGAGACACTGGTTCGACGCAAGGGTTTGACGTATTGGTTTGACGCATTAGTTTGAGACATTGATTGACGCATTGATTTTACAGATTAGTTTAAGATGACTGGTTTGAGACATTGGTTTGACGCATTAGTTTGAGACATTGGTTTGACGCATTAGTTTGAGACATTGTTTTGACGTATTGATTTGATACATTACTTGACGCGAGGGTTTGACAGATTGGTTTGACACATTCGTTTGATGTGGTTTGACGAAATGGTTCGATACATTACATCAATTTTTGAGACATTCGAATTTTTATAATATATTCTATGATTCGTTTCCCCCCAATGATTCTCAAATCAATATTTTTCAGTTGGCAACCAATACAATTGGAGGCGGGAGGGGGAATTTTAAGTGAATACATTACAGTAAAATATTATCACTATCGTTTTAAGGAAATCTGATCTCTCAATTTGGTGGTAATGTAGCTGCCACAGATTAAGAGTTAATCAAAAAGGAAATACGAACTACGGAAGACGAACTAAAAACCAAATTTCGATTTCGATTAAATTTTGGTAAAATTGAACATCTTAAACAGCTCTTCAAAGAAAATTATTGTTTGTCAAACTCGACGATCGTACGTTAATCGTTAATAAAACGCAATCTGTACAGATATTTTAATAATCTGTACAAAATGCAACAGTTATTTTTTATAAACTTTTAATTGTTTCATCAATCATATTTACAATTCAGCTTTAAAACTTCTGAGTTTAGAATCGAAATTTAAACTTCACAACTTTATTATTTTATTTTTTTATAGTGAACGTAAGGACTGACATGCGGAATCACATTTTGACACAATTTAGGAAATTTTTGATTCAATTAATACAAAACTATGAGCAAAGCGAAATTTATACCTAAAAACAAACTTCTCTGTCCCATTTTTTTCAGAAGAGTATTTTAAGATAAAAAAAGTAAACAATTTGTGTGATTATAGGGGAAGATCAAAGGAACTGAACATGTTTAATGTAAACTTTGCTAAGATATGTTTCGTTTTGCGTCTGTGTTTTTCAGAAACAATCTACAGTATTTGAGATGTAAGGACTGTTGTTAATAACTACAGTCAATTTGAAATGCATACAAAATATACATTACTTTTGTTTCAAACCATCTTTATAGACGAATCGTTAGATCGATATTTAGCTAACCATTATGCCTACCTAAAGTTAACAATAACAAGGACTGCCGCAGGATAAACACCTGCTCTTCCTGACCGCAGGACCCGAGGGCGTAGGAGAGAAACTCGTAATCATAATGTTTGTGTTTACCCCCCCCCTCCCCAACTTGTATTTCGAGCCCCGAAGTGCGGACAGCGTTAATCAGAGAAATCACGTTCGTCCAAAGTTAGGTTGTAAATTCATGCCAGGATGAGTGAGCAGAAAGCAGAAGCTAATGATTTTAAACTCGCAACAATGCAAAATAAATGGTGCATGCACTACTCACACCCACAAACCAAATAATATTTTTTTCTCTTGTTGTTTCAAACAAATCTCTCGGTCATCATCACCTTATCAAAAAAGGAAGAAAAGACCAATCAAATATAGACTCCTAGCCCTCAATTCATATACGACCACAATTCAAAGATCTTTCATTGGTTTATTTTACATATAGGGGTTTTTATATTGCTTTGATTACAAAAGTTTTCTACATTTAAAACAACTAACCTGCAAAACTGTCCGTTACATTAAAAGACCCATGAGAAAGCATAAATAAGATGCTGTTACCGAATCTTAAAAGATAAAATATTAAATCGAAACTCGTGTACGTGTTAAGCTAAACTCGTATCAAACTAATTTCCAATACAATAGGTTATAAAAGATTTAAACAACACGGGCACACAATACCTTTGTTATTATTAGTTGAACAGTGTTCGCACAGTTAATAGACTATAAAAAAAAATCTTCAACCAATGATTAGTAATAACATGAAAACCTATGGACTCAAAATAGTGCAATTTACATCACTAAGGATTACCTAAATTACTTTGAAATTGCCAATTTGTACGGTGTTATGAAAGCGATTTCCCGTTATTTTCCGAGTTTATAGGTACAATTTTAAATATTCTCGAATTTTTCTGGAGAAAATTAAAAATCCAACAAAACCTGACAGTTCTCTATAGTCCTAAATAAGTTGTTTTTCCACTGCTAAGGTGAATTTTACAAATAGAAATTTTTTGTTTTATCAAAATCAGACTGCGCAAATTTCACAAAATGATATGTCTTGGATTTTGTGGTTTACACGGTGGACAATTGCGGTCGAAATTTAATCAAAATCGGATGAGAGTTGGTTGTTATTAAACTTGGAGACAATCAATATGTGCCCGCATCGCTTAAAATGGACACGATCAAAAAACATTAAAAACTTAAATGACTAGTAAAAATTAGTAAGTAAATTTATTAAAACGTAAATTGGTGTAATTTAGACACAATATTATAAATTTCAACAAAATCAATTCATCAATCGAAACTTTCATAAATTATTTCCAACCTTACTTTTGATTTTATTTAATACCACCACATCTATATTGACAAAAAAATCTAATAATTCTGTACCAAATTCACAATATTGCTGTTTAATAACAGATTTTATGAAACAACAAATTGTTTTTGAAACGTCCGTCGTACGTGCAGACGTGTATACGTTTTAATCAAATTTAATATGTGGTGATTATTTGGCTGTATCTCTGAACTTTTTTCATTTTAAAAATAGATTTAGGTATAAGCTGTCATCATAAGAAAAAGAGCAAAATCCAATTTTCTGAAACAATTTCGATCAAATACAGCTTCTAAGGACTAAAACGTAATCTCTCCAACAATTTTAAGGTATCATTTATTTTACTGAATTTTATCATCATTATATTTTTTGTTAGACACATTCAGGGCCTCATTTATAGTAAGTACGGGCTTGACAATCCCGAAGGGCCTAGCTGGATCTACAACTATTCCTGTAGTCTTCAGTTAGATTCTTTCCTATCAGGTTTCCTTGATCAACTCTTATTCCTTTCCGACTCTGTATACTACTTTCTTTTTTTTTTTTAAATTTTTTGTAAGGCGATGATTACCGAAAGAGGTTTCGCCTTTAAAAAACAAAAACAAAAATAATAATTATTCCCCAACTTCTACTTCATTAAGACTAAAATATTATATACGTATAATATTAAGAAGCATTTATTAAAGCAACCACTGTCATTGCTTAATATACTACTCTTCAAATTCAAAGTCAGCGATTTCAAAACACCCTAAAATCTGTTTTTTTGGATAATTTCCTATTTACAAGAATTCTCTGTTTGAAGTTATTTGTTAATGATGGAAGTTCAATTTTATTATCATACATTTTTCGGACATTTGCCATCATTTGTGTGTTAAAAATTAAAACACGACGTTTCGGGAATAAGAATCAATTCCCGTTATCAAGTGACTAAAAATTAAAGAAACATGAAACTAGAAACTAAGCCTATGTAAGAAGTAGTCAGAAAATATAAAATTTGTACCGCTTTTAAAACACTAAACACCATTAGGCAACATCTCGTCCAAACTAAACCTAAAAATGGCACGCAGGACACTAAAAACTGTATTTACAGTATCAAATGTGAGTGTGATAGACAATATATTGGCGAGACACAAAAAGACCATTAAACATTAGAATAAAAGAACATAAAAACAATGTGCGGTTAGGCACATTGGGATAACTTGATAAAAACCACGCTCTCATCAACCCAATAGGCTTAGTTTTTCAGTTTCCGTACAACTACAAAACAGCTTTATGATTATTTCAACAAACCGTAAGAAATAAAAGATCAGTTATAATAACAACACTGTTTCCAATAGAAAGGACTGAACAAAAATAAGATTAAAATGGCGTAAGAGACGTCACGCCGCTAATACGCTAACGTGATAGGTCGCGAATTTCCTTTTTTTTATTTGGCAGGATTCGCTACGCTCGTACGCAGACCTCTGTCAGACACCTTGTTTACTCCGAGGAACATCAACTCCGCCATCAAATTAAAAAAACTTGTAATAAATCTGTGCATTCTTTATCAAGGGATTTGGTTTGTATCTGCGCTATTTTGAGTTGCACTGTGAAACTTTGTTTATTCATTTTTATAAATCGTAACGATTAGTTATACAAAACAGAGCAGCGCCATCGTGGTACTTCCCCAGTCCTATCGTATAATACAATACAAGCAGATATTATAAATGTAATGCAAGTTGAGGTCATTGGGCGAGTAGGAAATTAGATCGAATGCTTAGAGCCATATTGAAACTGGTTAGGTTCCATAATATAATATATTATTGTACTTACTCAGTCTTGTAACTATATATGTTACGCGTTTCGAAACGTATGACCATATTGCACAGATTAAGAAAGGGACATAAAATGAACGTAATGGAGGAGTTTGAAATTTATAAGCACCAAAAGATCAATCCGTCAAACATATTAAATGACAAACTGAATTTCACTTCCAACTACATGTATGACCTGATATTTGAACATCAGAATAGGACTAACATATCTGATAAGGAATGTTCAAAGTAACAGTGTCCCATTCTAACTCACTCAGTGAACATGTGGCCAATATACTGTGAGGAACTAAAACAATTTTTAACTTATAACGAGTGCCGGTTCTGCATGACGATTTGTGTTAGACCAAGAATTTTATATGTTTTTGTCATGTGTATGTGAACAATGTGTTTATGTTATTAGCTGGCCTGATGATGCTGCCTATGGCAGCGAAACATGTAGCAATTAATATAATATAAGGAACTACTATCGACTTCAAATAAGATATGTTAAGTATGTTTTATCTTCAGATCTCGCTCGTATTATTGATGTTTGTGTTTCTTAGTGTTTAACGACTTCTTACGAACGAGATATGAAGATGAAACATACGTTTCGAAACGCGTAACATGTATAGTTACAAGTAATTCCAAAGGTCGGAGTAACTACAATAATAAGTTATTTAGAGTTTCTTATTACCATTCTTAATTTTTGTTGTTGTTTTTATTATCTCGGTTTAGATAATATTTTATTGATGCAGTATTATATTCTTTGTTATGCAAAATAGTTGCATTAAATGCAAACTATGGTTTGAAATATCTCTGACACGAGAAATAAATATAAAGTAATGTACGTCATATACTGTCATTGGATTCAGTCTTTAATGACACCTTTAAATTGCAAGAATTGTTCACAAGGGAACAATTTTATTATATGATAAAGTCCAGTAGGCGAGTGACAGCTGTTATAGGTCGAGTCGCCAGTGTCTAAATACGCGATGATTAGGGACAAAGTAGAGGACATCCATCCCCCAACAGCCCTTCCTAACAAGATATAATTATGAACCACGAGGCCACATTTTACTAGGTTAGGTTACGAAGACTACTACTGACTTCTACATAATTTTTCCCATAAGAAATAGCCTACATGGGGTAAACTCAGAAATGAAGAAAATTAAATTTTCTTTATCATATCATAGTAGTCCGGGAGTACCACGAAGAGATCGCTATTTCTGAATTAATATGTCGGGACATATGGAAGACTCTACAAACTTTACACTTTAGAAGATGTCACAGAGATATGTAAAAAAAGTATCCTCGAGTTTCCTTTATGTATGGTCAATCGAAACAAAATGGCGGAATGAGAAGAACATTAATCTTCAGGATAGAACCACTCCTCATGTGCACTGCTGAATCTCGATCAGCTGTTGTTTTAACACACAACAATTTGTTAGTTGTGTTCAATCAGTCTATTGTGTGACATCTAATCTTGAAACAATTAATTTTTCAATCAAAAAGTGAAATGTTGATTCTTGGATTATGGTACTTTTTCGTACATCAAATCCCATCAGACAATGACTGGAGACAGATACGCATCAATATTAACTGTTCACATAGTTCCTCATCACCTCAATGCCCCTCATTATGCTAATATGAGCAAAGCAGTTTTAGACATAACTGTAAAGTGTCAAGTTTGAGTTCCACATGTCCGGCATATTAATTCAGAAATAGCGGCCTCTTCGCGGGACATCATAGGATGTGAAGAGTATTCAAAAGGGTTTCCAGTTTTGTTGTTGTTTTAAAGACAATGATAGCCGCGAGATTTTTCGCCTTTAAACAATATTGGGGGGGGGGGGAGGTTAACACATGCCGTAGTCAACATAGCCGAAGCGTGAAATCCTTAATTTTAAACATAACCTACGTTTATTCGGAGCAGAAAGTGACTATATATAGGCTAATTAAATCTAAAACTTCTGTTAGACCTAAGTACAGAATTTTTTAAAGTGTCGTTATTTAACCCACACAAATGAGTTTTCCAGAATGCTAAATCACTTCCCCACGACACAAAATCCAACGACAGGTTTTCAAAATATAACTAACACTTCACTGAAACAACTGTTTTTCAATACAAACATTGAGTACCAGATGTGACGCTTTTTTTATTGTTGTCTGGCGTACTAAAAATCGTTTCAGTGTGGTAACCTCAAAATAACCAACAATAAAGAAGAGATCTACAACGAGAGGAAAAATAACGGAGAGAATAGCATTAAAGTCCCGATAATTATATGAAATATTAAAATAAAAGGTTAAAACCTTTAAAAAACATTGGAATTTTAAAAATGTACTTTACAAAATAAGATTCAAAATATATTTGCACTATTAATATTAAATTTTAAAATTATTGATTTTTTGATTGTAATAAGGTTGTTTACTAAATAACAACGTAATTATTCAGTTTTTATTCTGTGTAAATCCAGTTTTGTTCTTCACATTCAATCACTTTTTGTTGTTATAAAAAAATTATTTTTTATCGGTTCTCACGAGTATAAATTATTGTTCATAACTTGTACCAAAAGTGTTTTTTATCTGTTATCATGTGTTTTTGCAGTTATAAACTATTGTTAATAACTTATGCTAAAAGTGCTTTTTATCTGTTATCATTTGTTTTGCAGTTATAAACTATTGTTAATAACTTATGCTAAAAGTGCTTTTTATCTGTTATCATGTGTTTTTGCAGTTATAAACTATTGTTAATAACTTATGCTAAAAGTGCTTTTTATCTGTTATCATGTGTTTTTGCAGTTATAAACTATTGACAATAACTTATGCTAAAAGTGCTTTTTATCTGTTATCATGTGTTTTTGCAGTTATAAACTATTGTTAATAACTTATGCTAAAAGTGCTTTTTATCTGTTATGTGTTTTTGCAGTTATAAACTATTGTTAATAACTTATGCTAAAAGTGCTTTTTATCTGTTATCATGTGTTTTTGCAGATATAAACTATTGTTCATAACTCGTGCCAGATTCTCTTGTTCGGCTGCGCCTCAAATGAGAAACTCGATCGCGCAGCTAAAAAGTCCACTTTTGGTACAAGAAATGAAATATACTATATTAACACAGTATTATATAAAACATTAGATTATATAGAAGAAAAAACAAAATAATTTTTTAAAAGGTTCCTTGTTTATCTCCCCATGTATTTTTTATGAAAGAAAAGAGTTCTCTACTAACTTTTTGCAAAAAAATCAAAAACAGAAATCATAACTCGGGCTTGTAATGGATAACTAGAAGACTTAAAATATGGTAATCCATATGGAAGAAACAATAAACTCGAACGTCCTACAAATTTCTTAATATTTAGTCTTAGATGCCTCTAAAACGTAACTTTATAATTTATTTCTCTTTTATTCTAAACTTTAATAAACTACAAAATAAAACTGAAAATATATTTCAACATTTTCATTTTGCAATGACAATTTTCCTTCTTCACTTTGTTTAAGACGTCATTGTACTCAAGTTTCCGTTAGACCCGAGCTTTCACTGCCTACAGCGATACCAGTTCTATAGGCTATTGATTTCACGACTATCCCTGCAGCCTGCAACCTGTTACTGTGCGCTCCATTTTGCAGACATTTATCCCAAACAGGTTTCATACTTCCATATTCGTATTACAGAGTACACGTAAAATGTAGGCTTATTTAGCATAACAATATAGCATCGTAACAATCATTCTTACAAATTTAGCTACAGCACACACACACACACATAAGAACAACACTTTCTTTAAATTAAAACTTTTTCTTCCATCTATTAAATTCTTGCTAAGCTCGTAATTCAAAAGTGACTCAACGGATTGTTATGAAACTTTGTATATAATGAGTGGAGCTAGTGCCATCCAACCCAAAATTTGACAAGGGTAATACAGGAAATTTGCGTTTATCTGAACGAATTTAATCGGTTATAAGAGAAGAGACGAGGGGTTCCCAGAATATTCGCGTGGTTTAGCCTATTGTTGTTGACGCCATTCATTTAAACTATTTTTTGTATCGCAATAAATAATTAAACGTATAAATATTATATAACCTAACCTAATCTACTACTGTACTACTTTCCACTTTTGGTGACGATACCGTTTGACAGCAACTACTTTTAATCTTCTAAAATAAAATCTTAACAAGACCTAACCAACTTATTTTGTTATTCTTGTCAATAGAATTCTACATGTCATTCATTCCTCAAGTGGAGATAAAAAAGGAGGTGGCACTCGCTCCGTTTCCCGTAACTTACGCATTGTTATAGGTTTGGGTAATAATCAAGGACATTATTGATATTGTTTATTCGGACATTTGCTATAATTTGTATATATAATACTCGACGTTTCAAGAATATGGATCAACTCTCGTTATCAAGTGACAAACATGTAAAGAACCACCATAGACCATGTCTATGTTGTAAACTAAAAATAATAAATACCCAAGAAAAGAATTCTTGTCTAAACGACCTATTTACAAACGTGTTGAGGAAAAACACAAGTTAACCTATAAATTAACACCAAGTTGAAGGAACAAATATCCCTACACTGGTCAAATAAAAAAAACAATCCCACACATCATTTGATCTACCAATACAACTCAAAATTTTCTTCAAACCCTAAGAAACCAAGTTTAAGAAATTACATATATAGAGGATCTACTAGTATTACATCGTATGTTGGAACTGGGTGAGTACCATAATGGCGCCATTTACTTGTTTTTGTTTTAAATCTGGTAAAAGCATTGCTTGGTAAAATGACTGATGGCGCACGATGACCTGCCCCCAAGCCACCCCTACGACTCAACTACTGGGCTCCACATTAGAAAACTTTAATTTTATTTGATATTTGAAAAGAAAATCTATAATTTATTTTTATTCTGCATATAATTACAAGAAAAATTAGTCCAACTCATGCGGGTGGTCTACGTCAGGTACCGGCCAGTCCTAATACTCTGCGCGCCTGTGTGAGGGCGCGTGCGTTATAGTGAGGCGACACTTCATTCAGCCGCATTTCCCGTTTGATAATAGTATAGAGCTTTATGTTTTGGATTTCTTATGCAGTAAGTAGTGACAAACTGATTTGAAATCTATAAAAAAGATAAGGTTCTTGAAATTAATTTTGTTGTTATTTAACCGTCGACGATGATGTTGCGTAATAGACGACAAAACGCAACCTTTCAGAAATGAACCCGTGTAACGTTTGGCGGTTCATTTGTCAGATTATATGACGGACTTAACGAGCAGGATAATTTGAAAATAAGAATAAATTATAAGTTAGTAGTTTCTCTACAACAGAGTTGGAACAGGTTGGTAAAGTGTATCGTCGAGGGGAAACCATAGCTGGATGAAGTGGAAAGCTACATGAGAAGAATTGCCACTAAAGACTGCAGAATGAAGGTAAAAGAGAAACCAAAATGGAACAGAACTATCAAGTTTCAAGGGCTTGTAACACCACGGATTTAGTTAAACCGATGGACTTTCGACGGTAATTTTTTAACAGCAATAATAGAACATTTTCTCCGATTGCAGTTCTGGTGGTAACTCGGCAGCTATGGGGATCTTCTCATTATACAATTCTGTGCAATATGACATCGCGAGACAAATTTTCAATCTCAGAAGGCGCGCAATACTAGGATAAAACTGATCCTCGTGGACATCAGCCATCTTAGGCTAAATATAACTTACAAAGACAGGAAACGGGTTTGTTCATTAACGTTCAAATTTTAAATTCTCATTAATACCAAATGACAACGCTACGTTAAATAAAAGTAGATTAAATCAGTCAATTAGTCGTAATGATTTTCTGGTATCTACGAATTGAGTTTTCTAATAGTTGCATACAACATGTGTCTATAATTAAAAGTAATCTAACCAAAAGTACAATCTTGGAATCTGTCCTTTCTACCTCCATAGCAATGAACTAAACCCTATAATCTCACCATTCCAAACTAACGTCATTTGTTAAACCACTTGAGTTGTGATGTGTTTTAAAATTAACACAACTGCTCACTAAACGTTTACTATACGAACAACGAGGAAAACACTACTGTAAATGACAAGCCAATCGTTGTAATGATTTTCCGATATTTTCGGATTGTGAAAGTTCTTAAAACTTAACCGTTGGGTAAATATGTCTAAAATTAACACGCTATAGCGAGTACGGGCTTAGCCGTCCTGAGAGATCCTATAAACGGGATCTATACATTTTTTCACGTAATCTTAGGTTAGATCCCTTTCTTTCATCTTTCCTATCAGCTCTCTCTTGACCAACTCTTGTTCTCTTTAGATCCTGACGATATTAGATTATTCGAGGGCTATCTACTTTTCTTCTTTTTAAAAAATTATATAAAGCGATGATGTCCGGGAGGCTTTTACCCTTAAAAAAAAAGTGAGGTTGACAAAAATACAGATGTTTTGAGCGATTTTCCATGCACTCTAATCTGTTTTTTAAAATAATTGTGGTAGTGCGATACACTCAATAGGTGGGAAATAGTTCATATAGACATCGAAACTATCATTTGTAGAAAACAAACATTCTAAATTGTCAATATTACTTAACGAGGAAAACACTACTAATATTATCTACAAGTGTCAAAATATATAAAATAAGGTCGCCAAATGTACAATTTAAGCGATTAGGCAGCACACTTCAGCTCTTTGTTTCATTGGGGGTAGTGCGCCCCCCATAAAAGTTTGTAAAATAAAAACTTTTTGAAAACATTTGCTTACAAAAAATTGTGTTTAGGTACCTTTGTTAAAATACATCTTGTCACCACCGATGTTTCAAAAACATTATAAAAAAAACAACAAAATCTTTCTAAAAATTGTAATTCAAAAGTTCACAATATACAAAGTTTTAATAAAATTCACATGTGTTACAGAAATACACAATCAAAACGACAAAATTACCTTCGATAAAAAAGCCTCCACACATAGTTGACTTAAAATTCTCTTTTCCTACATCCCAATACGACCACCACGACCAACAGTTTTACAAACTAACACCGAAAAACATTTAAAACACCAATTTGTAAACAACAATCTAAAAACATCTTTACTTATACCTAACCTAATTTTCCAGCTGATTCAATGTGTAAACAACAATCACAAGATATGAACTGAAGTGGTTCTCGTTAACGACGGAACAGTCCATGTCCGACGTCTGGAGGGAGATGATATCGATCGTTAATTTATTCCAGCTCCAGAAATAACCTAAAATACGGCAGACTTCGGGTGTTGCATAGATACAGTAGTTGAGGCAACCCAACCTACGTATACAATTTCAAAGCTCCAATAACTTCTATTTGTTCTGGACGCATTCTTAGTCTACGTGGATTTATTGGCTTACGCTTGTGCAATGCGTCGCGCTTGCGTACACGTCCCTTGCAGTCTTTGATAAGGTACGATATTGAAGATTTGTGGTTAGAAACAATGCATTCTCTCTTTACAGTTATTGGTGATTGTACTTGTTTTAATTTTTAGGTAGTTTAGGATTAAAATTGAAATCAAGATGATTATAAAGTTGTCACAAGTAAGATCGCAAGTGCAAGCGATTTACTAGGTATAGCACTTTATATGGATCGTCATATCTTTTAGTTTTTTATCTCTAGGCAGTGTGCAGCCTCACTTTTTTCCCCTTCTCGAGTCTAGTACAAAACAAAACTTTATGATTCTTAAGAGTAATAAAAAATTGTTAAAACAACAACGATTAGAAATAAAATCAATTGAAAAATTGAAATTTAATAGCTCTACTACATGAACATTGGACAAACTTCTCACACGCCAAAGGAACGAAAGGAAAACTGGAAGTCAATTTAGACTCCGTATTAAAACCAAGGACCCTTCTAATTTCACCCACGTGTCTGTAAGTCGCAACCAGTCTACACAGAAAAAACTATAAATCTTATATATAAATATATATATACCGGTATTTCAAACTTTGCATTTATATTGTTTGAATTGTCTCAAATATAGCTGTAACAAAAAAATGACCTTAGCTGATACCAAAAAATAATGGAAAGACAAAATAAATGTTGCAAAACATTGCACAAACATGCTCACTCACCCATCCCCCAAAACTAAATAAAATCGAACCAAAACTAATCTTCAATTTAGGTAATTGTCCATCAATCAGTGTTGTACCTTAAACATTGTCCGCGTGTTAAATCCTATTTGATTAAACTGAAGCCTTAAACAACGACAGTTAAGGTCCCATTATTCCTGAACCTATTTTACTTGCAAATTTAAAATTTCAACGAAATCAGTAGAGTCGACTATTGAGAAATTAAATATTTTATAACAGACCCCTGGCCAATTTTGTTAACCCATGAACCGTCTTTTTTGGAGAGATGATGACCATTACGTTTTTAGAAGATATTACTTCACCAAAATATTGTTAAAATCATAAGAGCAGATTTTGAGGAAATCCAATTTTGTTCCCTTATGACAGCTACACTAAAATGTTTGTTATGGGGGAAATGAAAAATAAAAGTCGCACGATTTGGCTAAATAAAAATAGGAAAATTACAATATAAAAATAACTCTAGACAGACATCCTTCTTGAAAATGTATTGCTAAAAGTAATATTTCCCCCAATTTATATATAAATGTAATTAGTTTAATTGTTTATTTTCACTGCTGTAAAGAAAGCGATAAGATTTCAGACGAGTGTATGAATCAAATTAGACATAATAATGACCAGACTTATAAAAACGGGGAAAGGATAAACAAAACAAAAAGTGGAGTAAAAGACTTAAATATCTGATATCGTCGTACACAACTATTATAACTCGCATGTATTAGTTATAAAAAAAAATCTATATAAATTGTTTCAGCGGTTTGGTAAATAAAGTGTCCATTGTTTTACAGACGCGGGAGTTTATATTGCAACTCATCACACGAAGTATAAGGGTAAATTTGTTAAGCGGCACAAATCGACTTCCGGTTTTTTGAATGACCCACGGTTAATAGATTGAGGAAACCGAAAAATTGATTTTCACATCCCGTCCGTACGTCGTCATTGTTTGTTCATATCTTGTATTAATGTACTCACATTACAATACTGTATGTAATGGTACTAACCCCCACGTCTCTACGATGACAAATCGCGACGTTATTGTCAAAAATGTAATTTAGAATCCTGTTTTGATATTTGTGTAATTACGAGTCACAGACACCTTTACATTAGTACAGCTTCGAGACCTGACATTGCCGAAACACTGCTACTGGGTAAGTACCACAATAGCGCCTCTCAACTTCTCTATCCATGTGCTGATCAAATACATTTCCCATTATCATTTGGGAATTCAGAATTTGAATATCAAATCAACAATATTAATTTTGTCAAATTTACCAAATAGCGGCCGGTTACAATCGTACAGCAAGCAAGAAAACCGAAGTTCACGTTTCCTTACCTGGACTTGGTTTTATTGATCCTAACCTCAGCTCATGATGCATCTCCGGACAAGTCCAAACGGCTTAACTACTCAGTTTTTGTGATCCTTTTCCTTGTTTCACTTTAATCCAGGCGAACTGTATTGAAAAACACGTACAAACAGATAGACGGGAAATCTGGGCATTTATTGTTGTCTGTCCCTAGCATAATATGGGAGGTAATAGGGGGGGGGGGGCAGCTAAAGAAGCCAAGAGTGTCATGCAAACTTTGCTGAGAAATACTCAGTTTTGCGAGCATTTATTGTTGTCTGTCCCTAGCATAATATGGGAGGTGATAGGGGGGCAGCTAAAGAAGCCAAAAGTGTCATGCAAACTTTGCTGAGAAATAGTCAGTTTTGCGGGCATTTATTTTTGTCTGTCCCTAGCATAATATGGGAGGTGATAGGGGGCAGCTAAGGAAGCCAAAAGTGTCATGCAAACTTTGCTGAGAAATATTCAGTTTTACGTGCAATTATTGTTGTCTGTCCCTAGCATAATATGGGAGGTGATAGGGGGCAGCTAAAGAAGCCAAGAGTGTCATGCAAACTTTGCTGAGAAATAATCAGTTTTACGTGCAATTATTGTTGTCTGTCCCTAGCATAATATGGGAGGTGATAGGGGGCAGCTAAAGAAGCCAAGAGTGTCATGCAAACTTTGCTGAGAAATATTCAGTTTTACGTGCAATTATTGTTGTCTGTCCCTAGCATAATATGGGAGGTGATAGGGGGCAGCTAAGGAAGCCAAAAGTGTCATGCAAACTTTGCTGAGAAATAATCAGTTTTACGTGCAATTATTGTTGTCTGTCCCTAGCATAATATGGGAGGTGATAGGGGGCAGCTAAAGAAGCCAAGAGTGTCATGCAAACTTTGCTGAGAAATAATCAGTTTTACGTGCAATTATTGTTGTCTGTCCCTAGCATAATATGGGAGGTGATAGGGGGCAGCTAAGGAAGCCAAAAGTGTCATGCAAACTTTGCTGAGAAATAATCAGTTTTACGTGCAATTATTGTTGTCTGTCCCTAGCATAATATGGGAGGTGATAGGGGGCAGCTAAGGAAGCCAAAAGTGTCATGCAAACTTTGCTGAGAAATAATCAGTTTTACGTGCAATTATTGTTGTCTGTCCCTAGCATAATATGGGAGGTGATAGGGGGCAGCTAAGGAAGCCAAAAGTGTCATGCAAACTTTGCTGAGAAATAATCAGTTTTACGTGCAATTATTGTTGTCTGTCCCTAGCATAATATGGGAGGTGATAGGGGGCAGCTAAGGAAGCCAAAAGTGTCATGCAAACTTTGCTGAGAAATAATCAGTTTTACGTGCAATTATTGTTGTCTGTCCCTAGCATAATATGGGAGGTGATAGGGGGCAGCTAAGGAAGCCAAAAGTGTCATGCAAACTTTGCTGAGAAATAATCAGTTTTGCGTGTGCGTGTTTTTACATTCCCTCATAGTCATAGAACATTGCCCTATGTACTACAGTCCAAAAACGCGTTGTTTAATTTTAACGAAATTTGTTATATGGACCATATTTTGATAATATATCGGGACTTTTACCCCCATCTTTTAATACGAGAAAAACAAAAAAATTAAGTAGTTTTTTTTCAAAATCGACTATAAGGATTTTGATCAATTTTTTTTATCTCTCCAAAATGCCGGTTCTTGAGTTATCTCTATATAATATAGTAATGGAGTTGTTAAAATACATGTATCCTCAAAATCAGCTCAAATTATGCCAAAATGTAGCCTTAAAGAAACCAAATAAAAACTATTGAGACGGCATTACAAGACGATTCATCTGTATCGTACCCAAACATCAACCAAACAGCTGTTAAAATGTAACTTTGGACGAGATACTTTAGCGACAAATATTGTATTAAATCTCCGAGCCAGGAATGTATCCCCCCTGTTACTGAAAGTTGTATCAGGCGGAACAATGTTGAAGGTTATCATTGTGCATACAATGTACAGAATTATCTAGCACGTAGTCATCGCAACTGAAACGAGGTCGACCTCAGTACAGATCGTTAAATTATAACAGCCAAATTATGAGTATTAGACGGTTGAATTTTTGGGGGACAAAGTAATTAAAAACGATGTAGCGCTCCAAAATACATTAGTATTATCAAAATTGAACCATATTTGAAAATATTCATAAGCCGAGGCTTAAACCCTACATTCACCCCCCTCCCTCAACTTATAAGATATTATAACTCCCTAGGCAGTTGGCTGAAATCGACACATATCGAATGCTACTGTATCTGGGAAATTATTTGTCCTACCATCACGATATTTCCCACACACAATGTCAGACGAAGACGATTTTTAATTTAAACTCAAGTCGAAAGTTCAAATTAACCAACAATTTCAAATATAATTAATCCCGAGAACTTACAAATCTGTCCGTTTCTTGGAACCATTTCAATACTTCGCTTTATTGAGTACGGTTGCAATCCTGGCTGGATGTCAACTTTTTTCGTGTAGTCCTGGGTTAGATCCTTCTCAATCATTATTCCTATAATACATTTTACCGCATCACACCCTCACTTTATTGAGTATGGGTTTGGCAATTCCGAAGGAACCTAGCTGGATTTATAGTTTTAAGTGAAATCTTAGTCTAACACTTTTCATCTTTCCTATCGGGTTCTGACCAACTCTTCTTTATCCCGACCCTGACTCTGTTAGAATATTCAAGGGCTAGGTGCCTTTATTTTATATTATTTTTTATAAGGCTATGATGACCAAGAGATTTTCACCTTTAAACAATCTATAAAGGAGGGATTAACATTCGTCAACATAACAATTTTACAAATTTAAATAATAACAGCCATTTAAAGTAAAGTAACCATAAAATCAAATTTGAGGTTATGAATTAACAAAAATTGAAGAAAGTCGGGACAATGACTCCAAAATAGGGACGGTTCCGTTTTGGACCTTCAACGATTACTCAAATGATTACATTTTGGGGGAGGGAACCTTCAACGATTACTCAAATGATTACATTTGGGGGGGGACCTTCAACGATTACTCAAATGATTACATTTGGGGGGGGGGGACCTTCAACGATTACTCAAATGATTACATTTTGGGGGAGGGAACCTTCAACGATTACTCAAATGATTACATTTGGGGGGGGGACCTTCAACGATTACTCAAATGATTACATTTTGGGGGGGAACCTTCAACAATTACTCAAATGGATTACATTGGGGAGGGGGGGAATGGTGACAAATGTTTTTCTTAACCTTAAGGAAAACATTGAACAAAATTTAATAGCACTCTAGCCGATAGACTTAGAATCGGAAGGTAATTTACATCTTATTAAAAAAAAATTTTTTAAAACTTTTGAGGCTCATTATGACCCAAATTTCACCAGGGGGGAGGGAATGGTGACAAATGTTTTTCTTTTCTTTAAGGAAAACATTTGAACAAAACTTAGAATAGGGAGGTAATTTCCATCTTATTTAAAAAAAAAAAAAAAAAAAAAAAAAAAACACTTTTGAGGCTCATCATGACCCAAATTTCACCAATTTGTTTTCTATTACACAATTCCCTTTCTATTAAAATAACGTGACAAACTATAAAACATATTCAGGAATAATAATAATATCCAAACCACCTTAAAACTGACATCTCTATTGTGATGGAATGTCTGCTACTACAACGCAGTAAAGTACGATCCGGCAACGTCGCACGACGCTTGTTCTGTTGCCAACACCGCATGACACGTAATACAAGTCCACGTTACACTACTCCCTACTTCGAGGCCTGCTTACACAAATCTATGACGAATTGTAATTTCAATGTGAATTGCCAGTTAAATGACAATAGAGAATTGAACTGTTGCTGTGGAGAATGGAAGTCAGGATTTCCCATGGTCAGTGTGAAGAATCCAGTTTCTTCCAGTAAAAACCCACCCAAAACCTACAACCCATTGTGGTTTGATTTATTTAACAGTAATTTTATAATAGGCATTAATCAAGATTTAGAGTTAATTTAATACGGGATTTTGAATAATAAGTGAAATAAATTCCCCGATTTTTCGCTTAATCAAATACTATTAAACCAGCTAACGGATTTTGTTGAAATGGGGGTGGGTGAATCTACAGTTTTCAGGTGCTTAAAACAATTTAGTTATATTCTCATTTTAGGGGGGGGGGGGGTAAATCTCCAAATCATTGATTTTTTTTTTAACGGCACTTCTTTGAAGAAGATGTAATATTCGTATAGAGATCCGGTAGGGGCGAGTGGAAGCTCCTTCACATAAGTATAGCTTCGAGGCCAGATAGGGGCGACTGGTGGAAACTCCTTCACATAAGTATAGCTTCGAGGACCACTAGGGTCCTGAGCGAAGCAGGTAAAGATTTTGTAAATTATATAAATATCTACAAAGCCCGTTGGGGCGTGTCCCACGTCAAAAAAGTAAACTATAATGAGGTTCAGAATACCTGTGTAACAACTGTTGAAAATAAAGTTATAAAACAATTTACTATTTCCTAGAAGACCTTGCAAAGAAACAAAATTTGAGTGTTGGGAGAGCATCCGTTTAGGACCAACAATAAATGAAAATTTAAAATAATATGGTCACTTTCGTCTCCTTTCATGTGTGTATTAACGTGTACAATAACATTAGTCCGATGCTCCGATAAATCAAATTAATATTAAACAATCAATTCCTGCAAGTTTAAACATTATATATCGTAGTATTTACGCAGCCCCTAACATACAATATAATAATACAAGCGGATCCTCTAAACGTTAGTATCTTGAGTCTTTGGAAAAGTTAAATTGACGGAAATCGTTTGCAATGATTTTCAGATATTTTACGACAACGGCTCCATTTCTACATAGATGGTTTACATATTAACCTGCTGTAATTTCTATACTGGTATTTTTAAGGACGTTGTTTTCTCGAGACCTTTAGAAGATTACCGTTTTATAAAAATTTGATCAAATTCGTTAAAACTTGGTTTTGAGTTTGAATGTCATAATATGGTAGCGCTACCGTAAAATTTCAAGATATTGAACAAATGGAAAACTATACGCTAATTAGTACTTTATTATTATAAGCTGTGTATGAATAAATATGTATTGAAACAGTAACATTGGCATTTACGCAATTTATTTGTTGTAGATTTAACATTTGCTCATCTAAACAACAGTAATACAGAGAATAATATAGAAAACATCAAAAAATTCCCTACTAATATTGAAAATGTGACAAGTATTTTAAAAAAATGCAAAAGTATTTTAAAACAATGTTTATATATATATATATATTTATAAACATTGTGATAAGGTATGCATTAAACATAATATAGTACTATTTAAATATTATAAATAAAACATTGTTCATTTTAGGCTATAATTCAGTAAACTGTACGTTGTTTGGTCTCATTTTTGTAATTATGTGTAGACTAAAAATAGGTTACATTACAGATTTTATTTTTTTCAAATATCAAATAAAATATATAAAATTTAACAAAGTGAAGCCTAGTGGGTGACTCATAAGTGTGGCTTGAGGGTGGGTCACCGGACACCCTAATCCTCACTGCTTGTGTGTGTGTGAAGCTACCCTTCGTTCATCCGCATTCCCAGATTGATAATAGTATAATACTGGACTCCTCTACCAGCTTTGCCACGCCCCCTACCACCAGGCTTCGCTCCCCGTATAATTTGCTTTGGTGGATTTATTAGACATTTTGGAACATTATTTAAATGGTTTTGTATTTGCTCTTTAATAATATTTTCTCGTTTACCTTTAACTTACGTCATCATCGGCGCATACAAAAAGAAATAAAGAACGTAAAAGACCCGTAGACCCCCAATACTCTAAAAGCGTCAGAGTCGGAAAATAACAAGAGTTGGTCAAGAGAGACCTGATAGGAAATGTGAATGAGGATCTAAAGAAAGACGTATCTCCAGCTTTGAGCTTGACATTATCGCTTATAGTTTACATAACGAACAAAATAATATTTTTTTCAATACAAGCAACACTGTGAATTATTCCAAAACTATTTTTCCGACTATGGAATACTCAAAACGAATATTTCCAGGAAAAACATCGCGACTGTGTATTAATATCTGAGAATTGTAAATGGATAGGTCTAAACGTGAAAAAAAACGAAATAAATCTTTCCCTCCATTGTCCTGTTAAGTAGCAAATAACCTGCTTTTCAAATTGTACAACGAATGACGTCATTGAGCACCGGTCAAGGCTAACCTGTATTTCATAGCAAACAAACCGTTAACACAACTTCAAGTTGGTACTACTGTTTTGTTGACTTAGGTCTTTGTCTAATACGAGATCGTTTCTTATACGTTTCTACTGATTCACTGGCAAGGGCGGATTTCTTTAGGTTTTTATGTGTTCGTCCGTTACGAATCGCTCAACTTTGTATAAGAAACCACCAGAGCGGCATGTATATACTTTCTTCCAAAAGAAACACCACTACTTTGCTCCTGTTTTCAAATCCAGTAGTCCAAAGGGACAAATAATATTAGGGATGGGTGTTATTCTTGGAAAAAAAAAGTCAAACCTAAGGTTGAATAATATTATTAAGGTCTTTTCAATATGGTTTTGGCCCGTTTCAAAATTGTACGGCCAACGCAAAAAATTATGGTTGTGTCCGCGGAGCGGCCGATGTTCTGAGCGCCCCATCTCCAGTAGTGGTTATCAGCTGAGAGGCACATTTTTTCTGCTACATTCTTTCGCTCCCTGTACTCTTATACATGTCGCTAACTGACACACTGTCTAAAGGTTTATTACGTTTGTCAATGGTACATAGCCCTAGATTCTTAGATTTATGGTAGTATGTTCCGATAAATCTTTTCGGAAAAAGCGTAAAAACAATATCTGTTTAAACTATGAATTAATGTTAATTTTTAAACCTTTAAAGAAAATTTTTTAAACTAAAATAAGATGAGTAAAATTGTCAAATTCTAACCTAACATATCATGGTTTATCTTAGAAATGTCTTTTTGTGGTTCGGGGAATCCTTATTTTCCCTTATTAGCTTTGACTGCTCAGATCTAGTTTTGAATAGTTTTCTTAAATTTTAAACTTAGTTTTAGCCTACTAGGTTATGTTGGTGTTTTTCTTTTTATATTCTAGTAGCACACTTGATAACGAGAGTTGAGTTACACTCTCGAAACGTCGTGTTTTAAGTTACTATAAATAAATGTACGATTAAACCATGTGAATAACATGAACAATCTATCATCATCAAATAACTTTAAATCCAGAATTGCTGATCAGACACTCTTTCAAACAATATGCAATAAAGATACATTTTCAAAAAGTTTTACAAAATTTAAATCTAGAGGAATTAAAAAGCCCATATCTTAACATTTTCTAATAGCAAGGTATGTTCTAGCACATAAAAATAAAGTTTTCTCAGAGCTCATATAGATATATGACCAAATTTTAAATGTAAAAAAAAAAAATGTTGAATGTGAGGCTACATTTAAGGAAAATTTTATCAGATTTTTTTTAAATCGAGAGCTATGGTCAAAATATGCGCACATACAAAATTTGATAAAACAAGGTGCAAACGTTTGTCCTGAAGAGCACTGCTCATAGACACCCATTTTTCTGCAAAAAAACGGAATATCCTAGAAAAAAATTGGTTGTACATTTTTTTTTACCCTTCACATAACTCTCAAAAATACAAATAGTAATGTCTACCAAACCACAAAACAAAATTTCAGTTGCATATCATATGAAAGCTTGATATCTTAAACTTTACCAGTATATTACCAAAATCCGCGAACAAATGGCTGGTTGACCGTCTAAAAATAGACTACTGGCAGTTAACAAGGTTTTTATGAATTCTTCCTGCACAATAACCGACAAAGTTGTCAAAATTTAAATCAAACTGTATGACCTTGTCTTGAATACAGGATGTGAAGATTTATAAACCACAAGTTATAGTTATTTTGTTCCGTAACACGATGACGTAAGGCCTATCTGTGGTTATATAACGTCCGGAGTTTGTTATGTGATAGCAGTGTTATCGATTCATACACTAAAGAAATGCAAATTTTCAAAACAAGAATGGCGGACAAATTTTCCACCAATATAGAGAAATCCCAAACAGATCTAAATTATTCACACCCCCCCCTCCCAAAATGTAAATAAACCGTGAACACCAGTTAAACAGTCCGTTATCTCTCAAAGTCCAATAATAATGATAGCTGATAATTATCTTATAAAATGCGATTTCGACTGTTTTGTTACTCCAACTCTAAATTATAAAAAAATTGATCTGCAGATAAGTAGTTCAGCCATGCAAAAAAGACGATCTGCCTAAAACCTTTTTTCTAATTGGTCAAATCTAATAATCGACCCCCCCCCCTGCCCATGATTATTTATTTAAGCGAATAGGCTATATGTAAAATAATACAACATTAATAATAAACTGTGAAACATTCATTGTACAAACCATCCTCACAAACTCTTCAATTAAACTAAAAAATAATATTCATTGTATCGCCCCAAAAAATGTCCTATTCTGGTTATAAGTGGGGATGGTTTATATTTTGTTTTCCCCTTTATTTGTTTAAAGGTTGGTCATCATCGTGTTACAAGAAGCACCAAGGTTGAATACTCTAACCCTAGACTACATGATTAGAGTGAAGATCCAGCTTGTCTCAAAGCACATACTCACTATGTACTGACAAACTGAAACACATTACATTAACCAACTACTGTATTACTGTTTTAATTTTCTGGGCAATGGATTTAAAATTGGAAGAAACGAATATAAAATACAGACTAGATTGGATGAGATGAAAAAGAGGGATCTACCGCAAGACTACGTGAAGAATGTGTAGATCCAGTTAGTAGTCCTCGGAATTGTCAATCTTGGAGGACGAAGTTCATGCTTTATATTCATTTATTCCCAATTATTCGTGGACCATAATATTGTTTTAACATAGTAGTTAGGATGATTAAATTTCGCATCTCGTTTGGACAAAATCACCAGACATAATTTTGAAAATTTAGGTCTTTTCTAACAGCGTCTTGAGGGGTTTTTTTTTTTTAATGGCAACTGCTAAAAAAATATTCGATAGGTAGGTTTTATGAGCCCTTAGAGGAAGATGTAAATTCGAAGGACATTACAATCTTCCCTTCATAATGTGTGTCTCATGAAATAATCTGAACTATTATTATTTTAAAACAATTACATAACTTTCTTTATAAATTAACTATGAAAGATATTTGAGGTCGCGAATCGATAACTTTATTTATGAAACCGTTAAATGACGTACAGACTGTATCTGCAAATATTTGCCATTACAAAACTGTATTAATGAATAGGAATTCTAATTATAGAAGCCTTCAGTATTGAACTGGCTTGATTGTTCAGATTGATATGCCCTATTCAAGTCAACTCTGATTTATATTGAAAACCAGATCCAGATATATCGTACAACATTTCAAAATGAAGTCCTATAGACGTAATCAAATGTCGTAAAACGTGTAAAATTTGTTTTAAAATGTCCATAAAATGTTTAAAAAAAGTCGAAAATGAGTACTTAAATTAAAAATTGGGGAATTTTGGGACTTCAAAGCAATCAAATGTCGAATAACGTGTAAAATTTGTTTTAAAAATGTCCATAAAACGTTAAAAAAAGTCGAAAATGGGCATCTAAATTAAAAGTTGAAGGTTTTTTTCGGAATTCAATGTAATCAAATATGGTAAACCGTGTAATATTTGTTTTAAAATGTTCATAAAATGTTATAAGAGGGTCGAAAATAAGCACCTAAATAAAAAGTTCACAAAATTTCCGAATATTATGCACCTAATTAAAAACTTTTAAAATATTTACTCTACGAGTAAGATCCACTTTGATAAAAGGAACTCGTATAAAACAACCTCGAAAGATTTCCAAAACTACCTTTCCTCAATAAATCTTTAATCTCTATGGTGAGTATATCTAAAAGCTCCATTAAAAAATTTGGTTTTAATTTATTCCAATGCTATCACCAAAGTCATTTTCTTTAACATTCTCGTAACCTCTTTAATAAAGCCCCATGACTTTAACGTAACGCCACGTCATCCAGGCTTTCCCTGGAATCAATGTAAAGCACAAACCACAACTCTCAATGTTGGCGAGTTCCCTAATAAACTTCATCTATATAGCTTAGTTTGTAGTATCCCCCGATATTTGCTATTTATACGTTTAAACCTTTAGAAATATATAGATATAGAATCAGATTTGATATACACATTTTGTATGTTAAGGTTTACAAGTGTAACAAATACAAACATTTTATTTTGTATATTTTCAAAATGGCGGACGTTTAAATTTTTAATGGCGAATATCTTGAAAACCGTTATTGTTTTAATGTACAAAACACAAAATATTTTCTTCTTATAACGACAAATGCAATGGTATTTTCTCTCAAGTCAAAAGATAACCGAGTTATTCACGAAAACTAAAAAATTAAATTTCTTGGTAAGATTAAAATGATTTTCCCAAATATTATAGTAATTTTTGGTTTAATACTATACTTCATTTATTCATGAGATCTAAAATAAAAAGATTCGGAGAGAAAAATGGTCATAATTCAAAAAAGTTTTGTTTTTACGCTGATCTTAGCAGTTTAAGACAATTGTCAAGAAATTAAATTTTAAGTTTTTTTGTTTAACTCTCTGTTGTCTTTGAGCTATAGAACAAAAACATTCTACTTGTCTTTAAGAGGAAAATATTTCTAGTACAATTATTTTTGTGTAAGTTAACGATTTTCAACACATGTCGACGTTAAACATCTTAAATGGCTGCCATTTTGAAATTATACAAAATAAAGTCTTGTAATATTAAAAAAAGCCGATAGAGAGGAAACTAAGCGTTTTCCAATCTTTCTATTAAATGAGATTTAGGTCATATTTAGCGCAAAACTAGGTTAATATAGTGATTTAACCCAATAGGTACACGCTAATAGGTGATCCAGCTAGGGTCTCTCGTTGATTGCCAATCCCGTACTCACTAGACGTGAGCCTCGAAGGATCAATATCTCAAAGGAACATTACAAAGCCATTAATAGTTTTCGCCACTATAATGGAAATATAGTTGCTATAACTATGTTAAAAGGATTAAAAACTGAATATAAAAACCGTAAATTTTGATTTAGTTAGGAAAATCAAATTTTAGACAAAACCCATTATAATCCACTACTAGATTACTAAGACAAAAAGTCATTAAAACGGTTCAGCGTCCCATATGGAGGGGCAACAAAAAAGGACAACAAAAATTCCATATAATCACAATATTAAAAACTGAGGTGATGCAATGTATAAACAAAAGCTCTACCAATTGAATTGAATCTTATAAGACTATTTAAAAAATCATTAAGAACTGACCCTTCAACCTTTACGTGGTAAAGTAAGCGCGGCGCAGGGTAGGCAAAAACGTTCCACCTCACTAGTTGCCTAACTGCCCCTGCTTGAAATACCCTTGTTGCAATATCAAAATATGACCTAGTCCTATTTATTATCTCTGTAGATGTAGTTACAACGCTCCTCCATGAAATGTCCACCGACCATGTCCATTGGAGTACTTTAATAGTAATTTTTTTATACAGGGTAATTCGGATATAGCACAACCGTTTCACATAGAATGATGCAGTAGTTTCTTGTTTCATTATTAAAAGAAAAGAACATAAAATAAAGACCACCTAGCCCTCGAATAATCTAATAGCATCAATGTAGGACAAGAACAAAATTTGGTAAAGAGAGAGCTAATAGGGAAGTTGAAAGAGAGGAATCTAACCCAAGATAACACGAAAAAGGTGTAGATCCAGCTAGGTCCCTCGGGATTGACACTCAAAGTAAACCCTTAGGGTATGATGTAGTAGAATGTAGGCTATTCCTAAAAATATTATTTTCCACGTTTGTTTACAAAAGGTGAGGGTTCGATTCTAGAAATTTTCAAATGAAACCACCACAGATCAAGAAATACCGCTTTAATTCAAACCAAAAATTTGGAGAAACAGTTTTTTTCAATATTTCTCATTATATGAAAATGGCTGCCGAACATAGTAATTTATGGTTTTTGTTTATCGCAAACCACGGTAATCAAATAAAGATTGAGCAGGGAAACAGCTTTGAGATCAGTTCATATTTGTCATGTTTTAGGTTAATCACGTGAGTTGATCAATTTGTACATTAGTTTGTAAACTTATTTGGTAATATAAACAATCCAATAATTTTGAATTCAGGATAGCGGTATTACGTCCTATCAAGTATCAAAGTACTGAAAAAAGTTCTTTTATAGAAATGTGCGAGTGACGAAATTCAAGTAACCTTCTTTTAAAAAGTTACATAACGCCATATTTTTTAAGAACGTACCAATAGGCTCTAATTTCGATATTTTTTTTTTTTATTTTAGTAAAAATCTTAAGATAAATATCTTTATTATGAAAAACTAAACTAAATGAATTTAATAAAACAACTATTTCCATTAAAAGTAATTTATTACCATTCAGAACAGGCTTAAATCTAGTCAGTTATTTTAAAAGGAAATCCTTTTTAATCGTTATTAAAGCTATTGTGACAATTTTCCAACCAGATACATTTTTCAATCCCTTTTATTTTAAATCGCTTTTCCAGTACACACTACAAAAGCCCGATTACTATTTGGAATTAAATATGGGAAAATATTAAGTGGGAATAAAATTTTAATAGCAAGCCCAACAACCTGGCTGATTATGAACAATTCACTTTTCAGTTTGTTTATAATAAACCTACAGATAGTAGGAATGACTAAATAAACTGCTAACATTACACTAACTTTCAGAGACCCATACATTCAAAGCGAACTTTAGGGAGTTTGGGATTGACAATTCAAAGGAAATCTAGTTGTAGTCTTGGGGCCCTCTCTTTCAACTTTCCTATCAGGTCTTTCTTGACCAACTCTTATTCTTTCCCGACTCTGATGCTATTATTACTACTCGAAAAGATGCTTTATTTTGTACTTTTCTCTTGAATAAATCTCCAAAATTAAAATGTTGAAAAACACCTACCAACAGATTTTGTTAAAATTCGTTATAAAAGGGTATTTTTTTTAAAAGAATATGAATTCAAATTTAACATCATTTTGACATAAGTAGTTTTAAAGTCACGCAAATTGATACAGACTAAAGACGTTGTCACAACAGTCTAATGCCGTTTCATAAGCAGACATTTTAATCCACACTTGAGATAAGATAAGTTTATAAAAAAAAAGTTTATAACTCGTGACAAAATATAGCCTACATTTAAGTGTTCAATCGATTCTACAGGCTTGGCAGTCAAATCATCACAACTTTGCTGCTTTAGATAAACAGTTTGGACACTTTCTTGTGTCGTTGGATTAAATAACATAACAGATATATCTGAAAACATTACTTTACAGAGAATCACTTACACTTGTGAAATTTTGTGTGAACACATTTCAGAAACAGAAAATACGAAAACCTGAACGAACAATTGTTGTATTTAAATCGTATTTTGAAAACGAGCCGAAAGAAATGGAGCGAATCTGAAAGAAAACGATCCCCTCCCCCTTCATGGTTCTTGGTGGTTTGAAGGCGATAAACGTCTCTCTCAGAATCTCCTTAAACCGAGAAGAGTATAAAATAAAAACCACTAGCCTTCGAATTCTCTAATAGCGTCAAAGTCGGAACAGAACAAGACGGATCCAACCCAAATAGCTAGAGGCCAGCTATTGGTAGATCCAGCTAGAGACCCGCGGAATTGCCAAGCCACTCACTACATAACTATAATAGTGGGCTTGGTGGATTAAATACGGAGAATGAGGTACATGGGCCAGCCGATAGGTCGCCGAGACTCTTGTTAAACAAAGATTTAGATTTAAGTTATATTATTATATACAGGGTGTTTCAGAACTCTCCTTACAAACTTTCTTTCTTAGGTAAAAGATGCCATAAACCTAACAGAACTGGGTCTACATAGTTTTGTTGTCCGTCTGTATCTATTTAAAAAAAAAAACCGTTTACAGAATTGAACTCAATTTGGGTGGATTAATGGCTATTACTAGTTCCAGTTAATATGTTAAGTTTCATGTATTGTAAACCAACTCGTTTCAAAATGGCGGCCAACATTGGTAGATCAAGGGGTCTTACACAGTAGGGTAAGTTAATTAATTGTGTAGCATTACCTTCTTGACTTCAGCTAAATGTGTGTATATTGAAACGTTGCCACATTGCGGGCCTCGGAACTTTAACACACGGTAAGGAGCCTCCACCAACAGCCTTGCCGCGGATCTCGTATACAACACAGAGGTCAGGGTTCGAAATTACATTTTGACGACAAACTTTATATTTTGTCATCGTAGAGAAGTGGAGGTGACACCATTGAAGTATTAAAATTCGGACATTTTTAAGTTGAATAACAAAATTATTAAAATGAAAAAATGAAATAACCTCATTCTTATTGCTCTAACCTTTAAAATGGAACATATTTGTTTCAGTCAATTCTGTTTCCAGAATTTAACATTATTCTTATGGACATTGAATTCAAGATGGCGATTAGGTCTTACACGCGACTTTTGAAAGAGTGTACTGTAATTTAAAAAAAAAATATTTTGTTTAACTTTTAAAGTGAGAATATTTGCGTCAAATTAATAGAAGAGAATTCAAAACAAACGCTTTACACAATTTAAAAACTATAATAACACTAATACTGTTTTTCTTTTTTTCCAATTCCCAAACGTTTCCGGTTCCCTATGAACGAAGGCCGACGCATACCATTGAAGGTTCTCAAAGATTTATGGCGGCCATTACTGGTTGACGTCTGGACAGTTAAGTAGTATAAAATGGCATTAATAACACGTCTCATCTGTGCGCGTCATGAGGGTAGAGGGGAGGGGGGAGAGGGGGTTGCATGAAGGTCACGTTAGTCATTGTTTTTGAAAGACACGTTTCATCAAATATTCGTTCCTAACAACCTGTGCTTTGTACCGACCTTAACATATCGACAACTAAATTATAAACCCCAGCTATTATGTATAATTTATTATACGTGCAGTACGAGAATCGATAGAAGTACATCCTCTCCTAACTAGAGCCGCATCAATAATCGATTCAAAAACGTTCAGAGAAACGAAAATATATTGATATTTGTTAAAGTAAAATGATAGTTTTAATTTTTCAAAATTAGGCCTTATGTAGTAGAGAAAAAGTTTTATGTTAGGTTAAAAAAAGTGGTGTTTAGGTTAGGTTAATTTATTTTTTTAAAGTAATATCTGTTTACTCCCCCCCCCCCATTAAAATTTCGTAAAATCTATTTACATTTTGACATCTTTTAGAAAAGAAGGGAAAAAGGGGGGAAGAAAAAAAGAAGAAGAAGAAGATTTTTAGAATAATATCCGTCTGTCGTATTTAGAAAGTTGTGACGATTTTGATAAAATTTTGGTCAAAACAAACAAAAGTTATTGGTCTCTCTATCTCTCAGAAAAACGCCAGTACTTTAGTTATCGGTAAAAACAAAAATCGACTCAAACCCATGCGAAAATTCCGAATTTAAAAACTGATGAGGAATAATTGACTAAGAACTTAAAAGTTCAATTTAAATCAAATACAATTTACGCTGTAGGACGCGTTTAATTTGATTGTGTCTGGCGGAGTTCCCACTAATCATTTCATGGAAATATAAGATAAAAACACAAAACTTCATTTCATCAAAATCGTTCTCTATTGAATTTCAACAATTTTGTAGTCTGTCTATACGGATATTTCACAACCAGCCTATGACGATTATCGTTTCTTAACTGATGGCTAATGATAACGACTTCAAATCTATTAACTTAGTTTTAATTAGAATTTATTGTCGTAATCAAATCCCCATTAACAGTCTATTGTTATGTTAAACTCAAGGTCGACATACAGTATAATTCAATGGGTGCCATTTTGAAACGGTTTAACGATATACGAAATAAACACACTTTTAAATAGGGGGTTTTTCAGCTTGAACTCATTAATTGAAGAGTTGAACTTTTTTGTTATTACGTGCCAAGGAACTCATAAAGAGAAGTAGTTTTGAGTTTCAACAATTGTTAAAAATCAGTGTACACAACGAACGTAAACATAACTTTTTTTTTTAACTTAACGGTTTTTCATCGACACAAAACTGTCTCCATGAGTTGGATCTTTGCACATTTCAAAGTCTCTACAAAGACGATTGAAAGTTACAATTTTCAGTTACAAACTGCGCCAATAACACCGCCAATGTTATATCGAATCCTCCATACTGAACTAATCCTTATTGATGTGAAAACAAATTAAATATATCCTCACGAGATCTTCCTCGATATATCGATATTGCAATAGTCGAGATAATCATTCCGTTTTAAATTAGAAAACACATGCTCCCCAATAAAACTACACAGTTTTAATTTGTCAACAACAGATCAGTTAATATATAACCCAAGTAGAGAAAGTTCAACAAACTGTCTGCTTGTGTATTAGCCAACAATGAATTGGTTCCTACCATTGTTGTGGCAACAATACGAGAGACAACAATGAAATCATTATTGAAACAATAATAAACAACAATGCAAATCATAATACAGTACCTACATGAGTTTCATCCAACGTAGAGCCGTCATTTCTTAACTGATCCTCTCGGATGAAATCATTCAAGACGGCGTTTTGATTTCTCTGAGTTCTTCCAGGAAATTAATACCCCCCCCTCATATATACGTTTATAGAATAATGCACGTCTGTCTGTGATCTATTGCTTAAACGTGTGAACAGATGTGTAATCAAATCTGGTATGTATTATATTTTGACCAAATCTCGCTCATTATTTTGATAACTCAATATGGCAGTAGCTGTCATAAGAATCACAAAATTACTATTTTCTCAAAATCTGCTCAAACGTTTTTGATCAAATTTTACTCAAGTGTAGCCTCTAAGGACCCAAACAAAACAAACTAATAAATATTTTAAAAGTGATACTTGCCCACCGTCAATAAAAACTAGATTAATAACATACACGATTTACATTGAGGATACACACAAGCGAAGCAAACCCTAATTGCGGTTGAGACTTCCCAGACTTAAAGTCGCTATTTCAGTTTTGCTTTACTCTGAACACCACTGAACCACGCAACCGTCTGAAATCTTATCTCTTTTTTTATTTAAATGTAATGATTGATATAATAGGCTGGAATTTGTTCAGTCTTCCAAACCATTACTTGTGGAAAACTAACATTTTAAATTATCAATATTTTATGATATGAACAGGAGAGAAAACACTAGTTCTTGCCCAAACGTATTAATGCTTTTCCGAACTTTTCATTAGCATATATTATGCACAAATATATATACAATGTTCAAGTACTAATTAGACGGAACGCTACCGCGTTTGATAATTCTCCTTTGTGCTTTGTAAGTACCCATCTAATACGAACTTACTGGACGAAACGGATTCATTGTTTAAACTGAAAACCTTTGTCTCATCGTCAACTTATAAAAAAAGAACATAAAATAAAGACAGAACTCTTAGCCGTCAAATAAATCTAATAGCGTCAGAGTCGGAAGAGAACAAGAGTTGGTCAAGAGAGACCTGATAGGAAAGCTGAAAGAGAGGGATATCCAAACTATGATTTAGAGAAAACACAAAATGTCAATATTATCTATTGTTTATAAACTGGAGGCGTATAATGATTTTCTGTTAACTATGAATTATAATTTAAAGTTTTTCTTCAAAATTTACTAAACATATAAAAATGAAAAATAAAGGGTTCACGCCTCTGTAACATAAGGACTACATGTTTTGCTCTCCCTGATAACGCTCACCATCAGAACAGTTATTAGGTGTAGACTCATATGTTTAAAACCAATAAAACAAAACGTGTTTATAAATACGACCTTGAGAAACAAAATGGCGGCTATATTGCGCTGTACCGGGCCGTCTTATCGCACGCGCCCTACTTCACACACTCGTAGTTAACTGATTAGAGTCTAAGGTTTCCACAGCTTCTGTCTCATTAAAGTCTTTCGACATTCGAGACTCGCTCGCTCTTTCTTTATCAGAGATAATTAGCTTTTCCTGGAGAGTATCTCATCCTTATGTAAGCAGGATTAGACTGACGAAAGACGAAAACAATTCTTAGAAGCGGTAAAATTGCAAAATAAAAAAAGTAACATTTTCAATTTTTGTCACAAAATATACGTAGTTCCGTATATAGAGAAGTTATGAATGGGTGTAAAATGTAATAATATTAGTAACCATGTTAATAACTAGTATCATGGTTAATAAAGTTTTTTAAAGTGTCCTGAAATAAAAAAAAATTATTTTTTTAATGTGGTAGAAGTTAGTGTTAATCTTACATTTGACGCTGGTTTTAAGAACGACCATCAAGTTAGTGTTAATAATGATTTAACATTCGATTTTACAAGATTTACGTAAATCAAATTGGTAATAATTTTTCATTCGGTCTCGCTGTTATTTTCTTAAATTATAGATGAATTTTGCATACGTTTTAGTGTATTTTTAAAAACATAGCTCAAGTTGGTGTTGTTATTCCATTCCGTCTCTTTATTTACTTATTTTTTATTTTATTTCACCTTTCATGTAGCTTAAGGTAGTAATAATTTTACATACGATCTCCCTGCTTTTACAGAGCATTATATATTGTGCTCCTATTACAAAATTATAATTTTTATAATTACAAAGTAAGATAATAATTTTAGGAAATTAAAACGAACAATAAACAACCAAACTACTTGAATAATATAAACAGAACATATAAAACATAGCTAAAGTTGGTAATAATTTTACATTCGGCCTCCCTGATTTTTTAAAGAATATAGCTGAAGTTAGTATTAATGTTGGATACGTTTTAGTGGATTTTAAGAGCATAGCTCAAGTTGGTGTTCATTTTGGATTCGGTCTATTTCAGCGACTTATATGTAGCTTAAGGTAGTAATAATTTTGCATACGGTCTCGCTGATTTTTCAGAGCATTTTATTTTAGTTTAGATTTTTTGTTCCTCTATTACGAACTTATAATTTGTATACTTGCAAAATAATTACCTATATGAAATAAAGAGAATAAAAAACAACCTACTATTTGAATAAAATTTTGTAAAAAATATAAACAGAACTTATAAAATAAAAAATTTGAATAATAATGGTACAATCCCGAGGTAATAAAACCTTCACTAAGGTATGTAAAAAACAATAATTTGTTGCTCAAGTTAGTCATTTCATTTGGTCTCGCTGGTTTTTTTAAAATTCAAGATAGTAATAATTTTGCATGCAGTCTCGCTGATTTTTCAGACTATCTGAATTTTGATTTTTTGTATTGTTTCTCTATTACAAATTAAGACAAACAAAAAACAATTTGCTATTTCAATAAAATTTCATTTAAAATATAAACAGAATTTTAGTGTAAATTTTGCTTAGTCTCGGATTTCAAGAATTGTAGCCAACCAAGTAGGTGCTAATTTTGCACCGGATGTGGCTGATTTTTTAAAAAACGTAGCTAATTATTTGAAGTGATATCCGCCTGTTGTTCTAACAGTGATTCTCAGCAACTACAGATTGATGTATTTAGTAAATAGGTACAATTTTGATAATACCACTATTTTTTGATAAGAATCAAAGAAAATTGTATTATCTTTAAAAAAAACTATTACCTATTCGGAAGTTATCAGTCAAATCTAGAAAGAATGAATTAAGTCTTAGAAAGAATGAATGTATTTTGGTGAAACGTAAATGACGAGCCTTTAGGCGTCAGATTCTTCTCGATATTTTCCAAATTACAAAGGAACTATCATCGATTTATTCAGTTCAACTCAAACCTTCGCGAAAAACACCTGAAGCCTTTTGAAATCTAGGAAGATGGTCACAATTGAAATTTATTATTTTTGTGCATACATGCACATTTATATGAAGGGGGGAAAAAAATTTTAAATCGTCTATTTTTTCTAAAGAACCCTGTTGGAACCAATTTAAATATCAACGTATGTACCAAAATGTAAGAAATTCAACAAAACTGTGTCTACTAGAGAAAACACATTTAAGAATCTGATCCACCAATACATGTTTTGAGATTCAAAAGTACCGTAATTAATGGGGCATGCTCGTCTAGCACCCTAGGGTCATTTAACAATACACAATCCAAGATTGGCCATTTGCCAAAACTTCTGACAAGAGTGTAACAGGAATTCCCGACCTTTGGCACCACTTTGGTGGTCTAATAATAGTTCAGACTAGAGAAGAGTTAAGATGGGATTAGTCGGCCAGTTAACCTGTGAATTGTATCAATGGTGGAGATTACATTTATTTTTACTTTATTTCACTGTACATTGCTAAAGCAAAGCTGCACTAACTCTCTCATATACCAATACACATATCAAAAAACTATTCCTAATTATCTCTTGGAAAAGTCCAAATTGGGAGTTATCGATTAAAAATTGAAAATAAGTACGTACAAAAAGGTTGCCTATATCGAAATCTGATCAAGGTAATTCGATCCCATATCTTGGATAGATTTATCTAATCATAATCAATCTTATAAGATGTTCAAGGTTCACTTTATTTCCATTAAGTGTTTTTGAGGTTATGTTTCAATGTAATTAGATTATTAAACTGAGTAAAATCGAAATTTTGACTCGTGGTCTTTATACCAACCTCAGAGGTTTACTATAGTGAGTAAGGGCTTGGACAATCCCGAGGCATCCTAGCTGGATCTACACATTGTTTCATGTAATCTTGGATTGATTCCTCTTTCCTATCAGGTCTCTCTTGACTTAACTCTTGCTGTTCACCAACCCCAACGCTATTAGAGTATTTGAAAGATATTTTATTTCATCTTCTTTTTTTTTGTAAGACGATGATGACTGAAATGTAAACGACAAGAAAAACCAATAGAACTGGGCGTATTGAAATAAATACAGCTCGGAAATCATTTAAAACAACACGTCATGTCGAAACGAAACATCGATTATTTATTAATGCGGTTTAATTAGAAGTTTATCATCCTTTTATTTAAATTAAAAAACTATTACACGACGTTTCGAGACTATAAATCAACTCCTCCAGTAATCTAGTGATAAACCTAGAATATGAAAAGAAAACCTAAATGTGTATATACTAGTTTCCCTTCGCTTAGCTCGTATTAGAGTGAAGGAGGCTACTTGCGTTTAGGGTCTCGTAACTATAAGAATATAGCATTATCTTGAGAGGTCAAGGTTGAACTTCCCTACTTGCCATCGTAGAGTGTTGGGGTTGGTACCACTTGTAGAATTCTATATGAACAAACTGTAGTTCCCTATAACAAACTATAATTATTCTCTATAACGAACCATAGTTCCATATAACAAACTATAGTTCCCTATAAAAAAAACCATAGTTCACTATAACAAATTATAGTCCCCTTTAACAAACTATAGTTCCCTATAACAAACCATAGTTCCCTATAAAAAACCATAGTTCCCTATAAAAAACCCATAGTTCGCTATAACAAAATATAGTTCCCTATAACAAAATATAGTCCCCTTTAACAAACTATAGTTCCCTATAACAAACCATAGTTCCCTATAACAAACTATAGTTCTTTATAAAAACCATAGTTTACTATAACAAACTATAGTTCCCTATAACAAACTATGGTTCCCTATAAAAAACTATAGTTCCCTATAACAAACCATAGTTCGCTATAACAAACTACAGTTCCCTTTAACACACTATAGTTCCCTATAACGAACTGTAGTTCCCTATAACAAATTGCAATTCCTTTTAACAAACTATAGTTCCCTATAACAAACCATAGTTCCTTTTAACTAACTATAGTTTCCTATAACAAACCATAGTTCCATATAACAAACCATATAACGAACCATAGTTCCTTTTAAACAAACTATAGTTCCCTATAACAAACCATAGTTCCCTATAACAAACCATAGTTCCCTATAAAAAAATATAGTTCCCTATAACCAACCACAGTTCCCTATAACGAACTATAGTTCCCTTACGAACAACGGACGTACATCACGTCGAAATTTTTTTTTTATTTACTGAAGTCAGGAAACGCGAAGATGAGTCAGAAAACGGATCAATCTTTTTGCGATTACCAAACCTATAACCAATTACACGGTGTTATTCAAAGATTGTTTTATAGCTACTCCCCCTTTTAGAAACTCAAAACAAACAGTGAATACTTAGTAACTAACTCGGTTCTAGTTATTTGTTTATTGCAACCTTGCGTCTATCTTATCTGTATGGACACGTGTTCAACGTCAGCATTATATGTCACAACATCGAGTCTCTGAAGGACAAGTCAGGAGCTCATTACAACGAGTAGAGGTGGCAATCCTAGTTGAGATCTCTTGACCAACTTTTGTTCTCTTCAGACACTGACGCTAAAGTATCCGAGTGTTAGGGATCTTTATTTTATATTCTTTTCTTCTTATTTTTTTTTATATCAAGGTGATGATGATGAGTTTCAATTTTAAGGTCTCAGAGTTTCTAAAAAAAAATGTATATTGCAGCGATCTCTGTCGTACGTAATACTCTACAGCTCAAACACTTGGTCCGATTTTAATTAGTTTAAATTCGGTGTGCGAGTATATTTGACCATACTTGGCGATAATTTTTAGGTTTTTGGATAACTCAACATCAACTCAACTTAACAAAAATAAGATTTTATAAAAATCAGCTGTAACGATTTTGATAGAATTTAGCATCTGGGCGTATGACTATATTTCGAGACATTTTTTATTTTTTATATCAAAAACTGGTGTTAGCTGATGAAGGATTTTTATTTAGAAAACTTTGTTCAAGTGTAGCTTATAAAGGGCCCAAACCAAACGTATTAGTTTGTGAACCATAAACGGGCTGTTATTAAAGGAGTAATATATCAAAATCAGCTCTACCGATTCCGTTCAAATTTAGAGAAATAATTGTAACCAACAAAAATATAAGGTTTAGGAAATAATTGGGAAAACAAAACAGAAATAAACGCTGACGGCTTCCATCAAACAATATTGTAAGGCGTTATGAGACGATCAATGATCCTCAATGTTTAATGGTTTTTTTTTTAAAGTTTTTAATGATGGCAGTGAAAGTTAATTTCCGTTTGCCAGTTATAAACGCAAAACAATTTTTTCCCCTGATTTGGTTGATTGGTTTCCTATTTATTAACTTTCATATTTCATAAAAATCGGTAGCGTGTTCTAGAGAACATCAAAGAATGGGCACTACCAGGACGAGACTTATGTAAAGCTAAACCTAAGTAATGAGCGGGGATATCATCGAAACAATCTATTGTGGAAAATTAAAAAATGTTTAATTGTTAATGTTCGCGGTGATCAAAACATACATCAAATACGTACATAATTGGATCATTCGAAAAACTGACACCATTCGAAAAACGACAAATCTGGACTCGGGAATATGAAAAACCAATATCTCAGCGAAAAAATAAACCGTCGTTTTTTTTACCCCATCTCATAACAACTCTCTCTACGCTTTGAGAAAAACTAAATTATCTCTCATTTTCACAAAGCCTCACACTCAAGTCGGCAGAGACTCCACTCGCAGAGGATTCAATAAGGATTTCTTTCACACAAGCTTAACCCCCCCCACCCCACCACTCATCCTTGTTACTAAGAAACCAGTCGTAAATCGTAATTAAATCCAAGTGTTATTCCAGCCTAAAATTCCTACTCTGTTCTCTGATTCAAGAAATTAAAAGAATTATGATTAACACTTTGAACGGCTCTGCTAAATGTGTCCCTTCCCAAATCATCTGAAAGATACAAAGCTCTTAACACTAATGACTATCTTATAGCCCTAAACTTTGAGATCGTTTTAGGAAATTACAAAGTTGACCTCTGATAAGCAGCTAATCGATTCTCGTCCGTTCCTAGATCAGGGAAAACATTTTGCGACATTTTTGTAAAATCGTGTAATTTCTATTTTCTCTTATGTACAGAAAGTACAGAAAAAAATGCGTGCAATGAGCACAAAAATAGATGTTTTGAAGTTCTCTAGGTTTAATTTTTTTGAATGATGTCTGCTCAAAACGACAGCCCAAATGAGCAAACTTTTATCAAATTTGGTGGTTATTTCTAATTCTCGACAACTTATATTTAGCTTGCATAAGGGGGAAACTAAATAACGATTTTGATACAATTTTGCTAAAATATCTCAGTATCGAAACAAATAGAAGTGACTGCAACAACATCCTCAAATTATGCTAGTTATAAAACGATCGGTTAAAAGTTCGTATTTGTTCGTCATCTATATCAATATTCATTTTATCAAAAACTTATACAGGCAACTAATTTTGTTTTTATTTTCTACGATAAAAATTTATCGAATGACGGAATTTTGACAAAAAAATAAATAAAAATTGCAGAGCATACAATTTTGTATCATTTCTCATAGATTGTTTTTTTTACTAAACATAAATTGACTATGTTGTAACTGATCAAAGTTGAAATAAAAGAAAGATACTTTTAAACGGAAATTGCTGGAAAATGTGAGGGGGGGAGATACTGTGGGGATAGCCTTCTGAGCTAGAAAAAACTACATTTGCGTTTTATAATAATGCATTTTTTCCCTCTACATTCAAAATTTCAAGAATTTATAAAACAAAAATAGGAAATTTCCAGAGGTTTAAACACTAATCTGAAATTACTTCGTCCACTTTTTTTAATAATTAAATTATCAAATATAAAAACAGTAAAGATATGATAGTACTAAATAAAACGTGCTAATATTTAATCTGCTGTTAGGGATAAACCAACATTGGAGTAATCAAATCGAGTAATGAAAGAGCAATGTTCAACAACAAGAAGAATTCAAACTTTTGGACTCGAGTCAAATGTAAAGTTCAATCACTAGCATTGAAATTCAAAGTAGACCTATTTATATACAGCTCAATGCCAATAAAAATTGTCAAGATTATTACAATCATAAAACCACACAGTCAATACCGAAAAACTGGGAAAAGGGCAATTTTGGTTTTACGTTTTTGTCTGTATTTTAAATATTTACGTCTCTCGTTGACTGAAAAATATATTAATTTCGATTTTATGTTAAAAAATTGCTAATTTTATGGTGTCTCTCTTAAATCCGCTTAATTCCTAGTTACACAATAAAATACGCCAGTAAAGTGTAAAATTTTATAACACCGATGGTAATCCCAAATTCGATGCGCGAATAAAAATAGGCCTACTAATTATTAATCAGCTGCTAAATAAAACCCAATTAGACATCGTTTCACACCTGTAATTAAGCAATTTAAATTCACAAAAGACCACTTGTAAACGGACAGCTGAGAAGAGATGAAGGAGGAGGAGGGGGGGAATAAATGAAGGGCATCCATCAACGACCGAAGCGACGCAATAAAAGGAAACATTTCTCAAAAAGGAAATCCAAGTAAAAGCTGGGAAATTGCGCTGCGATTAATTAAACTTAGCGTCGAGGCAACTGAACTGGAGAAACCCATAAGTTTCCGGAAGTGACGAAAAACTACGAGCGCTCGCTGTAAGACGGCGGCGGCGGCGGAATCGGAAACCTGCTTGGAGGCAATTTATTGATAAATAGTCCAGGATAGTTTACTTTGTCACGTGAGTTGAGTAAAAGAACAACAGTTCCAACTTTCTGACACGCCCGTCTACAAAACCAAAAATAATAGTAGTTGACACCAGTTAGGAATGGTTTCTCTAAACTGCCTGGGTTCTTTAACTTTCAATCAAATTCAGTGGTAAAGTGATAAACCACCACTGAGGTGGTGTGATTGTATATTGATTCCTAACACACCTCTCCAAAAAATGTTAGTTTCTTTATTATCCCCTTTTCCCCCGTATATTACTTAATACCATACATTTGATTTTATTGACATCTGTAAATTAAATTTTCGTTCATTTGTTAATTATAATTAATCCCCAATGTTTACATTAATTTGAGAATCTTTCCATTTTATCAAAATTAAAACGAAATCTACAGCGCTGATTTTAAAAATTATGTTTTAATAACAACTCTATAGCAGATTTTTGTTGTTTTTTTCACAGATAATTTAAAACCCAGTATTTTTTTTTGGGAAATTGCCACCAAAAATATCGTTCAAGTCCTCTGAGGTAACATTTTTTAGTAAAATTTTATCAAAATCGTTGGAGCAGATTTATAAATAATCGAAATTTTTTGTCTTGTCTTAAAATAGCTACCACGAAATTTTAATTATGGAAAAAGTAAAAATAAAATATCTGGTCGAGATAGCTAAAATATGCACGCATAACAAATTTTATCACAATTGGTCAACACGTCCGTTGAAAATTGGACATCGATTATTTACAAAACTCATACTTTTTTTACACAACGTATGTGAAAAAAATAAGAGTGATTTTGGTAATGATGTCCGCCTGTCAGCCCTGGAACAGATTTGATAAAAATTGTCTGATATACGGGCATAATTTGGAAGAAGCAGATACTCAATAGGGCGGGGGAGGGGTTAGACTACCTACCACTAAATCGACTTTAAAAACAATAAAACATTTCACCGACTAAGTTGTCATCATCAGGTGCAAACAACACGCATAGTCGTTATAACGTCCGACTTGACATGTTCTCGAATAACAGAAAATTCCTGAAGTATTGCTCAATACGAGATCTGACGATTTGCAGCAAATTTTGTTGATCTCAAATATAAACACCGAAGGCCTTAAACGCATTGGGAATTTTCCAAAATACTTGTTTGGGTAATATCGGTCATAAATTTTAATTTGTCCATTAAACATTAGCTCAAGCAATTTCGATTAAATTATGCTGTGTTAATGATTATGATTGATAAAATTTTGAAAATAATATAAAACTAAAGAAACAAGTAATGTTTTAACTTAACAAATGTTGTAGCGAAATCAATATCTTTAGAGATCTCCAAGTTCAACAACCTATTAAACCAGTTTGACAGCCGTGAACATAAGCAGTATAATTCCCAATATTATTATTATATTTCCTCTTTCAATAAAAAATAACTTATTGGCAGTGTTCGCTTTCATAGATCTACGGACAAAATATTTTGTTTATTTCTGATGTTACAATTAACAAGTATTCGATTGCAATACAGTAGTTTTAAAACAGTCGACAAGATGTGTAGTTCATTATTATACATTTACCCTCAATATTAAAGTTTGTTAAAAATTAGGCGCACAGTTTTTTAAAGTCCAAATTATTCACGTACAATATAATTCCCGAAATTTAGATTTTATAAGACTAAAGTAAAAAAAAAAAAATGTATATTCTCAAAAACGATTCCGACGATTGTGATTAAACTTTACTGAACTTTAGATCGTAGAGAGCTAATAAAAAAATCAATTGATCGCTAACCAATCATTAAAAATATTGCTCCTCCAATAAGTTGTATTCACGCAATGGTAACGAGGGATTTTGACTAGATCTAAATATTTTTTCCATGTAATCTTGGATTAAATATCTCGCCTTTATCTTTTAGTCAAGGTGTCATTACTAACTCTAGTTTTCTTTTAACTCTGACACTATTGGAATATTCGAATAATGTTTCTTTAATTCCTTTTTTTTAAAAAAAGACGATAATGACCGACAGGTTTATCGCCTTTGAACATGAAAAAATGGGTTAAGTTTTTAGGGCGTTTGATTGAAAATATTTTTACATTCTTGATTATCGAGGAATTTAAAAAAAATATAAACCTTAAATAAAATACAAAAGACAGAATGAAGTTGGAAACTGCGTAGCCTACTGGGAATGCTATCGACAGACAGAAACGCCGACCCTTGAAACAGTCAGCATTTTATAAACTGCTAAAAGTGTGCATTTTATTGAAGAATTAGCACGTAACTCTTCGGATTTCCTTAGTTCTGCAACAAAATCTGCACACGGCAGCAGTCACTGCACAAAGCATTGGAAGTGTGCACAGCTTTTAAATACAGTAGGTAGTTTTTACCTACCACATATTCTTCAATAAGTGTTCAGTTTTGAAAACTCGAGAAAATCATTAAAAGTAAAGGAACACAAATTAAACAAAACAAATACTTAATGCAGTAGGCTATGTGCATGACAATCTGAAGATGACTTGGTCATTGAAAATAAAATGTTTGTTGTGAAAATTTGTGTTTTTATTTTTACATATTAAGTGGATGGACGTTTTATAAAAGTGACTCTACTATATGAAATAGATGTTATACTTTCTTATTTTATAACAATGTTAGCCCTTCGAAAATAAAATTATTCCTATTTACAAAGAGTACGGGATTGACAACTAGAGTTATTTAATGAAGTCTTTATGCTTTCATCTACTCTATAAAGTCTCTCTTGATCAACTCTTGTTGTTTTCCGACACTGACGCTATTTATTCAAGAGCTAGGGGGGTCTTTATTTTATGATCATTTTTTTATAAGGCGAAGATAACAGAGGTTTTTCGCTTTAAGAAATTTTTATTTGGATCAAATTTTGCTTAAATGTAATCCAAAAGAACCAAAACAAAATTTATTGGTCGCCATCTATACGATAATTCTAGTTCGGAAATAATGGGTCAAAAAAAAAAAAAAAATAAATAAACCAAGACGACGTATAGAAAGGTTGAATATCTCTAAAACAAATTTTGTTAAAATGTGAAATGAAATTTTGTTGAATGACCTAAAAGGACAAAATTTACGTCCAGCCAATATTTTTAAAAATACCTATATTAAACTAGTACAATGGTTTGAAATAAAACATTAATGTTTAACCAAAATTTGATATACTTCCTTTCGGCAAAACAACTCTCGAATAGCGTTAGGATCACAAGAGAACAAGAGTTGGTCAAGAGAGACCTGATAGTAAAGATGACAGAGAGGGTAGATGAAAAATGTGGAGATCCAGCTAGGTCCCTCGGGACCACTATAAGCCCCTGAGGGTAACATCTTTTATATAGGCTAGTGAAAATTTTCAGATATTCGACTTTCTAAAACCGCGTCCATGTTTCATAACTTTTTCACAGATCAACTCCACAATTTTATCTACATGTGTGAGAATCTACTGTAATGAAATTTATCTTGACACCGACAGCAGTGTTTAAATATATTTTATAAGGGGCTCTCCTATAATGAATACGGGCGTGACAATCCCGTGGGAACATGGCTGGATCTACACCTTAGGGCGATGATGACATCAAAGGTTTTTCGTCTACAAGTTTGTGTTGTTTTGGAATTTATGCAGATCTGCGTATAATGACAATAAAACGAATGTTACAGATAAGTGTTTAAAAAATATTTCATCTAGGTTCTGAAAAGCAACCCGTAAAACACAAATGTAAGTATATTGCATAACTAGCCCCCTATAAAGCCGTTGGGCGAATGAAGAAAAAAATTTGTGAATCCCTGTTTTACAGCGTAATTCCATGCATGTATTTGGTAAACCATGCAATCTACTATATTTCATAAAATAGGCAGATATTTATGTATTTGAAATTTAAATTATCCTGTCACAGAAATAATAGACAAAAATTAATTTAGTTCACAAAATTTTAATAGTCTCTAAAAAAGATAAAAATTCGGCTTGGCGGATTTAAAAAAAAATTAAACATAAATCGTATGAAATTCTGAGATGAAAACGATCGAAGTATAACATTCGTTTTCAAAAATAGGCTATATCTTTCTTAAAACTTGTAATCCACACAAACGTATGTAAGTGAATAAATTTGGGAGAAAAAACTAGTTTTTAACACAGAGTTTTAAATGTCAGGAGTCACATTTAGTTTTTTTTTTAATTTCAGGTTGGATACAATTAAAGTCCTTTACGGTTTGAAAACCGTAAACCGATATTGAGAAATTCAGGTATTAATAATGAAACGTGTGTCCTTTTGTGTTTTTTACCGATAACTCCACAATCAAAATGAACGTGTTCACGATTTATTCATTTAAATTTGAACCTAGTGGCTTCATTATGGAGGATGGGAGAATTATCAACATCTCTACACTAGATTATTATTATTTTTAAATGGGAATATTTATTTTTTTCCCCCTCTACTGCAGATATACCGAAACTATGAATAATCAAAAATAAACAAAAATGCGAAAACATCTGAATATGTTTAAAAGGTAGTATTTTGGACAGCAGTATGAAGATTATGACTGTATGTTGTCTGTGATAATACAGCAAGCTACAAAACGAGTGAATCTTTATTTAGAAAAAATGTGAACCTAATAGAGTCCTATCAATAAATTGATTTGATTACTCGCCACGTATGTTCAGTACGTAACATAAAATCTCAGTTTTACAAAACAGATAGTAACATTTTTATCATTTGCTCAACTTTAATTTCAAAAACATAAACACGAAAAGTACTCATAAAAAATTACAGGTCGAAATTTATTACCCCCAAAAAAAATAAATAAATAAAATAAGCTATAGATAGTCTGTATCTCAAAGCTGTCTTCAGAATTTTTAATTATGTATATAAAAGCTTCTGATTCAAACCAACGTACCAAAAAACACGTGAAATAAAATCAACACTTAGTGAAAATCGAGGGTAAGAGAATGAAACCTAATCACCGTTGGGTTCTTTTGTAATTTTCCAAATTACTCGGAAGTATAATTTTCTTTAACAAGTTTAATTTTTGTTTTTTCCAATAATACCGGAACTACTTTTTAGTATTTTTTGATCGAACGGTAAATGTTCAAACTTCGATAGAAATCGGTGGGATGATTTCTAACATTTTCACCACTAATAACAAAGTCATAGGTTCAGTTTTAGTTCACAACAAGTCAAGTTATTTCCAAACTTCATATGTTCAGTTTTTCTTCACAACGTAATAAATTCAGTTTTGGTTCACGTCATAGGTTTTGTTTTTGTTCACAACGTCTTGGTTTCAGTTTTTGTTCACAACGTCTCGGTTTCAGTTTTTGTTTACGTCATACATAAGTTAACTTTATGTTCACGTCATAGGTTCAGTTTTTGTTCACAAAGTAATACATAAGTGAAGTTTTTGTTCACAACGTCATACATAAGTGAAGTATTTGTTCACAACGTCATACATAAGTGAAGTATTTGTTCACAACGTCATACATAAGTTAAGTTTTTGGTCACAACGTCATACATAAGTTAAGTTTTTGTTCACAACGTCATACATAAGTGAAGTTTTTGTTCACAACGTCATACATAAGTGAAGTATTTGTTCACAACGTCATACATAAGTTAAGTTTTTGGTCACAACGTCATACATAAGTTAACTTTATGTTCACGTCATAGGTTCAGTTTTTGTTCACAAAGTAATACATAAGTGAAGTTTTTGTTCACAACGTCATACATAAGTGAAGTATTTGTTCACAACGTCATACATAAGTTAAGTTTTTGTTCACAACGTCATACATAAGTTAACTTTATGTTCACGTCATAGGTTCAGTTTTTGTTCACAAAGTAATACATAAGTGAAGTTTTTGTTCACAACGTCATACATAAGTGAAGTTTTTGTTCACAACGTCATACATAAGTTAAGTTTTTGTTCACAACATCATACATAAGTTAACTTTTTGTTCACGTCATAGGTTCAGTTTTTGTTCACGTCATAGGTTCAGTTTTTGTTCACGTCACAGACTCAGTTTTTGTTCACGTCATAGGTTCAGTTTTTGTTCACGTCATAGGTTCAGTTTTTGTTCACGTCATAGGTTCAGTTTTTGTTCACGTCATAGGTTCAGTTTTTGTTCACGTCATAGGTTCAGTTTTTGTTCACGTCATAGGTTCAGTTTTTGTTCACGTCACAGACTCAGTTTTTGTACACGTCATAGGTTCAGTTTTTGTTCACGTCATAGGTTCAGTTTTTGTTCACGTCATAGGTTCAGTTTTTGTTCACGTCACAGACTCAGTTTTTGTTCACGTCATAGGTTCAGTTTTTGTTCACGTCATAGGTTCAGTTTTTGTTCACGTCATAGGTTCAGTTTTTGTTCACGTCACAGACTCAGTTTTTGTTCACGTCATAGGTTCAGTTTTTGTTCACGTCATAGGTTCAGTTTTTGTTCACGTCATAGGTTCAGTTTTTGTTCACAACGTCACAGACTCAGTTTTTGTTCACGTCATAGGTTCAGTTTTTGTTCACGTCATAGGTTCAGTTTTTGTTCACGTCATAGGTTCAGTTTTTGTTCACGTCATAGGTTCAGTTTTTGTTCACGTCACAGACTCAGTTTTTGTTCACGTCATAGGTTCAGTTTTTGTTCACGTCATAGGTTCAGTTTTTGTTCACGTCATAGGTTCAGTTTTTGTTCACAACGTCACAGACTCAGTTTTTGTTTACAACGTCATAGGTTTAGTTTTTGTTTACAACGTCATAGGTTCAGTTTTTGTTCACGTCACAGATTCAGTTTTTGTTTACAACGTCATAGGTTCAGTTTTTGTTTACAACGTCATAGGTTCAGTTTTTGTTTACAACGTCATAGGTTCAGTTTTTGTTCACGTCACAGATTCAGCTTTTGTTCACAACGTCATAGGATTAGTTTTGTTTTAAAAAAATAATTCAAAATCACAATTTTTGCAACATAGTGACCTACCTATACGTTTAACTTCTATTCTTTGATGCTTTACATGTAAAAAATTGCATATCCTGCAGTATTATTAAAGAAAACATAAATTTTGTCCTTCTCACGGCAGAAATGATTAAAACCAAACATGAATCTGAAAGAAGCTAAAGATGAACTCAAAATATATGGTATACATTTTAAACAGCAGCATATTACCGAGAAGGGTGCGCCCTCAGGGGTTCATTGCAGTTAGTATGGGCTTATCAATCCCGAGGGACCCAGCTATATCTCCTGATAACCTCCAAAATTGTTAGGGTGACGGTCATAGTTTTTGGGGCATAAAACCACATTCACAACACATTTGGTTAAACAGTATAGACTGATTTCGAGATGTTTGAGGGATATATTATTAAACAAATATCTCTTCCGTTAAAAAATAATCCTGCAAATTAGGCCTATAATTCTACAAAATCACTTGCAGAAAAAAAGTGATTGGAATTTATTTTCCAAGAATAATAGAAACAAGGAAACTAAGATTCATATATTATATTATAAAGTTGCGACACGTCACGTTTCCTTTTGTTATATGATTCTAAAGTAATGGGATCAACAAAACTTAAAACTTTAGGTCCTAACGAAAAAGTAGGCTAATAATTTTGTTTAAATATAACATTATGTTTGTATCAAGCTACAGTGTTGGTAAATCAGTTCAGTAGTGTACAAGTAATAATGTTTAGAATTTCGCCAAATACTACTGACCCCCCTCCCCATTTTGGCTTTATTTAATGTTTTAATAAAATCATTAATAGAAATTTTTTTATGAATTTGAAAGAGGAATAACTTTCATGATTTACTTCGGGATACAGTCATCATTTTATTTTGGAAACAATAAACCAGTTTATTTTAATGCACCAATAATAACAAACAACAAAACTAAGATCATTAATTGTAAAACAAAATAGACTTCATATCAACCCCCCTCCCCCCATAAAAAGTAGGCTAATTAGACGCGAAGCTATTGGATGTTATGGTGAAATATTGAAATGAAATACTAGTTTGGTTAAAATCTCTTCAGCAGTTTATAAAATGTTGAAATGAAATACTAGTTTGGTTAAAATCTCTTCAGCAGTTTATAAAATGTGGAAGTTTTTTGAGCTACAATAATAGAAGTTAATTTTCGTTTCTAGGGTTTTGCCAATTACTCCAAAACCATTTTCCTTTTCGTTCCTACTGCCCATCCACAAAATAAATTAATCTTTTTAGACTTAAATAAACGGTCGTCAAAGCATGTATTGGAAACGTGTAAAATTATGTTATAATTAGGTAAAAATTAAGATACTAGTTTGTATAACATGGGGTTCAGTAATACAATAATATTAGAGACACAAAGTTGGCAAGAAGAAGTGTTGAAGGAAATGCATTTTTAATAACAAAGCTCACCTTATTCTCTAGGATTTTACCAATTATTTTAGAACCATTTTCCTTTTCCCTTCCAGACAGTGAGTTTTGTCTCGTAATTTATTAAAAAAGATCAATAAAATAATCCGATCAACAATAACTTCCACCAGATTGAAGTGTTTCAAAGCAAATATCGTCATTTTATTTTTGAAAGTTCTTGTCTACAATCCAGTTTAATTGAGAAATTTTGTTATGTTCCTAGTCTACAGCAAGAAAACTTAAATTTGTGTTACGGTAATCACAATACAGAAACATAAAATTAAGTATCCAAAGAACCAGAAAAAACTAACGAAAATCTGTTCAATGGTTTCCGAAAAAAAATGGCTTACAATTCAACTTATGAGATTTAAAATCGTTGTAATTTTGAGAAAATGGGAAATTCACTTCATTTTCTTCCTGGTCTGCAGCACGTAAACCTGAATTTGTTTCGAAAATCACGTTACAAGAATTTAGGTAATTTTGAACCTAAAGAACCAGACGAAACTAAGACAGAAAATCTGTTGGGATGATTTCTGAAAAATGACTGTTGAACATATATAGTAGGCCTACGTTTTACAAATCTAATTTTCCTCAAAAAATGTTCAAAAACTTTTATCCTCACAAAACATCTCCCTTCCAATAAAGAAAAACTATGTACATGTGGCATAAAACAACTACGATAAGAATGTTGGAATTTTAAATCCATATGGTAGGCCTACCTTTAAATTCCTAAGATAAAGAAAATATATCAAGTAGAGACGGGAAATCAGTCGCAATAAACGAAACAAATTACAAAACAAAATATGTTTACATGAAACGTAACGCAATAATAACACGAGAAATAAATAAACACCAATATCTACCTTACCTGTCCATATAGTTATCATAATATTCCAAAAATTACAAAAAAGGAAATGATGATTTTTCCCAAAGAAAAATAAATCCAAACACAAAATTTGAGGTTATCTACTATCGTATAACACAATATAAACAAACAAATTAAAACAACCAACGTAATTCAAACGTACTGACATAATCTGTGACCGCGACACTAAAAACTACCTAGTACAATCGGCCACCTCTGCACGACTGGGCTCTACCAGCAATCTTCAATTTCCAATATGGCTGCCGTTCTTATCACATGACACATTTTTATTTGCATTTCAGAACCGCTTATCAATCGGTCGTGTTTCTTCCGTGCGAGAAGAGAAAAAGATACCTCAGCGTTTAAAAGTTACACTACGAAATGGAATTTGTTTTTGTTGTGTATTTTTGTTTGATGGTTTACGTAACACTGGACCAATAACGTATTACATAATCGAGTCAGTGCATTGCACGAGATTTGTGTTTTAGCCAGACTTTAACTGTAGGAGTTATTTTAGGTTTGTCTGTTTATATTGGATTTTTTTATATAGTCTTTGGAAAGGATGTAGCAATCTGATGTGAATGGAAACAAAATAAACTGTGCACAAACTATCTTTCACAACAGCTGTTAACCAAACAAAACTAACGCCAAAACTGTCAATTCGATAGTCGATAGTTAATAAGTAAAAACTAAACCTTGACTTTATAATTTATATATTTAAACGAACAAAACTTATTGTTTGTATATTTAATTTTGAAAACGGGTGAAAGTATTTTGTTGAAATTGGGGGAATCTAAGTTTTCAGGTATAAGAAAGCGATTTAAATAGGTATTGATTTGAAATTAACCCTTTTAAAGAGGGTTTTATATACACCTTAACCCCCCCCTCCCCACCCGATTATATTTTTTTTTCTTTCTTGTTATTTCCCCTCGGTCATTGTCCCTGTATAAAAAAGAAGAAAAGAAACCCAAACCTTGAACACTCTAGTAGTGTCAGATTCTAAAGAGAACAAGAGTTGGTCAATAGAGTAGTTAAAGGAAAGATCTAAACCTACATGAAACAAAAGTGTAATTCTAGTAATCCCATCGGGATTGCAAATTCCGTACTCAGTATAAATGTATCACTGAGGTCTATATGGTTACAATCATTGGATATAGCGTTGATAAATATTTTAAAAAATTGTATATTGTTCAGCCCCCCTTCTTTAACACCTGTTTCTAAAACACACATTAAAACTTAAGCACTCATTAAACAGATGATAAATTCAGTATCCAATATGACCAATTAAGCCAACATTAAGATATTTACAATTGCATTTGTTTTGAACTACTAAAAAGACGGTTTTAATGTTATGTTTCAAAATAATTTTTACTTTTTTTTGTTGTTAATATATTTGTATGTGTCATTAATATTTTGTGAAATAATAATTGTCTTGTGAATGGATATAAAGATTGTTTCAAATGATGACATTTTCCGGATTATAAGGTTTTCTTGAGGTAAAGATTTAGTAAAAAATACTTTTGTTTTTATTTTATTTTAATTACTGTAATCATAACCTTTGTAGGGGAAATCCACTGTCTACAATTGATCAGCTGTTATTGTATTTAAGAGGCTACTGTTAAGTTTTCAAGCAGTAAACTGCTTATCGATGCCAATAAAAGTACAGTTTGTAAAGTTATTATGGCATGAGGTAATTAATATCACCAAAACTCCTGATGAAGCTAAATATTTTTAATGTTTTTTTTATTTTATTTTTTTTTATTTTTTTTATAAAATTATTTAAATTTTTTTCCCCTTTCTTGTTTAAAGGCCTCGAGGTTATTTATGACTTCCCTAGTCCTTAAATACCGCAATGGAATCACAGGGGAATTAACAAACGTTGGTCAAGACACCACTATATTGAACAGCTTCTCAACTACAAGCAGACTTGGAACTGGTAAATACACCACCACATTGTGCTTGCAGACCTCTAGTCTCGAACATCAAACTAGGGATGACATAACAGTATGAAAGACTACTAAAAACAACAAGGTCAGTATATGGAAAAATGGGTTTTCATGTCGTGCTGTAGGTTTGAGAAACAAAATCTACAACTTTGAGCACTTTGTAGCCACGAAAGTGTTGCACAAATATATAGGTTCAAAACGACAAAATAAGAAACTAACGAATAGGAATTCATTATGAGCAACATGTCGAATTGTGTCCATTCTGTGTTTGAGTAAATTTCTGTATGAAACAGTTTAGTTAATTCAACTACACATTACTGGATGTCGCATGTTTAAACAAGCCAAGTTCATTGATTAGATTCTACTTTCATGAAAGTTATTTGTTACCAAATATTAACCTGGAAGTTAACCAATGTAAACACAACTGCAACAATGTTAATCCAGAACTGTCCTTTCATTAAACTAATCAAAGATTACAAGTTCATTAATTATTTTAGTTTCTAAAACGAACGAAGACGGCTGTCAAAACCCTTCCTTATGCACGCACACACACATCCTTGATTGAAAACGACTCCAAACAAGCCGTTGTTAAAACATAAGGGAGAAATATTGCGAATAAAAGAAAAGTTTAATAGGAAAGAAAAAAATGTTGAAATATATTTGTCATATGATTGATGATAAAACTGTATTGAGTAGTTATATAAACGATTATCTAACCTGTCCTAACTTACAAACATTGCAAAGCACTGAAAACACCAACCGGCTTCCTTTTTATTCTTCTTGAACTACGAAATACCGATTCAGTGGATACAGTATTTTATGACCTATTAGTGTTATAAAAACATCGCACAGATATCAATTGATTACAAATAAACGTAATCTATTAAACTGCACAAAACTCAAGCTGTGAATGGTAACATCCTAAAACATTAAACAGACCAAACAGTTAAAAAAATGAAAGGTACCAGTTTCGTTTCGAAATGCACTTATAAATTAGAAAAACGCTCGTTAATTTGGAAGAGCTTATATTATAACAGCAAACATATATCTGCAATTAAGTACCGGATTTAAGTAATTGTTCATTGCATTAGAAAATGATTACCAATTAAGTTAAGTTTTTGACAATAATAAAAGAATTCACTTTTAAGACAAAAATAAAATATCTAGTATGTAAATTTTACAAGGTGATAGAATACTTTAGAGAAACTATTGCAAGAGAAGAAATGTGTAGACGAGATTTTAATTTTGTGGGAAAATAAAACGATTTTTAATAAATATACAAATTTTCACACTATATTTTGTTGAGTTTTCACATCCTATAGTTACTAATACTGAGGGTAACGACAGCAGTGTAATTATCTCCTTGGACAAGTAAAGGACTGCGATTGCTTCAATTTGGTTGTTTCGTATCATTTTTTCTTAAAATTTTGCCCAGATTAAAAAAAAGATACATTTGCCTTAGGCATTATTGGATTCATGTGGAACGAATCAGAAAAATAATTCTAAAAAAAAAAAAAAAATATTTGAAATTTGCCGCCATTTTGTAATTTACTGCCAGATTTTCCTGGTTAACGAACAATTCGAAAAATTGACTGATAAGGAAAAGGAAAATCAGACTAAAAAGGCTAGAGCGTTTACTGAGACAATCACACGCTCACTCGCGGTGTAAAACACCGTTGAGCTTAATATCGGTACCAAAATACTTGCGTAACTTGTGACAGTTAATGATCGTTTAACTTGTAGGATAAAAGAATAGATTTGGCCCTTCCAGTAGGTGATTCACGCCGCCTAACAAGGGCCAGGTATAATCCCTGCGTTTGTGTAAGTGAAAGCTTCCACCAGCCATACTATAGTTTAATTTACCATTTATTAAAGATTCATTAACAGTTATTTTAGAAACCGACCCTTAGTTTATTAATAGTCAGTTGTAACAAAATTTCAACAATATCTGTAGCTTCAATTAGTTTTTTTACATCGGCTCCATGGACGGATTTATACAGATCACTCTCGAACCTGGAGATGATGGGCGATAAGTGTTGTTTAGATTACACTTTAACCAAATTTCATCAAAAACGTTAGATACTTTTTTTTTTTCAATAAAAAGACCATCTAGTGTGTGTGGACTTAATAAAGAAAAAGTCTGGAGAAACCTCCAATATACATTCGGATACCAAAACACATTTTCCTAAAACCTCTTTTTTAAATTCAAATAACAGATAATACCCTCAAGTGCTCACTATATTTTTTAAATTCAAATAACAGATATTACCCTCAAGGGCTCACTATATTTTTTAAATTCAAATAACAGATATTACCCTCAAGGGCTCACTATATTTTTTAAATTCAAATAACAGATATTACCCTCAAGTGCTCACTATATTTTTTAAATTCAAATAACAGATATTACCCTCAAGTGCTCACTATATTTTTTAAATTCAAATAACAGATATTACCCTCAAGGGCTCACTATATTTTTTAAATTCAAATAACAGATATTACCCTCAAGTGCTCACTATATTTTTTAAATTCAAATAACAGATATTACCCTCAAGGGCTCACTATATTTTTTAAATTCAAATAACAGATATTACCCTCAAGGGCTCACTATATTTTTAAATTCAAATAACAGATATTACCCTCAAGTGCTCACTATATTTTTAAATTCAAATAACAGATATTACCCTCAAGTGCTCACTATATTTTTAAATTCAAATAACAGATATTACCCTCAAGTGCTCACTATATTTTTTAAATTCAAATAACAGATATTACCCTCAAGAGCTCACTATATTTTTAAATTCAAATAACAGATATTACCCTCAAGTGCTCACTATATTTTTAATTCAAATAACAGATATTACCCTCAAGGGCTCATTATATTTTTAAATTCAAATAACAGATATTACCCTCAAGGGCTCACTATATTTTTAATTCAAATAACAGATATTACCCTCAAGGGCTCACTATATTTTTAAATTCAAATAACAGATATTACCCTCAAGGGCTCACTATATTTTTAATTCAAATAACAGATATTACCCTCAAGGGCTCACTATATTTTTAAATTCAAATAACAGATATTACCCTCAAGAGCTCACTATATTTTTAATTCAAATAACAGATATTACCCTCAAGTGCTCACTATATTTTTAAATTCAAATAACAGATATTACCCTCAAGGGCTCATTATATTTTTAAATTCAAATAACAGATATTACCTTCAAGGGCTCACTATATTTTTAAAATCAAATAACAGATATTACCCTCAAGTGCTCACTATATTTTTAAATTCAAATAACAGATATTACCCTCAAGTGCTCACTATATTTTTAAATTCAAATAACAGATATTACCCTCAAGGGCTCACTATATTTTTAAATTCAAATAACAGATATTACCCTCAAGTGCTCACTATATTTTTTAAATTCAAATAACAGATATTACCCTCAAGGGCTCACTATATTTTTTAAATTCAAATAACAGATATTACCCTCAAGGGCTCACTATATTTTTTAAATTCAAATAACAGATATTACCCTCAAGGGCTCACTATATTTTTAATTCAAATAACAGATATTACCCTCAAGGGCTCACTATATTTTTTAAATTCAAATAACAGATATTACCCTCAAGTGCTCACTATATTTTTTAATTTCAAATAACAGATATTACCCTCAAGTGCTCACTATATTTTTTAAATTCAAATAACAGATATTACCCTCAAGGGCTCACTATATTTTTAAATTCAAATAACAGATATTACCCTCAAGGGCTCACTATATTTTTTAAATTCAAATAACAGATATTACCCTCAAGTGCTCACTATATTTTTTAAATTCAAATAACAGATATTACCCTCAAGGGCTCACTATATTTTTTAAATTCAAATAACAGATATTACCCTCAAGTGCTCACTATATTTTTTAAATTCAAATAACAGATATTACCCTCAAGGGCTCACTATATTTTTTTAAATTCAAATAACAGATATTACCCTCAAGGGCTCACTATATTTTTTTAAATTCAAATAACAGATATTACCCTCAAGGGCTCACTATATTTTTAAATTCAAATAACAGATATTACCCTCAAGGGCTCACTATATTTTTAAATTCAAATAACAGATATTACCCTCAAGTGCTCACTATATTTTTAAATTCAAATAACAGATATTACCCTCAAGGGTTCACTATATTTTTTAAATTCAAATAACAGATATTACCCTCAAGGGCTCACTATATTTTTAAATTCAAATAACAGATATTACCCTCAAGTGCTCACTATATTTTTAAATTCAAATAACAGATATTACCCTCAAGGGCTCACTATATTTTTAAATTCAAATAACAGATATTACCCTCAAGGGCTCACTATATTTTTAAATTCAAATAACAGATATTACCCTCAAGCGCTCACTATAGTGACTACGGAGATGGCAATCCCGGGGAGCCTAGCTGGATCTACAACTTTTTTCATGTAGTCTTGGATTTAGATCCTGGTGCTATTAGAGTATTAGAGGGATATAAGGTATAGGCTACTTTAAAATAACTGTCACCTCTCGCCATGCAGTACAGTACTTTCAAATTGCTTTCATCAGCAGTAAACCGAACATGAGACATTTATCCTTGTACAATGATGACCCAGCAATACCTATCCAAAACAAGAAATAACTTAAGTTGGGCGCAATGATAAGACAGCCTTGAATACAAATACGTTTCTAATCTTATCTTTTTTGTGACGATTCTAATAAAAACATTTTGAATACGAATAGACCTCTTATCAGTACCTAACTGAAGCGTTAACACATGCTTGTGGATAGATTACAATTGAAGGTCTGAATACAATGTTGTACACAAGTTTCAAAACAACCTACTCCCTACACTGAAAACCTTAATAATATATACATTTTAGCGATTCCTAGATTATTTTTCTTTCTGTCGTTAAGTCTGATAAAATAAAGACCCCCTAACGCACGAATACTTTAATAATGTCAGGGTAGAAAAAGCACAAGAGTTGGTCAAGAGAGGCCGGACAGGAAAGATGAACGAGAGGGATTTAATCCAAGATCACATGAAAAAGATGTAGATCCAGTTAGATACTCTCGGAATTGCCAAGTCCGTACTCGTTAAACTGAGCCCCTGATTGTGATTCCTATGGGAACTCCCAAAAAAATAATTTAATAAACTGAACAAAAACATTGCACAAACTTTCTCGAACATACTCAAAAGACCATATACTAAATTATATTAAAATCAGTAGGTTTGGACTGTAGAGCGGGCGAGACGCATGTCAACATCTCTAAAAAACACTTTTTTTTTAATCAGACAACCTAAAAACGGATATAACCGATTATTATACCCATATCACTTAACTTTATGCTACATATATTTGAAAAAGTAAACATTTCAAAAATGACTATCGTTTAAAATCGGTTCTCTATTATGTAGAGCCTATAACTCATTTCGCACTACCGATATATGTACGCAAAAAACGAGGATGCGTGGAATAAATTCACATCTTATCACGCCAGTAAATGAGGTAATGCGTGAAAAATACAATTTCAACATTACAAACTTTAATACTAGAACAACCCACCTTGCAGCCCAGATCCACATTTTGGCTCCAAATCAAGACAAATATAGTGCGCCAAATCTTTCCTTGCCAATGTTATTGAGAAACAATTTGATACCATTGTAAATTATCAAGCCCTGGGATGTACGTAGCTCTGCACTCCTATACAGTGAATACGGGACGTGGAAATTCCGAAGGAACTGGATTTACATCTTTCTTATCAGGTCTCTCTAGACCAACTCTTGTTCGAGGACTTAGGGTTTTTATTTATTTTATTTATTCTTTATAAAGCGATGACTGAAGGTACAGTGCGTTCTCTATTATTTCCATGTAAAGAAAATTCACCAAAACAAAATATCTGTCGACTATCATCGCCCTATGTAGACATCGATATAAAATAAAGACACCTAACCCTGGAATACTAGAATAGCGTCGGAGTTGCAATGTAATAAGAGTTAGTCAAAAGCGACCTGATAAGAAAGATTAATGAGAGGGATGTAACCCATGAATACATGCAAAAAACCATATAGTGCGCCCACGTTCACTATGAATCCACGTTACAAGAAAAAGTGTAACTCATTGACAAAATAAAACCTTATAGACAAGATTTTACAAAGCTTTCAAAATTATCATTAGCATCTAGCCTATATATAAATTGACTTTCTGTTCTCACTTAACGAAAATTATGTGATCTATCAAACAATCGACATCGAGTTTTTCAGAGTTTCCATTTTGAATCCACTGAGTCCAAAAAATGTGGTGGTATCGAGCATATTTTGAACATTTAACTTTTTTTTAAATTTATTTTTTCACTTCAATCAACATCAGTTCTGACGATTTTTATCAAATTTCCCTAAGCGATAACAATTGGAATTCTGTTATTGTTTATTATCAACTCTGACCTCCGAATAAAATGTGTGAAAATAGAGTTACAAGATCGAGTATGAGCCGAGTTATCGAGACGAGCGTAGCAAGTTGAGACCCCTTCACCTATGTACAGTTTCGAGGCCAGGACAGGCTGTAGCACGACGAGCAAAGCTGTTCATACACACCGATGAGGTTCATGAGAGCCATGCGTCAAAAAAGTAGTGATATACAAAATTACACAACTAAATTACAAAACTAACCCTACTGAGTAAGACTACTTGGTCTAAAACTACAATTTAACATTTCCTACAAGACCCCAAATAAACCACCTTTTGGGCATTACATTTAGAAGATCTGCTTATTTACATTGCATGATAGTACTGGGTAAGTACCGTGTTTTTCGGCCGTTGTAGTGCGCACCTTTAAATCAGTATCTTATTTATTTGCGACTGCTGTACACAGACGTCATGTCAAAAATAAACTTCTCTCTAAGGTCACACTATACTACGTATAATGGGGGTTTACGTCACAAGTTTGTTGCCGACAAAGCTTCTCGTCTTGACTTGGAGCTAAATAAATAATTCATAAACCACAGCGTGTGAGGAGATGTTGAGAACTTTAATCAAGACTCGGGTCTAGCTAATTAAATTACTTAATTGGCTTATTTACATTTTGAAAACACTGACATTACAATCGAGACACGGAAACTATGAACTGTGCACTGATCGTATTCTGTGGAACAAGACTGAATCAAATTTGTACAGTGAAAAAGAATGGCGCTATATTTAAGGTTTAACTTTATGTAGAAAGAATTTGACGCCTCCTGGATGTATAATAAATGGTGCAAACATTGCACAAACTTTCTCACTCACCCTTACGCAGAACCAAACCTAATCGTCACCAAAAAAGTCAGTTCCGATAGTTGAGAAACTGAACCATGGGCGCAGTACTCGCTTCGCTTGTACCATCTTCCTCGCTGTAATTGAATAATAAAAGAACCAAGCTTGTGCTAAAACCACACGGTTCCTACGCATATAGGGTCAGTCTTTTAAGCGGTCTAGCGCCAACATATTAATTTCTTCCTCAAATAAACATACATATTCGTCCATCTCAAGGTCATATTTATTTTTGTTACTGTTATATTTTTCGTATTTGTGGGACAATACAAAGAATATAAATACAAACTTTTAAATAAATAGGATGTATCGTCTTGTCTGTGTACAGACAGATTAAACAGACGTCTTTGGTTTTACCTACGGACCCTAAAATTCGAGCTATTAATGACGGCGGTCAAATTTGATCCCCCCCCCTGAACCGTAATATTTTTTAACTATCAAATAAATTATTATTATTATTTAACTAAAATTCGAACATAATCTGAAGTAAATTACGAGAAATATGTTTATAAGCCTAACAATCCCATTTTGTGGTGTTGATCGATGATTACAAATCGACATTGGGGGTGGGGGGGGAGATGGCGAGGAATACGTTTAAATTGTGTCTTTTGCTGCTAAAATTTAACATAACGTAATTTTATGTTTTTTATAGCAGTTAATTCTCAAATACCGAGTTTAGAAAATGGGGGGGGGGGAATTTCCCGCGGTATGTCCATTATATACCCTTACAGTAAATTTCATTAAAATCTGTCTACTCGTTTGGGCTGTAAAACTATACATACGTCAGAGGCTGACAGACATTATTCCAAGAGAATTTTTTTTAAAACTGATATATCCAACAAAACTTAATTTTGTTACCAGACCACTTCCGACCCTGACGGAGAGCTGTTACGCTCTTTTCTTATACTTTTTAAGACGATGATGACCAAAAGGTTTTTCGAATTAAATTTTGTTTAAACAGATTTTTTGTCTCATCACATCTAAACTGCGCACACGTGAAAAAGTAAAAACTGTAATAGACATGTCCTTCCTTATAAATCTGCTTATCAGTAATAACACCTCTAGCAATAGGAATATTAATCCACCTGCAATTAGGTCTATTGTAAGTTCAATATTTCTAAAGAAATAATGGGAAAGTTGCAATATGGAGGTCGTTTAGAACTGTATTTCGGTAGTTATGTTTTATATTTTATTTAGGGCCTATTGATAGAGCCAAGGACGAGAAAAGATGAACACACAAAAACAGCATTATCATGATCTATCAACTGCATATCAAATATTCACCCTAGTACACTGAAAGTTCAAAGTTAAAAGCTATAACTGTAGAGAAGCCCACCCACCCAGACTACACCTGCACGAGTGCGCGATGGTACACCTGCTACCATCAAGTTTCGCAACGGTCGTGTAGTCTGCAAACGTTTTTAGACCATTTCCTTTCCGGAAATAACTACTTAGAAGACCCTCTTTTAAGCGACAAAATTGTATTCTTCATTCCTACCCGACATATGGCAAAGTCCCCTACAGTATGAACAATAAGAAATTCCACGTCTATCGCTTTTAAATTCAGTGGAACTTTTAGTTGGTTAAAAATGGTTGTTTTCCAGTTATATGCTGACAACTCTATGACTCAATTTTCCCTTCTTAAATTGAAAGCATCGTAAATGCGACATTTCTAACGACTATGGACTAATTAACCGTACAAAAACATTGCACCAACTTTCTCAGACACTCACCTATCTATGGTTTCTGACACCTGACAAATATAGCGGGTTTTGGTGGAAAAGACTAAAAAGGTCCTTACATCAAGAGCGTATTAGAGCAGTGCTAATGCGTCATCTTTGCTCAACTCATCAGTTGCTGCTCTATACAGGGTATGACCAGATATATGCCCACAATTCTAACGTCACATTTGGTCTTTAGAGCATTGCACACAGAAATCGTAAATAAAACAAAACCTACATAACAGATTCCAAAAAATCACTTTTTTTAATCAGAGAAATTCAAAATGGATAATCCACGAAGAAACGCTCGACATTGTTTCAACTCTTTTACATAACTTTCTCCGTACTGCAAGTGAGAAAGTAAAAAAAAAACACGTTAAATAAAAGAACAAACGACAAACTCTAAAATAATGGGATGTTTTTAAAGCAAATTTAGCTGAATAAACAATTGGAATTATCAATATTTTACGAACGTCCCGAACTAATTTTAAATTTTTATGAAAATTACGAAAAATAAATGTCAAGCTTGTGCTAAACCACACGACTTGGGCCCCCCCCCCCCCGGTAGGGATATAGGGACTATATTTTCATGAAGTCTTGCAAGCGCCCTAGCATCAACATTAATTTTTTCATCCAAATAAACATACATATTTCTCTTAATCAGAATAAATTCTAGTTTTATTTATACCCACACATATTATTTCCAAAAAAATGCAAATTTTCAACTGTTTTTCCCCTAACTATCCTAAGGTCTTTTTTTTTTTGTTACCGTTATATTTTTTCATATATGTCGGACAATACAAAGAATATAAATGCAAAGTTTGAAATATATAGGATTTATCGTCTTGTCTGTGTAACTGGTTGCAACTTAACAAAATTGTAAAATAAATTGACGCTAAATTTAAGGCGCTAAAAAGATAAATGAAATATGAAAAACGATTGTCGGATGATCAGAAACCAAATCAAATTCACCCTCCAAAAATAACTACGTTTTCAAAGAGTATGTAGGCTATGTAATACAGACAAAGAATTGTTTCAACTTGACTTTAAAACGAGTTAACATTATCTTGGACACATGTTTATTGTTATGACAGCTGTTAAAAGTTTGATTCAGTATATTATGTCATTAGTCAGAGACATCACACCATATTACATCATCTCAACAACTACCAACAAAACAAATAAAACAACTGAAAATAAACAGAAGTGGGGGATACATTTATGAATGATCTTTGTCTAAATTCATGACTCAGCTGAAATTGTTATCCAAAATAAAATACAGTTTCATATATTTCATCAGTTCGTCACCCCGAACAAAATGTCTCACCCGTTTCAGTTCATAAACAACAAACTTTACTGATATTAATTCCATCCTCCTTTTTCACTTCCATTAAAAAAAAAATTTTTTTAAAAAAAATCCTTAACAGAATTTAACATGTTACCCCAGTTTCTTCTCTTCTTTAGCATTACAAGTTTATTAAGAACTATATTTTCGAGGAGGAGGAGGAGGAGGAGGAGGAGGAGGAGGAGGAGGAGGAGGAGGAGGAGGAGAAGAAGAAGAAGAAGAAGAAGAAGAAGAAGAAGAAGAAGAAGAAAAAAGAAGAAGAAAAAGGAGGGGGAAAAAACAGAATTCAACATGTTACCTATTCCTGTTCTTTACATGCTTCCAGATGTTTATAAAAACATTTTCAGTTTGTTCCTACCCCCAGTTTCTTCTCTTCTTTAGCATTACAAGTTTATTAAGAACTATATTTTCGAGAAGAAGAAGAAGAAGAAGAAGAAGAAGAAGAAGAAGAAAAAAGAAGGGGGAAAAAACAGAATTGAACATGTTACCTATTCCTGTTCTTTACATGTTTCCAGATGTTTATAAAAACATTTTCAGTTTGTTCCTACCCACAGTTTCCCTTAGCTTTACTATATTTTCGTTACTTTTTAATGAATTCTACAACAACACAACTGAGTTTTAATTCACCATGTGTATCCGGTAGTTGCATGTTTCCCCTGCATATGCTCGCCACATGTCCCCTCCGTCTGTCTACAGTTTCTTTTATCGCCCTTCTCCATCCAATTCAATCAATCGCCCCGGTTTTATCTTACTTAAAATCGAATATTCAACCGACTTCCTGTTCTCCTCTCACGTTTATTAATTAGGACCAAGCCTAGAGAGTGGAGTGGGCGACGCTTCTTTAGGCCGTAGTTTGTTCTGGACAATTAATTTGTTTACTTTTAGACGCGAGTGAAAGTTTTTTCGCAGAAGAACAACTTGAGCATTTCACTTTTACAACAATAAAAATAGCCTTTTTGAAATTAATTTCATGCGAATGATAAAAGAATGGGAAACATGTCTTGTTTCAAATGGGAGAATTCTTTGCCACCATGAAGCAGTATTTCTAGGAACTTGATTGTCTCTTAAATTATTCTATTCAATTGGTAAATATTTGGTAATTTGTGTAGTAGGTTTACTGGTAAGGTTAGGTTAGGTTGGGTTAGATTAGGGCGTTTACTAAACTACCATAAAATGAACCTAAACGGGGGTCATGGTTGATTTACGTATTTACAAAATTACATACGTGATCCTTCAAAATTTCACCAAAAATTAAATTCACTTGAACAACCATTTTGCGATATTAAACCGTTCAGAATGGTTTTCATAGCTTGACGGATAATTTCCGAACATGCATATTTGGGGAGATGGATCCAAATAGTTTTCCATGGGCACGCTAAAGGTAAATTTTCATTACAATCGTCAGAGCTGAATTTGAAATTAAAATTTCGTTATTTACCTTTAAACGAAAAAATACCGAAAAGACATGTGTTCAGGAGGGGGGTCCACAACAGGGTTAAATTTTGAAAATGTTAATAAAAACGAGACTTGGTTAATCTTGAATAATTCCAAATGCTGAACATAGAATACGAAAAACATGCAATGTCTTAACAATTTCCAAAATTAGCCTAAAACCCTAAGACGTAACCAATACAATTTGAAATATCGATTGATCTTGCACCAGTGTCATTAATTTGTATGTTGTCACATGCTATAGAGGGGGAAATAGATACATTTACCTGTATCGAGAAGATTACAAAACTTTGTCATCTATGTGTCCAACTGTGTATTTTATGTGTGGTAATGTTAATGTGTAAACCCTGAAGATGTCGATGTGTAGACGAAACGACCCAATCATACCTCTATACAAAGAAATGTTATAGACGTCACAAAAAGCTTTTTATTTAACAATTTTGACGCTTTTTGAAGAATAAATATCATGGATTACGGTTAAGATCTTCTGATGTTCAAAAAAGTGGTTTTAGAAATTACGTCATGTGTGCAGTGCTTTACAGTCCATCGCATACTGTAATCAAATTAGGATTTAGGCGTTCAAAAGGGAAAAAAACTAAATTAGATTTTTCTCAAAATCGGCAAAAACGATTTGGATCAAATTTGACTCGTGTGTAGCCTCTAAGGATTTTTGGTCGCCAACTCTCCAAAATTGATCAATAAAAATCGGCCATGGGGTTGTTATCGGTTCTACAGATTTTCTTCACAATTTGAAATGAAGATTAAAGATCGAAACATGTGAAAAATCATTCACGGTTCAGGAATGATCGATAATATACTAAAATGAGCTTTCACCACCGCCTTGATTTTTATGAAATACGATTTACGTTTAAAAACAGCATCATTTTCACTCTTGATGATGACAACTTCCGAACGAGTTTTGGTGACGAGCGAATGGAAGTTTGTTCTCACAATTAGACGACAAAATACACACCCCTGAATTAATTCACAACATTTGACAGAATTAGACGAAAGTTCAACAAAATACCCATCAATAATACCTCGATGTTCACGTCTAAATGAAATGAACCCGACCAACACAGCACTATCGCTTCCGTTCATCTCCCAACTATTATTATCAGTGATGTTCAAAAAGCGAACTAATTTCGCGCCGGAACTGTGGCAGGTGGATTTACTTTCTCCCCGGGAAAGGGAGCGTAACTAGATCCCGGAAGTGGGGGACGAGGCATCGCAGGGTTGCCAAGTTTCAATTAACAAAGGGTGTGTCGCCCTCGAGGTTAAAACGGTGATTCCTTTCAATCAATAAGTGAAACATTTAATTATAACTTACCATTGCTATGGTCTGTTGTACGGTTGTAAGGCTATTTTTAGGTTATGTTTTGTAAACAAAATAGAAATGTAGACAAGATTTTTGTATTAAAACTTTGAAGGAGTCTCTGGTTAATATAGACTGTGGCCAAGTTAGTTCCTCTTACAAATCTTTCCTATTTCTTACCTTAACTCACATTTCGTCATAATAGAGTAAGTTATGTGAAGTATTAATAGCAAATTTTCAAGGAAATATCTGCAACATCTCCTGAGATCGAACACGGGGGTTTGTCAATCCCTAGAGTCTTAGGTTGGGTTATATCACTCTTTCATCTTTCTATAAGATCTCTCTTGACCAACACTTGTTCTCTTCCGACCCTGACGTTTAAGGGCTAGGGGAGTCTTTATTTATGTTCTTTCCTTCATTTATTTAATAAGGCATGATGACCCAGAGGTTTTTCGTCTTATGAAAAGAAAAGTCTATAGCCCAAATTAGAGGAGGGGGAGGAAAAAAAAGTAAATAATATCATCCCTAATTACTCACGATCCGTTTACAATGGTTTCCAAGGCTCATCATCCTTATACACCCCCCCCCCCCCCGAAGAAATAGGAATCGGGTTTTTGTTAAGATGGCAACCAATATGTTTTCTTAAGCTCACTAGAGAATACAATTTTGAAACATTTTTTAATTTTTGTTTTGTTTAAAGGCGAAAAACCTTACGCTTATCATAGCCTTATAAAAAAAAGAAGGAAAAAAAAAGAAGAAAAAAAAAGAGTATAAAATAAAGACACCTGACCCTCGAATAGTCTTACTACTCTTAATAGTGTCAGAGTTGGATCTAAACTAGGGTCCTCGGGTCCTCCATTCCTGCACTCATTTCAGACTGAGCCTCCGAGTGTCATAAATGTTTTACTATGGTGAATGATAGTGCACATCTTATAATATTTAAAACCACTTGCACTTTTATTCCGACCATAAAAGGTTTTTGTCAATAAATAATTCCTTCAAATTTATTTATTTATTTTAATTTTTTTAAAGCGAAAATCTTCTCAGTCATCATCTTCTTATTAAAAGAGCATAAAATAAAAGACCTCTAGCCTTATAATACTCTACTAGCATCAAGGTTGGAAGAAAACAAAAGTTGAAATATGAAATAGAGGAACCTGACCCAAGATTACATGAAGAAAAGTATAGGATCCACCTTCCACCTTCCACCCTTACTCACAATAAGTGAACCATTGAGGAATATCATTTCTTGAAACATACTACCTTACCCTAAATTCCAAAATATGAAATCTTTCATATCACTAATTTCACTCTATTAGACCATTTATACCCCACTAATAAAACAGTTGCAAGGATTCCTGTTACAATATACCTTAAAAACCATTTGCAAGCTCTATAACTCGTTGAAATGTCTGTACACAGTGGAAACCATATAGACAACAGTACAAGTGAAATAAAAAAGAAAGAAAATTCTGGGTAAAATCTTAAGACCCAAAAAAACATCATCAGAGTTCACATATCAAATCAGAAAAAGAGAAGAAAAAATCATGAACTATGAGAAATTTGAAGAAATATCCATAACAATGGTCAAGCGAGAGATGAACTTTCTATGGACCAGGAATGGGACATTCTAATGAGAATAGACTGGCAACGAAAGTCCTACTGTATCAAGAAAATGGTTCAAATGTAGTGGATAAGAGAAGTGTGCAGGACTTGACATAAACAGGCATTACAGAACAATAAAATGATGATAAAAGACTGGTACAGAAAGAAGATAGCACTGGTGAAGAGTCTGGCGAAGGAGAAGGAAAATATTAGAGTATGAAGGAATACTGGGACCAGGGAAAATTCATTTCGGTAATGTAGCCCATACAGAGCTGCATTTAAATTTAAAAAATTCATAGAAATTTAAAAATTGCTTCGCTTAAAGTAATATTTTCATTTCTGATTGTACACAAAAAAAAAGAGTTTGGACATTTACAAACCAATTACACTTTTTACATTTCGATATGAAAAATATTGGAGATGATTGGATCAATCATGACACTCTACGCACTAAGAAACAATTTAAATAAAAATATTATCACACTACGAAACACCAGCTAACAACAGAAAACTTTAAAAAAATTTAGATAATGTATCACTTGGGACAGACAGATATTGTTCTGAAAATAACCTATACGGATCCCCCGATTCCTCAAAATATCAGGAACAATTGAAATCCCAACACATTTCTTTGTAATTGGAAATAAAAGCAAAATTCATTTATCTTGGCGGCAATGGAGCTATTCATCTTTTTAATCTCCAACAATGCCTTTTCACGATGCATTAAATACAATAATACCTATTTTAATAGCATTATCCTTTATAGTTCTATACAATTACCTCAAAAGAGAATTAACAAAGTAGAACAATGTTATCAGACAATAACCCGAAGGAATGCAAATTCAAATACTAAACTCAAAGATGGTTGCATATCAATCATGGAATAGAATTATTGTTTAGAAATGTTTACGGAATTTACATTAGACAAAGCTCCAGATAGGCCTAGATAAAGGAAATCAGATACACTGTTACAGATTAACTTACACAATATGCCTTGATGATCATGTCTATAGTAATTTGTGTAAGCCTACAAAATAATAAAACATGTCACGCAAACTGATTCACTGAAATGGCAGTATGTTATTTATAAATCAGCTTGTTTATAATGACTTTGCCCCCTCTGAAGCTCACTTATAATGTGTATGGGTATGCTATTTCTTAATGTACTCCCTGAGTACGACCATGACAGAGATATTTTTCGTTATTTAAACAAGGAGGAAAATATTAACGATTTAGATTTTGGAATCCATATATATATATATATATATATATATATATATATATATATATATATATATATATATACACACAACTATGCAAAAACATTGAACGATCATTACATACATCCATTCACAAAACCGAAAATAATATTCAGCAATAGATCCCTATTTATTTGTAGGGGGGGGGGGTGTATTTTCAATATGATTGAGTTATTGGTTACAAAATATTTATATATCTATTGTTTGCAAAAATGTTATTAAATATAACTTCGCTTCCTTTGAGACAAAACTCATCATAAACATAATGTAGTTGATTGAAGTAGCCCTAAAGTTTGGTTCGCTTACATCTACATATTATTCTTTAACTGTTATGTTCCTTGAAATTTGGAATGATGTTTTAGATAAGTAATTTTAGTTTTCACTAAAATTTGAATGAAATTGGTAGAATCCATATTGAGGGATAACCTAATATTTTAAGGTTTTTTTTATAACAATAATTAAAAATCAACAGGATTTTTGGGGAGATGACCAACACTGTTGTTTTGGACATCGAAGGCTTCATTTGGGCAAAACTTAATTAAAATTGCTAGCAGGATTATAGAAAATTAGAATTTTGTTTTGATTTGGCAACTACCCCTAATTTTGAGCTATTGAAAAACTAAAAAAATCTAGAGATATAAGCAAAAATATACCCATATAAATTCAGAATCAGGTCTGTTATTTCTGGCATCCTTTGAGACACATGTATGCAACTAAAAAAAAATATATATATATATAATTCATACAAATCACATAATGGTTAAAATACCGTTTTCCTTCTTATTTATAGATAAATATCATTAGGTAATAGTATTGACAATTTTAAATTGACGTTTTATACAAATAATAGTTTGGATGTTCATGAAGAAATTCCAGCCTATTACACCAGTCTATCACTTTTCGATTAAAATTGTAAGAGCAGACAGTTGCATACCTTTAACTATAAAAACTAAATCTAGTAACTAGTAAGGACAGTTGGGCTTTAATAAAAACTAACTCAAACACAAACCAATTCAAAATAATAAAAAAAGGTAAGACCTTTTATTTTGTTTAATGAAGGAAAAAACTTGTTTCAAATTTGAATTCAGGGTCTGATATAACATGGTGTATATACCAAACATTTTTCATCAAACCAGAAACAAAAGTATGTAAAAAAATATCCATAAATTAAGCCTATCAACAGAGTATATAGATCATGTAACAAGGCCTATGCATAAGCTACTGTATTGACAACTGAATATTATGACAAGTTAATCAGCTCAAAGGTGACTGATGACAGATTGATAAATGAAGGGGACAGGGTCATAAGTCAACTTGGAATGACTGATGATGCATCACTAAACAAATGTTTATTTTCATTATAACCCTCCTCCCATCTATACCTCACATTGGCTCTCTGTTTACTGTTCAGTTTAAATTACTTTTTACTTTTAATGTTTCAGTTTTTGTTTATCCATAGCTAATTATTTTCTTAATGTATTCAATAAGTTTATTAACAAAAAATTGTTTAAAATATTGATAGAGTTTAGGGAGGAAAAAAAAAGTTTTGTTTTTTGAAGGGAGGTAATATTAATAACTGAAATTATTTTGATTTTCTTTACAAAAAACTATTTCAATATGTCGAAAAATTGAGAGTAAAAAAAAAAAAAGTTTTAGAAAATGTCTGTCTTCAAACTCAATTTATCTGAGCAAATATTCATCACAAACTGATTTTGTTCAAAGTGTATTTTGGCTCACCTAGTTTTGTATTTAAAATATAAGTCGACGATACCAGCCTTAAGAAAATCACTCCAAAAAATCTGTTTGGGAGTTTTTGCGATAACTGTGTCATTATACACTGTCATTTTTACTGTCTTATTTTGATTCCACTAGCTAGGTTTCAAGAAAATTAACTTATTCCACGAAATATGAAATTAAACATATACAACTGGTACAACCAGTTGTCAGATATGGTTTTTGCGCTCTGTAATTATCAGATGAAAATGAAGTCAGTTTTTTTTTTTTTTTTTTAATTTTTTTTTTTAATACTGAAGAAGATATATGAACCTGTGAGACTTCCCTAATGACTAAGTTAACTGAAAGCCAGGAAGCGAATATATTTGTGAAGGCTCGGCTATGATAGTTAGGACATACAATATAGAAGAATGGTGGGATACCAAATGGCCAGAGATTGGCCCAAAAAAAGGGGGGGACAAAAAAAAAGACTTTGTTGAATGGATAAACAAGTCTTAGGATTATGAAAATTAAATGATGGAGGAGAGGAATTGCAATCAGAGATGAAACTAAACCTTTCCTAAAACAAGATAGAAAAATACCTAGCCCTATTCGATTTTTGCAGACATCCCATTTGTTGATTCCCCGACTCTTTTTACAAATGTGTGAGTATTCTGTACAGTGAGCTATAATCTAAATATAAAGTCTAGAAGTAAACCTATTATAACCTAACAAACATATTAGTTATGTAAAAAATTCTGTTCCGAGATAATATTCAAAAAATTAAAAATCAACCATGGATGCAGTCCTAAAATGTCTATTATCCCAAGCTATTTCACCTTATTTTGGACAAATGTGAACCAAAACAATATACTAAACTCAATTTTCCTCTAGGTGCAATCCAGCTTCAGTTTTAATTTAATTCCTAGTTGGAGGGATACTATGAAACAATGTGTCTATGATCTAATGCAAAGCATGTGGACAGTTTTAAATTATCTGATGACTGTTTCAGCTTCAAATAGTTTATCTCTGAATTAAATATTCTTATAACAAATTAATTATGTTTGATAACTGTGTGGTTGATAAATTGTATAATAGAGCATTTCTTTAAAGTAGTCTATTTGACCTTTTATAGACAAGATACTTCTTTCTTCTAAAATCATGACTTGGGATTATTTGGGGCATATATTGATAAATTGAAATAAAACATTCATTATATAATACAAAGCAGATTCTTTGAATGTAATTCAAGATTTATTGTTACAGCAATCGTTTTTATTGGTCAAATATTTATTAAGAGTGTCACCAACCAAGAAAATTTGTTAATATAGGATAAAATAGAAGTGAAAATTAAATTTCAGATTTATCCCCATGTGCGTAAAATAATACAAATTTAGATTGCTTTGCAAATTTTAATTTGATTTTACTATTAATACTGTACAAATAAAGAAGAATTGCGACAACAAAAAAATCCATGTTGAAAGTACTTTCTACAAAATGTCACTATAAATCTGTTCACGGATATCACTAAAAATCCTTAAATCAATTTTGACTAAGATTTAAATTAAAGGACTTTTCGTCACTCCTAATTATGGTTATAAAGCCATCTGAACTCAAAATTTTAGCTGTTAGGGATTAATTTTTAATGTACCCCTTTTTCCGCAAACAAAAAGTATTGGTAATTATCCATAAAAACTGGTTCGGGAATTCTTATTAAAAATAAGGGATTAATGTCTCAAGATAAGTAGAAGATAAGATGTTGGTAAAATGAGTGTTCCTTTCTATCAAACACTAAACAAATTTCTATTGAAACATGAACAAAGAGTAGAGTCGCTTGATATGAGTGCAGAGTGAAGGATCAATGAATTTCAGGACACAGTAGCTTCCGGCTTTATCAATAGTCTAAAATTAAATACAAGATTTTGTACACCATAAAAAAATATCCATAAAGCAACTGCTTGTTGTCAGCCAAAACCCGTTAAGACAATTCACTACAAATTGTAATTCCCATGATGATGGGTCAAAACTGACATTTTCAAAGCCTCCACAGGGATCAAACCCCGAAGACGATTGTTCTAGTCACTAAACTAACTGAGGGCTCATTTAATAGTTTTATAAATTTCATTTAAACTACTTAGCATCAGCAAAATCTTAAACACAATGTAACGAAAGCTACAACATTTCAATTTATTAAATACAATCGTTACTAAAGTTTAGCTCTACAATAACTTCCTATAAATTGGTAACATCCTCTTAGTAACTGGCAGTTTCTATTCAGATAGCCTAATCAGGTAAAATGTTCTGGTCTCTCTGTGTATGGACATAATGAGCACAATTATATTACATAATGCAAGACATATGTCCTCCTCTACCATATGGCAATGGCAATCCATCTCCATCGTTAAATTAAATTATCACTTGGGTTATATTTTCTCCAAGATATCATTACAATATTATGAACGAATATTATACAACTGAAGTATGTACACCGAATTACTCGAAGAGTGCACCTGTGAAAAACACGAATCAGACTATTATACATTCCTAGCAGATTTATACTCTCAAAACACTGTGTATTAGTTTTTAAATGCACAGTGATGGCATAGGTCAATTTAAATCGTATTATTAATATGAACAAATCATAATCTATCAAATACCGTTAATACCCGAAAACAAACATCAATGTTGAAACTAATAAACACTATACAATCATATCTTCGGTTATCCGTGGTCTAAGGTTCCTAAGGTTCGTACAACTAAATCAACTGCATTAACATCCGTTTTGGTTAAAGTTGAATATTGGAGTGTATAACCTTTTTTCAATCAATATAACCACCTCAATCACTATAGTATAATATATTTTTCATTTCCCATCACTTCAATTATTTTTCAATCAATGAAACTAATTGTATAGTCTGCTCTGTTAGTTTGCTAAGTAAATACAGCCCAGATAACTGATTAAATAAATTAATACCATTAACTGATAATTAATTGCATGTCATTTTAAACATCATATTATTTGCCTGAAATTATAACAATTTTTTTAAAGGTTTGTTAATACTCTTTTCATTTAAAAATCATAATTATCCTTCTATGGTATACAAAAATCGTCGCCCATGTATAAAAATTAACTGTATAAAACTAACAACAGAGCTCAAGATATAAAGAATAACTGGAAACAACTACTGTTCATACATTTTCCATTTTCAATATGGGAGAACCGCACTATCATTGTGATATACTCTTTCCTTTGACTCATTTAAGAAACAACTATTGCCAATTTAGTCAATCTATCACTATTGTACCCTTGAGTATTTTAATACAGGGTGTTTCTAAACGATGTTCCAAAACATCAGGATATAGATCCTTGGGTCAAAATAGGTTAAAATCTTTCTATGAATATATATCCTAAAATGCTTAGTTTTCCATCTGTCCCCCATTTTATGTTTTCAAAATAGTTTCTGTTTAAAATTTTATTTCAAAGTTAATGGTTTTTGATATATTAGAATTAAACATTAAAAAAATATATAGCAAATTTGAATTCACATGTAAAAAACACAAAATGGTAGACAAACTAAGCATTTTAGTACATATATGTTCATAGGAACTTTTTATTCATTTAGACCCAAGAAACCATATCCTGAAGTTTTGATACGTACTTGGGGAGAACCCTGTACATACTACCCCTTGTGCAACTCCTTCATCTACCAGAAGATGCTATATCTGAAAGGCAAGACCTATCAAATAACAGTCTACAGATTTGACGATATCTACAAGTTTGATTCTATAACTTTTGCATATCTCAATCGGTGATACCTCAGATTTTTTAAATTTTCTTAAAATTATATCATCTTGACACACTTATAGGATAGCTAGACTCATTAAATATGGCACACTTATTTATTATATTATGTTATATTATATTATGTTGGATGTGCCAATATGTCTGACAAATTTGATGATTCTATATGTCCTATAAGTGTTTTAAAAAAAAAAATTATTAATGTGAGAAAATGATTAAGTTTTGATCTTCAACTTTGATCCAATGTCAAACTCCCCCCCCCACCCCTCGGTTTGTGAAACTATCGAAGCGAGTATTTTTCTATAAATTTTATAAAAGTACATGTGTATACAATCATTTCACTGTAACTTTTAAACTGATTACATAATGTCTATGAAACACAGTTTCAGATCATTTTGGAAATCACGCTAGTCTCATCCAGCAAAACTAAAAGTCACAATTTATGTAAGTTTCATTTCCAATAAAATCAAAAACAAAACAAAATATAGAAAGTGTTTTCAAGATTTAAAGATGAAGACTTTATCCTAAGTTGTTGCTTGCACTCAATCCTTATTGAAGGACACTGGAGGATGAAACCAACAACTGAGGATGATGATATAATCATTAAAACATCTTCAACAAATATTTTCTTTCATTTGGTGGTTGAAATGTTCTTCGTTTACAAGTGACCTAATTATTCGTATATGTACTCAAAGCAATGACAAATTATCGCTTATTAGAATAATTGTTGTTAGGATATTTTTAAAATGCCTAATCTTAAACTTCTGCCATCAGTGATTAATGGTACTTTTTGTAATGTCTGAGAAATGTTTTACTTAACATCAGAAAACGCTGAGAAAAACTCAAAACCTTTATTGAAAAGGGCAAAACAAATGAGAGAAATGACACTAATACTTTCGTATGGTCCTTGTTTTCAAGTAAATGCAGATTTTAGAACACTATCACACCTTTAATAATTCAATTAACATTATTTACAATAATATAACTGGATATTTAGGCCTTGTTGTTTTTGACACTTTTTCCTGACTAAAATTTTCAAAATGATTTAAAATTTAAACTATCTACTATAAACATTAAGTACGACCCTTTTTTTTTTTTTTTTTTTTTTAATACTGAGTGAAAATTAAAATATTCAATTTTTATATTTGTTTTAAAAAAATTCAGATAAAGTGAATCATATTTATTGTTTGAAAAGATAAAATCACTTTTTATTCAAATAAGCGTTAAAGATTAAAGTAATAACTATAAAAAACGTAACACTATTCTGATTAAAAAATGAGTCAAATATTACATCACCAAAAGAAAAACAAATTACTTAATAGTTCCAGTTATATAATACAGAATAATATTGCAACTTTATATGATTTGTCAAACTGTCAACCAAACAGAGTCCACTTGTCTGAATCCTAAAACATAAACAAAACTCAAGGAAAGGAAGAACGAAAGAACAGGAATGGAGAAAACAAAGGTGACCATAAAACGCAATCAAATTACTTACCCACGACAAAATCCACATCCAACATTAAAAAAACAGATTAAAATTCACATCAATAAATTAATTTTCACATACACAGTTTTTATCACTTAATACATTAATTTTTTTGTAATTTAATTTTTTTTTTTAGGGAACACCAAAAAGCACACACCAATTAGCACATCACGTTTGGCGTAATCCAAGCACGATAATCCAAAATCCACTGTATCCTTGGCTTCACTGCACCCGACACTGCACTGTTCTCGGAGTCTAATAAAGTGGGGGACAAGGAAGGATAGGATAGATGGAAACATCTATTTACGAAAACAACAACAAACAAAGTTCAAGAAAACTCAAACTACTCACCCAGAGTTAGAAATATTCAGCCAATGCTAACAACAACCCTAAAATAAGCATGCTATTAAACAAATATTTTCTTACGACTTAAGATGTTCATAACAGGCAAATCATTTTATAAAAATCACCAAGCAATAAAACTTTATGATCTCTAGATTAAATCATTTTCAAAAGTGTAATTTACAATAATTTATTACAAATAATGTACAAAGTAGAAGGAAACACAAAAATGAAGCCACAAACAAAATTTAATGTTACTATATAATATGATAGTACATATATATGATACTTTGTTTTTAATTTAATCAACAATGATAGATTGTTCATATTATTGAAACAATTTAATCAGATATTTGCCATCATTTGTGTTTATAAAAATGAATACATAAGATTTTGAGAGTACATCAATTCTCTTATCAAGTGATAAACCTAAAAATATTAAAAGAAGATGTTTTGCTTAAATCACACACTGAAGTTTTGTAACTGTTATTTTGTAGATTACTAGTTTTAGTTTTATTTTCCAACATGGCCCTTGGCTGTGTTGATATTATTTTACTTGATAATGGGAGTTAATTTATACTCTCAAACTGCCATAAAGGCCTATTAATTTCTATATACACTAATGATGGCAAATGTCTGATTAAACTACATCAATGAAATGTAATTTGATTTTTTTTTTTAAGTCTACTTTAAATCCGTCGATGAAGGAGAACCAAACTCCATAACAGTAGCAGTCATGTTTGATTGTACAATCTTTAACCCTTGAGTTATGCCACAAGAGACGTCAGATTAACGATACATTTAATTTGGTAATGTTACATTTTTCCAGTAGATCTGCCTAAAGAAGGTTTCAGTTTTGCATATTTTTTAAAATTTTATTACTATTTGGTTTTGTTTAAGGAAGAGACAATAGGTTTATTCTACAACAGCGAGTTCCATAATTTTCCGACCAGACTATATTAAAGAGAGAGAGAATAGGTACAACAGTAAACTTTTCAATCCTGACAGTAATAAGGATAATTAGACTGGTGCCGTAATGTACACATTACAGATTACAGAAAAAATACTCAAAATAGGATGGAGAAGAAAGCTCATTAACCAGAAATAACAAAAACTAAATGTGTTTAATGTTAATACTGGGATGTCAGACAAAAATTTATTCAATAAAAAACCAGATTAATTTTTTTTAAATTTGTTACACAATAGTAATTAAAGATGTTTCGTGTAAGAATTACAATTTAATCAGTCATTTGTCATAGAAAAAACAAGTTGATTGACACCATAATTGTACTCGGTCAGTCCTGTCATGCAAACTGATACATACATAGTTTTACTGTAACTTGCAATTATGCAAATGAAACCACCTACAGTCCTTATCAAATGGGTGGCCCCTGCAGGCCTAGTAAGCGATATAAGTAGAAAATTCTTCATTTGGAGGGCAACTCGGATATAACAGGACTCGTTACTGAACAATAATATATTTAAAATACCAAAATTTAATATTTTTTTATATTGTCACATTTATATCGAGAGAGAGAGAGAGAGAGAGAGAGAGAGAGAGAGAGAGAGAGAGAGAGAGAGAGAGAGAGAGAGGGGGGAAACTCTTTTACTCAGTATTTAAAAAAGTCAGGATATTCCTGATACCAACAGGGCTTTTTTACGCCGCCATGGAAGATTATTTTTAAGCTGTAATATATTCATGTAATAATTGTTTATATTATTTATACAATTCATGACCAGTCTGCCAAACTTTGGGAGGTGATATTGGACATCAAAATAAATAAAAAAGTTACAATACACATTTGTCCAAAAATGCTTCGTTTCTATCTATATGTATGTTTGTTTTTTTGAACAAGGTATATCGATACCACACTTTGAAAACTGTTAATTTTACAAGTAGGCATATCTTTTTTTTTTATTGTAAGTTGAAAATAGTTGAAATATCGGTATAAAACTTAATTATTGGTAATTTAGTAGACCAGAAGAGCTTTTCTTGGTCATTCGGTACTGAGCAGTGAAATTAATAAATTAAAAAGACAACTGCAAAGTGCTGGGAGACAAATACAAATTGTTGCATGTTCTATTAAATTACCAAAAGTTAGTTTTTCCCAATATTTCCTTAATTATACAACAAAAATAAAGATATTATTTTATTCAGCATTAAAAATTTTGTATTTTGTAAATATGTAGTTTGTAAAATTAATAGTTTTGTTGATATTTTACATTAATTTTTTTAAAGAACGCTATTTTGTTAATTTTTTTAAAGAACGCTATTTTGAAAATGGTTGAGTGAAAAATATCAGATTTTGTAATTCAATATAAACTAATAGTATAAAACAACCTGTAAAATTTGATATAGATGTTTCAATCTGTTCTAGCATTATATATTTAGTTTTTGAAGCAACGGACATGTAGATGGGGAAACAAAAACATTTTATGGAAATATATTTATAGGAACATTTCTCTTTCATTTGATGACCAGATGTTAATTGATTATACTGTATCTAAAGTTAAATACAGTATTTATAAAATTGAATTAAAATTTATGTTTTAAATATGACAAATTAAATGTTACTAAAGACTTGACATATATGTTTACCTAATTAGGCAATAAATACAATAGGAGTTTTGTTTTTCAAAACTCATTTTATTTTAAAGAAGAAAAAACTAGCCAGAGAAAAGTAGTATAGAATTTGAACCGAGACGACACATCGATTTTACTTTTCCAAAAATATAAAGCCTACCACTAATAATCCTCTTTATAATGAACTCTAAATGAACACAGAATGTCCTAAGGCACCAGATGCAAGACAAGAGCTTGAGACACAGTTATGGTAATAAATAAAAGTAGTTAAATGATAATATGCTAATAGAACATATGGCAAGAGAAAACCTTCATCTAGGCTAAAGAATGTTGTATCAGTTGATAGATGACAGCAACATTGTCACATGATTTTTCTCCAGTGCAAGCTCATCACAATTAATTAATGAGTGTCTATGTCTGCATAAACTATTTCTAATTAGTCTCCTTAGGAATTAATTAGCTCCATCATTTGTTTAATTAAAAAATAGTACAACATATTAGGCTTGGTATTTTTTTATAATATTACAACACAAAATAGGATTCAATAACAAAAAAGTTTGTTGAAGAAGAATTTCCAGTAGATATGAAAACTGAGCGACAATTATTTGAGTTCAATGAGTACGGAAATACAGATTTGAACAAAAATAGGGGGGGGGGGAGCATAATTTTTCATTTGCAAGCTTTCTCCATTGTATGTCTTATGAGAAAAAAGAAAATGTAGGTATAGCAATAAGGGATATATAAAATTATTTATGTAGAGGGGTATGTTCATCTTCGTATAAAATGAGCTATGTTTATAGTTGTATAAAATAATAAAATGAGCTATGTTTACTTTTGTATAAAATGAGTTATTGTTACAATTGTATAAAATGAACTGATATTTTAGACAACCGGTTTACATTATTATTATTCATTATTCCCTTTAAAATGTTACACTTAACGGTTTTTGACTAGCCTCCTAAAGAGGTAATTTTGGGAGGAAGGACAAGTTAAGGCAAAAAGCTATAAGTTAGCTCCTTAAACCTTAAACATTTTTCAAATTAAATTTTTTTTGTTGTTTTATTCAATTGTTCAAACTTAAATAGAAAGTAAACTTTTTGGACACCTTATATAACAGTAATTAACCATCCACACAAAGATCAGCTGAGCGAAACCTATTCATTATAATGGACAGAAAAAATGGTCCCATAATTTTCATTTCAAATCTTCCTTCCACCTTATTTCAGTTTGAGAGATGGACCAGACTCAAGACTCTAAATAGAATAGAGCAAGTATTCGAGGAAAATGTTATCTATATAAACAACTTTTATTCAACCTAACCTAACATGGTCTTAAAGGTTAGTTTGATGCAAGATGGAAGAGATGTGATGATACAATACTTCTTGTTTGTTCATACTTCTTCAAACACTCTAACAAATTAAAATATATGAAACAAGAAAAAATTAATAATTAAATAACCTCATTAAACGTCTATTTATAATTAAAAAACTTGGTAAAAACGTAAGACTCGTTCATCTTACGCAAGAATGCTCTTGAAATAAGTAAAAATACTGATTCTTTAATATTCGGTACACACCAGCAACTTATATTAAATGAACCATTTATCCTTAAGCTCAGGTCTGCAGGGATGTTCTAAGAAATACAACCCACTTAAACTCTCTGGGTTGTTCCAAGAAATGTAGCCACTTCAAGTTTTCCTCATGGCTGAACTCCAGCAGATTATCTTTTCCCTTAAGAGTCTTCAAGAAAACAAAGAACTAAAATTTGTACCTACTTTTGGATATCTTACAAATTTTGCAATCAAATTCGTTGAAATAGTGTTGAATTAAGGGATCGTCACAAATTTTAATTTTTAGAAATTTTTTTAACTGACTCTTTTACTAACAATAATTAGCTTTTGGAATCAATAATCCAATATTTCATTTTGGGGATTTGAATTAAATGATGTGCGGCCGTTTTATTACTGTATGAGCAAGTGACGCTACATATTAGACATTCCAAGAGTTTTGTATGTTTGTCTGAAATTGAAATTAAACAAACTTCCCCTATTTTTTACTGAAAATTGAAAATGTTTGACTACAAAGAAAGTAAGAATATACAGTTCTAACATAAGCAACCTCCAGTTTGTGTGGTTATTCTTTACTCATTTTTCCACAAAAAAATACACTTTTTTTATCTATAATTTCCAAAAAGACCGCTTATTTTTACTTTGATCCTATTTTAGAAGAAAAGCAAGACTTTTAGGATGTATTTATGTTTCACAAATTTCTGTGTTTCATGTTTTTAGCCCAAAGTGGCAAGATTGTAAAACTCACTTTTTTTTTTAATCTCACCTTTCGTTAATATTATATATTATAATAATTATTATAAATATGATTAGGGTTGAAACCAAATATTGTATACGAGATTTCTCAACTTGTTTAAGGGAATTTTTTTTTTAATATCATATGTTTTGGTTTAAATAAAAAAAAAACAAAAATCATAAAAATGTGTATGATTTGCCTGTTATCGCACATCGCATTAAACTAAAACAATGATAAAATAAAATCATGCAACTTATATTTTAAAATTTTCAAAATGAAAATAATTTCTTACCCGTGAGAGAATCTTGGAGATGCGTAGATGGGCGCAGCCGAGCCACCAGGTATCGCAGCAGGCTCATGGTATTCTGTGCTCAACGCACGGTCTTCCAATTTTTGCTCATTATTATGAGCCTTGGATGCAGATTTAATGTCCATAAAGGACACAGTAGCACATACACCCGAGCCCTCGTCATCCTTGGCTCGGGGGAGAAGTTTGACGCTCTGCACACGCCCATACCTGTAACATAGAAAATATTTATAAAATAATGTGTTATGAAAGTAGACATAAACGAATATATAGAAATGATTGATTTAGGAATTCACTATTAATGAGCACTTATACAAACTCCAATCACGAATTGAAATAAAACACAATTTTCCACAAGAAACAATTATTTGCTCAAGATGTTTCAATGACTAAATTGTCATCTTCAGGTGTTACAAGCGTACAATACTTCTTGGGACTGAACTACAAATCAACCAATCCAAAGCCAACATGGCTAGGGCAATGTTGAAAACTGAAACTAAATTTTTAAAAAGAACCTCAGAAGAAAGTGGTAAAATCTGATGTAGGTAGTGGATCCATACTTTTGAAATGTCGTGTATTTATGCTATATACCAATTATAGCAAATATCTGAATAAACAATACCAATAGTCCAAATTATCATTTGTAGAAAAATTAATGATATTTACAAACAAATTAAATGAAAACATTACTTTCAGCGGAAGTAGTTGAAAATAAAACAATCGTAAACATTTTCATTGTTTACCAATTATAAATTGGAGGTCCCATACAAGTGTTAAGAGCTTGCACCTGATTTTCCATCCCCGTAAGATGGACCACCACAATGTTTATCAGTTTGGTAATGAATACTTACTCTTAAGGGTTAAAGACTAATTATTTCTGTTCGACAGATGCGGTTATGTATCTCATCATACAATGTCAAATACAACCAGATCCTCCAAATGTAATATCTTAATAGTTGGGTTTCTTGGGCCTTGTAGGAAATGTTAAATTCTATAGGTAGATTAAGGGGTCTACCAAATAGTTTAAAACTATTGTTACATAGGTTTTCCAAACCTTGTAATTGTGTATAGCACTACTTGCTTAACTTCGGCTAGATGTGTATATATTAATAAGTCTCCACATGCTTCACTCATATTAGTGGATCAACCCTTGAAAGACCTCGATGAAGCTGGACCACACACATCGCTCGTGTCATTGACTCAATCCTGCAGATCTCATAACTATACAAATATCGCATTTTCTTGGGAAGTCAGGGTTTGCAATTACATTTCTGACAATAACTTTGCTGTTTGTCATCGTATAGAAACTGGATGATACCATTACATGCGGAAAGGAAATCTGTAAATTTTTATCTGATTTAGAGTGTTATAAGTTGAATAATAAATGACATGAACAAACAAAAACTTTACCCAAAGTTTCATGATATCTTCAGTTTTGTGGCTACTATCATACATATGATGAACGGCCGGCATATCAAAATTCACTTTTTCAGTTTCCCAGGGCCATGAAACGTGATGATTAGTCAAAAACGAAGATATAATTTTTGTACAGTTATTACATAAAAAATTAATAAATCATATCAACTAACTTTTACTAATGTAGCAAATTTATTAGAAAAACTGTTTATAACTATTAACATTAAACTTTCTCTATTTAAATACGTGAATAATTAAGAAATAAAACTTTATTTTCCTCCAAACCGACCTCTCAGAGTTATTCAAACTGTAAATGTAGATGTGATTCCATTCCATTCATCATCAAACTGAAGTCATAACAAACAAAGGAATACCCATTAGGAATATATATTCTGTATTTACATTTCATTTTGATTTGAATGAAAACTGTTGAAAGTCAAATGAGAACAATATATGAAGACAAACATTGGGATGGAAAGCATGACATGTAAAATGTTTTCTTCACAAAACACAAAGTGAACATTAATGAAAAACAAAAAACCAAATATCAACAATGAGTATTTACATTCCTAAAATTTCAAAAGAGTTGGAAATGGGAATGCTTTCAAATAATCTTGTTTTTTTAAGGCTAGTAGTTTAACATTCCCGTAATTATTAATATTCTTGTAGGTGGGCAGAGATAAAATCAGCAAAATGATGCGAAGATGTTACAGTGATTAAAAAAGTAATTTTTAGACACAATTATGAAAAGTAAAATTTTGAAGAAAACTCCAATTTATAAGTTGTAAAAATGGGAAATCATTATGAAGACAGCTTAATTTCAACCATTCTGTTGCTGAAACTTCACCTTTTTTGATGTAGTCAGGTCTTTCTTACTTAACGAATTCTTGTTTTCTTTTGACTCTACCATTATTAGAACATTCAATAATGACTGGGGTCTTTATAGGACTTTCTTCTTTTGTTTTTATATGCTTTTTAATAAGAAGTAAAAAAGAAAAGGAAATATTAATAATTTAGCCTAAGTTTTGTCATTCTATGATGAGTGTGTAACAAAATACCCCCCCCCCCCCTATTACACCAGTCTATCTTTACATTTTGATAAGAAAGGGTGATATTTGGGGATAACTATGTTGCATGTATTCCTCCTATTTAGTTTCATTCTGAGACTTCACATTCTGTCATCCCTCTAGCAAGAACTCTCTCAGATAATGTTCCAATCTAACTATGTTCAAATTCCAAAAGACAGGTTTCCATCATAATCCCGGTTCTTTTGAAATACTTTACCCAAATTAATTAAAACAAACATTATTAAAGTAAAATTACATTTAAAAACGCACATTTGTATTAGTCTAACCTTTTAAATCTCACATAATTTTCCAATTACTCGAGTAATCTGTTCACTGAATCTAAGATTATGTCTGCAGAACCTAGATTAAATTTATCCTAGATGGTGCACACTTCACAATCTATGTTTTTGTGTTCAAATACAAGCTTGTCAAAAATTAGCAATAATCTATAAAATTCCCTGAACCTAAGTCATTTACTAAGTTTTATTCTCTTGTTATACATGCTATTAACAATTTCAAAGTCAGACAATTTCAAAAGCTGCTTTTCTAATGTGTCTTTTTATTTGTAGATCCTAAATTAGCCCCCACCACCCTTACAGTGACCACTGTGTAGCAAACCCAAGCTACCTAGCTGGATCTACACCTTTCTTTGTGTACTTTTGATTTAAATCTCACCCTTTCATCTTTCCAACACTTCAAAACGGTTTCCCGTCATCCGAGTTAATTTACTGCATACAGTAAATGACTATACAGTATGAAGATGGTTTATAGAGGCAAGGCAAACTTATAAATAACTATGTTTATAATAAACGTTGATATATTTTACCATTTTATCACAATATAAATCTCAAATAGTAATTAAGATTCCGAATGGTAATTTAATTTTTTTTTTACAAATGGGGCCATTAATTTGTTTTACTACAAAGGATCGCAATTATATATAAAATATTACAAATTAAATCTAAACCCATTAAAAATAGGGGAGGGGGTAATATCCCCATGGAATACATAGACTGCGATGTGTACGGTCCAATTCTATTGATTCCATTTGAAAATGCATTTATTTTCCATCCAATTTAATTGAGAAATATTTAATCGATTTTATATCGGATTAGAGATATTGTAAAATCAGAAAAGCCCAGTAAAATAAAAACAATTGGCTACATTCCTATTGGATATACTAAAATAGAATGTTCAAAACAAAAACCAAAGGCTCAGACACGCATTTTATTTTAATACTCCACAAACTTAGAAAAACAAACAAAAGAAAATTTAATATAGGCAGGAATTTATGGTCAGAGTCATTCTTTTATATTATGAAAGCAACAAAACTGATGGCAGCAGAACAAAAATTTCACAGACCCTCTTAATAAGTGTGCGTGACACGGCAACGTTGCAATTTGGAAGAGGAAAAAAAACACAACAGGGGCAAAAAAAGAAGGGGGGGATCTGTAATGGCTGCGTTTTTTTTTTTATGGTGGGGGAGAGACGCGGGCACACAAACTGCAAAGGCCTTTATAGAATAAAACGCAAATAGATCTTTTCCGTGGCGGCCATCGCTGTTTTCTCCCACCATAAACCAGAACGAATCTACACCTAGCTATTTATTGGTTGGATTTTGTTGTGCGCGCGCATCTCTTGTGTCAGTTGGTATTCTGCTTTAGCGCGTGTAACATGGTAGAAGGAACGAACGAACGAACGAAGAATCAAAGTCATTGCGCATGAGAGTTTGTGAACGTACTCATCAAAGTATGAGATGGCATAAGAGAAGGTTCTCTCAAGTCTTAACTATCAAAACTGTACTACTTGACGAATGTATTGTCACAGTTGTTTACGAACAGAATTCAACTGAAAATACATTTTCTTTCCTTGTTAAATGAGGAAAAAATAGGAAAAACGTCTTAAATAGTTCATTTGTGGGGGGGGGGCATTTATAATTGTTCCAACAAAATGTAGTAGGCTGTATTTGGTTGTACAAATTTAATTTGCAGAGGCAAAGGGTAAAGGAATTGCCAATTAAAATTACAATTTAGTACTTCCAGTTGTAGATGTCTCATTTATTACTAAAATAAAATGGAAATGTCACCCTTCTTTCTATAAACCGTAGTTGTCGCTCTTCTTTATAAAAATCAATTGATAATCTACTGGTACACTAGAAGAAATATGAATGATACAATTAGTTCATAAAAAACTGAACGTTAAACAAAATTGTTAAAAATAAGTCTATGATAGGAATGTGTTGGATTTCAGTTTTGATTGTCAGCATGAAGAGTGAATAGCAACTAGATAATCATTATAAAACTTATTCACTTTTCAGGAAATTAAATTGCCCACAATTACTATTATAAGACGTGCACAACTATTTAAAAATAATAAATCAACTACTCTAAGACGACTTTCAGGACTGACTAGGGTTAATTTAAAGATAAAAATAATCGGGGTGAAAAATAATTAATTGTTGGAAAGGAGGTGATTTAAATAATTAAAAATTATGAAAGTAAAATTGCATAACTTATTCAATCGAAAACAGCTCATCTTATGCTTTGTAAAATTAATTAACGAAATATGCATGAAGTCAACGTGTGAATGGTGGTTATACACAAGGGAAATATCTTGCATTTATCTGCGTTTCTATCATTTATAAACAATTTATTTTCAATTCGTAAATAATATTAAGACAATCAGTTCAGAAAGTTAATTATAAATACCCTAAATGTACAAAAATAACGATTAAAATCAAATCAATTTTGTTAGAAATAACAAGCAAAGACTGTGGCCGTTGAAAAGTTACGAGAATCCTACGATCGGCATTGGTACCAGATCCCGAGACTCCAACCCACACTGGCATGCAACGTTGCCAGATTTCCGCTTTCACAATAAACAGGCTAACATGAGCCGTGGTGGGGGCCGTCTGGTTCACAAGTAATACAACACGGAAGAGAAAAAGAAACCTGTGAGATCCAAGTTTTTGATCAAACACAGTGCTCCTCTTGAGAAAATATGAACGTCTTCCATTCAAATAATTTACTTCCTTATTCATTGTAGGTTAAACGAACTTTAAATGGGAGTGTGTTGTAAACACATTTTTAGAGTGTTAAAAAAATAACAGACTTTTATATAATGTATACTTTAAAACATAAATAACAATGTTATCATTTTTGAAACTTATTAGATAAAATCTCCAATCTATTTGCAGCAATGAATATTGCTTTCGTTCAAGATTAAATATATAATCCAATATCTCTGAATAATAATTATCTTTTGGTATATATCCTTGTATAGGTCTACATACAACCAACTATTCAGCATACAAATAAATATTCAAAACAACCAAAATCTTGACTGAATCAACCTAGTCCTTGAGCAAAACTTAAGATTGGAATGTTGTGGCAAATAACATGACGTCAAGCAATGTTGCCAAATTTGTGACCAACTATTTTTGATAATTATTCAAGTGTTTGTGTTTCTTTGAATCCTTGCGATAACCAAGTAAAAATAAATTCAAGTTCTGATTTTGGACTTACTACATCATCGCCTTGTAATAATAGTTTCCAAAACGACAAAACCTTAATTTACAATCTAAATCGGAGTTTTCACCGATAAAATAAAATGTTTAATATGAAACAATGTGTGTTCTTTTCTATTCGCTAATTATAAACTATATTACAGGTCAAAATCATTTTAAAACTATATAACCCAAATAAATGACCTCAAACAAAACGAAACTGGTTTGTTTAATCAGGCAAACATTTCCATAGAAAATAACATGTATAAAGAAAAATCATTGAGACATCTATGATAGCTAATCTACGACTAAATCCGAACAAAACCGAGTACAATAAGAACAAGATCTGCGCAAGCGCAGACAAGCTTTACGTTTACTAGGTTTCATTCAATTTCCCTCCCCCAGTTTGCTTCAAATACACTGGCTTTAAATAAGTTAGTCCAATTATTATTTTGATGTGAGTCACAGACAAGATGCAGTTACAGAAGACAATCATTTTACGAGTTTGTTTCACTTCTCAAAGCTTATATTTAGTTACAAATATGAAGCAATTTAATACAACCAAAGTGAAACGAATGGCCTTTGTTATTTGAGAATACAGTAATATATTTTAAATCCGTGAAACAATGTTTTAGTGTGAACTGAAACAGTTGTTGATCGATAGGCCTGCATGAAATAATTTACATATTTTATGGTACTTTTTTACATTTTTCATCTTGATTTTTACTACTGCCATCTTGTGGTGCATTTTTCTCACTAATAGGGGGAGGGGGAGAGGGATCTAACACAAGACTATATAAAACAAGATGTAGACCCAGCTAGGGGTTTCTCAGGATTTCAAAGCCCGTATATACCAAAGTGAATCCCCTGAGGAGTAAAGTATAGGGATTTGATGCAAACACCATTAAAGAAGCTATACAATCTAGTTGGTTTTCATTGTATTCATTACAATCAAATACCCTGGATCAAACGGTTCATAAACACATAAGCTCAAACACAAAAATGCTTTTTATTGGGGTTACCTCACAATAACACATAAAATATTAACTTAAAACTATGAAACTATTACATAGTATAAACCTGAGATAATAGAATGGTTACTTAATTCACAGTCTAAAATCCATTTTCTTGCGAAGTTATATCTATAACAGCTCGAATATCGTCAAGAACGGAATTAGTTTTGTTGGAAACACCTAATACCAGGATAAAACATGAACAAAACTTAATAATGAGATGAAATCTTGTTTGCCTCGGAGAGTTGATGAAGTTTGGCAACATGGCAGCGCGTGAGTCAGCCACGGGACGTGACCTGGCACGGCAGGCAGGCAAGCAGAAGTAAGAAGTGTAATCAGTACACCGCGAGACAATGCAATGTCAGTTAGTCTCAGGTTTCCACGTCTGACAACCCTGAAGCAAGAAAACTACGACAAAATCTACCACAGGGGAATAAATTTTATTAAAAGAAATGGTCACGTTTTATAACAAGGTTTCACTCAAATTGCCTGGATTTTATATAATCTGTCTGCAACAATTTCATTTTTTTTGAAAAAAAAAAATTAAATTAAATTATGTATTTCTAAAAATTCTATACATTTTAAGCTCAAAGGTACATTTTAATATCGCCTAAATAACCATAAAGGGTGGAAACATAATATTTGTCACAAGTGATTTAGTAATGTCTCCTCTTTAAGTATCTATAAGTCAAAAATTGATTTTGAGTTTTTCGCAATAGTTTCTGTTTTGAGGTCCCATGAGCCTAATAAAATGTTGAATGATGTTTATTAAATTGCATGCAATATTCTACAAGCTCATTAAGTTGGCCCAATTTTGATCATTAGTAAAAAAACGGGTACATTATATTTTATCCATTACTCCAGATGTTCCCCCTTCATTCTTTTGAGCACTCAACAACATTACAATTCACGAATACATAGAAAAATACCAAATCTGATATCAGTTGATTCAAAATAACTTGTGAATTGTAATAGTAATTTTCATTTATTTATTCAGCTTAATATATTAAACTTTCACATTACATCTAAATGTTATTGATATCTATTGAATTTTAACCAGTTAAAAAAACTGCTTTCATAGCCAATTTACACTTGTTTGATCGAATACACCCGCACCAGCGATTTTGTTGAAATATGACGGTTTAAGTACTAATTAAGCATGTGGTGAAATGACTATACTATAATGTTTATTTCCATATGGTGTGTAATGGGACCAAGGGATAATTTCATCACCTTAAACCTGTTTTGCTTTCTTCTAAAATTGCTACCTTCAACACAAGACTGGATTATTATACCCCATGACGACTATTTTAAAAAGGACACACGGTATCAGATCCACAGGCATATACAATTTAAAGACTTTCTTTTGAAATATAAAATATCCATATTATTTATGGTAAAACATAACTTTTTTAAATGTCAATATTATGATATTTATTTGTATTATGTGAACAGCAAAAAAAAAAAAAAAAAAAAAAAAAAAAAAAAAAAAAAAAAAAAAAAAAAAAAAAAATCTTCATAGCTAATTTTTAATATTTGTGAATTATAAATTTAGGTTAAAAAAAAAAAAAAAAAAAAAAAAAAAAAAAAAAAAAAAAAAAAAAAAAAAAAAAAAAAAAAAAAAAAAAAAAAAGTCTAAAATAAAAAGTAGGGGGGCTCTAACCTTCTCTATCATGCCTTTTCAACTCTACCGACAGCAAAGGACTCCCATACTCGCACACCCTGAATAAATCTCCCTAGATAAATAACACGCACTACAAATTTTATCTTTTATATTTTTGCGAAATTCTTTACCACTAGATATTTTCTAGAGCATCAAGATAACAAAAGAGAGATTGTACAACTTAACTCGGTATATTGTTTTGTTTACATTCAAAACTTGGCGATAGTCCAACTTGAGTTGTAATGACGTCATGAATATACTTCTACTTTTATTTTAAAACAGTTACTAAATCTGTTTAAATAACTGGAAGGAAAATAACAGACGCAAATATACATTTTCAAAACATTAAAATTTTTAAGCTTTCTTTTTTTTTACAATTCGTACTTGAAAACAAGCCTCGATATCACGTAGGCATTCTTGAAATAGCGTGGAGTGGGTGATGGATATTGAATTGGTGCCAAATCCACATATAGGATGTGGGAGCCTGTGCTGGGCGATACACCCATAACGTCCCAAGTACCTATATATCCAGTAATAATTGTCCCTCCTCTTTACAATACTGGAGACGATTCCAGTGTTCTGGACATCAATTCTCAATTAAATACAATGTTTAAACTTGTCTATGGATTTACTAATATGCTAAAATACATTGGACTTTAGATTTTTTTAAAGTCAAATTTAATCAAAATCAATAGAACATCTTACAAATTCCTATTATTACAAATTCCAAAATTAATAACAAAAGCCCACATTAATAATGCTACACCTGTACCGATTAGATTAAAGCAAATTTGGTACATATTGTAAATCCCATTGAATTTTGATACTAACCCACTGAATTGATTTTTAGTGGATTTGAAACATTAAATATAAAAACTCTGGCTCTAATTTTGATCCAATTTTCTTTAAAAGTGGTAAACATGATTGTTTTTCTTTATCTTTATCAAATGTTGAGCCTTAATCAACTTACAAATCACCAGTTTCTTGAAAGTTTAAAATCATTTCAACATTCGTTACCATAACAATTTTAACTTTGACCAACTATATTCAAGAAGATTATCATCATAATATATATTATTTCTGTTGATTGTTGTTCTTTTAACTATTTAATTATGTTTTCAGCATAAGAAAGTTTGTGTCATTTGATGAGATAACGACTTAGTGCCAAAGTACATATTCAAAAACCATAAACAGTTACAACAAACTACAATTCATAATTACTTTAATTCTTCTTCTTCCTCCACTCTTTATCCTACATTTCTAAATCCTTAAAAGGATCTAACCAACAGAAACAACCAACGTAATAAACAAAAACTCCTAACTACATAATAATTTCCCTCTGAAGCCTGCCTGTCACACAACTGGAGCTGAAATCATCGCTAATTATCCAATTTAAACAACATGCTGATAAAGGCACGCTATTAAAGTGAAATTTGGACAGAGGTTTCCTGTAATTTTTTGCGTCAAGTAATTAGCTTCAAACAGGACGGGGCGAAACAGGGTTACACCCACGAGGCAGGCTATTGTCTCTCTTGTGGGGTGGGCTACGTGCCCTTGTCAACGCATGCAAATTATCACTTTCTTACCTACTGAATATTCCTTTCTTTAAAACATAATGGTGGGGATTGAAGACAGTTCAAATTATTGTGAATGGATAATAAACAAATTGATGGGTGCTCTCATAGTACTTACCCACAACCCATCATACAATGTACAGTAGTAATACATAAGCAGAACCTCTAAATTTAGTGCCAACAAGTTGGTGTCCTTAATCTTGCAGGTTAAATTGTATCGGTAGGGGCCTTATCCAATTGGAGTAAGTTTATTTAAAACAATTGTTACACAGGGTTTTACTTGTAATTGTGTACATCACTAATTTCTAGGTTTTTGTTAGGAATAATCAATCTTAGCAAAGCTTAGTAAAACCTGTTTTACTAGTGGAAATTAGACGGAAAATTTACTAAAATTGTGAATTTTTAGGTTATGGTGTTAAATTTACTGATATCTTGTTGGATTCATGTAGCAGAAAAAACATATGTACATTATTGGATTCAGATTTCTTTAGTTACAATTAGGGAGTTGAAGAGTGCGGGAGTCAAAGTGGAGGAGTTAATGAAACCTTAACTAACCCCCCCCCCCCCCCCCACAAAGTGACAATAACCTGGAATGATTCTTATACAGGGGCGAACTAGATTACTTCACAAATCGGACTCTGATAACAGCACCCCCTAAACCAGGTATGCATTCTACATTTTTCAAGTATAATAGTTTTAATAAAGCTGTAGACTACGATAATATTATATTAAATACTGAAACTTGGAAGGATAGGGGTCTACTAAGTATCACAACTTTGCCTTTCCACGAAGGAGATAGCAATATTGTGAATGTCTATATCAGAAGTGCGGTAATAGGTTATTGCTCATTGACACTTTCAATGATTTCATATGGACTATATTTAGTTTCCTAACCTGCACAAGAGAAAGCAAAACTGAATGCATTTGACAAGAAAACCATATGCAATGCCTTATTGAAGATTGCGAAAAGTAACTACATATTTAAATACTGTACAGTCATGAAATGCCAAGACATTTAATTAAACCTGGGATATTGACAGACATTAGGAGTCGTGCATGTTGTTTAAATGTTATTACTACGGTATTCCTCAAGGCAAACAATTGTGTCCTTTCTTATTTCTTCCTTGTTTAGTAGGGACTTCGTGACCTTATATTAATCTAGGAAAACATCTGCCTTTCACAAACACTACGTGTAGGGTAGGGGTCAGGAGTCAAACGACGCCTGTGAAACGTCTGCGATATCGGTACACCGGCTTTGTCTTATCACATAGTTTCGTAACCGCACAATACTGGGAACATGGATTTCTCTCGTCTCTGCAGCACGCTATCGAGTCACCTGATTCCAAACTGGTGCAGAAATATTCAAGATGAAAGGTGTATTGTGCAAGAGGAATGAAACCTCTCAATTCTGAATACTGTTTTCAAGTGTTTACTTCAATGTGTTCCTATTCTAATGAGGAGGATCGCCTAAGATACCTTCGTACTTACTAAAGTGAGTCTCTAAGATAGAAGAGAATGAAGAAAGCTCTTGGAAGAAACCAACACAAGACCAGGATTGTATGTCAGAGAAGCAGGAAAGAGCAGCAGTAACTCTTGGGGAACTAGTTCATCCTTTAAACATTAGGATTACAGTTTGATAACGTCACCACAACAGGGAACTAGTTCACCCGACTAGTTTCCCAACACGCACACGGCAAACCATGCAAAAGGGCAAAACACATCCACCAGCCAAACACATCAATTCCCCGGCCTTAAACGGCTTTGTTCGGTCAATACCCCCTCACATATATCTTAAAGGTAGCTTGTTTCTGATTGGCCGACGCTTCACGTAGCTCGCGAGGGCGCTTAAAGAACCGCGACTGTACAACAAAAGCGACCCATGACAACACTCCGAACCAATCACAAGCCCCCCTCCCTCTCGTTCACTGATTGGTTCGTTTCATAGTGCTCAAATGCAAATACTGCTCTCACGGGCAGTGAGCTGGAAATCGTATAAATACGTCACCAAAGACTCACTTCACTTCAACTTCTCATTAGGGAGCCACCACCATTGGACACTTTACCTCCAGCGAACTTTGAGTGTCATGTCACATTACAACCTGTTTTAACACATACACGACTTGATGATGTCAAAGAGAACCTGAATCCACCTTCCTTTTAACAGGGAACGCCGCCAACCGAAGAAGACCCGAGTGCCTCCTGAAAAGGAAACTATACTGAGAAATGCGAGCACCGGCCTCCTGAAAAGGAATTCGTTCGAATATCTCTGACGGTGATGTACACAACAGATGACTAGGACCAACAAAGAGCGGAGGATCGTTCGGAGAGAAGCCCGCCGGCGATGCAAGCTATTAAAGAGCCTGTCGTTCCTGACACTACTCTTCCAATGCATTTCCCCCACGCCTCGTGACCAAAGAAATCTACCAAGATTAACCCCTGATATACATCCCCATCCGACCATACAAAATACGTAATCCAGCACCCGAAAATCCTAAAGCCTCACTTTACGTGGTGCTCTAAATCTTTGACCAATTGGTCCTTTTCAGGGCCAACAAAAACCGTCACTCCTTCCAGGCCTATAGGTCCTTTTCAGAGCCAAAACTTTACCGCTACCCATCCGCAACATTCCTCGCAAAAAACCCCCTACACCCTCTCGGATCGACCAACCTACAATCACCATCCTATACACTTCTCGTCGCTCAAAACGGCCTACTACTCTAAACTCAAGGCTACGTCAAGATCATTGTTTTATTTATTTATTATTAGTAAAATTCGAATCTGGACACAAGTTTTCATTACAGCAGACTCTTCATGAAATGGAAGTGGTTAAAGATAAGTCGCTGACAGCTTGGATGACGAGATACTTCATTCCTGTAACTTTGGATACGATGGCGTCTAAGCTCTCAAATAGTTCATAGTTACACATAATATCGAGGCCTCACTAACTGCAGATGCATCTACACCAAAACATTTATTATGGTTCTCAGAAAGGATTCCCCATCGTCCCCCCCCCCATAACAAACGTACGTCGTTCATGCAGCATATTTTCGTCTCCAGACAAACAAAATTACAAAACATTCAAATACGTTCTTCACTCTAACAACGACGCACAAGCCAAAAATAATCTAACAAATAAAATCAATTAACATAATTATTGTCAACATATTGAACTAATTTAATTCATAAATATCGCATTCAGAAACAGATGAATTTCTTTTTTTTTTCCAAGGTGACAAAAATATATTATCATAATCGAATCTGCATGTCATTCATAGTTGTCATTTTCATAAAGTCAGCTATTCTCCCGACACGTCGTTTTCTCGTCAAACTTGCCATATTATCTCACTGAGGTTTGAATTTCATTGGTCTAAAATGTGCTCTCCTCTTTAAGTTAAGTACCCGATCCTCTTTAAGTTGTATGATCAAATTTTAAAATGTGGGGCGTCATCTTAGATTTATTTTGACATGGTCATGTCACACAGATTAAACACTGTTTACGTCACCATTAGTTAACAACTCAGGGGTTCCTTTCAGTAATCCCGAGAAAGCCAAACTGGATCTACACCTTTTTTCAAGTAGTTCGATTGCTCTCTTTCAACTTTTCAATGTCTCTCTTGACCAACTCTTGTTCGATCCTACCGCTATTAGTAATCGAGGGCTAGGGGTTTTTATTTCTATGTTCATTTCTTCCTTTTTTTTTATAAATGATGACCAAGAGGTTTTTCGCCTTTAAACAACAAGAGAGAAAAAAATTCTTACAACAGCTTCAAATCTTCAAATGTTCTCAACTCGGCATAGTAGTGAGTATAGGGTTGGCAATGGAGGCTAGCTGGATCTACATTTCTTTACGAGGTCCTGGCTTATATCACTCTCTTTTCTTAAGCAACTCTCGTCCTTTTCCCACTCTGATGCTATTACAGTATTCGTGGTGGAGGAGTTGTTTTCATAAAAGCTATGATGACCGATAGGTTTTCGCTTAATACGGAAAAACACACAAAATATTATCAACTTGACGTAAATAGAAGTAAGTATTTAATGAAAACCCGGTTCTACCATCGGATGACCGAAATCATGCTATATATATAGTTTATTCCCGACATTTGCAATCATTTGTGTTTAAAAAAAATGAACGCACGACTTTTCGTGTGTTAGTGTACAGTTCTGATCACTTGTGGTTTTTCCAGGTCACGTTTGTATATAGCTATAATTAATATGCCCGCTCACGAACTGGGCTCTTTTTCTAAGACTGGGCTCACGAACTGATTTAGTTTTTGTTGTTTCCACCAATGCCCTAAGACGACCACAGTGGTTCTTTATTAATACCCTAGAAGACGTTTATCATGTTTTAGGTTTCTTGACACGATAACGAGAGTTGATTCGTACTCTCGAAACGTCGTGTAATAGTTTTATATAATAAAAAATGACGATAAATGTCCGAATGAATTGTATAAGTACTATGGACAACCCATTTTCAAATTAATAACTTTTAAACCGGACCCAGTGTTATGCTACCAATTGTTTAAAACATTTAAACGAGCCTTCCAATTTTGATATTTTCGTCGTAGATAGTAGTCGTAGATAAGCAAATATTTACCAAACCAATTGTCATCACAAACTCGGTGATGAAAACGATGTTGAATCATCTCACAAGATAATGTTATCATTTTTCCATGTAGTTAGATCCCTCTCCTTTATCTTTCATATCAGGTCTTTTTTTATCGGCTCATGGTCTTTACCGTAACGCTATTAGAGTATTCAAAGGATGAGGGGGAGTCTATTTTTTATTTTCTTCCTTTTTTTAAAAAAAAAAGAGGTTTTCGCCTTTAAAAAACACACAAACCATTTAAATAACACGAATTCAATATCCCAGCTAAAATGTACACCACGATAAAACGTATTAAAATGTAAACACTTAATTTGGTTCGAAATCAGAACGACAAAATTGTAAGGAAGGGGGCTCGGTAAAATCCCGGGGGTACATGGAATTCCCTCATGATTCCACTGAACGTATTTATTCATGACCAAATTGAACTGAATAAGAGATTAAATTTAAAGCATATTGTGAAGAGTTTTGGAGGAGTATTGATAGAATGATTGATAATCCACGGGTGGCTGGAGGCTGGACCAATGAGGGGGAGATAAAGTTTTATTCTGTACAGAGCTAGAACCTTCAAATACAATTATTATTGGGGACCCCCATTCGATTTGCGCTTCCAGTATTAACATACTGTAGTTGTTAATAGATTTGGAAACGTAAATCGGATTTAAACAACGTACAATTGTTTTTAATCAATTGTAAAACTGAATGATCTTTCAAACGCTCGAATAAAAGTATTTGATATCAATTTGGTTTTTCGGCGTGTTACAATAGATGTTTAAGTATTTTGACAATAAAAACTTGTATTTTAAAACAACGAGAGCAATATATAACAAGTTGATGTGTAACTAAAGTAAATCACGTGACTCCTACCTGACAGGAATCATAGCTCTTTAACGGTTTAATGTAAGGCTAAGCCTTTACAGACCTCTGGTAATGCTGCATTCGTCCTCAATTTATAATGTATTTTAAACGACTTTCCTGGCGTAAATGACAGCAAATATTAGCATAAACAGGCAGATCGGAGCAGTTGGTAGTAATGTTAGCACCTAATTCCTCCCATTTGCATAATCTTGGACAAGAATCCGATAACACCAGTCCTATCCTGCTTTCTCTCAACTTTAAAAACATGTCTTCAGTTGTTTTGTAAACTTTGTTATCTTTTAAAGCGGAACATTAAACCATAAGGTGTTCTGCTCTAGAAGGTTGCAGTTGGACTTCCAACGGATATTCATTTTTCCTGTACATGGATTAATAAATAATGATCTAGTTAGGAGTACACAAACCGCCTTAGCTCCATATCATATGTAGTATAATCATAGACAATCAACTTCAATATTTTGAACATTCTCGTTTTACGACCTAATGAATATGTACGTCATTTTAATCATAATACAACAGGCTAACGCGAATAATTCTTCAATTGACGTAAACCGCTTCAGAAATGCATAAACCGAACATTTATTGAAGAATGACTGAAGAAAAGTCGTTCGATCAAGTGCACTGTGCAAAGTTAAAGAATTCCCAACCTAAGGGCGACTAAGGTCAATCGTTTTGTTTCCAAGAATTACAGCTCTTATCACAACAAGCTGTTACAACATCGCAATGCCATCCATCAGCCTAACGCAGAAAAGTGTTATTTGTCTGGGTTCATTAACACTGTGACATTGTATAAAGAATATCAAAGCATCTACACAACTGTGGAAAACCTGGATGTCAAGGTTTTTGGACGAGAAAATCTGCACAAGAGTTTGAAAGTGCTAAACTCAAAAATATCTTAAATCTATTTAGAAAAAAATCGGCCGGTATATTTTAAGAGGGCGGTTGATTGTCAGGGTTAACATTTTAACTGTTGACCCCTATATAGTTCCACGAAAGAACAGTTCAAATTTTCAGCCAATGCTGCCCAATCTAGTAGGATATAAATCAGCTGTATACAGAGGAGGCTATTTATTGTCCATCTAAATCTTCCCATGTGTTCCTCTTTCCAAAGCTTAAAATTTGTTACCTACGTTAGGCGATGGGGGAAACAGAGATGACTCATCAAACAAATTTTCTAAAGTTCAGCTAAAATTGGGTAAAACAGCTTTTCTAATACGTGATACAAACCTCCACACAACAGTTACCCTGAATACGTTAGAATTAAAAATTCCAGTCGCAGAGGATCAAGTTACTATTTGTGTTAAAAACATGAAAAAGAAACAAAGTTGATTTATGGACAAAGCAAGGGTTAGGACAAGATATCGCCGAGTAGGCCTATAGAAGGTTACACAACAACAGGTTTGGCCTGTCTGCTGTTTTTCTTTACTCTCCGCGTAGTCGTGTGCGTCTCTTTTTATTATTTTTTTTTAAATATATTTTTTAAATCGTGTTGGCTTGTGAAAAGAAGTCAGACCGGTTTTGAAAGCAATCAGATTGAAGTTGGTTTGTCAGAGGAATAGTAGCTTCTACACGCAGCTCTTAACGTTAGTTCATGATTGGTTCTGATACGTGAGTCATGTAAGCCTAGTACGGTACTCTTGTAGGTCTACTTCATCAAATGTGGATTGAATTTAGTGAAAACATCGTTAGTAGAGATGCAGCAAGTTCTAATCCACGTAGCCCTCGGGTTCTACTCCGGTTTCAAACCCAGTTTGAATACTAAAGCCCCTTTCAAACTGTTTAGTGGGTTCCGACGCAAGACTCAAATATAACCCTACTTCAAAATACAATTCATCAAATGCAGATCTGAGGATACAGCTTTCCTTGTTCCTTATATAAATCAGTTCAACTGGGTTCCAAGGCGTTTCAAAAGATTTCAAGTACGAATACGAATTTAGCTTTCTTGTGGATTTACGCGCTTTCGAAGAAATTCAACTAAAGTTCGGATTTAGTATTGACTTATGACTCTTCATATCTATGTATACCTCGGGCTCTACTACGGTTTCAAACACGATTCGAATTTGATGAGACCTTAGAGGTCTGTCTTTACGTAAGATTACTTCCTACAGGTTCTGTAATGTGCCTCATGTAGGCCTCTAACAGTTTCTAATTTATACAAATTTAAACAGTCGGATTGGTGTGAAATAAACAACTCAAGACACTTAATATGGTAACATCAGTTAACTTAAATGTATACACAATGTTCCAAAAGTCACGTATTAAAACTACTACACCGTCAACACAGAATTTTATAAACTAATCGTCGTCATTTAAAATTAACGTTTGTTGTTGGAAAAAAATTGTCATCATCACATTGGTTATGCTTTTTTTGTTTCCATTTAAAACATATAGATATAAAGTTTCTTTGTAAATTGTATTTCCATTTAGATCACTTTCAAAGGCGTTTTTCTATTTGTATAGTGGGATTGGATACGCGGAACACCATGTATAAAATAATAAGGTTACAACAAAATTCAAACTTCCTACAATATGATATACAAACAAAACCAACTTTTGAACAGACTGTACCGTCAGTTTATTCAATAATAGGTAATTTTCTCCTTAGAAATTAACAAATAAACAATATTCATACTCAGCACTTGTACAGAATTCCTACTAAACACACTTGAATCGAGATAATTCTTTGAAATCATTCAACAAAACTCAAGGTTTTCTATACTACTTTGTTGGGAGTGTTGTTTTTAGTTTTTGATTAAACTGTACTGCGCGGTAGCCAGAGTTACGACTGGGAAAGTATGGACCTGGTCGCACAATCTGACAACAGCGACTACGAGGTAGTTTTTTTAATGGCCGCCTCAACGTTGCCGGATCGTGCACAGTCCCCTGCAATGACGCTTGAGGGCAACGTTGCCAAGCCGAACCGTTCCGCTTCAAGTGACTGCTCCACAATACAGGGCTTGAATTGAATACAACTTGTATTCATTAAAACATTTTCTAAAATATTCCATGTTTAAGAAGGAATTAACGTGGAATTAGTTTTGTATAGCTCGATAGAAGACAAAATTTCTTATCCAATGTCGGTATTATGTATATTTTTACATATACACTAATAAATGCAGAAAATACTATAATCTATAACTTCATCTTACAAAATCACGAGGGAAACACATTACTTCACGAAATGGAATTAATTTGAATTTATTTAAAGATAAAATCTATCGTAACGTGCAATGCAGCAAATTATAGTCTAACATAGTGGGAAAGGTTGTTGAAATGCCGATTAAAACATACCACAAATCGTTTATAAAGATATAATACTAACAATTCCTGTATTTTATTAATCCTGTACAAATTGGTTATGTATCCCTACTTGGTGTACATGCACATACATAAACATGAAACACAATTATACATTTTAAAGACTTGTTCTACCATTACAATATGGATAATTCATATAATTGACAGATTGTTTCAAACCAAATTAGAATAACATTCTGAAGAGAAAATCCTGAAAGAAACAATCGTCTTTTTAAATTCATAAACATACCCCCCTCCCCACCTCCACAATACACAAATTTGTTTTGACTCGTAAAAGTTTCACCTAAACCTATGAAATCGCTTTTGTGCGATAATTTCCACACAAATTCACGAAACTGGGGTTTTTTATCGTTGGTTTTTACAGAAACTCTTATCCAAACCCACGAATCTTCAATTTTTTTATCGGCACGTTTCCATTCAAAAGCTTTTAATATCATTAATTTCCTGAATAGGGTGTTTTTGATTGCCTTTTTTACAGAAACCAACGAATTTTCTAATTTTTTACCGTCAAAATTTACCCAAATCCAGCTGATGTCGGTTTCGACCAAATATAGATATCTTGTGTTTTTTTTTAATTGATAGTTTCTACATAAAGTCACGAATTAGTATTTTTGCTTTTTGTGTACCACCCAAACCTACACATTCGATACGAGTTAACATAATCTTCCACATCTATGAATACCATAGATTTATTTTTTGGCAAAGATAACCTAGAAAAACCAAGTTTCTTGTATTATACTGAGGAGTATCAAAACTAACCACAACAAAATGATATTTGTACCAATTTCGACTTCTACACAAATTTCAAAACCATTTTCTTTATCAGTTGTATTGAATAAGTTCCAGGTTTTTTAATAATTCTAGAATTAATCATTTTTGTTTTCCAATGAACATAAAATCCTGACAATTATAATCCAAACTCTACTTTGTTACGTACATCTTCTCCAATAATAATTTTACCAATCGTTAATTGCTTTTTCATCCATCCTCAATAACTAGGTTTCGAATTGGGTAAAGTGGAGGCGGGGGGGGAATCACCCTTTTGCGTCGTTTCTTTTAAAAACAGGTTTGGCAGGAAATTCGGTAAGAATAATTTATAGATGTAGGGGCAGGTAGGTTGTGGGAGGGGGAGAACCAGATGCACGGAACATTAAATACCGGTTCTGGTTCCAAGAAGGCTGCTTGTATGCTTTCTTTGGCACTTGGAGAGATTCTGTTCAACGAAAATAGTGCTCCGTAGGTCGACTTTACGCATGCGCATTACACCTACACAGGTCACAGAATAATATGCACACTTTCTCCTCTTGGATACATGAGATTTCTAAATTGCAAGTTCAGTTACCTGGTGTACAAAGATTAAAACAAGAACAATAAATGATGCACGAACTGTCTCAGAACTCTACACTAAACAAGTAATAAAAACAAGCAAAACAATCTGCAATACAATTAAAATTGTTTCATTTGGTATAGTGTAAATGTTTTGAACCAAAACACGTATATTTTCTGATTACCTACGTTCCAAACATTTAAACAATTGACACTTATTTCGTAAGATAAAGTATATTTTCCTAAAATTTGATACAAATTCATATATTGTGTTGAGATAAAATTTTAAAAAGGAAGAATAGCCATTTTATTTTTCAAGGTTAGCACACTTATACGGTACTTTCTATTCATATTAAAGAAGCTTAAGGTTTTGTAAAGAATAAACCTCCCCCCCCCGCGCGCCAACAAATATTAAAGAAAATATCAAAGATGGCATATTTATATAAAAAAACAATGGGTTCAGTTCGTGGGATATGGTACAAAATGTTGTTTTCGTATTCCCTACAAACCTCAAACTAGTCCCTCCCTTATAATGTTACTCCACTATAGTCAATTGAGATATATTCTGCACCGCCATTTTTGGAAAAACAACCAAAAAATTTTGCTTGTGTCCATAACAGGCTTTATTTCATCAAAATCGTCGTAACCGTTTTTTAGAAAACGTAAATTTTGTTATTTGCTCTACACTCAGATGCTTCCAAATTTTAAAGTTATCAAAACAAAATTAACATAAAAAAGCTTGGTCATAATTTGATCAAAATCAGTTCACCCGTTTAGGAAAGCACTATGCCCAGACGACGGACTGTGTTATTTTAAAAAAACTATTAGACTCAAATGTCCACAAAATGGATAATTTTTTTTAAAGAAATACTTTATTTTTAGTAACTTGGTGTTTCAATAATTATGGTTATCTTCGATACATTAGCGTAGTGCAACTGAACTAAAAGTAAGTATACTTTGACAAGACTAACACTTTTGTTTATGACCAATCTTTCTCAATACTCTGTAGTTGAAGCACAAATCAGTTAAATTTTAAAGATATAAACGTGTTCAACACAAGGTCATTATTAAGATCATGTGTAAACTATATAACTCTTCACTCATGGTCGATCGAAATTACTTGTTCAATAATAAGCCGGGAATGTCAACATCCACCAACTTTCCCTTTGAAAACCCTGCATTATGGTGAAGGAGACTGAACGAAAAAAAGCCGAATCCCATTATCTCAAGAATGTTGAACATCTTGTAGACACTCAAAAGAAGGAAGCAGATCCAGGATGTGAAAGCGGATTCGGGTATGAGAGCGCGAGGGGAGAGGAGTAGAGGAGCATCCTGGATTTATTGATGATTCCACCACTGCTCCTGGATATGATTATCAGATGTATGGTATATAAATGTACCCATTTATACAAGCCAAGGTTTGCTAGAAATACAATGTCAAGGAGATTGTTTTTATTTTAAACCAATACTTCAGGACTATAAAAACATTTTTATTCTACTTTTTACAGAGAGTAGATGGGAGAAATGTAGACCATTTTTTAGATATCCTTCAAACAAAATCTAAGTCACAAACATTATAACGTCAATTTACTAAAAAACTAGAAGGAACTTACGGAGGTCTGACAAAAACAAAAACATTGCACAAACTTTCCCACTGACATACCCATAACGGCCATAACCAAAATAAAAATAATCACCACCAATAATATCATTTCAGTAGGTGTTGGAAAAAGTGAAAATGAATCATAGACACCATCTTTGAAGAGAATATTTAAATAAAGATCTAAAAGTGCTTCCCTTATGCCATACACATTCTCATTTTTTTAATTGAGATTTTACACTCGGTTGAGATCAATAATCTACACACCACATTAAAAATTGGTCGAAATCTATAGACCCGGTTTTGAAAAATTAAGTATTTTATAACCACCCCTGGGTTGATTTACAGTTTACTCACATAGCTTCCCATAATAGTATAAACATATGGGAGTGTAAAAGATCAAGTGCTTAACTCTTATTTAAAAATATATACATTAACGGAGATTAAGAACAGTTAGAAAAAGAAGAACACAAGATGAAGCACTGTGACTGTTCTAGCCGAGAGATTGTGAATGCGGAAATGAAATGCGAACCTAAGTATGACTGCCGAGTGTGAACTGTGAACAGTTTCAAGTTGCTGTTTTTGTATGCTTGGACAAGAGCTTTGTTAGATAATACAATCTTGTAAACATAATAATATTATGTGATCAAGGTAAAACAAAAGAAATATTATATCCGGGACGAAGGACCTAAAACTAGACTATAAACATTCTTCTGGTTACACTTAGATGAGATGAATAGTTTAAAAGATAGTACAATGGGCATAAATTATGATCAGTGCGTGAGGTCATTAAGTTTGATAGGTCGCCAATTAAAATGCGAATAGAAGGTTGTGTCCCCTGAGTGGCCAGTGTCCTGAGCTCCGCATCTCCAGTTGACAAGGGGCAGAAGGTTTTGACAGATCTACTGGTAATCCACTGATGAGCAGCACATATTTCTGCTACGTTCATTCGCTCCCTGCACTCTTATACATTGTTGCTAACTGACACTCTGTCTAAATGGGCATTATGGGCCATCTTAAAATCTCTTTTAGCAGAAAAATGTAGCGATCAGCGGAAAACCCGTAGACCTACCAAACCCTTCTGATCCTTGTCAACTGGAGATAATACGACGGTCACACTACTGGCCACTCGGAGGAAAACACTGAACAGAAAACCAAATTGAGATAAAATCCGATATTGTGTTGCCTTAGAATATATCAGTAGAACGTAATCAATGAAAATTACCCTTTCAAGATGGAATTTAGTCGTGAATGACCAATTTGTGCTATAGGTGCAGCAATCCCAAGGTATCTTAGTAACCTTTCTTAATGTAGTCTCCGGTTAGATTCCTCTTTTTTATCTAGTTTCTTTGACCAACTCTTATTCTCTTTCGTCGCTGACGCTATTAGAGTATCGGAGGCCTGGGGTTCTTCTACGCTCTTACCGTCTTCATAAGGCGATAATGACCAAGAGGGTTTTATCTATTAACAACAAGGAAAACCACTATTTTGTGTTTCGTTTCTTTGAGCCTACACTTGAATATAATTTTTGTTTTGTTTTATACCTATAAAGTTGTAAAACTATATTATTTAATATTAAAATGTTTGTTAAAATGTACCCTACTCTTCAACTCCTTTGAATCCCTATTTTAAATGCTAAAACAGATATATCCCCCAAGTTAAGATTATTGTGATGACACAGTTTGCTTTTATTGTCTATATTATGACCATTATTTTGTTATTATGGTAGGGGAAAATAAATAACTTTTTTTAAAACCAACATAGGTGATGATTTGCCAAATGGTTGTCGGCAAGTTGCCACGTAAGCAGAAATGTGGCAACAACGCTTTCGCATCGATCCTAGGATTGGTGGCCCCAGGGGTGTAGTAGTAAACCGAGAGGGGTGAAGAACTTATCCTCTCTCTCTCACACACTTTGCACATCTTATGAAACATTGCCTGTTTGTTTTAGTACAACACTGTTGAATGAAACATTGTCACTGGCCTGAAGTTTGTTTGGTAATACTTGGGAGGGATAAATAAGTTTACAATTTAAGGTTGATCGAACTAATTTATCCTACAAATATGTAGCACGAAATTGTATTTTCACAAGTTTCTGAGAGTTTACGATCTCTTTTCAAAGAATCCTTACCACAGAAATGGAAAACAGAGTGGGAGTGAAAACATGCATTGGGTCTCAGTAATCATTGAAGTACAAAGTTTGATCAAAATATGGAAAAAGAAAATATGCAAAAAACATTCCACAAACGTTTTCACTCACAAACCCAAAACTAACAGTCACTAGAAATGATTTTTCAGTAGTTGACAATCAAAATATTTCACCCTTCTTCCAAATATTCCTAAACTGTAAACTTATTTTTTTAATTGCAATGTTACACACATGTTTATATAATTAATTTTTACATTTCAGTCAAATTTGAGCTAAATCAGCAGAGGATTAAGTTTTAGCGACCAATGCATTTTGTTCGGATCCTTAGAAAATAAACATGAGCAAAATTTGATCAAAATCGTTAGTGACAATTAAAAATTATAATTTGTGGTTATTTTTGTCTTATAGCAGGATACCTCCATATTTTGATTTACACAGAAATATGTCCAAAATATGGGCACATTTAAAATCTGTCCACTCGTCGGACTACAGATAAAGAAGACATTCCAAAAATCATTTCTTAGGACTGGGGAACCTAAAAACTAATATAGTCGTAAAAATGTCAAAATCGATTTTTTGACCCATCAGATTTAAACAGGAAAATAAATCGGCAGGTTTAATTCGCGACTATTTCTCCAAGTATCTCCTATTAGGAGAAAACTACAACTTTTTGCAACAGTTCTAACCCCCCCCCCCCCATGTTCAAAACACGAATTTTAAAACTCGATATTTAGTCCGCATCGAAACTGAACTTGGTGGTTCGTAAATCTAGCACCAAACCTGTAAAACTGTTTGTTTATTCGTCAATTTCTACACCCCCCCCTCCACCCCAATATCCTCCTTTATTGTGTGAATTTGGTGAATAATTCTATACGGTTCGTTAATAAACGAATTCCAAACTTCAAAATGCGGCCGTTTATAGGTCTTATTTGAATTAGTTTGACATTTTAAAAATATTGATATTTGTAACAGATTTAAAGCTAAATATATTTTGAAGTAAGGCTTGTATATACAGAACCATAAAGAATATGATCGGCCGCCATTATGAAATAATTGAACAAAATTCGTTAGTTAATGACGTAATTAACTTTCACATATAAATATACAGGATGTTCCTGTAATGCGCGGATATAATTGAAGAGTTTGTTACATGGGTCAAAAAAAGTACTCTAGATACTATGCCCGAAACTTTTATCAGTTATCCGAATTTTTTTTTTACTAAATAATTTACATCTCTAGAAAGACTTAACCGATTCTTAACCGATTCAGTTGAAATTTTACACGGTACTCATCAATATAAAGACGTAGTTTGAAAAAAATACTCAGCTAGTTCCAATAATGTTTCAAAATGGCGGCCATTTAAAATTTTGTAATGAAAATAACTATAAAGGAATGATTTCCGTTTGAAATATTCAAATGGTCCTCATTTTGAAACGGATTATTGGAACAAGTTTTTTTCTCACCTTTTTTTCTTTCTTCTTCAAATTAGGTCCTCATATTTATAGGAACTTTTTATTTTATTTTGACCCATACAAGCACCCCTGAATTACTTCATGGCATTACCGGAATAGTCTTGTAAACGACAATTTTAATGACTTCTCTTAAAAGTGCTACGTTGCAAATTTTTCAAGAAAGACATCCATCTTGTAAAGATGTCGCCATTTTAAGCACAACAAGAGTATCTTTATAAAATTTCAAGTCTTTAAAGAGTAACAATGCCAAAAACTGTTTTTCTATTAACTAACCCTGTTTGCCGTTGCATGCATGTATCTAAAATCAAAAGTAAAGTCTTACTTGTTCTACCCAGTAGAGTGCCATATCATTCTATTGGTACACTCGCCCTTACGGTAATTTACAACTATAAATTATCAAAAAAAAATTTATCTGCATATTCCTAAAAAAAACATGTCAAAGTTGCCACTAAAGCGAAATATTTCCATAAAATTAACATTAAAGCACAAAGTCACGCGCTGCTGTTTTAAATAATCAATGTATTTCAACACGATTTAATATTTCTGGTGTGGAAGGAACAATTAAATTGGGTTGAGATTAATTTTATACCCACTTAAGCAACGATGAAGAGATCCCTGAGGTCTTTCCTGCTACGAAAATTGAATTCATCTGACAAAATTTAGTTAGAAAACATTGGTGTTTGTGGAATAAGAGTTAATCAAGAATCAACGTTATATATTGTTATTATAAATAACAATAAATCAATATGGGGCAGAACGTAAAGATAAGTTTTACACAGAATATCAAATTCATAAAAATCTGGGAATACAAACCTTTTTATATTTGTTTTCCCTTAGGAGTTGCATAAATAACAAACATTAATATAAGCACTCGGAGTCTACAAAACATACCTTTGTTAAATTTAATATGCACTCGGCGCCTACAAAACATACCTCTGTTAAATTCGAATCTTTAATATCAAATACGTCAAAATCAGTTTCCAAAATTACAGAATTTAAAGTTTAATGGAATTTTGGGAGATTAACTGTAATGATGTGATACAATCTTGTTGAGCACTGTGGTAAAATTCACAATAATAATTCGAATTTGCCCCTACTCACAATCACTAGAAACTTAATAAAACACAATTATTCTAAACACCTTTATAAGCAAGCCCTCCGATGATGATAACCATGTTATCGAAATATACATCAGGGCATTAAGTGGAAATAATTAATAAAGAACAATTAACCAGAATAATTGTGTTTTATTAAGTTTCTAGTGATTGTGGTTAGGGGCAAATTCGAATTGAAATACGTCAAACTCTATTTCAGCGCTCTAAAATATTATCACTCGAAAAAATAATTAGGTTCATAATTTTGAACCCACTTAATTTCACTCACTGCCCCTAAGGCGATTAAGCGAAGTGGAATATCAATCGCAAACCAAACTGTAAAGTCCTGACTATGATCATAAGATAACGCGAGACAAGGGGTAAAAAACTGAAATTATTCTTAGGGCCCTTGGGGGGCTCCAAGACTCGCTGGTCTAGTAGTGATCCCTCTCATGAGGGGCACGCTAAATTGGGTCGGGCTTGGAAACCCAGAAACCCAATCTAGACTTTTTCACTTAATCTTGGGTTAGTGCCTCTCATTCTTATCAAATCTCTGCGGACCAACTCTTGTTCTCTTTCAACTGTGACGATATTGAAGTATTCGAGGACCAGAGGATTTTAAGTTATTTTCTTCCTTTATTTTAATAAGGCGATGATGACAGAGAGAAGTTTTTCGTCTTTAAACAACAAGGAAGAACGAAGTCTGTGATCTCTATTTTAAGTTCGTTTTCCAATTTTTGTTCCCAACAAAATTCACTAACCTTCAAAAGAATTTCCCGGAGGTAAACCACCAACCCCCAAATCGAAAACTTTCTTAGGATAATGTGAGACAAAAATAACAAAGACGGGGGGTGATAATGAAATAACCCCCCTAAAGGATCAAAACAATCAGACATCGAATACACGTTATTACATTACTCCTTCATAATGTATCCAGTATTACCAACTAATCAGCACGGAAATACTGAATACAAATTTATAAAGCTGTAAAACTAGTGCACGCACGTAGACTAACACAACTGATCTGAATCTATTGATAAAAATCCCCCAAACGCTAACTATTTATCCCCTGCCAATAAATTAAGATCCACCACGTTGATAAAGTGTATTGGAACTCACGCAGGACCTTGATGGACACGCAGTTACATCAACTGTTCTACGCAGTAACACAGGAAGAACTTAGCTCTAAACGTATTTCTTATTGAATTTAAACTATGGACAACATACCATCTTAAGACCACGCCATTTTGAAACTGAACGATTTAGTTGCTCAATCAACTTGAATATAGTAATATTACTATAAATAACTGTAAATTTGAACAAAAATTGAGATCATTAGAGTGCAAACACATACTTCGTGGAGGTTTTTAAAAATTAACAAAACGTATTTTACACTTGAGTAAATTCGTATTTTGTTTAAAAGTACTCAAAAACACTGAGTCACATTTGACCACACAGTTAGCAATGCCTACAAAACCACAATAAAAGAAAATGCATGTCGAATTATTTTTTCATCACTCTAAAAACCTGCATTAGATTTGACACACTATAAAAATACATTCGAAAAACCCTGAGCCAGGCTTGACCCAAAAACGCTCTATCTAGCTATTTCATGAAACCCCAAATCACGCGAGAGAAAGAAAGGGGGGAGAAAGAAAACAACCGATAAGAGGACCCAGATCTTTCATAAAACCCCATCCAAACATACCTGGATCAAATTTGGCAGCATAGTGTGATGTAGATTCTCCATAAACCTAGGAGAACCCACAACACATCTTCAAGACACCAGATTCCTCACAAAACCTTGCTAATAATTCCTCTAGATTTAATCCCATGATGACAGTGCATAAGAAGTTTAGTTTGTAAACTAACTAACCATCATGAAATAACTATCAGATTGAAATATTTGTACAAACCTGGACTTGTATACTTAAGTGTGTTTCGAGCATATACTGTATACCAAATGTCAATAAGTGCCAAGGTTGAGAAAGGTTAAGTAACAGATAGAAAGCTCGAATTATAGAAATGTTTTGGAAAATTAAATCCCACCCCAAAATAGGGTTTTAGGAGGGCAACTAAAAACTTTCAAATGTAAAACCCTATTGAGTTTTAAAGGTTTTGTTTAATAGAAAATAACTGCACAAACCAGAGGTCGCGCTACCTTACCACAATCCAAAATGGTGGCCTGTCAAATATTAAAAATACAATTTACTGCAAATTACTATGGAAAGTAATGAGACAATATTATAATAGCAAAAATTTTACCGTTATTTTATTTAAGTTAGATCAGGAAGTTGCATTACTCTAAAATTTTAATTTAAACTCAAAATTGATATTTTCAAAGTTAAAATTGAAACTCACAAAAAAAAAAAATTACCGAAAAAAAATTTGTACAATTTGTGTTGAAATTGTACTCGATTTACATTTTAAAATTTTGACTCACCCCCCCCCCCCCCAAATAGCCAACCGTCTCGGAACTTTTTGACACCAAGTATATAAACTAGGCGCCGAATTTAGTACAATCCGCGGATATTTTTCGGAATTTCAACCCCACTTTTTAAAAATCGAATCGCTTTCATTTGACATAAAATGATGTTCTCAATTGAAATTAGTCCGAGAATTAACCAAAAAACTAAAGACATGAAGTTACTGATTCCATGGTTTACAAGCAACATTAGACGCTTTTGTACTGTGTGTTAATTGTGCTGTTATCTGCATTGATTGGTATAGAATGGTTATAAAAATAAGGAAGTAAACAAATTACAAAGTTGTTATGCAACCGTCCCAGGACATTTTTTAGACACCTGGCATATAAACTAGCGCCAAATTTAGTAAAAACAGCCCACATTTCAAAGAATAAACAAACAAAAAATACAGCCGTAATATTGCCACTTGAAAAACTCTTAAATTAAAAATTTAACTAAAATATGGAGGTAAATTTTCATTTTTTTTACTACAAATAAATTTATCACGAATCACAGGTAATAACATTGCTAGAATGATGTAACACAATATAAAATTCAATAGATAAAACACATCTGTGCAGTGCCATTGTATTGTGCAAATGGAACTTCTGCATTGAAGTGTAAATCAAAGTCATCCTATACAACTACCCAAGTACCCAATCATTGTCTCGGACATAAGCAAGATGTCACAAACTGCATTATTACCCCCAGTTTAAACTTCTATAAACATAAAACTAATATACTTTACAGAGCCTAGAACGAATGTATCTTACAATGAAATTTCGAGTAGCTTCTATTTATGTTTATGAGAAACTAAATTATTCAAATTTTGATTTTAACTCGTGAGCTGTGAATCTTGGGGAAATCGAAATTTTGAGTTTTTCTCTTTTGGCAGCTAACCTCAAAATTTGATTGATCAAAAACACGGAGGAAAAGAAAAATGCACCTTCTGAGATATGACCGAAATTTAATTAATATCAGTCTACACGTTAAAACTGTAGAACACTATCCATGGTGCAATAGTCGTGTAAAGTGTAGGACTCCCGTCGCCGTTGTTCTAACATTCTCAACCAGATGCCGCTACTAACACTGTAGCTTACCAATTTACCTCAAGATGCTGCGACAGTAAAGTATGACACCCCCCCTCCCACTGCACATAAGACAAGCAGACATAATTCCAAAACGGCTTTTTTGAACTTTTGAGAACCCTAAAACGTTTATATCCGAAAAAAAAAACCTCCAAATTAAATTAAAATAATACTGCAAACAAACACCGGATTAACGTTTAATAATATCGAAGTTATGTTTTTCACATAACCTAACAAAGATGAGAGTCTGCAAATGGTCGAGATCTCCTTCGCCCAAAGGATATTCTTCTGAGAAGGAAATGTTGACAGGAAACAAATTTAGAACATTAAAGAAATGTTTGAACGTGTAGCCTTTGGCTTGCCAACACATGGGTTTGGGATATATGGAGTCCATCTTTACCCTGGGTTAATCAATCACATATGTCAAGCTATCCTGGTTGCCAACCTTTATCCCCAGTTGGGTTTCTCTGAGTAGTATTAGAAAATCTTCCATGTTTTTTCCTAAAATATTTACACATATATCCTTTCAAAGTACTGATATTTATATTTGCCCCAAACACCAAGATATGATACCTAGGTCCTGAAATCGTTCATGTCTGTAAGATTTCGTGTGTTCAATCAATCAAATTTATATTGCACGACAAAAAATTTCGATTTCATTAAAATCGGCTGTAATGAATCTATCCAAATTCTGCTAAAATATACTTTAAAGCCGCCAACAGAACATTTTGTTCGCCATTCCCGAAACAAACGACGTTTTGTAATTTATAGTTAAACAAAAACCAAACAAATCGTAAATGGAGCTACGTATAATAAATGCCACAACAACTCAAAATCGTCAGTACCGATTTTTATAACATTTTTGTAAAGATTAATAATCGAAATACAAATCACACTTCAGGAGATATTACTCAATCTATCCTATTACTGTGGCTATGTACTGTACCGACTGAGCTGACAAAATGAAGCTATTATTGAGAAAGGCGACAGCTTTCTGTAGTATGAAAGAGAGGGATCTAACCCAGGATCTACAGAAGAAATGTGTAACTTAAGGATTGCTACGCTCCTTCAATATAAACCCTTGAAAGGATTTACAAAAGAAGAGGCGTTCCTGCAATTTAAGTTTCTAAATACTTGCAATTAATATTTCTTTCTACGCAAATGAGACGATTGCACACCAATTCTTATTATTGACAAATTTCGTATCAGCTGTTAAATGCACGCCACATTGAAAGTGCAAAATTTCGTTTATACCACACAACAGAACTACCTAAATAGACACGTGCGTTACACACGGAAATCACTGTTTGCAATAAACAGGTCAGTGCACTGTCCCTACGTCACAGAGAAAGCCGAATACTGTAAATTGTATTACATAAGGTTTCTTGGTTAATATGTAGAACGCGCCTGTTAAGAAATAACCAAGGATAATTGAACTTCCTAATTTAGAATAATCGCTCGATAAACAAACTGAATATATAATTGAAGGCCGATAAACAAAGATGATTGCACAAACTATATCACGCATTTGTCGGAATATTTCCATATAAATTTTATTGTGATTACATTACGAAAATGCAACAGAATTGTATACAATAAAAACTGAAAAAAGCCCTTGAGAACCGAGGCCTGTTGGACGACTTTTCAGTAGGGTAATGTGTGGTTAGCACATTGAACCTCCCGTCGCCGTTGTTCAAGGCTTCGCTAATAATTGTAATTTCCCTCGCAAAGATGGGTCAACTCCGTAAATGTTGGAGCCTCGACGGTGATTGAACCCTGTACCTATTACACTAACCACTAACCGGGGGCGAAATGTAAACGAAAATCCTTACTACACTCGACCAAAAAACTTCACACACACTAAATACTCAAAGATGAAGAGAGACTAATAAGACCAAAACTAACAGAGCGCTCGGAGTTGATTTCGGGAGTTTTCAATTTAAATTTAGTCACGAACTGTAATTGACTTTTACTTGCGGTTTGTGGTAAATTGCTTTGAAATGATGTCCGCCTGTCTATCGTCCTAACTAAAGCAACGATTTTGATTAAAAGAGGTCGAAGTAGTGACGCACAATTCAGACCATATTACGAATTCCCCCCCCCCCCCTACATATTTTCGATAACCCAAATTTATAAGAAAACTCTGTTTATGTAAAGGCTCTGTTTCCCCCAGCTAACAATGCAGCCTGTAAAAGGAACCATAAAAATAAACAATGGGCACCGTCGTAAAAATGTATATACTATATCACAAAACTGGAGCAAACGATTTCGACCAAATTGTAAAGAGTTATGTACCAACTATTATAGAAAATAAAATTACTGTTCGCTAGTAAGTAATATGTGACACGATTTTTTTTTTTTAAGTTCCAAATTTTGCAAAATCGCTTGGAAGCAATTTGTTATATTCGGCTTTTTTTAACATCCAAGGATCATTTTCGGTTTTTGACGATAATTTTAAACAAATTCTTAAAAATTGAAATTTTGCAACAAGTGATCCAAAATTTTAGATTATTCATGGAAGATGAAAATAAAAACAAAACAAAGATAAAAAGAAGAACGCTTGAAAGTAGGGTTAAAATACACCCACGAACCCAATTTTATATAATTCGTTCCGTCTCGTTGAACCGTAATAATACCAACAACACACATAATGTAAACTGATCATTAATTTTAGTATTATATACATATTAGGCTTCAGAATCCGTCTATCCGCCATTTTGTTGTTTTACTAGAAATAGGTAAGATATTGAGTTCAGATTTGGTTTAAGCATTTTGTATGTTACGTTGAACAAGGTACCAAATACAAATATTATTTTTATAATTTTCAAAATGGTGTCTGTTTAAAACTTTTAAAGTTCAATACACCTCTAAAACCGTTCTTTAAAAACATTGCAAACAGCCACCATTTTGATAATTATAAAAATAGTCTTTGTTACACTTATAAAAAGTAACATACAAAATGCTTATACCAAATCTGAACCCAATATCTTATCTATTTCTAAAAGAACAAAATGGCGGATAGACGGCCAATGGAGCGGAATTCAGTTATATGTTAATTGAGATTGTTTGTTAATTTTGTATATAATCCGAAAATAAGTAGCCAGTTCAGCTTTTTCGGGACATCCTGTATACAGAAATTTAAAAAAATTATAAACCCTCCTCCCCTCTTTATTTAAAACCATAATCAAAAATTTTGAGAAGGCTACATATAAAAATCTGTTTAATCACCTACAAATCAACTTCCATTTTTATTCTTTAATAAAACCTGTAGACAATCACAAACCCAGCGCTTAAACAAAATTTTGTGAAAATTCCACCGGTATGGTTATACACAAGAAGTACTACAGTTTTAATTTAATATGGCTGCAACATCTATATTGTATTTTCAAAATAGGCTTAAAGATAAAAAAAAGACTGACATCACGCTTCAGGAAATTCAAATCTACGCAATGTAAAAAACAAACCGGGGGAAAAAATGGAAATGAAAAATAATAGGAAAACATTTGCATTTCACTTTCAACTGTATTTCCTCATTCCGGGTTTCTGCGAGAGTTTAATGCGTTTGGGGGAACGTCTTGGCTAAATGACAGATGGGAAAAAGTTGCAACTAATGGGCATAATCCCAAAGGAAAACACCAACAGTCCTGGAAAGATAAATGCGCTATATTTAAAAAAAGATTCATTACTGGAACTTTTCCCCAGGCCAAATACAGAATTCCTTTAGGATTTGCAAAAACCATTTCCTATATATATTATATTTGTAAATCGATTCTACTTTCAAACATACAGTACTACTAAAATAAAAGCATCTGCGTGAAATTATAAGGGTCCTTTGTTTTACCCACGGACCCTAATAAAGAGAAATCAATGAAAATGCAATCCATCTTTTAATAGTTACTAAATTGTTAATCTCACATCTCACAAAAAAAAACTGCTTTTGAGATTTATACGCTACGCATTTCTCATTTTGTGGTTAAATTAAGTTGCATTTGTCATACAAAAACTATAATATATGATTTCGCACTGCAGATTATTTCAATTTCATCTTTTTTTTTTCAAACTTGTAGGTTATGCCGTGTTCAAGTTGAAAGGAAGGAGACAAGATATCTGAAGCTCGATTTGGTCTACCACCAACATATTATTTTTTCGTGAAATAAACATACAAATTCGTTATCAGAATAACTTCCAGTTTTATTTGATACCCCACACATAATATTAAACAAAAATAGAATTTTCAACTTAAGAGACCCTACTAAAACGTTAAATGTCAAGTCGGCTCCTACATCTTAAACCTACTGATATCTCCAAAACGTCAAACCTTTTTCCATTCAACCAATGTTTTAGGGGGGAGGGGGAGTATTAAACAATACTGGGTGTCCCACCTACAAATAACTGTTTCCCAACTAAAATGTTACAATAGCTAACTTTTGAACGGTTAGGGGCAGAAATAAGTTTTAATGGGGAACTCCCCTTATAAGTAAGCTCTAAAATTACATGGAAATCAATTTTCAAAAAGTGATATATTTCATTAAAAATAGGTATTTGATTTATTGGTAAACCCTATTTTTTATAATGGAAGGTTATTTTATATTCCCTATTTTCAATGAAATTTAGCACTTTTTTTAAAATTGAATTCCATGTCATTTTAGAGCTTACAAATATAAGAGGAGTCCCCCATTAAAAGTTATTTGTACCCCAAATCGTTCAAAGGTAGCTATTGTAACACTTTAGGTGGGAATCAATTGTAGGCCTATCAAACATTAAATTTTCTGAATTTTAAATGCCTGAAAACCCCATAAAATACTGGGGCCGTCCTATATTTCAAAGTTGGCCGCCATATCGAAAATGGCGATAATTTTTAACATTTTACAAAATGGATTTTAAAACTTCATTGAAAAAAGAAAGGAAGGTTTCCCATTTAAAGTACTCTCTCGTATTTATAATTCAAAAGTTAGCTATTGTAACATTTTAAATGTGACACCCAGCATATGGCATGACCATTATCTCAACATTTTTGAAGTTGATTCTTACATCTTGAACCTAGTATAGTTTTTTTTCGCATCCATGGTTCAATTTTGTGTAATAAATCTACAAAAATCCCAAATTATTGGCTTTAGTATTGCGTTAAGAAATATAAATTGATGAATTTGTTCATATTATCATTGCTCCGAGTACTGAGATGGTATATAAAGTTCAAAGAGATAACGCATCAAAGATAGATCGACCTTTGCCATAGGTTGTCATTCATACTTCCTGTTGATAATTCTTGTCAGTCTTATATTGGGTGGCTCATAACTAAGGATGACATGCAAAAACACTAACTCATTATTAAACGTTCTAATGCCAGTGTATTTATTGAAAAGTAGTGTCGTATTTGGACATATAACCTAAAATACCGGTCAATTTTTGTGTACGACATTTGTCCATATTCAGACAAAGTTTCAGTAAAACAAATATTTAGCAAAAAAAACATGTATGACCGCTGACTTAGCTGATTACATGTTTATGCCACAAACGAAGATAATTTTAGGTATTTATTGAAACATTTTCAAATGGGGTGTTAAAATTCATTTTCACTTTTTGAGCGACAACTACGGAACAGATATTTTTGGTTAGTTTTTAATTGGTTCGGGAGGATAGAACATTGGAAAAGTTTACGTAACGTATTTTACACGTTTTACATGGTTAAAATAACTAGAAATTAAAACTCCAATAACAAATTCTGTGAACATTTTCTCCAAGTTGGCATCGAAAACAGAATCCAGCCAACAACAATGTCCTCTAATTGCAAAAGTAAACTCTAGAGAATAATATAAAATATATCGACGGACACCTCCTCGTAACAAACTAAAAGGACAAGCTACGTCATAGAATAGAATAGGCTATCTCTGACAACAATAGAAGGCTATAACAATAGAGAATGTTCCCCTCACACACAATGGTGACAAAATAAATACAGCAAATAGGGCAAATAGAACGACCTTCCCAGCAGTTCAAGGAGTTCTGCTGCCCACTGCACAGACCCGCATCCCGTCTCCCTTTATTTGTTAACATTTCCTAGTGGTTCAATCATTAGGAAATTCCTTAACTATTTACAGCCAAATAGGAGAACGAAGTCTTGTTGTATAAAGAAATAAAAGAAAAAGACACATACCCTCGATTATTACAAAGAGTGTCAGGGTCGGAAAAGAACAAGAGTTGCTCAAAAGAAACCTGGGATCTAAGACTAAATAAAAAAGGTGTAGATTCAGTTTCGTGACTTAGATTGCAGAGTACTGCTCACTAAAGTGATGCCATGATGGTTTGCGACGGCTGAGGTGTAGATGTCATTAAACAATATATCTGGGGGGGGGCGCTGCCCTAACGTGTCCAATACGAACAATTCCAAACAAAGCCGGTTTTAATTCAAGCACGTCATTTTCATTTACCGAAAATAGAATTTAAAATGTCGACATTTCCCTTTGTGCGCGCGTTTACAAACGAGTAATTTCATCACGCATGGTTAAATAGTTCCACCATACTGAAACCGGCCGTCAAATTATCAAGTGTAGGGGCCTATATTTGACTTCCTGCATGCCTAGGCTTTTACCTATCCCGTTAACGATCGATGTTATACAAGGGAGAGAATGAGGGTGGGTTTCCCTCCCCCCCTCCCACAATACAATGGCCGCCATCATGAACGTTCAATGAATTACTACCGAACTTTAGGTCCTACTATTAATTCGGAATTATACGAGGCAAGTTGTGCGTAGGGGGCGTCCTATCTCCTCCCACCAATGTCATGTCATTTTCACAGACAGTTGAGGTTTTCTCCTAAATAATTCATCATGTCGACTGTGTTTTTGTGTCGAGTAGTGACGCTCGATTTCGTCAATTATACCAACTAGAGAGAGAGAGAGAGCTGATGTTTCCGTGAACGTCATTCTCTGCGGATTTACTGGAAAAGGGCTTTGCTGTCATTGCAAAATACTTTGGATTGGTCCGTACATAATTTATTTCAGAGGTTTTAGAATTGACAATTCCGTGATGTGATGTGATGTGATCACGCGACCAATACGCTAATGTGTATTTGTCTTCTTCAGTCTCGTTCCACTCGCTTCCAATCTCGGCTTATTTATCAGTAGACTGTCAATCGGCTCAAAATGTTCCCTTGCAACACTGATTCTATTAGAGTATTCGAGAGCTACGTGTTTTTATTTTATGATCTTTCTTTTGTTTTTTAAGTAAAGCGACGATGTACGAGAGGTTATTCGCATTTAAACAAAAAATATAGAGACAAACTACATCGTGTCTTTTTTATTTATAATTTTGAGGCTATGTAATAAAACCTCGTGCAACTTGGATTTGTCAAAAATCTTTGTTATCTTCGCCTTATAAAAAAAAAATAAATAAAATATTTTCAAATTTGTAGGTCACGCCTTGTTAAGTGTGAGAGAAGGGTCATGATATCTAACACTTTAAATTTGGCCTAGCGCCAACATATTAATTTCTCGTCAAATAAACATACATATTCGTTATCAGAGTAACTTTCAGTTTTATTTGATATCCCACGCATAATATTTTTATAAAACGTATTTTCAACTCCGAAGTTTTTTGTCCCTTAACCTACCCCAGTTTTTATTTTTCCAGCTATATTTGTCTTATATGTGGGACTTTAAATGCAAAGTTAGAAATATATAGGATTTATAAGTCTTGTCTGTGTAGACTGGTTGACACTTGGAGACGGACAGACATGCGGGTGCAATTATAAGAGTCCTTGGTTTTACCCACGGACTCTAAAAAGCTGTAGATTCAACCACAGCCCTCGGGCCTTGCCCACTCTAAGAATCCCCTAAAGAGAAATATATAAACTTAACAATTACCATAAAACAGAATATACAGATAGGCCAATGATTTGTATTTTGTAATACAACAAAATTCCGAAATGTTTTGAATTTGTATTAAATGAACCATCTTAAAGTACGTTTTATTTAATAACTCATAAAAAGTAAACAAAAATCTCAGTATAATAGTAACCCATTACAGTAGTTCATTAATAATTCAGCTGTACGCCTATTAGCTGTTACTTGTAATATCCGTCTTCAATGGAATTTAAGATTTAAATAATTTAATGTGTTGATTGCTTATTCCCGTAAACTAAACTTAATTTCTTACCATTACACGGTCTTAATAAATTACATTACTCAACGTCTAAGTCGATACCTTTTGTAAAAAATCATCACCTGAGATTTCCCCTTGCATATAGGCATCACGCATACATCATTGTGCAATAAATTGCCATTGTATTTTTTGTAGGGATGCATCTCCCTAGCTTTCAACGTTAAGTAAAAGAAATTATAAACCTATAAAAATTAATTATCGTTGCAATATTTACGCGAAAAGTTAATTTGATTTTGTTTATATTTATATTAGGTAGATCTTAACTTGTTACTGTTTTTTTCTAATCCTTATAAAAGATATACTTATTGAAACAGCTTATGAACTGAAACAATGGTGGGAAAGTTGTCCATTTTTTTTTAAATTTTACATCCAAAATCGACGATTATTGTCATGAGAAAATCTACGGTGGGCTAAAAATACTCGAAACTGATAAGATAATATCGCCATTTTATATTGCTGTTTTCATTATCTGACGTATAAAATATTTATTGTTTCTAAATTTATTATTTATCTAATATTATTTCCTCAATATTTCTCACATACCTTGAACTTTATTCAATATATTATGAAATAAACTGTGCAGAAACAACGTACAACCCCCCCCCCCCCCAAATGGAACCAAACTTAATCAGTTTCCAAAGAATGTACCGTATGTACTTGAGTTGAAAAAGTGAAAATGAACCATAAATTTTACTTCAATCCGTCCACGAAATTTATTTTTGCAAAAATCTAAAGAAATTTTAAATATAACGAAGTGTAAATCATAAATGACTATTTTCCAAAGTCGTTCAATGACTCAAAAAATTTAAAAAATAATTCCTAAATATAGTGTAAAAAGTACCTATAAAATGTAATTTGTAAAGATGTACTCAGGGAAAAAATGAAATTCATAACTACGTTTATCCAAAGTCGAAATAATTTCAGTTCAATGCGTCCCGGGGAAGTTTAAATAAGATCCATAAATACATTATCAGGTTAAGTATAATGTTCACATTTCACCAAAATCGTTGGCGCCAATTTTGAGAAAATAATAATAATAACAATCTTTTACTTTTTTATGGCACTAACCCAAAACTTAAAGTTATGACAACACGTCCCGACAAATATGCCCAGATAGCAAATTTGATTTGCACCACTCGTTGGGGTTGTACAACAGCACTTGTAGGGATATTTCAAAAACTAATTTTTGGACTTAGCGAATCTCAAAAGGGATATATCTGCAAAAAAACTCGACCTCAACGTTGACCCATCACATATTACGTTGGAAAGTAAAATAATAATAATAAGAAGAAGAAATTTAATAAAAAAAGTAACACGGAAAAATTTGTCAAGAAACCTATTTCCAAATTGTATGACATTTCAGACTATAAACTTGTAAACTTGTTGTCATTTAAACATCCAAGTGACCTACATATCAGCCAATTTGAACAAAAAGTATCATAACATATACATAATTATCGTATTGTATTGTTATATACAAAATTAAAAGTATTTTTAATGAACATGATCAATGCACGTTCCATATACCACTCTGAAAATTATGAACAATACCAAACCAAATCATAGACAATAAACCTAGATCCTATTTACAGTCTTTGTTTGGTTTGGGTGCAGACGCTGTCATGCCACAAGGATCCCGACTTGGGTCTGCTGCTATTTATAACATTGGGACCATCCATCAGAGCCAACATTTCAAGGTTATCCTAATTACTGTTTACTCACTGGAGAATATCTCTCTCTGTTTTCATGACAAGTTCAACAATACCTGGTGTATAGATTTAATTGGCTTTAGTTTGTCCCTCTGTCCTTTGTTGTAAAATTACAAACAAAATTTGGGAATTATGGTTATACTGGAAACAGTTTGTTGTTTTAAACTTCAAGTTCTAGGTGCACATTGTTCTAAAATTCAAAGTTTTCGGTGCACATAGTTCTAAAATTGAAAACAAATTAACGGTGTACGTTCCCGATTTCCCATTTCCAAAACAAATAAAACTAACCTAAACTAATTTTCACCGGAAATGTCATTTCTGTAGCTGTCAATACAAAAAAAAAATAATAAACCATGGATGGCCGTCTATGAAAACAAATTTAAATATTTAAATTTAGGGCCTAAACTTGTTTTGTTTATTGCCATAAACACGTCCTCAGCCGTATATGATTAAAATCAAGTTTTTAATGACAGCGGTCAATGTTCTTTTTTCTTTTTTTTGCCAATTATTACTTATATGAAGGAAAAAATTTACTTGTTGTTTAGCACAAGGGTTTAATTAATCAAGATTAACCTCATTAATTAATTTGAAGATTAACCTCATTAATCTTCAAATTTCCCCAATATTTGAAAGTATGTAAATCTGATTTTGAGAAATTAGATAACAAACCCATAATAAGCGATTTTTGTTGTTTTATTGTTAACTTACGATCTGGTATTTTTTAAGATATAGCGTCCAATACATTTTATTTGGATCCTTTAAGGGTACAGTTGAGTAAATTTGAGAAAACCTCGTAATATTGTGCTTTTAACCATAAGCCCACATACTATTTGATTAAAATCAGACCAGTTGCACCTACGATCGACACCACTTTTTTGGACTCGGAAGATTTCAAAACAAAAAAATCCGACAAATTTTTTGACCCATTCCATGCGAGAACCTAAAACGAATACTGAATTACAATTACCCTACACTAGACAATTCTCCAAGTCAAAATCATATTAAAACTATGAATTTGAAAAAATGTTTTAAATAAATACCCATCCATCTTCAGACCCCCCCCCCCCTTCCTGAATCCTGGGAATGTCCTTTTCCTGCCAAACTGTCACAGAGATGTGTCAAGTAAATATACGAGGGAAGCTTCCGTCTTGGGGTTGTACACCCTTCTACCCTCTTGTCTTCAGATCAGATCAGACATTACGTCATGGATGAAGGTAGCAGGTGGGAAAGGATACGCCTACTGGACAAATAGTTTTATATTCTACTCGTAGTCTGAGGAAGATATTATATAATGATAAAACAAATCAAATCTGCGTCATCGTTGTGTTTACCTGCTGCAATCATACAATGTACCATATAAAGTAAGGAACTGTCATAAAAAATACCCTTAATAACTTAATCCAATAACCCGTTTCAAAATAGTGGCTGCTTAAATTTTCTCAAAAATGGGAAATTTTGAAACGAGCTAAAGGATTAGGTGTTATTATTTTTTATCAAAATCGTTCTTTACCTCATTAGGCACTATGGCGAGTTTCAATTCAATTCGACAAACCGTTTTGGAGATAAGACACATTTTGTGATTAAAAAAACCTACGAAACTAGGCAATTCCGGACATGTTATAGAAACATTTTCTTAGTTTTCAGGGAAACCACCTCCTGAAATTTGGTAACACAATTTTGCAACTCTGTCTTCCACCAGGCGGCCGCATCTTCAGTTAACAATAGTCGGAAGGGTTTAGCAGGTAGGTCCAAGGGATTTTTGCGGAACGGCAGAGTTTTTCTACTAAAAGACTTTCCTAACCCATGATAAGTTAGGCTCGAAATTGACATGTTTTAGTCATCTTACTTTAGTTTCTAAAATTTACAACAACACATATTTGACGTTAGTTGTGTGTTACCGTGATTGTGTTTTTTGACTTCTCAGTTTTAGCTCTGAGATGCATGCTTAGATATTAAGGTTGGCGCTATTCTTATTTAATTTTACTTCTTACATAGGCTTAGTTTCTAGTTTCATGTTTCTTTAGTCTTTTAGTCACTTGATAACGGGAATTGATTCTTATTCCCGAAACGTCGCGTTTTGATTTTTAACACACAAATGATGGCAAATGTCCAAAAAATGTATAATAATAAAATATACATAATTATCGTATTGTACTGTTATATACAAAATTAAAAGTATTTTTAATGAACATGATCAATGCACGTTCCATATACCACTCTGAAAATTTCGAACAATACCAAACCAAATCATAGACAATAAACAATCTTACTTTAGTTTCTAAAATTTACTTTGAAAATTAAAATTTAAAAAAAATAACATTAATTCTAAGTTTAAAACAAATATTAGTTTTACAATTTTTCCGAAAATATTTATTTGGAACATGTTTTATCGTGTGTAGAATGTTGGCCTATGTACCATTAACAAACGTAATAAACCTTTTAGACATAATGTCAGTTATCAACATGTATAATAGTGCAGGGAGCGAAAGAATGTAGCAGAAAAATGTATCGCTCAACAGATAACCTCTAGACCTCTGAACCCTTCTGACCCTTGTCAACTGGAGATGCAGTGCTCATAACACTGGCAGCTTGGCGGACACAACATTTTGCAACACCCTGTATAACAAATATTCACGACTAGTGCATATGTGAAAGAGCCTCCACTCGCTAAGCTCAGCTCCGTTCTGCCGGATCTCGTAATTATATTTTTAAACAATAACACCGCCATTTGTCATCGAAGAGAGATATTGAAATCTGAAAATCTGTGTTATTAAAGTTGTTTACACTAGAGATAATAACAAAAAACTGCCATGAGGTCTTTAATCATGAATTTGAATAGAGTTCTACATGAGAACACCCTGTACCAAATTTCATGTCCCTACATTTATTTATCGTGTTTCCGTACGTACAGACGACGAAGGAACAATAACTAGTTCGGTTTCCTCAGGTCAAAATCAGAGGACGACTAACCCTATATACTTTGTACACTGGCAGAGTAAAACAGTACAATAACATGGGAACAACACTATCAGAACCTAGGGAAATACATAATGCAACTAGAAACACTTACTTTATCACACACACCCAACCACTAAACAAAACATAACATATTTGTGATTCTCCTATATTATGTGAGAAAAACGTTAACATAATGTATACTCAAATTCATTTTCTTATCTGAGATTTCTGTAAGTATAATTGGGTTCTACCTGATCAACTTTTTGAAAACTCTATTAAAATATAAAGATATACTGTATATATATAATAGAGCACAAGTTTGCTTTACTTCTGGTATTAAAGCTAAAATCGTGTTTGATTGAAATTGAGTTTCTAACAACAGCCTGCCAAGGTCCATGTGTGGTTCTTTTTGGCAGTTATTCCTGAAACTAATAATATTGTTTACGGTCTGTAGGTAAAACCAAGGACTGTCCATCTGTCTACAAGTCGCAACCGGTCTACATGGACAAGACGATAGATCGTATGTATTTCAAACTTTCTCATTGTATTGTCGCGTGATTTGACGAAAAAAAATAATATGTTGCTGTGAGGCCAAATTTGAAGTGTTACGTATTGCCTCCTCCCTAACTTGAACACACCGTGATCTAAAAATATGGGGGGGGGAATATTTGCATTTGAAATTAAATTGCACTGGGAAATCATATATTAGGAATACAACTTAATTTAACTAGACAAAGCGTAGCGTGTAAGTTTTAAAATCAGTTTTTAAAAGACACGAGACACACAATTCAATAGCCAATAATTAAAAGATGCATCCCATTGATTTCTTTTTACGTAGGTAATGTAAGAGCCTTTTAATTTCACGCGAGTGTCTGTACAATTTAAAAGACTTGGACCTTATCAAAATAACTGTCGCTATATGTCTAGTTAAGGATACAAGTCATGTGGTTGCAGCACACACTTGATGGATGCAAACACTGGATTTGGTCATTAAACTTAATGTAAACACTAAATTAGGATTTGTATAGAGGCTCTCACTCCTACAATGGTTTGAGTTATTAATATTAACATTTAACTAAAATTTGTGAGTCAATTTTGAGAAATAACGTTTTCTACGTCAGCCCTAGGCCAATTCTTTTATATTTGTATCGAAAACTAACAAATAGACGTTCTAGGGGTAATGGAGACTTAGAACGTTTCATTAGGGTCATTTAGCGGGTACATTTTAGCATAATTTGGTCAAAATCGTCAGAGCCGTTCTTAAGTAAACCAAAATATTGTGTTTTCGTGTTACTCTCAAATCCAGGAGTTAACAAAACAACAACAAACTCGAAATATAGCCAACATATTCCTATATAACAAATTCACCAAAATCTGTCCATCGGTTAGGATTACACAGTGCAAACGACAGCTCAAAATGTATATTTTCATGGAACACTAAACATCCGTTCTCTGATAACTTTACAAAACTTTCTATACACGTCATATTTATAAATTCCCGTAGGCAAGTCAGAGCTAGTGATGATACGGTAGAAACTGTTTACGAAAGCCACAGTCAGAGTCTATTAAAAAGCAATCTACCATTGGCCAGTAAAAATGTGTTTTCTATATTGATATATTTTCCAATATGTTATTCTTGTAAACTTCCACAACTTCAAAGCGACCAACATTGTTGTAAATCCTAAAGTTATAAAAAATGTTGTTTTTGGAATAAAAACTTTTGTCGTCTGGGCGTAATAAACTTAACGGTTGAACCAATTTTCATCAAATTGGTATAAAAACCGAATTATTCTGGACATCTCGAACCTTTAATCAATAATTTAAAATTTAGAGGCATTAAACTAATTTCAATTTCCTCCAAAACGGCTGTACTTACTTTCAAAAATGGGTCTTCTCCCCAAAAATCATCACGCGGAATTATCGGTGCAAAATAAACTATGGCTGCTATCGAAGGTCCATTCAGTAGTTTTGACCAAACTTGGTGAAATGAGAAGGTTTAACCTCTAACCCTCCCTTTTAGTAATTCTAAAAAATAAACAACTATCAATTGATTTCACTGATAAATCCCACCTCCATAGCTGACTAGGGAAGCTTATTTCAATATATACCGCATACATATAGAATAGAATTAAGCAAATGATAATAGGCTTTTGAATATTCCACTGGCGTAGTGCCAAGCGTTATTAGTTGCAAAATGTACGTGAAGATAAGGGCGGCTTACCCCCTGGGATTTAATAAGATTATACAGAGATAGTTTGGTGTTGTTGTAAAGGTTTTATAGCGATATTTGTACACTCAAAACAAAGGGAGTACAACATTCCTTGGACAACCATACGGAGCCCAACTAACGCTTCACGAGTCTAAATTTTTAAATAATATGTGTAAGTGTAGGTTTTTTGTGTTTAAATAATGTACAGGCGGATTACAAGAGCGAGAACTCTAAAGAAGGAGAAGATACATCGAAACGCGTCAGAAGGGTAAACGAAGACACGTAACGAATAGTATAGTATCAATAACTACATAAATACTATAAGACACGACATGGCCATGTTAAATATTCTACGCTTATTCTTGAGTTGACCAATACCCGCTAGGTCGCTCTGCTAGAGAATCTGAAGTTGATGTGACTGGCGCTAGGTGGCTCTATGGTCAAACAATGTTTCAGTTGCGCACTGATGCCACATATGGGACCAGAGATGCGAGGGAAGGTCGAGAATCGCTTATCTCAGCGCACGAACTGACAACACTGACTATGCTGTGTCAACAGTTGTACAGTCTCAACCAAGTGGGATGCGTACAGTCAAGCACCTGCTGCTAGCGCTTTCTGATAGCTGTGTGTCAAATTTGTGACGAACAGCACCCGTAAAGCGTAGACTATTTCCCTATCCTAAGTCGTGTCTTATAGTATTTATGTAGTCATTGATAGTATACAAATCAGGAAACATATTATGGGGGGGTGTAAAAAATATTAATGCTATATTTTATACGTCATTATATTACATGTGTGTGTTTAAACACGAATACGTCTTTTGATTCGGTTGGGGGGGAGGGGGGTATTACGAAAACTCAAGCTACAAAAAACCAATGGCAAGATTTATCTCGCTTACATGTCGTATCATCGGGGGTTTATGTCCGTGGGGGTGTAGGGGGGAGGGAGGAGCTTATAGGTGAACACTAATGACGACACTGCAATGCTTTGATGGAATATAATGTTGTAATTGATGTCTACTTGTAAAGAAGCTTTACAATACATAAAGTCGACAACTGTGCTGGATTAGGAAAATTTTCTTAATGTCAAAAAAAAAATAGCAATAGTCTAAATTGACTAACCAAATGATGGAAAATTGTAATGAATGGTTAAAATTGGAAAGTGTGTTTATGTACGTATCTAAAACTGTGAGTCGTGGGGTGTACAGCGGTGGGTAGGGGGGGGGGGGTTAGCGCTTGAAGACCAATGCACCGCGCTGCGTTAGGGCAATGTTAAATTACAGCAACCTCAAGTTAGGAATGGGTCTGGGGTGGAGAGGAAAACAGAGGCCCCCACACTTCGTTTGTTACGTTTACTTTCAGTGGTACAACCCCCAATAAAAAAACATAGACCTCAAATGCTTCTGTGTAAACGCGTACCCTACTTTCGTCTCTTTTATCGGTGTAAATAAGAATAAAAAGTTTACAAGAAAGTTGTAACTTTAGGAATTAAAATGTAGCTAAGCAATAATTTGTGTATCTAGTTTTCTTGGAATGGGTTGTACCGTCAAGTCAGACTAGGGAAGCAAATAGAAGGGAGGAAACGCCCCTTACACCAGACACAATCCTAGTCTGAGGCTACTGTACGAAGAAATAGCATGTTGAAATTGGTGTTATAAAGAGGTTTTACAATATGTAAAGTTATAAGTGGATAACTGCTGAATTGAAGTATTTGTGGGGGGGGGAATTTTGAATAGGAATCATAAACGACTAAATTGACTAACCGAACGATCCAAGATTGCATCTAAAACCATAAAAACCGGACAGGTCAACACCGATGCGAGTACTTCAAGAAGGCCAGCGTCTGACCCGATGGATATTGATTTTGAATATGTCAACTTAAAACATTAAGCGATGAAACGACAATATTTCGCTCTCAAGAGCAGTGGGCTTGATATTCATTAGGAATCGGCTAAATAAAGACGAATTGTTTCCGTGAGAAGTTGTAAAACATGGAATTACGGCCATGTTACAAACAAGAAGACGACGTTAAACAAGGACAGTTAAAACAAGTTGGCAAAACGCTGCGATGGGGAGAACACTGGAAACAGTCACATCCAAATGATAGCCCGACAGCTACACAAGGAGTAAACCAGAACCCATGTTAAAAGCTGTACAAAATTGTGTAATTTGTTTACAGTTGTTGATGAACTGCCAATATGCTGGTCGTTTCTCTGGATAGTTTCCAAACGTTATACCATCATAAGAATAAATATCAATGTACGAGAGTAGAATACTGCGAGATCAGATGCTACTCTGAGAGGCTCCCCACCTGTCCTTTGACTAGGAAGATACATCTCACTCATAGTGAGTGCAGGTGTGACGAATCCTACACCTTCTTCGTGTAGTCTTGGGTTTGATTCGTCTTATTCAACTTTCCTATTAGGTCTCTCTTGACCGATTCTTGTTCTCTTCCGACCCTGGCGCTATTCGATGGCTAGGGATCCTTTCTTCTTTTATTTTTAAAAGACGATAATGACAGAACGAATTTTGCCTTTAAACAAAAAGAAAAACTATTTATCTCTGAACTTTGCTATACAAAAATCAGTATAAACTCACTGTGGTGAAGATTTTCAAGCTGCACGCAATAAGATTTTAGAAAACAGTACAACCTCTAGGCGAAACGTTATCCTAGAATTAAATTTCGAATCCAAGAAAACAAGACTTCTTATAACCAAAACTCTACCACAAACATTAAGACCAAATAATAAACAAAAATGGTTTTCTCTAACTTCAAAAGTACAATACACAATCGACATTCGTATTATTTGTAGCAACGAAAATTAATCTGTAGGCCTATTTGGAGGTTGTAGTTCATCATGAGCTCAGTTCAAAGTTCCAAGATAACAAACTACGTAAGTGCAACTTTCAAAATAATGGTTTTTTGTTTTTGTTTTTTTATTAAGACTGGAAGAAAATGAAAAAAAAATAACAAACCAAACGCCACAGACCGTTTGGTAGGACGCAAACATTTCAACATGGTTCAACACAATTTTCCGACATTTATTAAATGAAAGACCTTGAACTAACGCGTGACAATAAATAATCTAATCAAGTGTAGGCCTAATAGTACACACTGCTATTGACAGACCTTATCTATTACTTTTCCCTCGTTACTTCCAGACTTAATCAATCCCCCCCCTCCACTCACAAACAAATTCACAAGGCGATGGTATAGGCGGCATTCCTGTGACTATAAATTGATCTATATAACTGTCTGAAATCCACCAATTTCTCGACGAAAGTTAAGTTAAACATTACAAGCGGGAATTTAATCACAAACATCGAAATTTTAAGAAAACAATACTTGAAGTAGTAAAAGTTCTTTATACAATTAGAAGTTTACTGCAACATTTAACGTTTAGATGTGTCTAAAAATGTAAAATAAAGTCGTCAAAATAAGACTCTAGTGCCAATACACGATTTTCTAGGCACTGTTACATGCAGCGTTAAATCATTCTAAAGTTCAACATCCGGTTTAAACATATTTTCTCGTTTAATGGCTTCAGAAAACTGAAAAACGATATTTCCAACATGGCGTCCGCCCGTCGTCTGTACGTAAGTACGATAGCGGCTACAAAAATTAACATACGAACATAAATTGTGTATAGAATAATATGGAAAATGTGATAGGCCTATGCGTAGTAACGAGTGGAAGCTCCTTCACCTATGAACACCTTCGAGGACCGTTCGAGCTGAGATACAGCAACGAGCGAAGCGAGTGAACTTTTCAAATATATACATCTCTACGAGACCCAATAAGCTGAATGACAACCGTTTTAAACAAACCCTTTGATCTAACAATTCAATTAATTAAGTCCCAAGCAATCAACTTTTGAACATTACATGTAAAAGATCTGCTTTACATAACAATGGGACTGGGTAAGTAACATGATGGCTCATGAGCATGTTTCGACCCTGTGGTAGTATCCTCAACAGTAAAACACCGCTGTAAAGATCTCTGATATCATCTTTAAAGGAAACACTTTAAATAGACAAACTTTAGAAAAATCGTTAATAAGACGAACTGATCTGGAATTAAACCAAGAAACTTAGGAGTTAGGTGTTCTCCAAATGTCACCCAGATGAGATTTATAGTCTTAGTTTTTAGTAGAGAAGTACACTTAAGCCAGGATTGGATATCGTAAATCCAGAAAACTCTTCAGTTAGTAAACTGGGATGGACTTTACGTACTCAAGATATCTAAAACTAATTTTATAGTTTGTAAAGGTGGCGTGAAACAAAAACTTTACATTAGAGACTGCCGCAAGGATCAGTTTCGTCCTTAAATGTTCTCCCATCCCAAACGTGAACTGGTCCAATGTTTACACGACACATATTTCCCGAGAGCATCCAAAATTCATGAATGAAATACCCCGACTACCGGTTATCCCTTCTATAAAATAGTGTTTGTTAATTATGGCTATTGTACAGCGGCGATAAAAAAATACAGTTGTAAAAAGGGGGGACGCTCAGGGGAGAAGGTTCCAGGTGGTACAGTAGGAAGTCCCTCGCAGCTGTAACCCGCTTCCCCATCTGGCTTTAACATTAAAATTTAACATAATTGCTCGGCCCAAGTTGGCAACACTGTAACGTAACGGCATTTGTTGCAACGGGTCTACAGATGAATATGTGTTACAAAGAAGCGGGACTTGTGGATGCGACGGGGAAAACAAAGGACAGTCTGGTCGAATGCCACCATCATGGTACTTACCCAGTCCCATCGTATCACTAAATATAACACCTTAAAGTTGCTTTCTTAGGCCTTGTATTGTTAGATCAAAGGACCCAGTTTGTTTACAAACAGTCGTTGTAAATTGTAGAGCTGTCTTCATAACATCACATGCAGAATGAAATCTGCAAATGTTTATCCAATTTGGTGCGTTATATAAACACGAGAAAGAAGAAGAAACTATTTAGAATGGCAGCCATTTTGATATGAATTTCAATAGAGTTCTTATGACCACACCAAATACCAAACTGAGTCCTCTATACAAAATTCATGTTCCTACATCAAGATCTGTGGCCGGTACGTGGAGAGGATCCCATGTCACAAATCAGATTTTACAAAAAAAAAAAATTTAATTGAGCTTAAAACTTGCTTCTATTGTACCATAAACTAGTCCTAAGCTTTAATAGAATTATATTGAAATCGAGTCTTTAATAACGGTGGTCAGGATTCATTTTTAATTTGCCACTTATTTTACTTGTACATGAATTTATTTTGTACTCATATTAGGAAACAAAACTATTGTGTTGGGTTGTGAACTATTCACCATTCACTTTTGACCAAACAAATTAAAGCGAAATATTAAATTTAATAATTTATTATTACATCAAAAATCTAAATACTATAGGTTGATAGTATCCATTATGGCGGCCACGGGAAGTTACAACCATCAATTCCATACGAACCGTTAGAAATCAATAAAACGGGGAACTTTTGTACCTCACTGCAGTTAATTATTTTAAGTAATTACCAAAATTAGAATATTTTAGACATTACACGACCATCTTCGGAGGTTATGCAAAATTCCGTTAGGAGAAAGCTGAATTTTTTATACAAACTCGGCTGGCCCAAAGGAGCACTCATCACAGCTGGCCCAAAGGAGCACTCATCACACACAGTTAGGCCAAAGGAGCACTCATCACAGCTAGCCCAAAGGAGCACTCATCACAGCTGGCCCATAGGAGCACTCATCACAGCTGGCCCAAAGGAGCACTCATCACAGCTAGTCCAAAGGAGCACTCATCACAGCTGGCCCTATATACCTTTATACGTAGCTTGATTTGGCAAGCTTGAAATCAACCGATAGTGCTGCTTTTCTGGATGTATCCAGAACTACTTCCAGTTTTCACATTGCAGTAAAATCGGCTCTTATAATGTCTCCAGTGGAACCACCAATGGATTTATCGTACTGATCTATACATCAATAACGATTACCCAAATTTCAAACCTCGTTAAAAATTAAATAGTTTTTACACTATACAGTGAACTGAACAGTCTGAACCACAAAGGGTAGATCCGGGTGATTCTTCTGTGAACACATACCAGGTTTAGAATGTTCTAGTGTGGGAAGAGTCGCACCGTCCAATATGCCATGCTTTCCTTGAAGTTCCTAGATTTCCACCGGTAAATGGCTGCACTAGAGTCTCTAATGTCTTAGCTATAACATGGAGGATGGGAATCGATTTAGCTATTATTTAAACTCAATGACAAGCCCTTACTTCGGTTCTATTATGCTCAGAGACAAGACCACATCTTCCTTCACACATTACGATCGAGGCATGAAGAATTAATAGCAGTTTCATATGAAATTATTAAACCTTATGAATGATAAAGGAAGGCTCTCACTGGAGCTTATAAAGGATAAACTTAGGTCTATCCTTGAAGACTCTGACAGGATATTAAAGCTTTGTTTAGCTAAATGAAATGATTGTCCCGTCACACAGTTCCTCTTATATTGATTATACTTCAAGGATTTCTTGGATGCAAGACTTTAAATTACAGTTTATACTTTTGAGCCGCGGCGGCATACAAAGGATATTTTAATTGTTTGGACAAATTAAAGGTAAACTAATTGAAGGATGGGAATTTTTGGATCTTTTAAAAAAGAAGGATGTTACCTTTTCAATTTTATGTCAATAACTGGATTATCCTTTGATTTACAGAAAAATAAAAACTCATTCTATTTCTAGTTAAGAGAAAACTTTTCGTCTCTTTAATTTTTGGAAAGTTGATGATTTTCGAGATATCCGAAATTAAAATTTGTAAACCGCCTTCATTTTAAAAATAATACAAATACACTCTTTATATTTTGCACACTTGTAAAACATTGCATAAAAACTTCAAAAGATATGTTTTATTGTAAAAATACAAAATGGCGGATTGTCTGAATATGAAGTAGTTTCGGACACATGTTTATAGAAACGTTTTTTTTATTTATTTTTATGTAAAAAAACCACTCCCGAAGCTTGTCAAAGTTTCCACACCCTGTATAGAGGGGAAAAATCTATTTAAAGACTGTAAAGTAGCCCAATTTTAGTAAAGCATGACCTGGTATCACTTAATGTATTTCTTTATTTGTATTCAAAGATTAAAATATCAAAACTAACGGTTTTGAAACCATTTTTTCACCAAACCTGTAAATTTTTCATAGAGTTTACACCTAAATACATATATTTTTCTTAAAGGGAGGGATCACTAAAAATATCTGTTTATAAACTGTAGTAGCCATAGTTAGGTTTTTTAAAATGGCAACAGTTCTCAAATAAATTGATTTTACCTGTAAAACAAATCATTTTGACGATATGCAAAGATATGGTTCGTCAATAACCCACCAATGTAAACAAAATTGCGTCTTACCAGACTAGCGTTTTATTTTAGTTATGAAATCTTGTTTTCTACATTGTATGACTATGTGTACATTGGATACACCTCAGCGACGGATCCCGTGTGTAATTGTAAATTGGGCAGACGGGTTTTTTTTGTTTTGGCCTTGAGGCAGCTCCAGCACAGCCAAGGCCAGACATAGTGGTATCCCACGTTGTTACACCTTCGGCCCACATCATCACTTCCGTTCAAAGTACAATATTGCTGAATCCTTTACTCCAAAGTCATAAAAAGCTATTTTGATATTTGATAGGAGGCACGCTGCCGCGTTTCTAAATCGGAATCCACTCGCGCGTCGGTCACTGCAATTATTTATGTTTATTTTCAACTCAATGACCATAAATTAATGATAACCACGTAAACAAGATTTACTGGGAAAATCATTTTCAGAAAATTATGTTCGTTGTCATTTAAAGGTTAGAGGAATAACAACGGGTTATTTTGATAATACTATATAAGTTAAAATTTAGGAATTTTGCAATTTTACTGTATTTCAAATACTAAAAAATGTAAAAAATACAGCTTCACTCAGAATTTAATAATCTTAAAAATTATATTAATTACAAGTTCGGAAAAAATCTGCTTTTTAAACGCATGTCCGAGCGGGAAAATGTGGCTAGTTACATAGATTAGACAGTGTCCATAACGGCTTGACGCGTTTCGGCTACATTCCATCTTCAACTACCATGTATATACATTTGAGGATGGAATTTATATAAAACGAAGTTTGATGCCCGAAGCTAGGGAAGGCATATACATATTTTCACATATAAACTAGTTTAGGTTAGGTTGTGGGTCCTTTAACAAAAAAAACTTCAGAATCTGTATTTTGGCGGAGATAAATATAAAAAGTACATTTTTAGAAAATACTTTAGATGGAAAACCTTTTTTACTATCATACTACTGTTTCCTGTGAAGGTGAAAGCCTATTTTAAAATTAGATTGCTAATGTAGCCTAGATTCTTGGGACTATATTCAAAAAACTAAAACGACTAACAAAAAAAAAAAAGAAACCTATTCCTAAAATTAGCCCTGAATCAAGTTCCTTTGGTTGTCTTTAGCCGAATGGCCAGTGGTCTGCGCCTCGCATTTTCAGTAACAAGGATTTACCAGGTCTACAGGTTTTTAACTAAGCAGCACATTTTTCTGCTAAAAAAGATTTCTAAGACAGCCATGATAGATTAGGTTTAAAATTGACATGTTTTAGTAACCTTGCTTTAGTTTCTAAAATTTACTTTGAAGATTTAGCAACATGTATAAGAGTGCAGGGAGCGAAAGAATGTAGCAGAAAAATGTGCCGCTCAACGGATAAATTCTAGATTTGTCAAACCCTTGGCCGCTCGGAGGACACAGTTTTTTTTATCTAACACTCAAAACGTCGTGTATTAACAAATGATGTCTTTTGTCCGAAACAATCAACGTTATTTTATAAATTTAAACCTGGCTAAACACTCTATACATCCCATTACAATTGTAACTTCCACGAATCATAGAATTTAATTACAAATAAAACAACAGATCAAAACATAATGAACAAACAAAGCGAGAGTCGACTTATTAATTATCATAAAGCCTTCATCCATCCATACACCATGACTACGTGAAAGTCTCTTGCTGCAATGCGACAAAATCCATAGCTCTCTGTAAAAACAATCAGTCATACTCCGAAGGAGTTCAAAGGAGTTTTTAACCCAAACACGACCGCAAACTCTCTCTCTATCGTTTTTGTCCTCCAACCTACTTCGTCCTCGACTTCAAAACTTTACTTCCAAATTTGAATTTCAATGTGGTGTACATAATGAACAAAAGAGCAAGTAAACTTCTGCTTCAATAGCTCAAGTTGTGCAAGACATTGTATCCATTATAAACAGTGGTGTGTTGTAAGTTGGTTACTAAACTATAGAGAATTATTATGGATATCAAAGTAAAGAAATAAATTCTAATAAACATAAGTTGAAGAGCACCCATCATAAAATGTAATACAAGAAACATTTTAATTTACCAAAATCTGGCTTCTTAGGTCTTGTAAGAAATGTTAAGAATTGAATTTTCAAGAAGTCTAATGACCCTCGTAGATAAAGTATGTCTTCATTCGCTTCGCTCGTCTCAGTGTTTCGCCGCTCTCTGACCTCCAAGCTGTAGATACGTGAAGTAACCACCACTTGCTACGCTCGTGTTTATGACGCTACTTTCATAACTATACACATATCACATTTATTGGGAGGTCAAATTAAATTTTTGACAATAACTTTACCATTATTTGCCATCGTATAGTGGTGGGATTGGTACATATGCAGAATTGAAATCTACAAATAGTTATCTAATTTAGCGTGTTATAAACACACGAGATATAAACAAACACTGTTGAAAATGGCCGCCATTTTGATATTTCCAAGTAAATTTAGAACACACAATAGTCTCCTATACAAAATTCCATATCTCTATCTTAATTTCTGTAGGAGGTATGTCCTTTGTTTTAAACCCTACTAAAAAGAAAGCAATGACCATTGAATTGTTTGTCTCGCATCTCACACAAACTGTTTTTAAAAGTTAAACCCTACGCATTATCATTGTGTGGTTAAATTAAGTTCTATTCGTCATGCAACTACTAGGTAAAGGTTTTTTTTTTCTTTTTCTTTTTTCTGGTTACCGGTTTTTCCTATATGTGGGGCAATACACCTACTTAAAATGCAAAGTTAAATATATAGAATTCAATGGAGAGTAAAATTATAAGAGTCTTTGGTTTTACCTAGGCGTCCTAAAAACATAGGTCCAAATTTGTGCAGATTACCAAAGTAACCCTAGACTATACTAGATCAGTAAAATGTTTGTTTTCAGTCGCCTATATATTAAAAACAAGACAATTTATAAAACTCTGTAACCTGGGGAAATCGCATTATAAGTCCTCGGTGGAAATGAAGGATGTTTCATGCATGGGGGTCCACGAGCCTGCAACTATTCTGGGCATACAGCTTCCACACTGCACACTCAGTCTGAGGGGAGGTTGTGTACCTATAGAGTGTTAGGTTTCATGGTGGTAGTGTTACTGATGATAGTAGACACTTCCCTCCTACTTTTCTCTTTGCGAGTGGGAGTCGATGATATGTGGAAAAGTTCCAGCTGTACGTTTTTGACCGAGTTTGCTGTGAAACTCATCAATCAACTGTCGGGGAATATCGTTAAATGGTAATTCCATTTCCATACTGATGAACTCCTGTACAAACTAATTTTTACCAAAAATCTGATGAAAAATGGAAGAGAGGGATCTAACCCAAGACTACATGGGAAAAGATCAATACTAAGTCCCCTCGGGATTAGCAAGCCCATACTCACTGTAAGCCCATGAGAGTAGAATTGCTTCCTAATAACTTGCACATCTTATAGAATATTTCAGAGCTTTTTAATGAACTCTTTTCTTCTTTCCTTTCAATTTTTATATAAATTTCCTGATTTTTATGAAGCAGGACTTAAACAAATATTACACTTTAATTAAGTAGAATTTATTTACTGTAAACTTGATTTGCATTATACATAACATACAACAAATAACAAAGTGTTCAAAATGACTTCAGCTAAACACACCTCTTATGGCAAAGAAACTCCTCCACACAGTAAAACCTTCCAGACAATAAAATTTGTCTTAAACTCATTATAATTTTGAATATTTTTTAGTCTTTCTGGGAATTTATTAAAGAAAGTCACTCAAACTTCTGAAAGTAACTTTTTTAATTTACCCAGAGTTGGCCTAAACATAAGTGGTTTCTGAATCGGGTACCATATTCATCTACATCCTTATTTAGAATGGGGTGTATACAACATTACTTCACTTCCAGAACGTACATATAGCTGGAAGAGCCAAAACCTCAAGCTCCAAGAAAGCATATAAGCATGTTTCTCTTCTATTCCATTTTCCCATCAGCCGTACTCTCTTTTTATAAAATAAAAAGCTTGTCTATCATCAGAATTGATGAATCACCCCATAGTAAGATCCCATAACTCAGAATGTATTATATATTCTGTTAATGTGGAACGGCTACAATAATGTCTGATATTTTTTATTATAAATATACCAAAATTTAGTTTTTTGCATACTTCATCTATAAGGAATTTCCAAGTCTGTTATCAATAACCAAACCTATAAATTTTACAGAACAGACCTTCTCTATTATTCTGTCACCTAACACAGCCATAGGTCTTGATACTGCATCTTCATGACTTAAATTAAAATTTATATAATTTGGTATTGTTAATTAAGTATTAAATTATTTTCCGTGAAATAATAACTTAATTTGTTTGAAAGCTTTCAGTTCCAATATTTTAGCCGAAAGGCTGATGGTGTCTGCATACTGAACTAAACTTTCAACACAGGCTGGTGCATATAAAATCATTTACATACAAAAGGAACAAAACAGGTCCTAGAACTGATCCCTGAGGAACCCCATACATCATATGAACCGTTTTTTGATAGCATTTCTGCAATCTGTACATTCGAAAAATATTGTTTTCAACAAATTGTAGAAGTAAATGAGGTCTTATATTCTGCTTTAACACCCCCTTCTTTTTATTAAGTTTTTCAAATGTGTAGATCTTGGAAATTTGACTGTTTTTCGAAATAATTACAAGAGTAAAAAGTCCTTATGTTTGACCAAGTTATATGAACCTAGTATATAAATAATTTTATTGTTCATACCAATGTTAAAACACGATGACCGAGAGGTTTTTCGCCTTTAAAACAACGCCTCGAGCATAGAATGTTTTTTCCTGGGTTTGTCTAGACCTAGACGTTATTAACAAACAAATACCAATTCTATCACCCTATAATGTATAATTTACAAAACTGTACAATTAAAAAAAAAATACATTAAACATTCCTATAGATAAATTCCCAAGATGTTTCCATATGTTATTATCAAACAAACATTAACCAAACTGCCGTCACCTTGAAATTCTCCTTACAAATAAAATTATGATTTGTTTTTATAACATATAAAATCAAACAATCATTTTAGCATTCCAATATAACAATAGCGTACAGGAAGTGTCCGCCATTTTGTATCTGCAATAGAACAACAATAGAGAGGTCAACGTACTACAACTTTACTATTCTCAGAGTACTGGAAACATATCGAAACACAACAGAAGGAAATAATTAACTCCTGATGTCTAGTAAGTACAAATTTGTTGCATTTCTACCATAATCTCTTCCTCGGCATAAATCGTATTTGATTAACAGCTTATTATTCCTAAAACTTGCGACTTTGCGTCAGTAACATTTCACCGAGTCTTTCTTTATAGAATTTATTTCAGCAAAACTTTCAAAGTCGTTGTGACGATTATGAGAAAATCGTAATTTTGTATTCATTAAAGCTACCTCCAAATATTAAATTATGGGAAAATATTAATAACTTCCCGAGGAAAACAACCTCTGAGGATGATGACTATGTACATAATAAACATACTTTATGGTTTGTGAGATCCTTGTTATCCTTATTGTGAACATCGGACATTGTACTCCATGAACATTTGACTATGCCATGGCTTCCCGATCAACGGAGCAAAAACATCCCCGAAATATGCACACCATACCAATGTGACTAACATCGTTCCACAAGATTTAGCAAAGGCTAACCCCCCCCCCTCCTAACGCATTCGGACATAAACGCTCTATCCAACAAAATTTATACCTCAAGGTATTATTGATAGTGAATAGGGTAGACCTTTCTTCAGGGTAAAATCCTTCTCTCCTCATCTCTATAATCATGTCTCTCTTGACCAATTCTTGTTCTCTTCCTACCCTGACGCTATTAGAATATTCACGGCTGGGGAGGGGGGGCATTTATTTTGAACTCTTTACACTTTTTGTAAGACATTGATGATTACCCCTTTTAAAGAACTAGGAAAAAATCAACACAATTTAAATCATTAATAGTCTTACAAGATACAAGCACGAAATTTTTATTTTGTCCCTATTTTTTTAAAAATCCCACAATAATGGACATAATTTAGAAGCGTATTACATTAAAAAAACAATGTTCCCTGAAAATACTTGAATTTAACAACAACAAAAAATCTAAAATTTAATACAAAATTACCCTCCAAAGCTTCGTTTTAAATTTCTCTCATTAAATAAATTTTACACTGTGAAACAAAAAAAAAATAGATATGGGGGAATTACATTTAATATTATGTGAAATAAATAAACATAACCAACAAAGAAACAGCTGAGAGTGAAGCCACACAGTAGTACTGTAGGCTATATCGCAACTGCACTCTATGATACATCTCCTTATATGGACTCTTAGAACTGGTAGTTTTCAATGAAACTATTAGTTTTAATTAAATATGTCTTAATCGTTTACTTCTTTAGCTAGCTTGTAAACTTCATGTAGAAAACTACTAGTAACCGTGTGCACAGACCTAGAGTTGGGTACAGTTATCTCTATCTAAAATTTGTAGACACGGTTAATAACATTTAAAAAAAACAAACTATCTATTTCGGACTAAAAGTATAAAAACAAAATGAATAAACGATTATTTATCACCATAAAAAACATAGTTGTTAAGGTGTTCGCCGAGCGGCCATTGTCCTAAGCACCGTAACTCCAGTTGATAAGTGTCAGAAGTGTCTAGAGGTCTAGAGGTTATCAGCTGAGGGGCACATTATTTTTCTGCTACATTCTTTCGCTCCCTGCACTCTTATATATGTTGCTGACACCCTGCCTAAAGGTTTATTACGTTTGTCAATGGTACATAGGTCAACATTCTTAGATTCATGGTAGGCTAGTATTAATACATAAAATAAGGCATCTAAAACATGCCAAATTCTAATCTAATGATGACGATTGAACGACGAAACCAGTTGAACTAAATAAGGCTTTGACCGACAAGATAATCACGATAAAACATAATTTCCAACATAAAATTCTAAAAATTAAAAGACACAGTGTATCTTTGTTTTACTCCACCGCTCGTTCAAATTGCACAGATATCCAGACCAAATTGCCAATAAATATACATCTCGCCCATACACCTGTCCATTAGCGTATATCTTTGAAAGCCCCCAATTATAAGACAATGGCGGACAGGACTTATATGGCGTCGCTGCGACTGAGTTACATAAGTGCTACTTTCTCTTGTCAACTTGTGCCCTCAAGGTAAACTTCATTGCACCTCCCTTCCTTCAAGGGCTAGTCACAGATACGACGCACACAGTTACCAGTACGTATACGCCTATTTAATTTAAACAAACCTATGTTCGAATCATTTCCTTCGTATCTTTCTTTTAAATTGTATTTTTACAATAATTGGGCTTAGGTTTTCAAAAATTTAATCGAAATCGTATGCACCGATTGTTAAATATAAAAACATTTACGATAGCGTCTCATATTTACGATATTTTATATATATTTACGATAGCCTGTATCTCAATTTTTAATCACGTTTTGTCTCGATTCTTAGAATCTACATTTTAGTAAAATTTCAACAAAATCATATGTACTGATTTAGAAAAAAAAATTGGAATTTTGTACTACATACTAAACAAATGACACAAAAATGCCCTATAAATGTTTACCAAATTTGATCAAAACAGGTAAACTCATTTGGACTGGACTGATACGGGCCGGGCAATCCCGAGAGAACTAGCTGGATCTACACCTTTTTTCATGTAGTCTTGTGTTAGATCCTCTTCTTCTATCTTTTTTATCAGGCCTCTCTTATTCTTTTCCGACCCTGACACTAATATTCGAGGGTTTAGGACTCTTTATTTATGCTCTATTCTTCATATATAAGACGATGATGATAACCGAGAGGTTTTTTCCTTTAAACAACAAGATAAACAAATTATCAATATAGGTACACTCGTTTGTGTTGAGCCCCTCTGGCTATCACTTAGCGAGTAGAGCATGGTAATCCCTACGAATCTTTGCTGGAATCTACACTTTTTTTTCATGTAGTCTTGGTTTAGATCGCTATCTTTCATCTTTCCTATCCATATGAGGTCTCTTGATCAACTCTCGTACTTTCATGACCCTGACGATAGAATATTCGAGGGCTGGGAGGAGGTGGTTACTTTATTTTATGATCTATTCTTTGTTGTTGTTTTTATAAGACGCTATGAAACAGAGGTTTTAGCTTTAAAACAACAAGGAATACAAAATAAACTGCAGAGCATTCACGGACAACATTACAAAACAAACGCTTCCTCAAAACAGAGTCACTAAAAACTCAATTTAGAGTGTAAAATGCAAACTAAAAGTCCTATTTCTACTAGAACATGATAAATACAAAACTAAAGGGCTGAAAATCAATGCTTACGTTGCAGTAATAGAAAGTAACACAAGGCTAATTATAATTAGATTTGTTTTTATACTGTAAGCTTTATCACTTGATAACGAGAGCTGATCAATACTCTCAAAAGTCGTTATTTTTACACCAATAACGACAAGTTGACAAACGTCCATCTATAGAGAATAGACGGGTGTTTTTCTTTCTTTTTATTTAGTACAGTGCTCTACTTTTCTGATTATCTCTGAAATCATCAGAACACTCAAATACTGAACAGTGTTATCAAAAAAGTGTACTCAAATGATAAGAAATTGCGCAATTATGAGACTCATGCCGGTTTCCAACAAACATGAAATCAGAGCATAGATAATAATATAGACTTTAATTGACGTTGTATCTTATTTGGGTTTTATGTTTAGCGTCAACAAAGGCACGATTCCACGAAAAACTGGAATCAAACAATTGTTTTATCACATGTGTTGGAAAATGAAATTACCTACTTTATCTTGTTTAAAATACAATAAACCTATCGTCCGAGAGAGAGAGAGAGAGAGAGAGAGAGAGAGAGAGAGAGAGAGAGAGAGAGAGAGAATAACGACAACTCTCCCTCGAATACTCCAATAGCGTCATGGTTAGAAAAGATCAAGAGAAGGAAGAACTGCAAATTAAAAGGAAGCTCAAATTTTATACTTCATAAAAAACAAATGATTACAACAATTGCCAGTATTCAAGTACTTTGTCTTAAAGTAATGTTTCCCCTGCACAACATTAGGTACAATCCGATGATAATTTGAATAAATCCTTGCGTATTACATCATTTTATCTTTACATTTAGGTAAGAACCCCTCAAGAGCTGACTATATAGAGTACGGGCTAGAACCCAACTGTATTTACAATCTTTGGTTGAAAACCTCTTTCCTATCAAATGTCTCACGCAAGAGGTGGTCAAACCTGACAGGAAAGATGAAAGAGAGGGATCTAAACCAAGATTACATGTAGGTCCAGCTAAAGTCCGTACTCATCAAAGTCAGCTCCAGAGGGTTGATTTTCTCCCAACTTCTACTGGTAAATAAATACACCATCATTAAAACATTTTAAAAAATGTATTTAATATCCAAATAAACACTATAAAGGATGTCCGTTAAACCATGTAGGAATATGTTTACATAACAGAACTGGGTAATTACCACTAATTTACTTTAAAAATAATGTTGGGTAATGGCTCGGAGGGTTAGATAGATAGATAACAACTGACGCACACCTGTAAACCTAACTTCAATGATCAATACATTGCTGCTAATGGAACGCTCGTGTTTATTCAAGTGTACCATATGCCAAGCGAAGGCCGTTCAGTTATCACCCCCCCCCCCCCCAACACCATTATCAGTACGGATAATTCCAAGAGAGAGTATGGGAGTTAAAAGCATCGTAGATAAACTCATTTTATACGTATTTGGGTCATTTCATAGGTTTTAGCTGATGTTCGTGTTATTGAAATAAATTTATATATACAAAGGCTCTTAAAAATACGTATATTTAAACAAAAGCCTAAATTTGCTCTCCTGTTGTACCATAACAGGTAAAATTGAACTCGTGACGACAGCAGGCTCTCTCCTCAATTACTTTTAAACAGTAATTTTTATTTTTATTTACGATTGTGCACATGGGTGGAAATTTGAATCAAACCGGTAAAGCCGATTTTAGAAATTAAGTAACTTATAACAACCCCAATGGTCGATTTTCTGTTTTTGACAGTTCGAGTTCACGTCGTCATAATTCTATCTTAAGTAACCAACATAAACCTTCCAATTAGAAAGCCCCACTACCTCACTATCTTGGGTCAACGCCGTAAATTTTTAAGCGGGGTTTAAATGCGTTATCTCTTGTACGCGAAGCGAGAGTACTCATCGAGGACTCAATACCTACAAGATAACACCACCACTCAAAAGACCAAATCAGCATCTTCAGCTAAAATAAATCAATGTTGTGCGACCTGAGGATGACGACCTAACCGCCGAAACATTGTTTTCACAACACATCTTCCATCTTTAGGCTAGTAGTATACTAAGAACCACAATTTTTGTCTACTCTGGGATTAAAATATGGCGTCACATAATCAATTTAAAGACGAAACGACTCTCAAGGAGTACGGGAAACATTCTAAAATGTGTCACACCTTGAACAAAGTTGATTGATCAATAGCTAACCTGGTTGCTATGGTAACCAAATAAACATCATCAACTTTTTGAAGCATCAAAATAAAATTCTGGTTTTAAAGTTATGGATAGTTCATATTATTCGGATATTTCTTTATCATATATACAAACTATTACACGACGTTTCAAGAATCAGATCAACTCTAGTTATCAAGTGAAAAAATCTACAACATGATAAACACGAAAATAGCTAACATAGACTAAAACTAGTTATTTAAGACAGGAAAAGGGAGTAAAACTAGATTATTTTTTTCTTGACGACGAAAATTGATCTACTCTCGAAATGTCGTAAATTAGTTTTTATACAAATATCAAATTAAATTTACATATATAATACTTACGAACCTACCTGTTAGGAGTATTCGACAACTCGGGGCCTTTATTTTATGCTCTTTTATCCCTTTTAATGTATAAAATTGTGATAACCAATAACAATATAATATATACAAACATGTTTTGATTGTACAATGTTTACGCAATATTTGTACAATCTGATAAATGTATTGTATTTAAATAACAGGAAACGTCGGACAACACTAATAGTTAAAGCGGAAGTGGTGGGGAAGTTTAGTTTTCTTCGGAAAATAAATACAAAATCTAGTATTTACGTTTCCGGTGGGACGATAAATCGACTACTAAATTAGTTGTCAGTCCAAGGGTCAATGACATTATCTGTTCACATCAGCATAATAAATCAAGCATCTGAAACTACTTGCATATGTGGTATTGGGGGGGGGGGAGTTGCAAATTTAGAGAATGAGTCTGGCAACAGCAATCTACACAGATGTCTGCAGAATCAACTGATTGGTGTAATGACAAAGGCTGGGGTAGGATTTATAAATAGTGACTAGAGAAGTGCCAATCCCGACATACCTCTTTGGTTCGATTTCCACTCATCCCCCTTCCCTTCCAAGTCTCTCTCGACCAACACTTGTTCTCTCCCGACTCAGATGCAATTAGATTATTCCAGAGGATGTCCTATTTACAGCCGAAACATTTAGACTAATAATTATATATCTGATTTTGAATTATCCGCACCTTAACAACGTGACAAATGATCGACAGCCCACAAGAAGAGAAAGGCGAGATGCATATCTTACAAGAGTAAAGTCGTGCAAAGGACTTAAATTACACAGTAATACAGTTGGCATTTCCATATCGTGGCAGTGGGTGTGTTCTAACGGTCAATTCAATTATCTCTCATTAGTCTTGTCTGACAATGGCCTGTAATTAGTCAATGGTGAAAAGTTCTATTCGGGGTGACAGCACCGTTTGTGAAGACAAACTGCGGGTGTAGAATATCAGGCCAAGCGTTAGCGATCAAATTTCCCCCCATTTTCAATATTTTTTTTCCGATTACTAACGAAGCAGTGCGTGTTTATTAATAAAGCTCCAGACGTTTTGATTATACTTAGTATTATACTATTATCAAACTGGGAATGCGACTGAAGGAAGGGTCGCTTCACTCACACAAGTGCAGAGGATTAGGTTGTCCAGTGAGCTACCTACCACCCATATCACCTACTGGGCTTCACTTTGTAAAAACTTTATTTTATTTTATTTGATATTTGAAAATAAGATCTATAATACATTTTTATTCTACACTTCATTACAAAACAAATGAAACCAAACAATGTAGCCTATATTTTACTGAATTATAGCCAAAAATTAACAATGCATGCTATAAAAAATGAGTGACTGTATGATGACTAATAAGTGGTGAATAAACACACTATAGTATATCTTTAGATAAAAATATGTATTAGTAGGGGATTTTTTGCTGTTTTCAACATTATTCCCTGTATTACTGTAGCTTAGATGAGCGAATGTTAAATTTATAAAAAATAAATTGTGTAAAAGACAATATTACCGTTTTAATACATATTTATTCATACAGAGCTTGTCACAACGTAAATAATAAAGTACAAATTATGTTTTATACTATTATATTGTGCTCCTTTGTTTCATTAAAATCGAAAAGTAAATATTTGTCTATAAAGATATACGATAGTGTTGTTTATTCACACTTATTAGTCATCATACTGTCATTCATTTTGTAGCAAAGATTCTTGATTATGGACTCTATTAAAGTAAATTATACATTGTTTGATTTCATTTGTCTAATAATGAAGTGTAGAATAAAATTTTTTTAAATATCAAATTAAAGTTTGATCAAGTGAAGCACAGTAGATAACTCTTGCGGTGGCCAGTCCAGATACTCTGCGCGCCTGTGTGTGATGGCGCGTGCGTTAGAGTGAAGCGCCTCTTCGTTCAGCCACATTCCCTCAATGATAGGATTGACAGAATGGTTTTCAATCAATTTATAATATTAAATGACAGAAGAACTGTTTTAAATAAATTTACATTAAATTGTAGACGACTACTTCGAGGGACAAAATATTACGTAAATAGTTTTTGATAATGGAGTTGATCCGAAATACGTTAAACTCAAAGACAATGATGTTAGAAAAGACAGAATAATGTAGTTCTGAATAATGAATCAATTTATAACATTCATTATATCCTGGGGTAGCAATAAACACATGAAGTAGCAATTTGTTGGTAAACCCGTAAAAAGTCTTCTTTATTCGAGTAAAAATTGCCAAAATATGAGTGAAATATTTTGACCAACAGCTTATTTCAGTAAAGACTAACAGAAAGGTATTTTTTTTTTTAACTTTCGCGAACTCTGGCTTTTTAACAGTTTATATTCAAAATACGTCGAACACGACCAAATACGTCAGCTTTGCAAAATAAAAGAATATTTTGCTCGACTCAGGTAGGACCATAGATAAAGTTTACACAATGATCTGAAAATAGATTTTTTTCGCGCTTACATCATTTAACACTATGTAAATGTGCGAAAATAAAACCCCTCCAACTATGCTTCATACAAAACAAATAACAATATTTATTTTAATTCCCATTGTAGGGTATATTAATACTGACTAATATGAATATGGATCCTAAATATAGAAAACTAAGACTTTGAGACAAAAGTTTTATTTTACAAAATATCGGCTGTTTGGGAATTTTTCAGAAACCACTTGTACGATTTTGTTTAAAATTGTTACTCCCCTCTCCCCTCCACTCTGTAAAAAAAAAAATCGTAAATAACCAATTACGAGATACGCCTACAGGACGAATCTCCATATAAACTTCTTTAAAACTGAACAATACGACGAGCAAAGCGAGGTAGCGTTACCCTCAATCAAAGTACTGAAAAATGTTCTTTTATAGAAATATGCGAGTAAAAGAGTTCCAGTAATTATATAAATATTTTCATAACGACTGCAGTTATGCAACTATTACGATATTGTCTAACAATACGACTTTGTTATTTTATAATATTAGTAAAATATCTTCACAATCTTTATTATGAATAAAATTATAAAAATACAAAATTAATTAACTGAGTAAAACGTTTATACATTTTACGTCAATTTAAAGTAATTTGCCACCATTTATAATTAATGCTAATATGACAATTTACCAACCAAAGATATATATAGTCTGAAATCAGTTTAAAGTACAAAATTCCGATTACCGTTTAGAATTAAATCTGTGGAAATATTTGTTGGAAGAAAATATCAATAGCAAGCCCAACAATCCTATTGAGTCTATGAATAATTGAAAATCGGTTTTACTTCTACTAAGCCTACAGATAATAGGAAGAAATAAACTGTAACCATTATCCTAAATTTAAAATTATTCAAAGCAAACTTTAGGCGAGTACGAGCTTGGCAATCCCGAGGTATTCTAGCTACACGTACACTTTGTTCCACGTAGTCTTGGCTTACATCCCTCTCTCTCATATTTCCTATCAGAATACTACTACGGGATTGGCAATCCCCAGTTACCTAGCTGGATTTACACCTTTTTTCGTGTAGTCTTGGGTTAGAACCCAAAAATATTACTTAATTTATTACAAACCTTTTACTAAATAATATTTAAAAACCTCTCGCTCTACCGATATCTATCAAATGTTAGTGAAATGCGAAGATTATTGACTAAACCCCTGTGCAAAATCATTATATGATATGAACAAAAAAATCCTTTAAAACCACAACCTAACAATAACATTTGAAGATGTTAGCAGTGCTATAGAAACGTGTCACATAAGATAGAATAAATATAACTTTACAGTCAGTATTTTATTGTAGTTTTGGGGAATTTTGTTTCATTGTATATATTCACCACTGTGATCTAGCGATTCATATGATAACAAAATGAACCTTGACCGCTGTCACTAAAAGCTCTTTTTAAATCAAATAGAATATGAATTAAAGCAGTGTTTATGGCACAAGCAAAGCAAGTTTAGACGCGCTTATATATTGTGTGCCCCCCCCTCCCAATGACACCCATTCACTTTTTGATTGACAATTAAACTGAACTGATATTTTAAGTTTAGGTTAGTTTGTTATTTGCTTTTGGAGATGAGTGAGGTAGAACGTTTGTACAATAATTTTACACCTTTTATTTTTTGTACAATCATGGTTCAAGAATTCCCGTTATCTTCAAACTTATTTAAAATCCTTAGTATGTCATAAACCAGCAAATATTCACAATAACAAAACCTTTTCTCCTCAAATAGAACTGTACAACACCTAGACTAACTGTACTTGCACACCACCTGTCCTAAGGGTGGACACAGGTAGAACACAAGACAAAGAATGTGACCCATACCACTAAGATATAGGGGCTGCTTATCTCTCAAAGTTCTGTTGTTGTTGTTGAGTCACTAACCATCTTACTGTAAATTAGGCATAGTATGTACAATTTCATTTAGCCATTTTGCTTGTAAATTGCTTCCCTCATAGATTTAATCGCTTATTTTGTGTCGTTACAACAAAACCAAGATATTTTTGAATCATCCATCCTGTACAACTAAAAACAAAGTCATGAAACGTGAACTGATCCTGGCACTCGTAACAAAATTTGAAAACCTCAACTTTTCTGCCGATGAAATTGGATAGCTAATACAAAGTTTATTTTTGTAATATTTTAAGCAAGTTCGACGAACAAAATATCTAAAAAAAATGGCGGCCGTATTAAGCAGATTTGACTTGTAAAAGTCAAGGTAAATTTCATAACATTATTTAAATCAATCCAATGAAGGTCACAAACAAGAGAAATAACCTAATTTGTTATTCACAAATATACTTCCAAGGAAATAAAGTTACAAAAATATTTATTTGACTAGTCATGATGGCAGATGCCAATGAATAAACTAATTAGACTGGATCAGTCAAGGGCATGGCAACACAAAATATTCCTCAAATTGATCACTATGGAATTCCAACCACAAATTAGGGCTAGTGAAAAGTATATGTTTTTTTTTTTTTCAAAAATCATTAGTGAACAATTAAAAACTGTGTTTTCAAATTAGCTTAAAATTAACAAATTATCCCATACATTTTTTAAAATAAATATTGAGCTGGACTTGTGAGATAATATTACTTTGTTGTTGAAACGCGTTTGATTAGGTAAACGTAATTTTTGGGAGATCTTGTGTTCCGAGTTTTATTCTACCTTGCATTTTTTATTTATAATTTATTTAATAAATGCTGTAAAATAACACCCCCCCCCCACATAGACATACTGATTTACAAAACCAAATTAGTAACTAATCAAAACAATCTTCATCGACTCCCCAAAAATGTCTTTAAACTACTTATATGCCTACATGAAACAGAAACAAAAATTATTTTAACTAAAGAGTTTCTCTGATACATTTCTTATTATTGAAATTATATACCCAAACATACAGTCTAATTGTTTTTCTGAATAGAGGCTTGGCTTGATACTGTTAAACCATAAACTCCTAGGCCTACCAAAGGAAATATTTGACTGAAATAGAGTTTTTAATGAAGGCCTAAATGAACCTACAAAAACAGGATTCCAACAGAAAATAACGCCATCACTGATCAGCCGATTTCTATAGTAGTTGGTGGATTTTATAACAGTTTGAGACTGTACCAAACAGATCTCTGACAAGATTTTGAGCATCTTTGTAAATCAAAAGTTCAAAACTACAGCACTATTACATTTAAACACTATGTATAATATATAATTCCATCATCTTGCAAACCTTTTAAAAGTGAAGCGAGAGTTAATTTTGAAACTTCTTTATTTAATACGTTAGACATGCACAATAAACACAACTGCACTTTTGGAATTTAATTCTTTAGATAATTAGACCTACTGCTATGTAATTCAAAGACTTTTTATGACAGGGAAGTAAGAACCTTGGAATGCAGGCCTATAGGCTGTAGAGTTGTTATTGTAATAAAATGTAAGATTTGGAATGCATGTGTGTGGTTAGTTTGCATACTTGTGTTCACAAAGTGTGAAATAACTAAATACCAGATGTATTCCTTAGATTGGCTGTCATTATCAAATAACATTCTCAGACTTGATGCATTTTTGATAATAACATGCTGTTGTTAAATTAGTATAAGGAAAACCGTTGTACTTTACACAAATTATTTACAAAAGAGAATTTTTTTATGCTTATTTAAGGTGGTCTATCACTCACATTAAAAAACACCTAGCTTAGGTTAGGTTAAATTTTTGATTATCTTTGATTGTAACATTGTACAGAAAAGTAAATACTGTATAGGCTCATGTTCTTTTGCAAGTAGACCAAACTTTCAAATATAAAGTAAGTTTTAAAAATATATATTTAATAAGCTTATACAGAACATTTTGATTTAGTCAGAATAAAATGACGTTACCCTTTTTTTATTGATTTTAACGCTAATAATACAGGAGTAGAAATTATAGAAGAGACCAAATGTTTTTTAACCAAAAATCGAATTGTCCCTTTCTGCTTAAAGAGCCAATGTAGAGTCTGTGTTCTCTTTTACCATCCAAATTTAAAATAAACTGCCTTCAATTAATTGGACTATATCCATGAAAAAACTGAAACCCATCATTATTAAAATTGCCACTATGCCATTATTGCAGATGTTGGTTCCGGTCAGAATATAATCAATCTTCCTTGCCTAGCAAGATGGCAGATCCTAAAACTAATTAACTTTAGCAATGTATATACAGTTGAGACATTGCAGCCTAGTCTCTACATATAAAGTTCCTTAAAAATAACCTTCCTGTAAAATATAAACAAAAAGAATACAGGTTACACAAAGGGGGGAAAAAGTGATTTTGTTTATATCTACTTTAATTTTAGAAGTTTTAAATATAATTATACATTTAAATTTTTAACCCTTTAAAAAGTATTACACCTTAAGTTGTTAGAAAAAATTTTAATATAGATCCGGTTATAATGAACAAATTAGAAATAAAACCTTAAAAACACCCTTAGACAACTACTGGTGTTTAGATACTAAAAGTTATGCACCATGATTTTATTTATGTATAATTTTGTAACTTAAATTTTCATATTTCTTCAACAATTAACTATTATGTATTCATTGTTATCATTTTTAATAATTAAATTGATTTCTATCAAAAACTATACAGATCCTCAGGGCAGGAGATTAAATGAAATAAAATGTAATCATTAAATAAGCCATCATTTTTTTTAAAGTTTTAATTTTAGTAGAACCAATCTTTTTTGTTAAATATAAAACGTTTGCGCTTTATCTAAACCTACAAAAACAAAGTGTGAACACAAGAACTTGTGTATAGGTTTAACAGTGCAATATGGATAACTGAAAATGGAGGAAGGCAATAAAAAAAAATTGATTCAGAACACTTATTATACCACCAAAAAAAGAAGAATAAACTGTATTATAAAAGAAAACGGTTAGGCCTATTTAAAATACTTTTGGTGAAAAAACAAAAATTCACAGAACAAATCTGTATTTTGTTGAGGAAAGTTTATCATAAAATTATAAATTTCGCAATAAAATGAACACTAAAATTGGTTTCACTCTATACTTTAAACGAAATGTGTATACAGTATTCCAAGTTTCATCAAAATCGGTTCAGTCATACTAGAGTTAAGCGTGTATAAAAATTCATAATAGGAAATTCGAACTCAAGAAAAAAATAGTTCCGTTCACACAAACTTTAAATATGCAGGAAGCAATACAGCGCAGTATAAAATTGAACTTGAAATGGAGATAAAATTATCCTAAAAATAGAAACAAGTTATTGAAATAAAAAGTGGTGTATAAATCGAGCAACTGCGGAACGTCCCCGCATCCATCACATCATGTCACGTAATAAAACGATTCCCACAAGATGTGGAATTGCTGTGAAATTATGGTGACTTGAGACCCTTTTTTTATACCTCTCCAACTGTGCAAAAGGCGACGTTGCCATTCCTGCAACGTTGTAATGGAGTTAAGACGTCATAACAAAAACAACCTTCATTTTCCTCAACACGGTTAGATGGAATGCTATTATCTTAATAGCAAATGTAAACCAATTGACAAAGCCCTTATTCCCTGAACTTCTTTACCTGGCAATTCTCTTCAACGTCAAAAAATAAGTCAATAGGCGCAGACCAAAATATACTGATAGACCTATACTCAACAATGATGAGGTTAAACAGAATTTATAAATTATAGACAAAGTAAATAACTTTGAACAAATAGCATAAACTAGAAGTGGAGTACAGCTATTGATCAGATGGAAGAATCTCTTTATATTAAAAAAAAGACTCCCTATCGAATTCATCAAACCAATAAGCTCTTGAAATTAAAGTTAAAGACTTTTTAACTACTAAACGTCTTAGGTAAATTCAGTTAATTAGGAAATTTGCAAAATAACACCAACATTTATAAAAGGATAAAATCCATGTTGAAATTTTCAATTTAATAAATAAATTTTTAAGATAATATTCTTTCTGCTTTTTATTAAAGATTTCAAAATTTTAAATTGGAACTACTATGAAAGTCTGTTACTGGCAAATAATAATTACCATAGCCTAAATATATTTTTTAACTTACAATGAGCACTGTGGTGAATTTTAAAATTGCAAACACTAAGTCCCCTACCACAAGTTAGGTCAATAACACAACACAAATAAACTTTTGGCAAAAATTTATTAGCCTATCTTATTACAGTTTAGAACCCTCTGATGATAGTAACTTGGTTACCGAAATGTACATCAAAGAACTGTAACAACATAGGCTAATAAATTTTGTCCAAAGTTTACTTGTGTTATTGTACTTAACTTGAGGTAGGGGCTTTAGTGTTTACAATTTAAAAAATATATATGTTACAGTTTACTTAGAATAACATAGTGATCTAAAAACGTGATTTTTATGGAATCATTTACTTTGTACAAAATTTTTACGTAGACCTAGTCCTATATATTATAAAATTTTAACCAACACCCCCTCCTCTGGAGCTGGGGGGGAGAGGCGAGGGGACTTGGACTATAGGTTAATCAAAAGGCAGTTCGATCTTACCCCATAAGGAAAGATTTGATTTTACCTATCAGCTCTCTTGACCAACTCTTGTTCATATTCTTTTCTTCCTTTATATGGACCAAGAGATTTTTCGCTTTTCAACTTAGGAAAAACCCTTCAATAAAAACCAAGCCACTTGGGCCTACATATCCCTAATTTATAAACAATCTACACATTATTAGGTATTCTTTAAAAGAGAAGGCCTAGTTATACAGAGCTAAACTGAAATGTGAAACACCTGAAAGACAATGTTGGGTTATTACTGTTAGTTAGTGCAAAACAAAGAAGTTTTCCCTTCATGTCTTGCTAGTTCAGGTCAATCACACACAAGAGGTGAAAGTTGGTTCTGCAAAGCTGGCCTCTAAAACTGTAGAGCAGACAGATATTCCCCAACAATAAAGGAGAACAAATATTAAAATAAAATATATGCGCTTCTTCTTAGGCAATAAGAAAATTTAGTTTCAATTTAGTAGTTATAGGCCTGCAAATTAATTTAAATAATTAAGTAGGCCTACCTACCATCAACAAAAATCATAAAATTAATTGTAAATAATAATAATTATTATTAACTATAATTTGGATCAATGTTCTACTTATAAAAATCAATAAAATCTTATTGAGTTCTTTACATACAACCATGTTTGTTGCTTGAAGTTGAGGGAATTCCATTCGCTTGCAGTGATCAAATACAAAGGCTAGGGCTATATTTGCCTTTAATATTTTCACATCTTTTTGTGACTACTAAAGTTAACAAATAAAAACAAATATATAGCCTACACATATGACATAGCCAAGATTTAAAAATATAGGCTATTTGAATTATCCTCTGACCCTGACGCTATTAGAGTATTCAAAGGCTATGTGTCTATTTTACAGTCTTTTCTTCTTTTTTATATGTCAATGATGACAGAAGTTTTCCTCCTTTCAACAAGGGGAAAATCATTAAATATGTAAAAAAATGCTGTATCTATACAATATAGTAGATTATTAAGCATTGCAGAAACTTTGTTGAACATAACCAAACAAGCTCACAATTTAAAGGGTCTACAATAAGACGAAAACTCAAAATTGGGGCCAATGTTATTGATAAAATTTGCAAAATGTAGGTTCTAAGGACCCAAACAACTGAGTCACTATTAAACATGCTGGTTTGGAGAGATGGTGGCCTAAAATTGGGTTTGGGTTATTAGAGGCATTTTCTCAAAACCATTGGAGCAAATTTAGAGGAAATCATAATTTTCGTCTTATTGAAAGTTTAAAATTTAGGACTTGGTATTTGGTTTAGGTTATTGACATGCAAGTAAATTTGTCCATATTCATAAATAAATTATATAGTGTTTGCAGAAAAAACAAGTCTGGCAATTTTTTTTATTTTGTTTTTATCACATTTTGTTACTGTACTGTATATTTGTAAAGTCTGGCTGTGGTTTAGAGTGTTGTAATAGACCTCCTTCAAAACTATATTATTTTGATACTGTAGAACTATAAAAATTTGGCAAATATAAATAACAAAGATTTAAACACAAAATTGAGTCCAAAATGTACTGTAAATAATGTAGACCTATAAAACTATCCTAGCCTAAATGATTAGGTCTAAAATAAATATGCTGCAAACTAATATTAAAATGAAAGCTGGACCTGATTTTAAAGGGGGTTAATCCTTACTTCTAGCCTTATATACCTATTCAACTACTGAGCACCTGCTTCTACTTGCTCAATTATATCACACAAGAAATAAAATAAGTTATGTCTAAATTGATCTACACATAGCCCTAGGCTACTACTGTTTTATAGAATACCACTCACTAGCCAAGATTTCTTTTTATTAAATTGAATTAAAATATAATCAGGCATTTCAAATAGTCCTAACAAATATAAGGCTAGACATAGGTAGATTCTAAAAATTATAGGTCCAACAGTTTAGATAGTAGCCTATTAAAAGTTAACGTTTATCATTGTTTAATATAATTAGGGGTGCAGGTAAGACATCAAATTTGCTACTATGTAGGTTGTTCATAGGCTAGCCTAGGTTTAGTAAAATTACAGAATAAAAATGTTGTAATTAAAATTGTGGTTAGTTCTCTAAAGAACCTTGTACAGTATCATGATTTAAAAAAAAAAAAAAAAAAAACAATTATTTTCCCCTAAAATCAGTTGTTTTAGATTAGCCTAGGCCAAGATCCTAAACTTACAAATATTTTAAACATAACTTACATTTATATTAAATACCACAATACAAGAGAAATGGTGTAGGCATTATGTATAATGCTTTAGCTAGACAAAACATAGTATGACTAAGAGTATTGTAATAGTCCATTACAAATGTTTACAAATAAATTAATGGCAGACATTTTGTTTTGACTATAACTTATAAGCCTAGTTTTACTATTGTTACTTTACGCTACCATATTCATCAATGAAAACTAATCCAAAACTACACAACACTATACCTTATTGAAAGACTACTAGTTAAATATTAATTTCATCACTAATATTATGAAATTAAGTAAATCCTACCGTTTGAAGTGGTCTCGAATCCGGTCCTCTCGGATATTTTCGGGTAAATTTCCGACCCAAAGATGACGAGTCTCTCTAACCATCTTGTTCTAGACTCTTCATTTGGGACATAAGTTTTCACGTTGCATCACAAAAAAATAATGAAAAAAATATTCACTCACTAACACATAATAATCACGTAACAACAAATTCCTTATTTTCAACACTGCACATTACACCTTAGCTAGAACACTATTCTACAACAAGTGACGTCACGCATCACGCTGGCGGGAGCGGATCGTGAATATGGACTCGCCAACCAGCTTGTAGACAGAGCAATGTATTGGTAAACCAATGCCGAGCATGAGATCGAGTCTACACAGGACTAGTCCATGTCATTGTTTGAAGGGGAGGCAGTATAAGGGAGGGGCGCAACGGGTCGAAACAGCAGGGAACAGCAACCATCACAATATCTATTCCAAGTGGCTTGGGGATGTTTTGTGCTTTCTTTCAAAATCAGAAATATTTGTTCTTCCTTGAAAGTAATGAAGGACAAGTGCAATACCTTCTTTCAACGAGACTACGTTATTTGTTTATTAAGTCTTGAATAAATAAAGATGGCCTTGATCACTATTTTTGAACAGTACAGTACTACGTTGCCAAATTGTTCAGTTCACGTTAAAACTTCAGTTCATATTTTAGAATATTACATAATGTCAAATTCTTAAAATAAAACTGTTGACATCATGACACTATTAAATAATTTATTTAGAAACTGTATTGAAATAATTGAATAGTAAAATATTTTCAAATGACAAACATATAGTATTGACATAAAAACATTTCAAAGTATGGTAATCACATAATTTTTATTTCAATAATGCTTACAAAAGTTAAAAGTATCATTATTAATATTATAATAAACCTATAAGTTTTAAAATAAATTTTAATACATAAATGTAACAATAACAAAGTTATTGGAACCGTGCAAAGAATAAACATAAATTCTAAAATATTAGTTCCCTACAGTTGGCTATGCTAGGTCTGGCATTATTTTAATTGTTAATTCTGATTGAATTGGCATACAAGATAACTTTATCATATTATGAAAATAAATAAGGAAATGAATAGCAATATTTTCAATGAAAAACATTGTTTGAAAGTAAGCCCGCCAGAAGCAGCAGCTGCTAACAAGCATATCAAGGCCAGCAACCAGTATTGGCTAGTAAAACCACCGTAGATAGCAGCACCATCTTATTCTCTTACTGGGTGGAGATAATAGTCAATATATTTTTTTAAATGCCTCTACTTTGTATTTGTAGTCTATTTTCATAGTTGAAACTGTTCAGAAGGAAATAAAATGTTTTACAAACTAGGGTGTGGTATGTGTAAGAAAATTGTGTTTGTTTAGTTTTGTGTTAATGGAATTTTTTTTTTTTTAAACTATCTTTAAAAAAACAGGATTAACATGGAGAAATATAGGAAATATAGAATTTGATATCTATAGATTCTTGTAAATAAGACTGGTTACAACAATGGTTTACAGTTAAATTTTTCCATAAGTTTTTTATCCACATTAGTTGTTATTATTTTTTTAAACTGAGTTTTTAATTTCTGCTCTTATATTTAAAAAGAGAAGAAATTTATATGATATTCTCTTAATACAACACACTAACATTTTCCATTCCTATAATTTTTGGATCTATTATTTGCACTTTGATATATATGCACTAAATTATATATATATATATATATATATATATATATATATATAATAATAATAATAATTATTATTATTATTATTATTTCCAGGCTTACTCCATCTTAAATTTGATAGAACTCTAGATTTTTATTTTGGCTTCCCTGCTTCCATAATTGAAAGGATTTTATTAATTCTGTAATGACACACATTTGCAAACTTTAAGAAACCAATTTAATAACTAACTGGTACTAAACTGAGTTTTTCAGTTAAATCACTCCAATCCTTTCCAAGATCATTGTGATTTTTCATTTATAGCATTAAATTTATATCTAAGTAAAATCAATGGTTATAGTGAGAATGGATGTGACAATTCCAAAGTACCTAACAGGATCTATACCTTTCTTCATGTAATTCTGGGTTAGATACCTCTCTTTCATATCTTTCCTTCTGGTGTTCCATAACCAACTCTTATTCTCTTTCAACTCTGAAGTTACTAGAGTATTCAAGGGCTAGGGGTCTCTATTTTATTTCTTCTTGTTTTTAGGTAATAAGAGAGGTTTTTGTTTTAAAACAACAAGGTCTAACTTGTGTAATTGCTAGATTTAGTTTTATTCTATAGAAAGCCCTAACCGTTTCATGAATTTTACAAATGTTTAATTTGTATGTAAATTATGTACATCTTTAGTAATTTGTGTTTTTTTTTACTTTTAGTGTATATCTCTTCAAATTGTTTTTCATAAAAGAAAGATGTATACGTATAAAATTATAGATGTTGTCGATTGTTGTTACATGATTTGGAAATATAAGTATTTGTTATTATTTAATTTGTTTTTTTATTTACTTCTTGAGTACCAATGGCAAAAAACGTGTAAATAGTCACTAAGAAATAATCTCTTTTCGATGGATGATTTCTATAAAAATAGGTAATTTCTAATGGATAAATTCATATGAAGTAGAACCAACATTAATTTTTTTGTTTTTATATTACAAAAAGTAAAATTTAATATAAAAGATTTCAATTTTATTTTTTGTATTTAAGAAGAAAAGTATAAAAATAAATTTTTGTTTGTAGAATTTGCATTTGTAATGTTGTATTTTTTACGGTTATTAAAAAATATATATATAATTTGTATAAAGTACATCAATCAAATAAATATAGTAAAAACCATTTGTGTTTTTATTTCTTCTACCAAAAAATGTTTATAACTTTGTAAAATTTACAAATAATGTTTACCCTTAATGTATGTTCAAGTATGGGTTGCCCTAAAATAACTTCTTAAATTTGTTATAGATATAATTTTAATAATTAGGATAAACAATGGCAAGTAGGAACTTTACTAGTTCTGAGAATGGGATATTATGGTCTGTTTTACTGTCATGTACAATATAGAGTAATGCATCGAAGGGGACATTACCTAATTCAAAAGTATGCAGGTCGGTCTATATTCCGAAAGAAATCCAAAAACTCATGCTGTTTTTTCTTTAAAAAAAAACTAAATATTTTAACTTCTTTTCCCATTTATATTTTGTGTTTTATGTATTCTAAGTTTAATGTTGAAACAGACCAGAGTTGGGTACATAGATATAACACAAAGAAAATACAATCTATGCATTTAAAATCAAAGTTTTCTCAAACTGCTGAATCACCAGAAATTACCTATACCATACTTCAGGATTCGTGCCAGTCTTCCAAATAAATTTAAATAATAACAGAGGAAAAGTAATTTTTATTCAGTAAAAAGTCAGTAAATATTCATTTTTAAATATTAAAAAGAAAATAAATTGCATTTCTTTAAAGGAATTCATGAAACAGTCATGAATTTTTGTTCTCTATATAAATATTTAATGTTTTTATAACACTGTATTTTTATATTATGATCCCGTGTCTCCTGGCTGCTAAATACCTAAATAAATTTTAAATATAATAAATTTTTTAAAAATATGGAAAATAATAACTTCAATAAATAAATAAAAGGTATGAATCGAGGTAAAGGCAAAGAAAAAGCATGTTGGAGTTTACCGATCTGAAGTACATGACCAAGAGTCTTTCCACTCGAAACAGTAAGAAATAAAATCCATAGAATCATTTGAGATTTTCATGTGATAGAGAACATGTTTCATGTGAATGTCCTGCACTTATTAAAATATTGAAAATTATTGGAGAAAAGCATTGGAGCTGCAATAAGTAATTATGGTGAATGATAATATATTATTATTGATTTTTGTTTTGCCTCATTTAGTTTAATTATTATAAATACATTTTGTATACTGTTTGTAGTTCTATGTTATCCTTTATTTTTATTATAAAGATGACATTAGTTTATTATTATTTTTGTTTTATTGCTAGCTTTGTGGATTCCAGTTCATTTACCTTCTAGCATCCCTATACAACTGACTCAAGTTTCTGCTCTTTGGTTCCAGTTTCCTGGATTAAAGAAGGTGATCTTTATTCTTGATAGTCTAGGTCTACTGGCGCAGTGTATAAACACCAATCCTGCTAAGATGAGCTGCCAGGCAGTCATGTCCTGTGTTCAATCGAAAGATCACCACTGATTCCTCCTTGGCTCTTTCTATTTTCCTCCCAAATGATGGTTATTTTCATGTCCTTAGTGTGCTCTGTTGCCTGATTAAACAAGCTACTACTTTGCACCAACATGAACCTCCATTGACATCTTTACCATCAAAACTGTTTTAAGAAGATCAGCTCAGCAGTGTAATGAAAAAGTGACAATACTTTTGTTTATTATTAGAGACATTTGTTTGCAAAGATAAAAATGGTCAACAATGCTTAACATAATAAGAGAAGCAATATTATTACTTATAGTGAGTGCATGTGTGACAATTCTGATGTGTCCTATCTAGGTGTACACTTCATCATTCCAGGAATAATGGAAAAATGTAAATAAGTATGATCCTTCATTCCTTCCTTGACATCCTATCATTCCTGCAATGTATCCTTGCAATGAACAGTTTGGCAGAGAGTTTTAGTACGGTATGTAAACACTTCAAGGTATTTCAACTTGTGTATGAAGAGATGTTAACTTATTCTACAGGGTGATCCTCAACCCTTTGGCGAGTGATCATTTTGATCCCAAATGAGTGAGCACAGAAATTTCCATGTGTTCCCAAATGAGTAAGCATGGACTCTATAATTGCTTAAAAACTCTTTAAATAAATCATTATCTAGGGTAAAAACTTTATATTTAATGAATTTTCTTTTGTATTTTCATTTACTTATTTGATTTGACATTTTAACATTCTGCAAAAGTTTTTTTTTTTTTTTTTTTTTTTAATAATAAAACATTGTTTTCTCTCTGTCAGTATAGTAAAGTTATTTAATTGTAACAACATAAGTAGCTTAACAGTAACTGTAACAACTTAACTTTTAAGTTAAGTAGCTTGTAACAACTTAATTTAAAATTTGGCCTAAGCTATTAGTAATAAATGCAATAATATTGAAATATTCTATTTTGTAATGTATTAGCTTATAGTAGGCATACTTGAGGTAGTGGGAATGGTGAGGCCTAGCGGGAACTGGGTAATTAATAATAACGCGCCAATTTTATGCGCTCTTTTAGCTTCACAAGGTCAGTCTGCCGCTGTCTTCATAGTCGTAAACAAATGGTTCTGTTATCATTGTTTTGTTGCCGTAGTTTTTATTTGTTATTTATTTTTTAGTAAATTATATAATATTAAATTTATTATAACGATTTATTTGTGTTTGTTGAAATGAGTGATGATATTGACATAAGACTTCGTAGTGAAGATATTAGAATGAAGTGTTAGATCAGGATGAAGATGAGTGGAGTGCTAATGACGGTGAGATATTTCATTCAGATGAAGAATTTTTTTATGACAATGACATTGACATTAGTGACGAGAATAAGATATCAGAGTTTTTTGAAAACATATTAGATTGTAGTCCCAATAATGAATCTAATCACTCCTTAAGTATGTCTAATGATAACGAAACATATAATGCTAGTGATCAAAATGCAATTAATAATTTGTCCTATTTGTCACTGGGAACATAATGATAACTTTCATCCTCAAAAATTCACATTTGACAACACAAATTCTGGTATTGTAGTATCTGACAAAATTACTGGTGATGATTGGAAAGAAATTGATTCTTTTTAGGAGATGTTTGATTTTGATCTAGTGTCCCATACAGCAAGTGAAACAAATAAATAATTTTTGCAATGTTCTAAGGATGTATTGAGTGAATTTTCTAAATTGAACAAATGGGTTCCAACAAATACAGATGAAATGTATACTTTCTTTGCCACAACACTACTTATGGGCCATTCTAAAAAAAAAAAAATATATAAAACATTATTGGAGTACCGATCCTCTCTTACAAACACCCATTTTTCCAAAGATATTTAGCCAAGATAAGTACCTTACTTTAAGATGAATGCACCATTTTGATGATAATATGAATTGTAATGGTGGTGATAAACTTTATAAAATAAGAACTGTCATAGAAACTCTAAAAAAAAAGTTCTTCAGTTCTCATTCCGCACCAAAATCTCATGATTGACGAAAGTCTTATGTTATGGAAAGGAAGACTGTCTTTCCGACAGTACTTGCCTAAAAAATGAAACAGATTTGGTATAAAACTTTTTGTTCTGTGTGACTGCCTTCTGCCTTACAGGCATGATTTTAGATTTTATTGTATACACCGGGAAGGGGAACAACATTGATTTAGATGAAAATGATTCAGGTTTATCTTCAAAAGTTGTAAAAACACTAATTCAGCCTTACTTGGGTAAAAACCATGTTATTTTTATGGATAACCAGTACTTGAGCCCTGAACTTTATGATTGGCTATTTTTGATAAGGATACAGGTGCTTGTGGCACTCTAAAATCTAAAAGAAAAAACGTCCCACGTCTTCCCAAAAAAATGAAAAAGGACGAATATGTTGTTCATCACAGTAAAAAAATGGTTGTTGTGCGATGGTGTGTCCGCAGGCCAGTAACAATGATTTCTACAGTAGATACTCCTGAAATGACGACTCATAAAAATAAAATAAAACCAAGTTGTTTACAAATTACACTGCAAACATGGGAGCGGTTGATCACACGGATATGATGACATCCTTCAATGTTTGCACTAGGAAAACTATCAAATGGTACATAAAACTGTTTTTTCACTTCTTATATCTCAGTGTGCTAAATGCATTTTTTATGTATAAACAACAAGTTTTGAAATCTAATTCTAAAGCAAATTTGCATATTATGGACTATAGACTGAGTGTAATAAGGCAGTTATTAGAATGGCATGTCACATCAAGGAACAGTGGTTAATGTGTTCCGACTATTGAAAGTGATCCGCTACGTCTTCAAGGTCGCCACTTCATGAGACCTCTCCCCTCCAATGAGTCACGGAAGAAGAAGCTTTCTCAACCATGCTTTGTGTGTAAACATACTAAAAGATCATTACCAAAGCGGAAGGAAACATGCTATGAGTGCTCAAAGTGTGAGGCGTCCCTTTGAATATATCCTTGTTTTGAACAATATCATACACTATAAATTTTTTAAACTGTAAATAATCATAATTTCAATTTTTTATATATGTTTTCTTGTAGTTTTAATCAAATATAATGTCTTTTGTTCAAAAGTAAAATTTTTTCCCACCACTCTTTTATGGTATATTTTAGCGTAATTGCCATGCTCCTATAATAACGTCTGTGTCATAGCACGGAAATTTCCGTGCTTACTCGCCAAAGGGATAATCTACAAACGCTAAATGAAAAATGAACCTCAATGTAGAAATTGTAAAATTTATGTTATTTAACGCAATATTTATTTTATACATTAGAATTTACAGTTTTTAAGATACCTTTACAAAATATGTTGAAAATTGTCCTCCAATTTGTAACAGACACAAATCTAATCGACGACACAGTACATTGGGTGGGGTTCCCCTCAGATGTGAGTGTTCTATGTGTTAATATATCCATTTAAATAAACCTTGTCACTAAAAAAAGTATTGTTAAGTATCGTTACAAATGAATCTCTTAAGCCAATCACAACAGGCTACATTCTTTTCTGCATTAAAATTTATATTCTTGTAGTATCCAAACTCGATATGGCTGCAGCTTTTGACATTTAATAGCTCTTTGGAGGTTGAATAAGATACTTCCATCTGTTGAGATAACCACCGAAGTGATTTACTGTGACCCTCTGATTCTCCATGAGACTCTTGACAGATTGACTAACTAACATACTAGCACAGGTGTATGGCGATGGGAGTGGAGTAATGACATCATTACAAAAACTCATTCCCCAAGATTAACCAAACATATAAAATCAACAAATGTCACCAATCTTTGTTAGTTTTGTAGCTAACATTAAAAAGTTGTACAATCCGGAGATATAAGAATCACACTGTTTATATTACAATTAATTTTAAAGAGGAAGAAAGTAATTTACTTTGGAATTAGCTTAGTTACCATAGTGTCTAGCTACTTATCTTGCTCCAGTTTGTACTAGTGAACCATACAAGTTTACATAGGTATTAATCTAGTGAGGGCAACAAAAAGTTGTTGCGGAGGGTATCACTCACTTTCATTGCGGTGAATGGGAGGATTTCTAGTGGTGATTGCAAACTTATTGTCATACATTTTTGGACTTTTAACTACTTCATAGCTTCAAGCAACGACTAACATTCACCAAATTTGAAATGAGAGAGGTGGAGTCTTAAACCATGCTTGCTAAAGGAACAAGATCATACAGATCCATCACAAACCTTGTGGCTGAGATTGTTCATCCATTATTTCTTTCCCATTAGATATAGAAAGATGGCAACCCTTCAGGGGCTCATTTGTAGTTAATTTGGCTGTGACAATCCAGAGATATCGTAGTATATCTACAACTTTCTTCATGTAGGCTTGGGTTGATCCTTCTCTTTCATTTTTCGTACCAAGTTTCTCTTGTTTCTTTCCGACCCTGATGCTATTAAGTATTTGTGTCTTTATTTACCCTAGTTTTCTTATTATTTATTAAAGCAGTGGTGACACAGAAATTTATTTCTTTTAAACAATATCAATAATTCAAGTTAAAGTGAAATATTGCAGCATCCTTTACAGAATCAAAAACGAAAAATAACCAGCAATGTTGCTTTCTAAATAAAAGAAGATTGTGATCTATATAAAAAAAGTATTGAGAAAATAATTGGTTTAAGGTACGGTAGTACTAAGAATGACTGATAGTATAAAAACATCTCGTAATGATGATGTGAGGCATAAAAATGAATTATCCATTATTGAAGACCTCGTGAAATTTCGAATATATATTTTGTTCATGTGTGATAGTCAATTTAAACCATAAATCAAAACTAAGTAACAACTTGTGAAAGATTTATAGTTTTAATTCAGCACAATTTATGAGACAACCTACAGTATTCAATACTTTGTGCCAAATTTAGTTTCAATCCATTAACTTGTTTGGCTGCTACAAACATTGCACATCACATACAATACACATTGCATTATAATCTAAAATTGATTTAGGTGGAATATAATTTATAATTGAATTGTGATTTTGAGGGTTAAATTTATAAAAATTCATTGTTTTGCCTTAGAACTACTTTAATTAATTAATATAAACAAATACAAAAGGAACTACTATCAACTTATAATAAGGTATGTTAGTTAAATTTATATATTTGTTAAATAATCAATCCTTATTCTTCTAAATTATTGAAATTTCGAGCATTCCCCCATCATCAGGTTTTATAAAAATGAATTGTGATGTCAACACCAAGAATAGGAATCGGAGATCAGTTTTGGAAGAGGGGGACTAACTACTGTTGGATTTATTTGTGAGATATGTAACATTGGAGAGTCGGGTAACACCTTCCCTTCTACAAGGTTTGTTCCAAAAGTAAGTATACTGATGTTTTATTTAAATCTATATTAGACTTACCTAAAGTAAAAAGTAATCTTCAACAAAGTACGACCCTTAGAAGTTACCCAATGGTCTAACTTTCTATCCATTGATTGTAGCAGCACCAAAAGTATATTCCATGAGTATATTGGTTACAATTTTCTGTATACTTTTCACACTCCTAAAATGACAACTATTCAACTTATTTTAACTTAGGTAATAGGTAGGAAATGACATGAAGCTAGATCTGGGCTGTAGGGAGAATGTGGAAGGGCGGGTAGATTTTTTCAGTAATAATTTTCTAATTGAAAGTTCAGTATAAGCTGGCATGTTAATGTGGTACAACACCTAATTGCCTGTAATGTTCTTTCAGACTTGCTGGACCCATTTTTGAACTACTTTCATGATATAATTGCAGAAGGTGTAATTACAATTTATTTGATGAAAAAAAATCTCGATTCATGATAGGACAGTTATTTTTCTTTTCCAATAAGTAACTATATGTCTTGGACGTAAACATTTTTTGTAAACAAGGGTGTTGAAAACAAATGAAAATCATTGTTTCCTTACTGAATCTGCTCATTCTTTGGACAAGGGTATTTTTTACTGCCAATTTGACTAAGTTTTGACATTTTCTTTCTGGATTGTACTTGAACACTCTACGAATAATTTATCTCCTGTTATTACTTTTTCCAAGAAATTTGTTTCAATTATGAACCTTTTCAGGAAATCCAAACAAATGGTTCATTTTTGACTCTTCAGACAAGTGTTTGAACTAGTTTTGCACTAATTTTTTGCATAGGACCTATGTAAATGATTCTGTGAACTGCATTTTTATCTAACCCCATTTTTACATCAGTTAATCAGCGAATAATCACCATCACAGCTCACACCACTTATACATTTTGATCATTTATTGATCAATTGACCTTCTAGAACGGAAATTGACTTCAACATTTGTTCGATCCTCTTTGAAAGCTTTATGCTAACCATAGTTTTTTTTAGAGTGGAATCTCCTATCTTCATAAACTTTGGTTAAAAAATATAATATATCGGTGGAAGATTTGTTGAGTTTCATATAAAATTTGATAGCGTACTCTTGTTTGATATTTTCCTATATTGCAAACATTACAAGGATATAAAACATGACTGACTCAATCTATCCAATTGAAATATGTATGTACATGAAACCAAGGTCATTACCAATGCACCAATATCCATCAACGAGATGCACCATTGTTCATAATATACTAGTGGCTTGTAGGGGCTAAAGGCCCTAATTTATGTTCAGTTACTGATACATAACGTGAAATAAACTATGTAGTCATTTTTTAACTTTATTTATTAAAACAAAGTGTTACAGCAAAACATCTTTGAAAACAATATTCTTTGTGTAATATCCACATTTGTCCTTTCCCTGTTCACTGGTCTTTTTGATGACTACTTTTACATCTTAAGGTGTTTTTACTCGGCTAAAGGCCACATATAGCTGGCCGTGTGTGAAAACTGGTGACGGTAAGTAAATGCCGATTTTATCAAAGGTTTAACCCTGCGATTTATTAATTGTTACAGCAAATGATATCAGTATTGGAAATTGTACTCTTGTCATATGGAAAGGCATGGTAGGGTCTTTTGAAATGATTTTTATCCTTGGTAAGAAATTACAGTACCTTTTCCAAACCCTGTTATTATTTCTAGTTTTAGACATTTATCATACATTTCCAACATCAACATTCGCACTCCATTTACTAAACCGGAACTCGTATTCATGTTTCTTATTAGCATAACAATTGTACCACATTTTAACTTAAGTCTATGAGGTGGCATTCCTGAAGGAGTTATAGAATTTATATACTCAACTGGGATGTTTAATTTCTTGCTTGGATCGTCTGATACCACTTCATCCACAATACTCTTTGAAATCACCTTCAATTAAATTTAAAACATCATCGTTAATTCTATCGCAGTTTTCATTCAAAGGACAGACTATTACATGATTGCAATTATGTCTAGCAATCTCTTCATTTATTGAGTCGCCAAAGACATGCCTGATCAGTAAATCTTCTGAAATTATATAATCTTCAGGAATGTTAATACAATCTGATCCTCTGTCACTTATTAATGTTCCATTGCCTATTTGAAGAAGCCAATTAGAAAATAATCTTTTGCGCGCATATTTTTTTTCAAATGGATGACTGTAATGTATTTCCAAACTCTTCTTCTTTGAATACAAGATTCAATTATTTGTATTCTACCAGACAACGGTACCACAGGCAAAACCTGCCTAAAATCGCCACCAAAAAGGACTACTTTACCACCCATGTGCATTTGTCCATATACTGGGTCCAAACACTTCATTACATCTTTTAGGAGACGGTCTATACAGTCATCAGCTGCAGCAGTCACCATTGAAGACTCGTCTATTATAATTAAAGAAGCTTTTTCTGAGAATAGTAGCTTTATCGGAATTAGCCTTGATTGATGTGACCGATGATGGTAGTACGGGTACAGGAAGGCCAAATAAACGGTGTAGTGTAGTGTCTCCGTTAAAAGCAATGCTGCTATCCAAGTCCAAGCACCTGCTAAGGCAATTTGGCCTCGACTTCGGATTATTTTCGAAATACACGAGTATATGAAAGTCTTTCCACATCCTCCAGCAGCTTCTAAAAAGAATAGTTTCTCTTCCATATCCCCAGATATTGCATTTAAGATTCGATCAACGACCATCTTTTGTTAAAAATTAAGCTTATTATACATGTCTACGCTCAAAGCAGCTTGTTCCTGTAGATTGTATGTGGGGTTTTCAATCGCGACTTCTGGTAGACCGAGAGTAGCACAGTTGAATCCGTTTTCTCTCAGAATATTCTGGATGTGTCGTAATGATGCCATTTCTGCTTCATGAGAATCAGTGTCATTCATATCTTCGGTTAGTTTCTCTTTGAAGGTAGTCCATAATGTTAAAGGTGACGTTGGTTCACAGAAACAGCAAATGAATGCAAATAATTGCCTGAGCTGATGTGGCGTTTGTATATTCTGTAATTCCTCCAAGCAATGGTGCCATTCTTGATCGTTTTGAATGAGTCCACGTGGTAACATGAAGTAACAATATGCGTAAATAAAACCTATTTGAATCATTAGGTGCCACATTATACATCCTTCCTATAATTTTACGACCCCCTCTCTGTCGAGGAATCCATGCATTACCCGCAAACCGATAATGTTGCAGAATTTCATTGTATAAATACTGGCGGGCAGTTGGTATGCGGTTGTTTAAATTAAACCATGCTGTGAAAGTTGTATGTTTTTCTTCAGATGAATTTAGTACAACCTGTTCATTTCCTTGTTTGAAATATACGTTATGGCGACACTCTTCATGAACTGCCAATCGAATAATTACATGAGATTGTTCATGCATCTCATTAGAATGGAGGCGCCAAATGCTCTCATGAGAACTTACATGTCGCATATTTGAAAAGTTTTTAGTTTCATTGTAGACTATTGCATTGTTAGGTTGATTAACATTACTTACAATTTCTATGTATGCAGAATCATAACCTTTATATACATACTTAAATAAATAATTTACAGAACAATCTGTGGAACAAATTTCTACATTAATGTGTGCATTATACTTAAGTAACATATAATTGTTATAAGGGACAACATCTCTATTATCAACTTGGTGGATACCTTTCCTTGCAACTATTCCATTATTTCTTCAGCGGTAGGTGGGGTATCCATTGTTATTTTCTATAGTTTCCTCTAGAAACTCTTTTGGGTATTTCTTAGTGCAACAATTGTTTTTCATACAAGGAGATTTATTATTGCGTTGACACATGGTCCATGTATCATATTTTTTACGACAATTTTATGAAATGTAGGAAATTTTTGTGGATCTGGTAGTTCGGCACAGACGCATTCGTCAATTTGAGCTGGTTCTCGGAATTTTGATCCTTCATCAAGAATCAATAGCATATGGCAATGTGGCCACGTTTTTGGAATTCTATCATATAAACATATGCATTTACCATTCCGAAAACATTATTTTTCAATACATCTCTTTTTATTTCATTTAGTTTTCCTGTAAATACCCTAGAAACAATGTCAGGACAATATGCTGGGGTTTAGTTTGCATTAAGAGACGAAAGTATCTCTGGCCAATTACGATTACAGGTAATTGTCAAAAAAATATCTGGCTTACTAAACTTTTGAACGATTGCCTTGGCGTCTTGATACCTTTGAATCATGTTCCGTGGGCTACCTTCAAATGAAGATGGTAGCACAACAATTTTACCTGCAGTAAGTTGAGCTCTATGCAATACAAAATCTTGGAGACCCTTGTAATGCCAGACGTGCAGTTCTGACTGATGGTTTCTTATGTAGTTTAATCGCTCGCCTTCGACTCGTGTGTACATGTCTACAACAAACTGTTGAAATAATTTTTTTGAGGCATGAATATGTGAGAACCCCTCACGGATCGCTAATTGATAACACACAAACTATAACATTGTTAGCCTTTCTCGTTGTCTTTTTTGGCCATTGTGAATTAATTTTGGATCCCATCCAGGTTCTCCAAAGGGAAATAAAAGGGGATATACCATTGATTCGTAGTGAGGGCTCATAACCGATAACAGTGTGGGTCCACCTTGTCGATGGTGAACTACGACATGACGGTTTTTTGGTGGCTCCCTCTCAGTGGAACTGAAAACTGCAGCTATTTCATCAGCGCTAGGTTTATTGAATCTTCTCATATCCATTGGAATATTGTCAATAAAACGAATTTCTAGGCTGCGGTTTTGTTCCTGGTGCTGATTTATAACAGCTGCTTTTTTGTAGGTTAGAGCATAAGGGTTAACAGATAGTATGTTTGTTAACTTATTCAGTGTATCTTTTTCTCTGTTTGAAATTATTTGTTAATGATGGAAGTTCAATTTTATTATTATACATTTTTCGGACATTTACCATCATTTTTAACACACAAATGATGGCAGTGTATCTTGTTTTAAATTTTTTTTCATTCCGTTGCAGCCGTATATCAGTTGCTACTGACCTGTCAATGAAATACAATTGACCATATGAGGGTAAATCACCATTTAGGGGTAATAAGTCAGAAATATATCGATGAATTTGTCCTTGAACTTTGAAACAATAAGGTCTGTTTCCTGGAATATCTTTCTGTCGCAAAAAAAAGACGTGAAACCCATTACACTGTAATATTGCCTTATGTTTTTCATGAAATTTGAATCATGCAGCGGTAGTTCTTTTAGTTCGTCACTTATTTGTGGCTGTGGCATAATAATTAGTCCATTGTAACAACATGCGTTGAAATGTTCATTTGTGGCCTCCTCTGAAAAATGAAATGCTCCACAGTGATTGCAAGTCTTGCTTAGAAGACCTAAACTATGAGCCACAACAATTAATTCATTTTCCAAAGGTCTTCTGAAAGCGGGTAATTGTTCTATGACATCGTTCCCTTATGGATTTCTTTGCTCTCTTACTCGCCGATTTGCATTACGTCTGTCCACTACATTCCTGAACACTCTCCCACGTCTTGCTGGTCTTCACCCAGTAGATAACATGATAGAATTTATGCAAAATATTAAGAAAATTATAATTAATGTATGAAAAGTTAATAGAACAGCCATACAACCTTCCAAAAATCACAATTATAAGGTTTCTCTTCTATGTGTGTGTCAACGTGTATCTTTTATAGGTTAATAAGTAGCAGATTTTATTTAAAAATATAATTTACTTTAACTGTTATACCGTTTTACAGAACAGTTGTTTTACAGAACAGCTGTTTTATGTTTTTAATTTATTTATTTAATACCAAAAATGTTTTAATGTAAACAAAGCAGATGTTTTTAAATTCTCATGTATTTCTTATGGAGATTTTTCGTTTTTCGGGGACCCCAAAAACCCCTTAGTTTTTAATTTTAGAAAAAACTTATAGTTTTCCCTCGTTCCTTGAATTGATACCTTTAATTTGATACCTTTCCCATCATCCTCCAATTTACCAAATTCCCACAATTTTGAATCTAAAATTTTGCTTACAGAATTATATACGGTATAACGATGATAGGTAAATCAGTACACTTACTTTTGGGACATAACTCATGTGTATGAGTTGAGATGCAAACAAAACACAAACAACAAATGTTGTCCATTCTGGATTGATTTTAGTTTTGACTGACTTCCTGATGTTAGTTTTAGGGAAATCAAGCAAACATATTTGTAATGGATGTTTTATTTATTAAACTGTTTCCAGTATTCTGTGTTATAAGTCTAAACAGGTGTTCAATATTGATCATAGGAACAGAAATGTTTAACACATTAGTATAAATTGATGAAAAATTATATTTTAAATTTCTAAAATATTGATTTTAATACTATGATTCTTAACTCGCTTAAAGGATATTATTTAATTTTCAACTTAAATGTTAAAATGTATACAGAAATCAAGTATTGATACAAGGTACTTTTTTAAAATCCAGATGCCTGAATGTAAAAGAAATTAATAAAACTTATAAAATAATTTAGGATTAATACTTTTCTTCTTGTTAGGTTTCTTTTTTGGTTTCTCTAAAAAGACCAAACTTTCCTCCTTTCAGATGACTAAATGACTGAGAAGTACCTCTCCAGTCAAAGATGTATTAGTTACCTGAAAGAATTTATTCATACTGAAATCCAACAATAAAAATTGTTGTGATTGTTTAAAAATCAATGTCCGACACCACATATTACTACAGCAGTGAGAAATATTTCTTCGCTCCAGTACTTCAACGATAATTTTGTATGGGGTGCTATTAAATGGGGTTTTGACATTCAATGTCATCGGCGCACATAAGTTAATGGTAAAGACTCGAACAGAGCATGCGATAGTTCATTTTTGGTTCGTCTTATTCCAGGAAAACCAAACGGGTCCTGATTCTTCATTCCAGCCTTGAAATTCCATCATTCCTAGAATGAATTTTCGCACACGATCAATTTGAAAATTAACAGTTCAGCAGAGAGTCCTGGTACCATACAAGGAACAAGCATAAGTGAACACATTTTGACCTGTGCATAAAAGATATGTTAACTCATTCTAGATAATATAATTTAAAAGAGGGGAGTTTACTGACTGAGATGTACAGTACATCTTCCTCTCTCCTTTCCATCCATTAAACATAGAGTCCTTAGAGTCTAACTTATAGTGGGTACGGTTTTGGGATTCCAAAGTCCTAGCTGGATCTACATGTTTCTTCGTATAGACTTGTGTTAGATCTATTTCTTTAATCTTTCATATCAGATATCTCTTATTTAATTTTCTCTGGCCCTGATGTTGTTAAGTATTCAAGAGCTAAGGGTCTTTATTTTATAGCCTTTTCTCCTTATATGTATATTTTACTTGTTGTTTAAAAGAGTAAGAAAGAAGCATAAAATAGAGACCTCAAGCACTCGAATACTCTAATAGGAAGGGAACAAGATTTGGTTAAGAGAGACCTGATAGGAAAGTTGAAAGAGAAGGATCTAACCCAAGACTAGATGAAGAAAGATGTAGATTCAGCTGGATTGTGTGTACCTCGGGATTACTATCCATACTCATTATAAGTAAACCCCTGAGAAGAGATTGAATTTTAATCTTACATGTGTCATGTTAGGTAACATATAGGATGAATGGAAACTTCCTACAAAAATGTTCCAGATTAAGAACCATACACTAACATTTTTGAAATGTTTGACAATTATGGAGGTTGTGTTTGACAATTCTAAAACAAACATATTTTTCACTATGATGCACTATTATATCCTTATTCTTTACAAAAAGACTATGCACTCAGCTTCTCATTCGGTTTAATTCTTGAGCACATCAGTCATGACGATTTATTGTTCTCCCAAATGATACCCCTAAGTCATCTCCTAAAAGATTTGTAAGTTTCATACATTTTACAATTTTTGTGACATGGTTGTCCTAAGGAATTGTTAAACCCCTTGTAAAAAACCCAAAGATCTCAATCATTTCCTTAAGAGGTTTACTTTCAAAAAGTAGTTGCTCTGCAGATATTAACTAAGCTTACGGTGACATGCTAGAAATATTTGTACTTCCAGAAACACAAGAGATTAAAACTGAAATGGTGGGAGTTCCTTCCACAATACAATAGCCTTAGGCTACTACAGATTATTTCATAATTGTAATGTTTCAAATGCCAAATTTCCAGAGTATAGATTGGAAGAGAAGGAACAGTAAAGTGGCCATTAAAGTGCCTAGATTTTATGGGCCATTGTACTTCTTTATTGTGACCAAACAAAGTGTACTTGGAGAAGGTTAGGTAATTTACCCTCATTGAAGATGTACTTTGTATTTGAAGTATTTGCAGCATAAGGTCAAAACTGACTAAAGAATTATTTAAAAGTTATTTAAAATTTGTTCAATTAGTTTTGTTACTTAGATTTTTTTTTTTAGTTTCAAAAGTACTAAATGTTGTCAAAGAAAGCTACTATATTTTATCAAAATATTTGTGTCAACATTAAGAGAAATGCAAGTATGATTAAAACTAATTAGGGTATAGCTTAAAAGAGTGTTAAACAAATACAGTTTACTTGATTCATCTCCAATAATAGTTTAAATATGAAGAATCTGTAGTCTCCAGGATTGTAATAAGTTTACCAATAATAATTGGTGAAAACCTAGTTTTAAATTAAGAAAACAATAATATTTACCAATATTTACTTTTCTAGTGTTGGGATTTCAAAGTAATCAAATGTTGATTTAATCTCTGTGTGGCATGACTTTGAAGTGAAGATATATTACTTATATATATTTAACTAATAGAGAACAATAATACACTTTATTTTTAAATTACCAAAAGTTTCCAATGTAAAAGTAACTTCATTGAATTGTTAATTGTATAAAACTTTCAAACCCATTTAAAATGAATGAGATTTGTTTCAGTTCTACTGAATACTAAATTTGTAAAATAATTGACTTTTGATTATTTTAGTTCCTTTGATCTATTATTTACTTCATTTAAAAAGTTTTTTTTTTTTTTTTTTTTTTAATTTCGCAGGATAGGTGGAAAATCTTCAAAAGACAAAGGGAGAAATCAAAAGCTTAGACACTATTTTATTCTTTTTGCATCATTGTCAACAAACTGTAACTTTTTAAAAACTGAACACACTAAATAAATTATTTTTTTCATAGTACTTTAAAACATAATTTAACGCAGTAGATTGAGATTTGGCCACCATCTGTTGGGATTTGTCCACACTAGATGAGGAATTTAACAATTTATTCCTTGACATGCTGCTATCTGAACTCATTTTATTGAACTACATTGCTTAAATAGATCTGCTTTTTTTTACAATCTTCTTTAAGTTTATCAACTTTATATATATGGAAAACTATTGGGTAGAAATAGGGAAAAACACTAAGCTTGGGTCTGATTATTATGAATTTAGTGGTTCATACGTTTGAATGACTTTACTCCTTAAATTAATGTCTAAAAAATACATTAAACAATTATCTGATTTTTATGAAACTTATAAATAATATATATGTATTTTGTACAGTTTGAATTTAATATTAGCTTGTTTAGTATTCCTTGTAGTGTACACATTTAAAATAAACAAACTAATTTAGGAAATATTTGTATAAAGTGATTTTGATCATAGGCCTTATTTATGAATTTGAAATGAGTTTGTCAATACTTAGCTAATGGTTTACTTTAATAATTTTATTTCTTACTCTAGTGTCCCTGAAATTCCATTTTAACTACGGTACCTATTTAAATGTACTTAACTTCAGAAATGGAAGAATTATTGGTCAAGATTTTGGTATAGACATTTTTGTATGTAATTTTTAACCAGTATGCCCAAAAACTTAGGATTGCTTTTTGAACATTAAAAATAATAATAATAATAAAAAAAATAATAATAGTTATTTTTAAATGCTGGATATCTAGAAAACCATTTTTATAGTCAATTTACAAGATACAAAATATTTGTGTATTGTACACAATATTCATTTTTACTGTAGGTTTGAGAATAACAGAGTTATCAATAAAAAACTATTTTTAATAATTTACATTATTTTTTTCCCTCAAGGGTAATATTTTCCATTCAATAAATAGTAAGGGTGAATCAATATATTGTTTCATGTTCTTTTGAATTCCGAATATAATCAAATAATAGTAATATGAAATTTGGAGGTACCTGATGAGAAAAAATTGGTGTTTTCCTAAATTTATTGGTTGTCATCTCCACAACCAAGTTAGTTTAGAAGTACCTAATTACTATAAAACAAAAAAAACTGTTAGCAATTTGTATAAAGTTTGGTGAAATAACTCAAAAAAATGTGACAAAAGAAAACTGGTTAAAAATGTTGATAAAAACAAATTTTTAGTTATTGATTTTAATAAATTATAAGGTGTGCCAAGGCAATGTTTCAAAAACTAGCGAAGTATATTGGAGTCAGTATAAGCAATTTTGCTTATTTGTTCAAATGAGCAAAATAAGTACTACTAAGTAGCATTTCAAAACAATTGCCGAAATAAGTAGAAACTCAATTTATGTTTCCTCTAACCAAGTACCTACATATTTGTCTGTTTCTGACCATATGTACACATAGTAAATTAAAGAAATGTTTTTCACCATTTATTTAAATACAGTATTTCTATATTCATGTGTGTGACTCAAGTTGATCTAAAGTCTAAAGAAATACAAGGAGTGCCAAATGAACATCAAAAAGTAGGTTCATCATGAAAATGTATTGTTAATGTTTCAGTTCAATAAATTTGCAAGACTGAATGAACTTAAAGGGTGGAGTAAAATTAAACAAATTAAAAGTACAAATATAAAACACTTTAACTTTATTAAAAGCGCAGACTTTCTATATTACATACATTCTCCTTTACAAGCAATCGTACATTTAGCTTTAATCAATTTTTACAATATTTAATACAATTCTATAAGAATTCAACTATTTCTTGCTTTTAGCATCGCTGAATCTCTTGGAGATATCATTCCAGTTTGCAATCTCAAAGATAGCCTTCGTGTAATCAGCTCTTACATTCTTGTATTGGAGATAGTAAGCATGTTCCCACACATCAATTCCAAACAGTGGGATTAGACCTGCAAACAAATAAAATGCTCTTGAATTTATAATAAAATAATTAAATTACCTTTATGCTTCGTGATGGTACAGATATATGAGAGAAATAGGACTAGATTTGAACAAATCTGTATAGCCTAGTTTAAACATTTGGATCATTTCAACACTGTATGCAGTATTTTTCAGCCGCCTAGCGTAAAATACTTAGTCAGAATTCCAAACACAACAGATATGGTACATAGACTGAAGTGATAGTTAGACTGAGGCTGACTCAGTAAGGTTGGTGGGAGACATTCCATGTGGAGTAACGGAGCTTGAGTAAACAATGGCTATTGTTAAGCCAACTTTTAAAAAATAGTGCTGTCTATTTTTATATGTTTTCCTGATAAGGGAAGTAATATAAGAAAACTTAACTAAAAGATTTTTGTGCAACAAACAAACAATAATCTAATGAGAGACTAGTTTCAAAGAGACATTTTGAATAAAAGATTGATTTTTGGTATTGTAATTTTTAATTTTCAAGTATAGAAATATTTATTGTATTTCATTTATATTTTATTTAGTAAGTGGACCAGTAACCCGAGATAAAGAGGACTTCTGTTTTAAATGAGGATAGATGAATTTATTTAATCAAATAATAAATAGTAATTTCACAGTTTTGTTTTTCTAAATTTAAGAATATAGAGACGGTAACTTAGGCCTATTAAAAAAAAAAATACAAATTTAATATTGCACAGCTGAATTTAAATTTTAACAACCTCAAAGAGGGGCTTAATAATAAAGTTAAAAAAAAAATTAGCATTACATATATTCGTACAATTTATTTTTCTCCATGCTATCATTACAGTTTTTGATGGATCAATTCCATTCATATGAAGTAAGAAGTATAATGGATACTCTTTAATCTAGGAGTTATCAGCACAAGATCTGACTGTTGACACCAAGTTTCTACGAAAATATGAATGTAATGAAAATCATTGGCCTTCAACAAGTGGTTCAATAGTCACTGTCAGGTATGGCACTCACCAAAGCAAGTTGTTTTCTCTAAAAAATAATGATTTAGTGTATAGCAAAACATTCGAAACAACAGCGATGGGAATTTCGATGAGTTAATCACACATTGGCCTAATCTTTTCATGGGATGTAGTGGTAAGAGTTTAGTTTTTTTTTGATTTGTGGCAAACAATTCATTTTATGTTAGCTTAAATACTGACATCTTATACATGTGGTTTGTTCTAATAGTTTTTCGATTCTTTATCTGTGCGTTTTAATAATTTATTTCAAATGAATTCAAATATTGTAGAAACAAGTGCTGAAAACAAATCCGACTATAGTAGTGACAAAGATATTTCTAGTTCCAGAACTGATCACGAATTGTATGAAATTGAATCAGAAGAAGACATTAATTATAACTCCAATACTTCTGTTTGTTCACCTGTAACCAACTGTATGAGACCACGTGTCTTAAAAAAGAAAATCAATTTTTAGCTCCCGTATGGAAGAACAAAAGTCTACAGATTTTTTAAAACTTTTAAAATGGTTTTAGAATGTTAGACAAATTGTGAAGGGATGATGAATATATATCATTGGGCATAGCCATCAACCCTTAACATTGATCTATTTTCTTGCAGTGAATATATTAATATATACCTAAAACCAAGGTAACCTAACCTGTCCTCAGGTTCCAACAACCTAACATGTTACCTAACAGGTTACACAATTTAATTGTTGTGCTTCAAAACTTCAATTAAAATTATTAAAAAAATTGACAAAACAGTAGCATAGACAAGGAACTCTGAACACACATTAACTACTATTTATAATGTTTGAAAAATACTGCAATGAGAATATTGTTCTTTATAATTTATCGTTATCGTTTACATCTTTCTACACCTGTATAAGATGACGACGGGTAATTTGTGCTAAATTATTTAAAAGTATTGACACCATTTAATTTATGTACAATTTTATAAACAGTACAATCGTGTAAAACATAACAAAGCTTCTTTAATTTTGGCAAGAATTGAGATATATAATGGCGCTTTGGAAGTCTAGTACTTAAATAAATTTTTAAAAGTGCTAAAAATACTAGGTATAATACAGTTTTACTAAAAACATGATGAGTAGACGTTGTTGATTAAAAATGTGTTACCCAACAGTCTTCAAATAAATACCAAATTCTACGAAAATAAACTAAATTTAAACTTATTACCTTACCAGTGGTTGCTAACAGAGGATCCTGATTAGCACAAGTGATGATTTGTAGTTTGCCAGACTCAGGATTATATCCTAACCATCCCCAGCCAGAACCTTGGATAGCATTCGTCTGGGCAGCCATTTTGGTTTTGAAATTGTCCAAAGATTGAAAACTGCTGTTGATAGCCTCAGTCAGTTCAGCTGTAAATAAAATATATGTATTAATTTTACTGTAAATGTAATGATTAAATGTGTTACAGCAAAAATAATATTGCACAACTCTCTTTCACAAATATAAAATACTACAAAAGCCACTTGAGAGATGAAACTGGAGGGATATGTCACCACTTTGTTACGTATTAGCCTTTCATTGCTCTATATGCCACAGTATCCAGGAATTCATCGGAGACATATAATTGAAATAATGAGACGATTATTCAATTCCACAAAACAGCTTTAATTGCGACATATCTTTCGCCGTTAGGCATTTTCAAGCAACGGCGAAACATATGTCGCAATTAAAGCTGTTTTGTGGAATTGAATAATCGTCTCATTATTTCCATTATCATGGAATTCCATCATGTACCGACTGTTGTAACATTAAATTAGACATATAATTGTTTGTAGTGACAGTAGAAGGCTTGTAAGCTCCTACTGTCCAGAGAGATGTCTTTGAATCTGTATGAGAATCCATGTCTTAAAAACCAGGAGAAATTAATGAAATAAAATTTTGGAGAAATGTAAAATTGTATGACCTAACCAATTTACCAAACTGTTTGTAAATTTCAAATTACAGATTTTGGAAGTAATTTGTAAATACAAAACAGGTGTTTTTATCTTTTAGCTTCCTCTGTCTCTCTCTCTAGTTTCTTCTTGGTCCACTTGAACACTTGCTTAGAAAGCTGGTCTTATAGTATCTGCTATACATGGTAGTACTACTTCGACCGCTTTGTTTTAATACCGTCAACTACTGAATTCACCATTGGCAATATCAAAACAAATTTAGTCAAGGATAATTCTCTTCAGAAGTTCTTTTTTGGCTTCTAGCATATTTTCTCTACTAATTTAAATTGGACACACATCATTAGTATGTTTAATCGAACTGTACAGTCAGTTTATTTTCTTTAGATATATTTTTGTCTCAAAGCTATACTGTTCCTAATAGCAATGGTATTTCTTCTAGAGATGTTCTGATTTCTATTGCTCTAACCAATGTTAATCATTTATTATTTTCAATACCTAAATATTTGTATGTTATTTTCATTTGGAATAAAATTGATAGGAACGATCAGATTTCAAAGTGGATTTTCTTTTGCCATCATAATATTTTTTAATATACTTCGTATGTATCCGAGAATAATAATGAAAGCTCTAAAAATATTAACATACTTGAATTACATGTTTAATTGGAAATTGAAGTGAATAAAGCTTAGTTATCAATATACAGACATTTGCATGTATCACACGATATTTACCACTGGGTTTACCACCACTTGGAGACAGATTCTCCCAGAAAATGGAATGATTGATGTGGCCTCCTCCATTAAATCTCGCTCCAGGCGAAAGTTTAATAATTGTAGTTGTGTCATCTGGAACAAAGATAAAATACTACGTTAACAATAGTGGAGAGCCACAGTTCTGTATTAAATTTAAATATGTTATAAGTCACATGAACAATTGTTACGTTTTACGTATCTGATGATGAGACATGTTTTGAAATATGTCCATAATCTACCTAAACAATCAATTCACATGACGGAAAGAAGTAAATCTCTCTATAGTTATTCTGTATTAAATGTTTATTTTCCTAAGAGTGTTGTTAGTCAATGGCATCCAAATAAAGCTAATGATATTTTTATGATTTTTTTAAAGCAGATTTTTATGGTATTTATTCTGGCCTTAGAGATCATATGGAATGATGTCCGCAAGTAGAAAAATGTTAATATGGCGGTTTCTAAGTTTTATAGAATAATTTATTCATATGCTCAAAAAAGGACCTCTTAATAATTCGAAATGTTTGGTCTCCTTCTCAAAGGAGATTATTGATAATTTTAATTAAAAGATAAATTTAAATATAATAGAGATGTAAAATTAAGAAATAAATTAGAAAATCATATAAGTTACTAATCTTGAATTTACTCTTTAACTCGTTAGCTGCCAAGGCCTAATACGATACTCTTGCCTGGAGTGCCACGATTACCAAATTATTTTTCCATTATTATTTTTGCATCTACCTATGTTAAATAATATAAGGCAATAGTATTTACTAATTTTATTTACATTTATGCATATATAGTTTCGAGACCGATAGGACTGAAATGCAATTTTTCGGCTTTAATTTTAATCGTAGTATAACGTTTAGGTCCGATGTAATTTTCGTGTAAAAAAAAAAAAAAAATCTAAACGGGCTATTTCATTTCTTTATGTTGGCAACGCTCACTATTTTATTTGTCTAATATTTATTTTATAAATACATATATTCATTTTACAACTGTATTCTTTGTGAATTATTCATTACTAAACCAAAATGTTTTTGTAAAATTTTTAATCGGTCCGATCCTGTCGACAAAAAAGTGAAAATATCCACTGATTTTATTATTATATTAAGTAACCATGTTAACGGTTATTAAAGCATACAATATACTACGTATAACACACGTCTTTATCCAATCTAGAGAATACCAAAATTGGCCGATAGGTTGCTGCACTATCGAACTGTGAGCCACAAAACAAAACATTACGTCAGTGACGTTATCGGTCTGATTGTGCCAAAACGCTGTATGTACATTCACCTTAGTTTCGGTCCAATCGGACCGATATGGCAGCCAACGTGTTAGGGTGACCTGAAAAAGTTTTAGAAATTTGTTAAATGTAGATAAAGTAATAGAAAAAGTACTAGAAATGATTTTATATTTAATGATGATAAGTTTAGAGACACTTTTCTGTTGCTGTTGAAGCATTTGAACAATATTTTGGTTTTGTATACGATAGATAATCCACAACAGCCTAACTTGAATAGAAATAGTTCATCGCCTGTCATGACAGGTATGCCGGCATTACATCGCCTGTCATGACAGGTATCCCGGCATTAATTATTTCCTATATCACTATTAAATAAGTTTCTGCCATGATTAAAAAAGTTACCTAGAGTTGTTGTTATTATTTAAAATCAAAAAAAAAAAAAAACTCGTAGTTATCATCGCCTTAAAAAAAGAGCATAAAATAAAGACCTCTATCTCTCAAATATTAACAGCATTAGGGCCAGAAGAGAACAAGATTTGGTCAAGTAAGACTTGTCAAGAAAGGTGAAAGAGACAGGTATCTAACTCAAGACTACACAAAGAAAAATGTAAATCCAGCTAGGGTACCTCAGGATTGTCACATACATACCGAGAGGATTGTCACACACATACCGAGAGGATTTTTCTTAGAAATCCAATAAAAACAATTCAAAACTTTAAACAATTAATATCACCACAGCCTAGCCCTACTATCAAAAATATATTTTAGTATGTAACTATATTATGAAGCCAACTGATTGAGCATTTGCCATTATCTACATAAAATACTTTGACCCATAATATATTCAAGGAACAAAAAAGAATGACCTTTCATAATGACCCAAAACATATAAGATTACAACTGATCCTCTAATTTAGTAGGCTATACGATTTTGTAATAAATTAACAATTAAGTGACAAACTGGAAAATAAAGGCTTTATTAACTTTTAATAAATTATTAGAAAGTTACAAAGTTCACTTTATCAAGACACCATCTCTGTGTAAAAGACACGTAAGAATGTCAGTAAAAGTTCTAAACAAAGCTAAAATCTTACTTTTTGCAATAGCTTCCTTCAATTGATCTTCAATCCCATTCAAGTTTGCAATATATGTTGCATGATGTTTAGTATGATGTATCTCCATTATTTCCTTAGAAATGATAGGCTGAAGTGCATCATATGCATAAGGCAGCTTTGGGAGAGTGTGTTTTCCTCTCGTAGACTTTGCTGCAGAACTGAAAAGAAAAATCATCTCAACTATTATACAAAATCTAATTTAATGAGTTAAATGAAAGGTGCAACACTCTTTTTTATAAGTACACAACAATTTTCTGCTGTTAGCCTTACCAAGTATTTTGTCATGTCAGCCAATACCGTCTATATTTAGTAATTCATGCGATGTTTTACTGTTTGAAGTATTACAATATTTTGTCAAGTTTTAAAGATCGATTTGTGTCATATGCTATGACGATTGTTTTGTTATAGACTATGTGTATGGGCCTATATATGACTATCTAAACATTTTTATAGTTAAATACTTTCGTTCAATTTTGGGTAAATCCTACATCCTGGACCACTTGTAAAATTTAATATTATAAATTATTCAATTTTTACTTTCAATGGTCCCTGTATTTAGTCAATGTGGCTGACTGCAGTTTCATTTATATATGTAATATTCCTGTTCAAGCTATACCGGTAATACATCTATAAATTTCAGTTTAAATCATACATACACTATATAATAGAATACCGGTAATGTTATTGGAAGAACACCTACATCATGTTATTGTGCAATCACCATAATAGACAATGTCAAGTGATGACAGACATGCATGATTCAGTATATGAGCATAATTTTAAAAGTACCCTACAGGTATACTTTAAATAAACGAATCTGGCAATTTCCGGCACAATGACTGAATACAGGACCACCGAAGGTAATTTGTTAATATATTAAAAGTGGTCCAAGTAGTCAAATTTAGTCCAAAATGAACAAACTATTACACAAATGAAGCGAAAATATCCTATGAAATTTTGAATCAGAAATTAAAATTGCATTACACCAAATTTAATATGTTTTAAAATAAAATGTACATTGTATCTTATATCTTGTTTATCACTATTCAAAGATGCAGAGTAAATAATGTCAGATTCAATAGTGATAAACAATATCAACAACAATAGTGTTTGTATCTTTAAATAAAGTGATAAACAATATTAAGATTCAATACTGAATTGGCCGGCGACCTAACAAGACAAAAAGTGTATGTCATATGCGTCTGTAATGTGTGTTTGTGTATGTATGTGTTGGAAATGACTTTGACGAAGCAGTAACGGATCAACTCTGAAGATGCTGACATGTTGATGCAGCGAAACCAGTGGGAGAGAAATACCCATGGGATATCAGTCAATAGCTTTCCATCCTACTTCTATCACCCTTCTTATAAATAGGCACCAGTTTAGATAGCTTGAGTTCTTGAGGAAATTTGCCCTCATCAACACAGGTTCGACATATAGCCGAGCAATAGAGTGAATTACATGCTTACCTAAAAAAAAAAATTGGGGGACAAAGTTGATCGCGTCTGCAGCACACTTTAAGCTGTACGTGTCCCCTGGGTAGTGCTAAATGATCAACAGTGCTGTCAAATTCCTCCCAAGATGCAAGGACGAAGGGACTTTCCTGGACTTTATTGGGAGGCAAGAACCAAGATGGCGTGAGCCAGAAGGTGCCATTGGAAGAAGAAGAAGACTAAAAAAATTGAAATATCATGTATATCTCTGGATTTAGATGACTTCAACTTATTCCCTGCGCTAATGATGTCACAACTATTGATCATCTTCCACTTAAAACCAACATCAGGCTTTTTATATTTATTTAAAAATTGAATGTCTGATACGTTAGTCTTTGCTATCTTTGTACGCACTTCGTGTATTATTTTGTAGAAAAAAACATCATATTTTTCAGCACTTGGAGATTTAGCTGTCGGATGGTAGATCATACTTCATTTTAATAACTTTCCACACTGCTGTATTCTTGTTTACCAAAGTAGCAATCTTCATTCCATTTCTTCTTGGTCTCAACTAGAACATACTTATAGTGTTTCTTATTAAATGATGTAGCACCTTCACTTGCTTCTAGATGATACGATAGGGTTATAAAGAACAGAAGGTGATAAATAATACCACAATACTTATTTTAATTAAAAAAGAGGCACCAACACTTTGAAATAAACTGTATATATTAACTGAGTATTACTGTTTTTACATTAACTACATGAATTTTCTTGTGCATCAAATCAGACATTCACTCAAAGCTTGGATTGTTCACTCATAAACTTAACATGTTAGAAATATATTGTTTGACTCTTTGCAAAACCCACACATGGTTTAGAAGAGTATAAAGTATTTGAACTATCACATTGACTGTTATACTTAGTTAATAATTTAAATATAAGTACTGTATCTCAATAAATTCTCATTATGTCTTACTATGTATAAGTAATTTCTATATAAGTAATTTGATAGCCTATGTTATAGGCCACTAATCATAGAAATCATAAAAGTATTCTTGGAAATTTGATAAAAGTATTTGGCAACAATAATACAAAGTCATAAAATACTATGTTCGCATAAAGAAGACAGGCGAGGCGTTATTGTATTGCAATCAAAGATGGTATCCCATCGACTTATATTAGTTGTAATTACAAAGAACATAATTAAATTTTCAGAAATATTTTATACCAGTCAAATAACTTAAATTTGCTAAATAATTAGACTAGGATGTAACTACAACCCTTAAGTTATGGCAGCTGTGGCAATATGTAAACTATTTAAAGCATAAAGAATTCTTAGAACATGATATAATTGGGTTTATAAATTACACAATAAATATGTAGCATTTATGATAGGTTAGGTTAACTTAATTTGATTTATATAGGATATTAAAACTATTATAACATTCATATCTCATTAAAAGCAAAAAAAAATTGATGACAAAGTTGCAGCACATGTGTCTTCTACTAATAGCTAGGTCTAACTATTAAATATTTTTATGCACTAGATTTGGAAGATTTATTTTGTTTTTTTCATTTTCATCATGAAAATTCGTTAGCGCAGAATTTTATTATTTTTTTGACAAAAATAAAAATTTAGGTTCTTTGTGTCTGTAGTAGCTGTCGGTAATTGTTTTAAAAAGAAAGTCACAGCTTTTTTTGCATTTTTTTTACATACCTTAGGGCCTATTTCATAATAATAAAAGAAGTTTTCAACGAGGAGCTATTTTTTTCAGGGGGAAAAAACACAATTTCAACTTTTCTAGGTTAAGGTCCATTAAGTGAGTGACATGTTAAAACAAGTATGTATGGGAATTTTTACTTTACAAGGTTAAGTAAGGTAGATAGATATATAAACCCACTTTACTTAACCTACACGTAAATTTGTGAAAAAAAAAGAAACTGTGTGTTATTTCTCAAGTGGTCACCCATCCAAGTACTAACCACCCTTGATGTTGCTTGACTTCGGTGACATATAAATGCATTGAATTTTGTAGTTTTGAAATTGCGATTTTTCGGTGAAAAAATTAGCTCCCCATTAAAAACTTATTTTATTATTAAGAAATAGGTATGTAGAACATGTTAAAAAAAAAAGCCATGACTTTCTTTATAAACAATTACCATAGCTGTCGCTATGGTTATCCTATCAAAGAAATCAACATATTCTTATAACTCTACCAGAAGCAAAGTGTTTAGTGACTTTACATCAATAGAAATGGATAATATAAAATGGGTAAATATGCAACATAGAGTTGTCCGATTAATTTAAGTACGAAATATCGGCAATTACAAAATCTCAAAATAGTGTTTTTCCATCAATTTGGTACTCCTTTTCATTGCAAGTAGTTTTTTATCTCCCACAATTCATTATTTACTAAAAAATCTTTGAAATTGACAAATTTGTAACATATTCAATCGTATAGCCATATTGAAATCACTCGTGGGGCGCAAACACACGTCATCCCTATACAGGTTGATATTACAGTACTAAGCTTCTATGATATAAGATTCACGATGACTAGGTCTCTGAAACCCAGAACTAGTAAAAAAACTATAGGTAAAGAAAGTTATATATATGTTATATATATATATATATATATATATATATATAATGACCTTCCTTGACCTGCAGTTTTTTTAACTAGGTGTGGTTAAAACATCATTTATATCTAGTTTGACAGTTCTTTTAATACTTTGACAGTTCTTAAAACAGAACTATATGCACAGAATAAAAAAAAATTGACAAATTTTACTTCAAATTGATGAAATATTTGTCGAAATAACCTCAAAATACCATAAAACAGTCATTATAAATCGGTTTTCGGACATAAATAATGAATTGCGAAACATAAAAAGTGAAATGTGTAGTTAAGAAGTATTGAAATGATGCATAAAAGACGGTTTTGAAGAGGAATTGCCGAGATTTCGCACTTATATCGATCGGACAACTCTTCTGTATATTAACCCTAAAATGTTAAAGATGTAGGAAAAACAGGGTTAAGTCTCAAGTTTCTGCAGTTGAAGGAATTTTGTTTAATTTAAATCTTTGGAACTTGTAGAGTTAATGACTAAATAAAATAAAATATTATTACAGTGTAAAAAACATACAATAATTATCCTTCATTTACAGGAAAATGAGAATTAATTTTTCATTTGCCTTAAAACATATTAGGTCTTTACAGCATTCAAACAATTTATACTTACAAACAAACTCAGAAAATCTTAAACTAAACACTTACCTTAGTAGAGATACTAGACATCGCTTAGTGGCAAACATTTTATTATTATCAAAAAACACCGGTTACACTTTGCCTTGCTTAACACCAGCCTATATAATTAATGTAGTAGAATAAGTAGAAGACAAAATAATAGGTTATAAAATGGAAGTAAGAAAAATACTGCCATCAAAATTGGAAACAGATTCATAGATCAAATAGAAAATCAGCTGTGGAATCAATAAGCAAAATAGTCTTACAATACACAGAGATGTAATATGACGTTTTAATAACATAATCGTATATTATAATACTTAAACGAGTTTACGAATTCACTTTGACAATAATAATATTACAGTATGAAGTCATAAATCTGGGCTTTAATTAAATTTAACAGTCCTAATAAACAGTTTATTTATGGATTTATACAATTAAATTTTTATTAAAATTGGGATTAGGGTCCAGTTTTAGAATAAGTTAAATCATTACAAAGTGGAATAAAGCATGTTATATTTAAAGAATACAACATAATGAGATTCATAAATATTCAATAAATTAAAAAGATAAAAGTTTTATTATTATTATAATTAAAAACAAATTTTATGTATAATTTTTAATGGGAGTTTAATACTATGTTTGTTCCTGATGTGAATAGCAATGTAGATATCGAAGGCTAGGCATGATTGCCCTTTAGGCAACAGCTGTTGCTGTTATTATTGACAAATTTGTGCTGTGCAGAGTTAATTCCGCATAGTGAAGCTACTTGTATTTTTCAAATATTGTGTGGTAACATTATTTATGACTTTATTTGACAAATTGACAATACAATATTTATATAGTTTGTTTAGGTTTAGGTCGTTAATATCAACATACTTATACGTGTGTGAATCTCCATTCGTCATTATTATGCCACATTAGAGATAAAGCAGTGAATTTAAAGGTAATGTAATTAATTTACATAATATTGTAGGAAATAATTTTAAATATTGTAAATACTATGTTTTAAAATGACTGAATAGAAATAGTCGCTGAAATTAATTTTAAATTCAAATGTTTGATTTGTGTAAAACGAATGTTTTGTTGAAATTCATTTTTAGTAGGCCTATGTTTTAATAAAATTCCTTTCCTTCTTATTTTTACAGTTTATATCTGCCTGGTTAATACACAATATATATAGTCTCTACTCTTCATTCTGTAATCACCAGCCTTTCCTTTCCTTTTGAAATATACCTTTTAGTTATTTTGAAAAATTCAGTAGTTATACTCTTAAGATATTTAATATAATATGTTGTTCTAGTTGTATATCCGCTCCCCCCAAAAGATATTTTATGTTCAGTAACAATGATATTATGTAACAATTATATTAAATAAAAATGTAATAATAATTGGAATTGTCAAGGATAATCTTTTTATGTTATTTTAGGTAATTGTTTACAAATAAAGTTACTGGTAGTTTTGGCGATTTATAAAAAAATCCTGTTTTACATAGGTACCTTATTTCTTATTAATAAAATAAGTTTTCACAACAGAACTAACTTTTTCACCGAAAAATCACAATTTCAAAACTACAGAATTCAATGTATTTATAGAACACCCAAGTCAAGCAACATTGAGCGTGGTTAGTGCTTGGATGGGTAACTGCTTGGGAACCAACGAAAAATTTCTTATTTTTTCAAATTTTTGCGTTACTTGACCTTGTAAGGTAAAAATTCCTGATCAAACCTATTTTAACGCGCAATTCACGTAATGGACCTTAGCTTAGAAAAGTTGAAATCATGTTTTTTTCTGTTAAAAAGTTAGCTCCATGTTGAAAACTTATTTTATTATTAAGAAATAAGGTATGTAGAATATGATTTTTTTTTTAAATCGCTAATAAACCGGTAACTTTTTTTGTAAACAATTACCATATTTTAGTCTCTATATCAGTTTTGAGGGAATAATAATAATCGTTGAATACCGTTACCCATTGGTATACAAAAAGTTTTTAAAAAATGTAAATTTTTAAGTTATGGTTAGAGAATTTTCCATCAGGAAGGTTATACAAAAATGACATTATATTTAGCTTCTTAGGCCTACTGAAAAAGTAAAGATTATTCTTTTTTTAAACGTTTATGAACCTTAAACTAAGGTTTAACTTTAAGAAGTAAGTTAAAGCATAAATTTTACAAATTGTTTTGATTGATATTTTAGGCCTATTTAATAACCTATCATATTTTATATTTAGTCAGCAAATTTCTACAGGTGTACAAATATTTGGCCGAGATATCTTTGTGTTTGAGATCTAACAACTTTCACAATGCCTGTTTGTTTTGGAAATTCAAAAAGATGATAATTCAAGATCAAAATATCTGATCAACTCCAAATTTTAATAGATTTATTTTACTCATAGAAATAATTACAGTAGCATTCGGTAAAATGTTCTTGAGGATAACATAACTTATATAAAGCCTAAATTATAAGAGACTTTTTTTTTAGAGATTTTTTTTTTTATAAATTAGATGACCAGGAAAAATACAACTGGTCTAGGTAGGAGTTGTGTCCATTGTTATTAAATTCCACATTTGTTTTAATTTTGAAAAATTGTAGCCTATGAATTAGTTATTTAACTTAATATTATTCTGTAATTAGAGTGTGAGATTTGACTGGACCTTGCTATAAGAGCAGAAAAGTTAGGGGTGATTAGGGTCTGCACTGCACTTGGTTACACTAGCCTATATGTATCAATTAGTCGGAATGGCTAGAAATAACTGACCAGTCGATTAATCTCTTGTAAAAATTATATTTTTTATATATTGTACTTAAATTTATTTCGCTTTTTATTAATTATTAAGTTTTAAATTTAAATAAGGTATTTATTATGATATTAAGCGGTCAGTCACAATGAATTTTCATTCAAACTGAACAAAAATTCTATTAATTTATGTTCTTTTGAGAACAAAATTGAGGTCAGGAGACTAGTTACTTGCAATTCCCGAATTTTTAGGCATGTTCTGCCACAGTTGATGGCCAGATATGCGTACCAATCTTTAAAGTCCCCTCTTTCTCGTGAAACTTAGATAACAATTGTTAGTTTACAATTTTAGAAGACCGAATTTTAAATTTATTATCTACCCATAATGGTACAACTAAATAAATTTTTTTAGTTAAATCTCAAAAGATTGCAATTACTGTAAGGGCCTAATCTTCTTTACTTTTGCTGTAAACATGTCTACACAACATAAATCGTATTTGAATAAATTGAGCTTTAAATGACACGCTTTAGGCTTACTTATTCATGAACTGTGATCTATATATACTTACGATTTTGAGAAATTATCTTATTTTATAACAGCTTCATATCCAATTTTTGGTTCACTACCCGGCTTTTTTTAGCGATAATCAGTTTACATTTTGATTGGGTTGTAGAGCACTGTACATACGATAGATAAGGATAGGCAGATATTATTCAAAAAACTACTTTTTTGGTCTCAGGGACACCTCAAAACATACATATCTGTAAAAAATCTATATCGATTTTTTTAACCCATACCTAACTCTCTCTATGTATGTGCCTCACTAACCAAAGTTTGTGAGAACGTAAAGTCACTATGATAAATTATAAATCTCTTCATTAAATTGAACTTGCTATTTTAAAATTTTTGTTGAATTTATTGTTTTTTAATTAATACTTAATGGAAATGAAATAATAAAGAAATAAGAAATTGTTTCCTTATTTTTTAATCAAACTTTGTATCCAATGCCTAGTATAAAAAAATCACTTCTGATTTTATGAACAAATTGGTTTCTGAAGAACACTTGTACATCAAGTAGGACATCAATTATTTGTCTGTGTAGCTTATTTTCTTACTGGAACTATTGAGTACCCTATAGTATGAAACTTGGAAAATATACTTTTTATTAGCCTACCAATGAGAACAACGAGAGAGTATGAAAACATTTATGTTGACTATTTAAAATGGTTGTTTTAAAATCAAAGTATAAGAAATTTTGATAGAAAATGTGAATCAAATAGCCTAGAGGTAGGGGAGCGTTTAAATAGATTTAGAGAGAGGTTGGCTGAAAGAGAGGAAATTGTTAAGACACATTTCTCATCATCCCTCAAATTAGACAGCACAGTGGCAATGATGTATTTTTCAACAACATGGTAACCCACCCCAATATAATAATTTGATCCGAGAATTCCTGAATTGGGAGTTTCCCAGTAAATAGATTTGTCGTGATGGTCCCATCGATTGGTCTCTATGATGACTTGATTTGAGACCCATGGATTTTTTCGACTGGTGGTATGTCAAGGAGAAAGTATTTTCTCAAAAGACGTACACACTAAACAACATGAAACAGTTAATCTCTGAAGCATTTCATGAAATTGACAATAACAATGATCTTTTTCTTCTGTTCAAGAAAGGCTGCAAGATTGTGTCAGTCAAGATGGCTGTTAATTTGAACATCTACAGAGTTAAATTGTTATTTATTTTTTACAATTGTAGGTAATCTGTTATTAAAATTAGAATTGTAAAAATAATTAAACATTGTTATATAAGTATAACAAAAGACTTATTTCAGTTGTTTTACTACATATTAGTACCACTGCACATAATTATCATTTAAAATATATTTTTGGTTAATTCTAAAATGATAAATAGTATACAGATGACACTGTAACAAAAAAGAGATTGTTCTGGGAACAGGTTAATCTCTTTGATCACACGTTGTAAATAGGCTATGACAGAAGATATTACATACTAATTACTATGGACAAGTTCGATCAGTTGTGACTTCGAAAATGTGTGAGAAAGTTTATAACTTTGTAATTTTACCCCAGAAAATAAGAAATTACCCGAGGGAGGAAAATAGCATTGCTAATAATATAAAAAAAAATCCACCATGACGTTATTTTTACCTTTAAAACCCAGACATGTCGGGGAAATCAGGAAGCGTGGTGACCTTACATCCAATGGTACAGTACCATGATTTATAATCCACGACAATAAGGAAGTGGTTAACACATAAAGTGTCTACAGTATACTGAAAAATTGTAACATAAGTTGAAAACGCTTTTAGTAATCGGCAACTTGCTATTTTAGTTTGATTTTATTTAAATTTACTTGTATTACAAATGGCCAAAATTGAGGTAGCTTGTCCTTTTCATTGGTATAGAAAACTGTTTAATTTTCATAGTCTGTTTTCATGAATAAGTCTGTTTTGAGTACCGGTACCTTCAAAAAAGTGTCTTGTCTGTACGTCTGTCGGCAAGAATTTGGGATTTTTTTTTGCCATTTTTCTATTAAATTGGGAGTTAAGGCTTACCGTTTGCTTTTAATTAAGCACATATAATATAATTAGACTGTAACTAAAAATTGGAGGACATTTGCTGCAATAAATCTTACAACAATTTTTGTAAAAGTCGTTGTTCAAATGTAACTCCAAGAATTAATTTCTAGCCATCGGGTTTAGTAATTTATATAATACAATTTTAGTAATACGAAGAGTGATAACCCAAACCAGTTTGTGCCAAATTGCAAGGAAAAGATAATCAAGGTTCCAGACTACGGTCTAACATATTATTGAGCACAACATATTATTCATAGGCCATGAAATAACAATAAATTATACCATAGCTAGTGTACACAGGGACACTACTCACAGGGAAAAATATGAAAGTTAAATGATTTACATTGTGATTACTCTTGTATTTTTATTGTCAATCTGGTTCATTGAGATACCAGTGTTAGTAATCTTATCCCCATCAATATCTATCCTCTCCACTGTTGAACCTATTCATTGGAAGTGAATGCATCCAACTATTGTTTATATTTTACTCTAATTCACATTGTTGTATAAATACAACTTGCATGAAAGTTATATCAATTTCTAGAGGAAATTTCAAGGAACAAAATATTGTGATTGTAATATAAATATGTATTTAATATTTTTAACCTTATTCAAATTTAACAAGTTATCATGATACTTACCTCATCAAACAATGTAATACAACCAGATCCTGTAAATATAATGTGTAATTATGAATATCACTAATTTCTTCATATCGATTAGGGCCTTGTAGATGTCCATTCGCTTTGCTCATGTCAGTGTCTTGGTTCTTGCAGGCCTCAAAGCTGTACATATGTGAAGAATTTTCCTCTCGCAATATTCGTGTCGATAACACAAATACCATATTTTCTTTGAAGGTCATGGTTCAAAATTATATTTTTTACAACAACTTTGCTATTTGTCATTGTAGAGATGTAAGGTTGGTACCAGTATGTATAACATTGAAATCTGCGAATGTTTGTCTAGTTTAGTTTTTTATGTTTTAAGTTGGAAACTGATGAAATATGAGCTAAAAACTGTTTAAATGACTGCCAATTTTGATTTTTTTTTTTGAATTTCAATAGGGTTTCCTATGAGCACATTGTGGTTGGTTATATTAAATTTCATGTCCCTATCTTAATTTTTGTGATTCTTATCGTGCTTATGTACAGATGACAACGGACATCCAGTATGTCTTAAATCTTTTTTTTTGTTGTTTCCTAAGGCAACAAACATGAAGATTAATTAGAAAACGGAGGTCCAAATTTTTGGCGATTATTAAAACTGACTCATTTTTTAAATATTTTTATACTGGGTGAGTACAAAGGGTCATACAAAAGAAAATATTAAAAAGGTAATTATTCAAGGAAGTTTTTTTTTAGTTTAGGTTATTATTATAAAGAAGTAGGGTGTAACCCCCCCCCCCAGATTAATGACTTATACTTGTAAGTTCTTAAGTAAGAAAATATTATGGTTCAGGAATCATTGGCAAAAAACCAAAAGTTTAACCTGGACTGATTTCATTAAAAGTTCAATTTTCATGAAATACAACTTAAGTTGTGGCACAACCAAGTTTAGGCCTTTATTTAAATACCGGTATATAAATATTATTTAATACACGGATTCCACGGTTCATTTACTTTTTTTGGTGGACAACTTAACAAAATGACAATTTTGGTTACTATTAGTTTTTGAGGACGGGTGAGTGAGAAAGTTTGTGCAATGTGTTTGCACTGTTTAATTCCACTAAATGTCTAGGTTTGTATACTGTATTATAGTGTGTCACATAAATGCTAGCTTTGTAATTGAATGCTGTTGTGGAGTAGACGATGAACAAGCAAATCCCTTCTCTACTTGGTCTACCATTACCACGGCGTGACTAAAGCAAAGCCTTGGTCTACTTTCTATACTAAGCATGACTATTGTTCTTTTCAGTTTTAATCTTGCTTCAAGCTTTCTGTTATTCTGCTTTGCTCGTGTTTACTTTCTGATATTACATATTTTCCGTTAACTTCATTGTCTTGTTGAAGTGAATACTTTTTACAAGACGGTGCGGGATTTTGTAGGTGGAATGAATTAATCGGAGCGTCACGTCATGACTGGATATAATCGTATTAATAGTTTAAAAATCTATTCATTAGGAAACAAAAACTTTGAATAAGTTAAGTAGAGGGAAATGAGCAGCTTGGCCACAGGTTGAGCCAGGACACCCCTCTCCCAAAATTTGTAACCTTTTCTACCACTTTTTTCCATCTTCTATTCCCCTTGCTCCAAACATTTCACCCACCACTCAACCTCAAAAATTCCACACCTCACCACACCCAACCCTTAGACCCTACCCAAAATTTCCCCTCTAAATTTTGACCCTTTTTCAAAAAAGTTTCTAAACTCACCCAACCCTTTTTAAATATTTGAAAAAATATCCCTCTCAAATTTGGGCCCTTTTCTAAAAAAAAGATTCTAAACCCATCCAACCCATTTTGAAGGAATATCCTTCCCCAATTTTTACTCTTTTAAAAAAAAAAAATTTAAACTCATCCAACAGATTTTGAATCCCCCTTTTTGACTGTCCCAACCCATTTTGATCCTTTTCCGATCCCACCCAACCCAGTTAAAAAACAACAACAAAAGAATATCTTTTATTCAACTTTCCCTTTATAACAGTCACATTTTAAATATGTTTACAACCTTCAATTTTGATAGAGGATGTCATGCTAACAATACGAAATATCTTTGCATTTACAAAATGTCTAACATCTTACCAATTTACCAAACATTAACCATATTCCACTATACCCTTAAAGAAAATTTCAACCTTTCCGACAAGCATATAAATGAATAATCTCCTCAAATCTGTGTTAAAAACTAAAACTATTTTCACTTTGAAAATGAAGATTTAATTCAAGAAGACTGCTTAGCAATGGGTTCTCAACTTTCGAGCATTTGATCTGAAAATTTCCATTACAGTACTACATTGAAAATATATTTCTTTTAACAGATTTAAACCCTTAGTTTCACAAAAAGGAAATTTTACGTGAATACATTGATGATACTATAATCTTAGTTTTAGACAATTACAACTGATGAATAATTATATAGACAATATGCACACAAACTTCGATTTTACCTTTGAAATAGAAAATGACAGTAAACTAAGGAGCTAACCTTAGCGAAATTACATTTACTGATCAAACCATTTACGGATCTTCCCACCATCCTCCTGAAAAAATTATCTGCATGTAACAGTTTCGTGTACAGAGTCTTGAATGTTCCTATGTCTAAAAAAAAACTATGAGTAATATTTAGAAATTATTAAATACATTGCACAAGCTAACAGTTTCAAAAGTTCAATGATCAATACGTTAGTTTGGAAATTCAAACACAAAACTCCAAAAAATAATAAGGAACTCAGATTAATCTCGTGTGAATTTGGTTCTCATTTAAAACATGTATTAAAAAATATAATGGAAAAAACACCACAGTTGTGTTTTATACCACAAATAAACTCAAGTTGACATTGGATCATAGAAGTAAAAACAAAACAGAATCGAGTAATAAAACGGGCATATACAAAATGAACTGTAATGATGCCCCATTTTCTGCATAGGCCTAATGGGACGATATTTTTACAAATGGTTTAAAAAATAGTTATCTTCAAACAAAATTCACCATGATAAATCTAGCTATGGAGAACTTCTTTGCCACACATATTCCAATTTTGCGAAGAACATAGAAATTTTACAAGTGTAGAAAAGGAGGACTTATGAATTCCTTAGAAGAGTTTGAAATTACCTTCCCCTCTAACATCATTGCAAAACAAACAGGAGATCAAAGTTCATCTGATAGCTGAACCATTAAGTCAAGGCTAATCTAGTTGATCATGCAAACTTAAAAATGTATATATACTTGTGTTTTTGTGTGCATTTTTATAAAGTTGAACATTAACGATCCTCTAAATACATGGTAATACAGATCCTCTAAATGTAATGCCCAGAATTTGGTTTATTGGCATTGTAAGAAACTTTCAATTGTATTGGATGATCAACAGTTTTTGGTAAACAGAGTAAATTTGTTTTAAACATTTTTACACAGGTTTTCTGAACCTTGTAATTGTGTGTATCAGTACTTTTTTGATGTTGGCATATTGAGTGTATATTTTTTAAAAAATTCCACTCGTGTCTCAACCTTAGTAGACGACAAAGCTGTATATTTTTGAAGGATCCTCCTCTCACTGTCCACGTGTCAGGTGATGCGGCCCTTCATATGAATATAATATATTTTTGGGAGGTCAGGGTTAGAAATTACATTTTTGACAAAACTCTCACTGTTTTGAGATCATAGAGAGGTGTGGTTCGTACCATTGCCTCTGCAAATTTTTTTTTTGTAATTTATTATTTTTGTTGTTGTTTCCAATGGCAGACTATGTGAGAATCAACCCATGAGTCGGCTGGCATCCCAGTACAATTTAGGAAAATTCTTCAAAATCTGGTGCTCAAAACCAAGCCTTGGGCACCTCAAAAGATGTTCCCTATTCATTGGCTCCCCCGTTTGTCGGCACAACACACAAAGATCGGAATCCAGGACATGGATCCTCTTCAAGTGGGCCGCCAAACAATCATGTCCCGTGCCAAGGCGTAGATATGCAACAGCCTCTTTCCTAGGCTTGTTCTTGTTGTGTTGCCATTCGTTCTCTATGCACTTCCACCTCCTCTCACTTCCCAAGGCTCGTGCTTCCTTCAGAAATTCCTCTTGTGTTCCATGGCTGATTAGTCTTCTAGCTGAATCCAAGTTCAAGGATTTGATCCAATGAATCAGATTGGATCCCTTCTTAGCAAGGACATCCGCCATCTCATTCCCCATTACTCCCACGTGAGAAGGCACCCACTGGAAATGGATCGTCTTTCCATCTGTCTGATAGCAACTCTTGCTTCCTTGACAGTTCGAACGAAAGATAACCTGTTTGAGGCTACAGCCTGGATGGCTGCCTTTGAGTCTACCAGGAACACTATCTTACATAGTTTGGTGTGTCTACATAGTAATAGTTTCAGGGCTGTTGATATTGCCTCTACTTCAGCATCAAAGCTTGTTGTATGTTTTCCAACAGACACATAATGTGAAAAGAGTGTTGAATATATTCCTGCCTCTGCCACATGATTACAGTCTGTCAAGGACCCATCTGTATAAATCCTGAGCCATTCATGTGGTGGAAATCTTTCTTCTATTGTAGATAAGGCTAGCTGCTTCAATTCATTTGGGTTGGTATGTAATTTATTATGTTAAAAGTTGAATAACTCACAAACAAAGTACAAAAATCTTTTTTAAATAGTTGACATTTTATCATTTTAAATTTGATTTTTCTGTATTTCAATATCGTTCTATATGAGCACACTATAGTTTCCTATACCAAATTTCAGGTTTCAATCTTAACATTTATAGACACTATCATATTTACACACAGACTACTTTGACGACAGATGAACAGCAGGTTGAAAATCATTTTTTTGGTTTCCTGTGGCCATGAAACGTGATGATCAGTCAAAAAACGGAGGTCAAAATTTTTGACGAATAATTTAATCTATTATTATTATTATTATTAAGACTGGGGAGAGTGTTTTAAAAGCGCCTCCTGCACTGCGACCTAATTAGATCTTTTGTGCCCTCCTCTTGTTGGACTCAGGAGAGATCTATGTCTTTGACAAAATTGATCAAACCCCTGGTCGGGAGGTTTAGTAATTTTTCTTCCGAAATGAAGATGAATTCTAGAGATTTTTGTCTTTTTTGGCATAAGGCCGGGCACTCCATGATGATGTGTTCCATGCGTTCCACCTCTTCACCACAGTACCTGCAAGTATCATCGTCCACCAGGCCCATCTAATTTAATCTATACTGGGTATGAAAAATCAATAAACTTCATGTCTTGGAAGCTATCAAGGACTTTATCTTTCTGTGCCATCAGTCTGTCATCTTTTATATTGTTCTAAAACAAGATGTAGGTCAGACTATGGTTCTTTATCAGTCAATATTATGCCTTCATCTAGGATGATGTGTTTTATTATTTACAATTTTGATTTACGACATGCCACTATTAATGCTATATTATCACATTTAATCGACAGCAGGTCTTTACTGTCCTTCTTCTATCTAGCGATAGTGGTTTCATCATTCACATATGGTATTTTGAAACTGAGCACATATTTAATTTGTATAACCACCTTGACTACTGGTGTAGCAATCACATGGTTCCTAGCTGCATCTACACCTTTCTTCATATAGTCTTGGATTAGATCCTTTTAACCTTTCCTATCAGGTTCCTCTTTAGCAACTCTTGGTTTAGTCCGACCCTGATGCTATTAGAATATTCCATGGACTAGGTGTCTCCATTTTATGTTGCTCTTTTTCTATTTTAGGCAATGATGAGTGCTTGGTTTTTTGTCTTTCAAAAAATAATATGTATACATTCATACATTAGTATATTTCATAAACTGTACACATCAAAGTTAAAATATTGTGCAGAAAACACCTTTTCTTTGCGTGTGTTTGTTCACTCACAAATTGATTGAAGACTGGAATGTATTCCTGTTAGCTTAGGACAAAAGTTACAAAAAGTGAACAAATTGTTTTGGCAGCTTATTTTTGTGTGTGGTTTTAAACATGTTTTTCTTTATGAATGGTTGTGTTCTTTCTGAATTACTTATGTTAATAAAACCCTCAAGTGCTCACATACAGTGAGTACAGGTTTAGTAATCCCGAAGGACGTAGTTGTATTTACACATTTTTTTCATGTAGTCTTGTCGTCTTTCATCTTTCCTATCAGGTCTCCTTTGACCAACTTTTGTTGTCTTCCAACCTTGATGTTATAAAAGTATTCGAGGGCTAGAGGTTTTTATTTTATGTTCTTTTCTTCCTTTTTTTTCTTTTTTTTTTTTTTTTTTTTTTTTTTTTTTTTTTTTTTCCCCCTTCTAACATGGAGATGATGATGAAGTTTTCCCCTTTAACTAAAGGGAAAAATTAATTAAAATATTGACTTTATTTGTTTAAATTCTTGTTGAAAAGTTTTAAATAACAGCTGTTTTGCTGTCACAAAAGGTATCATCAGATGAATTCAACAAATAAACACATTAAAACACTAATAAAATATTAAGTCTTCCATCAGATTTTAAGATTATAATGTGTGGCCACATAGAATAAGTAGGCTGAGTGTTAATATAACGACAAACTATGCGGAAAAAAACAGTGTATTTATGTTATCAGTCAATTATTTTATCGTTTTATTGGTGTTGTACATGTAATGGTTTAAACAACTGTTATGAAAAACAGTTCAACAAGAAATGAATAGACAATAAACAAGAATTTAAACAATTTAATATCTTTATTTTAATTAATATAAGCAATTCAGGAGAAGATACACAACCTTTCAGAAAGAAACACACTTAAAACTAGTTAATTGGTGGCACCATGGTAATTCCTTAGCCCCATCGTACAGTGGAAGACAACCAGATCTAAATGTAATGCCCAAAAGTTGGTTGCTTGGGCTTTGTAAAATATGTTAAATTTTATTGGACTTATCCATGTTAAATTGATCAAGGGAACTTATCCGGTAGGGTAAGTTTGTTAAAAATAGTTGTTACACAGGTTTTCTGAACCACGTAATTCTGTATATCACTATTTTCTTGACATTAGGTTAGGTCCTAATGAACCTCGTAGATGCAGAGTGTAGTTCCCTATACTAAATTTTATGTTATTATCTTGATTTTAGTGGCAGCTATTGTCTATACATACAAATGACAATGGTGGACGGTAGCTGCAGTGTCAAAAAACTGAGAAACTGTATTGAAATTGTTTGTGTCCACCAAACATAGAGAAGTAAAAGCTATAGATGGTTAAGTAAATGCTTCTCCATGATGTTGTGTTTCTCTTCTTAAGTTGACTAAGACACTTTAAATAAACACTTGATAAGACACACATGTCTGCTTATTTGTTAGTTTGTCTATTTAATCTTACTGTTTTGTTTGCCATGTATACAGTTAGAAGTAAAGTTCAGTTTTCATTAACAGTTGTTCTTGAAATATATATCAATCATATTCTTCTAAAGCATCACGATTTCTGCCTGTGTTTAATCTGTGAATTATTTCAATTTAGTTTAATTATGTTAGGTCTATATTTTTTATTTCTTTTATTAACCATAGAATTGGTAACTTTAGTGCAACTGACATTGAATGACAAAAATATTTTTGTTTTTGTATAGTATAATGGTGTAATATATTCACACATATTTATTACTTTTGTAAATTATTCTATTAAATAAGAATTCGTCAGACTACAAGACTCCATTCCTTTCATTGTGTTTACTGTTCGTTTAACACAATCGTCCTCCAACAAACAAAGAATAAGTCTTCGGTGACTTAAAACCGAGACAAAGTTGAAACACTGTAAAGATCTTCTAGACATTGTTCTATCAAAGCTCTTATTTGTTATTTTTGTAAAAACTTCAGTAACCAACAGTGTGTTATCCTGTCATAAAATGTTAAGGGGTTGTACAACATTTCTTTGTATTAAGAAGCGATCCAGTGCTTTCAAAGTTTATAAATTGCAAATCTGGATGGTGGTTAAGTTCCAGATGAGTCTCAGTTACTATGGGCAGTTACATCGTCTTCACATTTCTAGTATTCTTTCAGAATCTACTTTCGTCCCTCAGTACTTAGATTTCCAGCCAATATAGAAGCCTTGAACTAACTGTGAGTTGTAAATAGGGTTAAAATTATGATCAATCATCAATGAATGAATAAACAATACCAGCTGTTACATTTAATTGTTGCAAGAACATATGGTGACATAACACTGATCCATTAGTTTCAACTTTTAGCCTACATATGAGTCATCTGTGTATTACAAATAATGAAATAAAATTTATCTTCCTTCGGATCATTTTCTTTCCATCCTTTTTGCAACTTCATTTCTAATTTACTGAAATATATTCTAGTAATCAACTAATCTGCTAGTGGACGTATATACTAAATAAAAAAAAAGATCTGTTCTTCCCATAATTTACTTTGACATGTATGTTTATTTGTAACATGTATTTGTAAACACATAACATAAATGTGTTCAGTTTAAAAATGCTGTGAGTGAATACGGAAACATCAGTCGCTAGACAATACTACAGGAAGTCACGGTACATCGACTGATAACAAAAACATATTTTTGTTTTTGTTTGTTGTGAAGTAAATATTTTCTATATAATTACATATAACATATTTTGCCATATATATTGTTTTAGAATAAAGTAAAAAAAGGTAACTGACTGATGGCAAAGGAAGATATTTCACTCAACCATTTATAGCTTTGAGACATGCAGTTTATAGATTTTATATTCACATCTTATACATAGTGGGCTACCTATCTCGCTCATACAGTTCAATAAAATAAAAGGTATTTTATTAAGAAAAAAATTTTTTATTGGTTATTGTGGACAAATAAGAATATACTTCCAAACATTTTCAAAATTGTTTCCGCCATTGTTAAAAAACTTGTCATAGCACGGTACCAGCTATTGTATATCTTCATTGTTGAAAGATGCCAACTATAATACAAACCACACGTTAATAGCTTATTTAACCTTCTGGTCTTTGTGGAACTGTTGGCAAGCAAGGAAAAATTTCGGATGTTGAAATGTACGAAAATGCTTGGAGCAAGGTCTACGTGGTTGGGTGTTAATTGAATTGTTTCCAATTGAAGGTTGTGAGATGTTGGGAGGGATGCAGTGGCAGTGTGGTGTGGGGAGTTTGTCTTCTGTCAGGACAACACTCTTTAAGGATGTCATGTATCTTATTCTAGATTGCATAACACAATAATTGAGTAAGTGTTTCACAATAGCCAATCGTGTTGATTGTGGAGCTTTATGGTAAGAATTCCAAAGCAAATCTCTGTCTGTTACAAAAGATGGTGGATATGATCTTCCGAATGAAATAACTTGTTGAACTTCATTGTGGATGAAATGTAACCTCTATTAAGTTAGCCCCCCCCCACCAGTGCTAAATAAGTTGTAACCATAATTAAAATTAGGTGCTAATTAGGTGCCGAAGTCCGAAATTAGGTGCTCAAACCGTTTGGCAGAAAATTAAATTTATAATGGGGGGGGGGCTGACAACATAAGCTGGCCCCCTCATATAAAAATAATATAATTAGAAAAAAAAAAATATGTAATAATTAGGTGCTCTCAGAAACCGTTAAGATATATACAGAATAAAATTTTACTTTTAAGATATATCTAAAATTTACCTTCAATTTCCATGCTTCTTGAATTTTGGCTCATCGCACAATCCGTACACTTAATATTTAAGAGATGTGCACTCTGAATATTGCTCAGAAAAAGAAACTGAGCAATATTTCGTCAAACTCTGCTTCTTTCCATGTTAGCTTAGGTTAAGTTAGGTCACTAAACTTATTCTATACTGTTTGATCTTTACCGCCACAAAAGCTTTGTCGCGTGTATCGGTTCATGGTTAAACATGTGGTGCAAAAAATGGACAGGCTCGGATGGGATATCACTTGACATCCTATATCTGTTGTTGTTGACTGCCATTTTTGTTTCATATTCGTGTTCAGCAAAGAAAATACGTAGGAATTGGGTATTCTTACCCATAATTTCATATGGGTGGGTTTTCCGAAGGTTTACCCAATTAATTGCTAATAAATACATTGCACTTAAATTTTAATAAAAAACTCTTCTATCCTCAATTAAAAATACCCTTTTATAATTCATAATAATCGAAAAAAAATACTTGTACAAGCCATTTTTTATTCTAAGTTCTTATATTTTATTGAAGAACTCATTAATATTTTACACTTTTGCAAATAGGCTGTTTAGATTTATTAGTAATAATTACTTTACAATATATAATATTATCTCTAATATATACTGTAGTAACAGTATATATATTTAAAAAAATAATTTTATTATTTTAAATGTATATGTATTTGAATATTTTTATTTATGTATATTAAAATGTTAAAAAGAATGTAAATTAGTGATTACTGTTATATATCAATTATTTACAAGATAATTAAAAAGATTAGATAAGGCAAAAGAAAACAAATATTATATAATTGACATAAATTTTAATAAAAAGTAGTGTTTTCCTTCTTTTAATACATTTTCTTACTTATTTATCATATATATTACTTATAATTACAATTAATATTACACTAAAATTGCTAAATGTATGGAGAATATTATGCTGTATTCTGCGATTCGTCGCTACACCTACAAACATTTCGAACAAATAAAACTGATGTTTAATTATGACTCTTTGTTGTATTTTAATTTATAACATGTTAAAGTGAAAAGTGTTAAAGAATCAATTTAATCGTGGTTAACTTTGGAATGTACTTGTATTAGAGATAAACCCAATAGTTTTCTGTTATATATATAAAGTTATAAGTAGTGCAGTTCACGCTCATATTATTGCGCGAATAACATTTGAAGGATATATTTATTTAATTATGCAAAATGAAATGTAAAACAATATCAAAATATTTATTAAATACTTATTTTTGAAAATATTATTTAACTACGAAGTAATTTAGTTAGAAGTTACGTTAAAATAAAAAAATAAAATGCTTTTCTTCTCGCAAATTGTAAAATTTAATGAAAAAAGATTTATCATATTTCTATTAATATACTATAAATTATTACATATTCCTCTTCTTTGTAATAAAAATATCTTATATAGAATTTTATGAACATTATAATGTTTGATCAAAAATACAAAGATATATACTTAAGATCGTCATGGACAAACACACGCAAAATTACGTATCCTTCATTTGTTATCAATGGACATATATGACCATATATTAGATGCTCGAGAGTTATTGATGTCAAAATATTCCTTGATTAATATTATGTTAAGATGTCTAAACGGTGAATTAGGTGCTCGTTCCGTTTGGCAGGATTTCGGACTTAAACGACGGTCGCGCCTACTTCCGTACAAGAGTAAAGTGGTATAAAAAAATTAGGTGCTCAAGAGTTATTGGTGTCAAAATATTCCTTGATTAATATTATGTTAAGATATCTAAACGGCGAATTAGGTGCTCGTTCCGTTTGGCAGGATTTCGGACTTAAGCGTCGGTCGCTCCTATCGCCGTACAAGAGTAAAGTGGTATAAAACATTTTTTATTCTGTTTATATATTAACGGTTTCTGAGAGCACGTAATTATCACCTAATTATTACATATTTTTTTTTCTAATTATATTATTTTTATATGGGGGGGGGTCAGCTTATGTTGTCAGTCCCCCCATTATAAATTTAATTTTCTGCCAAACGGTTTGAGCACCTAATTTCAGACTTCGGCACCTAATTTTAATTATGGTTACAACTTATTTAGCGCTGGTGGGGGGGGGGGGGGTTCTCTTACTAGAGGTTGAAATGTACCTCACTCCATGGACTGTCACTTCGATTCAAGAATACTAAGAGTGTAGAGGAGGCAACATACACACTCTTAGACTTTGATATTATTTTTGATAATTAATGTTGTTTTTTGTGATATTACAAAGAATTTTTATGAAGTATAAAATAAAAATTTTCTGCCTATTTTTTGGACTGCTTTGTTTTAATAAAAAAACTATTTTTAAATTTCGTATTTAATTTTTTTAGACTTTAATTACATCTATCTATTCAGAATTAAATAAAAATTGCAATACTCACAGACAATATTTTTATTCTAGGCTAATTTTGGGTATTGTGTAAATAATTACTTAAATTTTTTAACATAAACCGGATTATCCTTTGATGTACAGAAAAAATTTAGAAAACGAATTCTTTGTCCATAAAAAGGAAACTTATGTCTCTTGTTCATTTTTGTAAAATTAATGGTTTTCAAGATAATATTAAACATTTTAAATGGCTGACATTTTGTAATGAGTAAAGGAAATTGGTTGATAATTTTTCTCAAATTGGGGTTTTTTAGCACTGTGTAGCATGGAAAATCTCAACTCTATCATTTGCCATTCAAAAGATATGCATATTTTTGTTCAAAACATAAAATGGCGACAAGATAAACAACTATTTTAGGTCATATGTACATATTTCCAAACTTTTTCTTTTCTTCGTTTCTTCATGGGACACTCTACATAGATTTTTGTTAATGAATTGTCTCCTGAAGGAAATAAGTAAATAATAATAATTGGTTTCCTATAAATGTAGTTTTTTAAGTTATGAGTAGGCTTATTTTATTATATCAGTAAAAAAGTTGTAATCACATACTGCAGTTAAAGCAATCATTGCTATTATAAGATGACAATAGCTAAACCAGTCAATGGGTTTCATATCCTTCCTTTTAGTACCTATAAATCTCTTTTATTGTTTCTAAAGAGACATCAGTATTGGATCTGAATGTAAGGGTAGAGAAAGCTGGGGTAGGATTGAGGTCAGGGCTACACCCTGTGAGGGGTTGGTCTGACCTACATTCAACCCCAGCCTCATAATTGCCCTGATTTGCTCTTAAAAGGGAGTAAAAATGACATTGTTTATGTTACTGGATTTGACAGTTTCTTTGAAAGTAATGTGATTGACATAATATAAGGTATTCATAAAGGGTCCATTTAAATAGTAGGTGTTCTGTTCTAGTAGTTGAGGGGGAGGAGGAGGAGGTTGATTTCAGTTCCTATTGTGTCTAAATGGGGGAGGGATGTTTTAAGGGAAGGGGTTGTTTAATGATTGCAGTTCACAACTCGGCCCTGACAGTCCTTGTAATTTTGCGAATATTAAATTTTGTGGGTCATCCAGGATTTGAAATCATACCTAATGAAACAAAATTAGATGGAGATTTAAATGATTATATAACATAATACTTTTCTTATATGTTATAAAATATTTTATCTTTATTATAAAATCCAAAATAGTAAAGTTACTTTATTAAAATCTATTTGAAATATCTACAACTAGTCTTCAACTACTACTAAATAAGTTGACAATAATGCAGATAATTTCAGTTATATAAATTCATTTGTTTATTCATTTAAATTATAAATATTTTCTTTTAGTAAATTATTTCTTGTTAAACATTAATAATATTTGCTTTTGAGTTCTTTTAATAACACAACAAGGTTAAATTGTCTTTAATTACAAAGTTAAATTATTCCAGGCTAGCTCTAGGTTTGGGTTCATTACATATATCTTATCATAGAATTATAAAGTTCTTTTATAAATATTAGTAATTAATATTTATTATTTTCTCGGGGCAGGCACTCGACCAGACATGAACAAACTGTTTTTAACGCATTTTGTGAAGTTACAGTTAAGAAAAATTGAGATTTAGGATCGGTGTTCTTTTTTGAAATAGGCTTATGAATTGTAAAATTTGTTAAAGTTTATTTTCAATATTAAGAGTTTCTGGACTTTATTATGTTTAAATTTACAGAGGATACCACTCTCTGTGTGATTTAGCACTGAATTTACCACTGTTTATACTGTTTTAACATACTAAAACTTGACGGCATCACTTTTAAAATTACGAATAGAAATTTTCATCTTTGGGCTCTGAAGTCTTGGATTGGAATGAATTTTTGGCTTCGGTTTTGGAATTGAATTGTTGCCGCGGTTCCCAGCATGCACTGTTCTTCCGTTCCCTTGGTTACTCAAATAACATTCTCTCGTTTTGTACAATTTGATGTTCTTGACTTGAATAAATTATAATTTTGGTATTACTTTATGTCTTTTTTGCCTTTGGTCTCGTGATAATATTTATTCATATTTACATTGCCGATTCTTAAATGAGTTTACTGATTTTATTGTTAATTGTATAATTTCCCGTTCCAACAGAATGACGTACTTATATCTATGACTCAAGTAGTCCTAGTTCTAATTCTAATTATATAACATTTGGGTCTTACGGTTACTATTTATGTTCTTAAATTTACTTTAAGGATTGTTTTACTATTCTAACAGATATTGTGACTTATTATTTATTTTTATTTGATTTTATTAATTTCGATTGTGATAGTCGTTTCTTTGATCTAGTTGTACTAACAAAAACATGGCGTTCATAGGGAATGCGTTTTACCTTCATATATTGTATATGCTATCTTCTGATGATTAAAATAAAAAATAGTTGTTTACTGAGGCTATATATATATATATATATATATATATATATATATATATATATATGTGTGTAGTGCTTATATTAATTTATGGTGTAATGTTTGTGATAGTATTATGGAATTGGTTTCAATGTGTTTGTTTAGATGTGAGGTTATAGGTTTTCATGTTACAAGGCTCTGTCTAGGCTTTATTCTATATTTGAGAATTATATTTGATAATATCCATTTCTATATGGATTTGGGTGAATTCTTGGGGTGTGAATTGGTTTTGACATAGTTAATTTAGTTATTGATGATGTTTTTCCTTGTGTATTACTTTCGTAAATTGTTTAGGCCTATCAGCTGATATTTTAGGGTCGGTTTCTTGGTTGGCTTTGTGGGTCATTGAACTTTGCTTTGTTTTGGTGTCGTTTATTTTAGGCTAACTTTTTATGATGGAATTTGTGACGTTATAATTATGTATATTAAAAAAAAATACATTTACAAATATATATTCAATTTTTTGTATGGAGTAATACAAAATAAATAAATGGTGCAAAAACATTCCATAAATTTACTCATTCACAATGGAGATGCTAACCAAACAAAATTATTCATCACAAAAATGGCAGTTCAGTAGTTGTCAGATCAAAAAGTCAAAATAAACCATGTACACAATATATACCGATATAAATTTAAATAAGGCCTAAACCTGTTTCGCCATAAATATGTTTTCAATAGAAATCGATGCTTTTAATGATGTTGGTTAAAAAACAGGTTCATGTTTATTTTTGGCAATTTTTCCTGAATAGTAATATTTATTCAGTTTGTTTATTAACAAATTCTTAGTATATAAATGGAATCTTCCTTATGAAAACCTGATATTTGAGAAATATTCTACCCACTGAGTCAATGATATAAATTTTGATATTTTACACATAGCTAATAAATCTAAAAAATTAAACCTTCTGGAAAATTTAGAAATTAATAGATTAGTTAAAAATAAAAATGTGTTAGTTTTAAATGAACAATTAGATATAAGTAATTCTCCACTTTTAAAACCATTAACCAAGTCAAGCCATTGACCCTTCACTCCACTCCACTCTTCTACTTTATCATTTAGGTTATAAGGGAAATACCCAACTATTGTCATACTGTGTTGTTATATTGTGTACTGAACCTTTTTGTTTCATTCTTGTAAAAGCCCTTGACAATGCTTTAACTAGCGAAACCATGGTCGGCAAGTTTCAATTAAAATATTGTGGTTTATACACTAAAAAATTGTTGTTTTAATTTATTATTAATTATTACATTTAATGTGATCCATATAGTTTAATATAAATATAAAATAAAAACTTTTAGTGTAAACAAAAACTGCCAAGCGATTTATTTCCTTTGTCATTTATTTTTTCTAATTTGTGTTCGTTGATGTAATAGCATCCTAACAAAGAGAGTCATCTCGTAGAATAGCATCCGTGGACTGAAAATGATAAGTTAATATAAATAAGAGTGATATGTTAAGCAGTTGTATACAAGTTGAAAACATTGTTTGAAAATTAGAATGTATTTGATCTCATATTATATATTTTACGAGGGTATGATACAATCTAGACAGAGCTTAAAATCTGTATTAATTTGTTCTGTATTTACTTTCTTCACTTTAATATTACGTTTTATACGTCAGATGATTATATGGGAGCCGATCTCCTGTCACTGTAGAAGATTAAAAACACCTGTCACAACATACACAGAAACATATTGTTTGTTATTCTCAGAATGAGGAAACAATAAGAAAAGAATTTTAATATACATAGTGGTTTGTGCAGGTTCAAGTCAGATATAGATCTATGAAATGTAATCTATTTGGAACTTTATACACTTTTGTGCTTCTCAATTACACTTTCTTAGGAAGGCGGATGCACTATTTGTTACACTTAGGGTTTCCTAATTCTAATTTCGGATTCGAAATAGATAATCCAAACCTCCAATTATACTCGTAAATGGGTGGTTAAATGAAAATACCAATCAGTGGTCTAGTATTTCAAGCTACTTGTGAAACAAGACTTTATTAATTCTTAAAATTATTTATTTCACAAAAATAACATAATTCCTATTTAATGTAACAGCAGATATTTCTTGTTGAAACTCCATATTAAAGGATTAAATAAGGCTAAAGTTTCAAAATTATTTTAATAATATAAATGAGCTACAATTGTTTCTCCTTGCGGCATCATCGGGCAACTGTTTATTTAGAACTGATTTATATTATAACTTTAGCTTTATTGCTTTATTTCATTCTTTAATATAATTCTGTTATTGCATATTAAAAAAATTATAATAGTTTATTCCCAAAACAATGCAATTCAGAGTGAACTAAAAGTTGTTGCGAAAAGGCCTAAAATGATTCTACTACTTTATGTGTTACATATTCAACAAGAGTACACAATTTGTTTGCTCACCCTTACTATCACAGATACAGCCAAGTTCCTGTTTTTGGAGTCTCCTAGAGAGTTCTCTTCCTATAAATCCAGCTGGCACCTTGACAGTTGCATAATAGGGGCTACCTTGCCAGTTTCTTCAATTACGAATGGCTGTAGTTGCTGAATAGAACCTCTGGCACTCTGCTGTCTCCTTGCTACCCAGCCCTGCCAGTTTCTTCAATCATGAATGGCTGTTGTTAGTAGGGTTTTTATAGTTATGACAGCATGGTCATTAACTTACCAATATTCTCTGCCAGTCAGCTATTGCAACACTTTTTGAGTTCTTTTACAACAATACTCTACTCTCTGTGTACTGTTTTGAGACTGAATGAATTTATAATTTATTATTAACATAATTAAAATAATGTTAATTCCTAACCACTTAAAGATATTTAACAAGGAAATATTATACAATTATATTTAAAAGTTTTATTAGGTAAATAAATATATTAATTGAATTTTATATTACATGTATAGTCCGTTGTGTGTGAAGAGGTTTCATATTTTGTAAGCGTTTTTAATGGCTAGTATTACTTGATTACATGAAAAGTGCGATCTTTTAATTTTTAAGTCATGATGGGATATATTCTTAAGACAATTTGAAATGAAAGGACTATTCAGTTAGTATATTTAATTAATATACTGTATTTACCTAATATAATTTGTTCACAATTGACCCTTTGACTGCCAAGCTGTTGGGAGGGTCTGTCTCAAATCACAAGGGCTAGTAATAGCCTCTGGCTATACACTGGGAAAATCTTTTCATATTTTTTTTATTAATTTTTTTTTTATCTATTACATGAAATTTGACTATGATATGTTAAAAAATCCAAAAAAAACATTATATTTGGCTAATAAACTTATTTTTCCTATAAATATAAGTGCTTTTTCTATATTCCTGGACATTTGAATGATCTGTTACTATAAACATTTTATTAAAGAATTTAAAAAAATATTAGATTAACTTACTGCGTGGGATTTTTTCTTCTTCAATGGTGTTCTTATGAATTATCCTTCAGCACTATATAAGACTTATTGAGTATGAAAAGTTAACATTATATTTGCTAAAAAGTATGTAGTTCTCTTTAACAGTTTATAATACATATAAAAAAAAAATAAATAAATAAAAATATTAATGCTATGTAAATTTGGTACAAATTTCACAAGATTTGGTTGACAATTGATATATTGGTTCTTGGTGGTCTGGAACCATCCTGCTAAGAGCCAATATAATGGCTCATGGCAGTCAAAGGGTTAATGAAAGTAACTTGGATATCACAAAACAAGAGGTTTATGTTTTTTAAGTAATACATACAAATGATATTTTAAGGATGGAAATTTCTTTTAGTGTTTCCGGGTATCCATTTATTTGTCGACCTATTCTTTTTCTTTAATTGGATGTTCCTAGTATCCCTTTTGCATTTCAGCTGTAAGAGCTTATTGTGCTCCCAAATGATGGTTTGGTGCTCCTAGACTTCTCCAGGAAGATTTGTGAGCTGACAAGGTTGCTTTGAGGGATTATCTATCCCTTTGTCAAAGTTCCAAGGGTCTCAGTCGTTTCCCGATTGAGGCATTTGAATTCCAAGTTTCGGTACACTCCAGTTTTCTCTTCCATGCTACATTTCCTCAACAAAGTCTTCCTAATAAATATGTCCAACTTGTGGATGTGTTTTATTTGGTGGTAGCAGTTCTCTGTAACAAAGCTTACTACCTTCCTTATTGTGTCACTGCTTAATGAAAGAAGTTCAGATATAATTTGCTTGTGGGGGGGGGGAGATAGTAAATGAGTGGTTGCTCATTCTTAGACCTAAGCTAATCCTCCACCTCTCCTCTTGCTCTTCCTGACCTCTATCTTGTTGTTAATATAATTAGATATTAAGTAGTAAGTTGAGGCCCTTACTTAAATATTTGTTTCAGATGATGTCCATAGTTAATTTTCACTTTTTGATTGGTAACTACCAAAACAACTTCTTTGCTGACAATTAGTTTTATTTTAATATTCTTCACCTTACTGGAGAGCTTTTAAATAATAATATATTTGTTGTACTTACGTCTGCTCATCCAAAATTGTTTCAAAGCATTACGGCCGTTTCGACTATTTATTCAGCCATGGTCACATGCGTTATTTTCGGTACTATATATACCTTGTCAACATTATTATAAAATCATTTAAAACATTAGTACGTATTTGACACACATTTATTACACTAACACATTTATTTACACACTTTTTTTTAAAAGAAATTAAAAGTGTGTAAATAAATGTGTTAGTGTAATAAATGTGTGTCAAATACGTACTAATGTTTTAAATGATTTTATAATAATGTTGACGAGGTATATATATATATAGTACCGAAAATAACGCATGTGACCATGGCTGAATAAATAGTCGAAACGGCCGTAATGCTTTGAAACAATTTTGGATGAGCAGACGTAAGTACAACAAATATATTATTAATTAGTTTTAGTTCATTTTTATTTAGTTTTGGAAGTGGGTAAGTGAGAAAGTTTGAGCAATATTTTTGCACCATTTATTTAATTTCAAGTGAACGATTTGGAATTATATTTTTACAGATACTTAGAAATTGTAAACATTTAATTCTTGTGCTATGAGATAATTGCTATTGTTTTACTTAATAAAAGTAAATGACTAATAAGTTAGCACTGTATAGAAGATTAATTGAAATGTAGATTTATTGGAAGTGAGAAATGTCAGACAGTAGTTGTGATTAAAATGTAATTGTGATTGATATAGTTAGGTTTATAGCAATCAACTTTGTACTCTGCACATAGATATAGTAAGATGTATTTAGTTAATCATAGAGCTAGTGTATCTGTGGGGAATTAACTGTGAGTAAGACTAATGCGATTTGCAACTAACTTGGATAATGAAAGATTAACACCATTACATGGTTTTTAGATTTACAACTCTTTTTGGACACAGTTCAAATACTTATAGGAATAGTTATGAAAATAGAACATAATGTACTATCGTTTTAAAACTTAGATTTCAATCAGCACCAAAATTTCTTTAGATTATAATGTGGGTTGACGTAATTTGTAAAGTAAACTTTACTACAAATATCAATCTCGGAGGTTTTATTTTTCCTTACATCATTTAGTTAATCGGTTTTTGTCTTAAAATTTAAAAAATTTGAATTTGTCTTAAAATTCAAATAAATTGTTTTTTTTTTTTTAATTTTAAGACAACAGGTTAACTAAAACGAGAATCCTGTTTTAAAATTTAATGTCTTAAGTAATATTGTTCACCACATATTTTAATGGAATAAATGAAAACTGAAATACAATATAAGGTGAACGACAATACTTACCCAGGAAAACAAGGATTCCACGAATGGATTCCAAGGATTTCAAGTAATTCCAAGGATTCCATATTTTCCTTATTGTGATATTGCCACAGTGCTCCTTGGAGATTTTATTACTCACCCAGGTAATTGCAAAAATTTGACCTCCATGTTTTAAACGATTTTTTTTTGGCTTCACGAATTGAAAAAGTGATTGCAACAATCCATCTGTCTGTCATTGTTGTCTGTACGTAAGCACCCACTAAAATGAAGATGAAACATGGAATTTGGTATAGAGGACTATAGTAAAATGTGGAATTCTTATAATTACAAGATCGAGCTGGGCTGAGTAATTGATATGAGCGTAGCGAGTGGACACTTCTTCACATATATACATAATCGAGGCCTACCAGGACCAATACACTGACACAAGTGAAACGAGTGGAAACTCTAATATATACACACTTACGAGGTTTGTTAAGGCCTAGTTGATGTCAAGAAAGTAGTGATATACACAATTACGAGGTTCAGAAAACTTGTGTAACAGCTGTTTTAAACAAAGTTACTGTACACTGCATCTACGGGGTAAGATCCCTTGAGCTATGATACAACATTCCCAATTAGGGTAAAATAGAGTGAATTTTGGGCATTACAATTAGAGGATCTCCTTGTATTACATTGTATGATAAAACCATATGCTTCCTATCTACTAGTTTATTTAACTGTAATTTAACAAAACATGAACAAACTCTTAATGAGATTAACTTTATTATATATATATATATATATATATAATCCATAATTAAAATTATAATTCATCCAAACTTTGAAACACTAAAAGACTTTGAAATCGAGGTTGTAAAAAGATTTATATATATATCTCCAAAGTGTATGTTTCTATCAAACCTAACTTATTAAATTTAGCGTACAGGATTTAGACATTTGATTTTATGTTTAAACTTATACATTGATTTGTTACAATGGGGTTAGGTAAAATATTGTACGACACATGTGTATTAATGCATAATTAACACACTTGTGTATTAAGCAACTTGTGTTACACACTTGTTGCTCAAACAAAACACAATGATACTCTTACTACACTAGTGACGTAAATATCTATTAAGTTGACTCTCCAAAATTTATTTAATCCGTTGATAATTTGTTGGTTTTCTATCTTCCAGTCTGATTTTTCTTTAAAAAATTTTTTTCCATACAATAGAGTTTTGGTATTTGAAGCCTATTTAAAAATTGTTCGTCCTTTTTTCCTAAAAATTGTTCTTCTTCCCTCTTTTCATCTTCCTATGATTATTGAGGCACTAAATTAAAAAAGGTAAGATTAAAAAGTACTATTTCAAATTATATTGGTTCTGATCTCATACTTGGTCTGATTTGATATTTAATTAAATTGTTACATTTAATGATTTACTACGTTTTGAATGTTGGTCTTTTTGTTTAAATACAGTAGAGAATCTTTATAGATTTTTGTTAATTAATTATTTACAATTTCTTTTTCCTTCATATTTATGTAAATAAATACTTGATGTTATTAAATGGATAGATGGTTAATGATATTATTACTCCAGGTTTTAATGTACTTGAGACTTTTTAATTTTAAAATTGCTAAATATGTGAAATAAGATCACTAAACTGTTTTTAAAATGGTTGCTAGACTATTCGGAGAGAAGCATTCAAACTGAATTTTACCTGTCCTCCAATAGTGTGTTATTTTTACGCACATTTAAAATATAAAAAAGAACCACATCATATTATGTATCAAATTAAAGGGTTTTTTAAAGAAAAATTAATGGCATCAACAAATTTAACTTTTAACTGTATTAAAAATATTATTTAAAATGTGGATAATAATTTCAAAATATTGTATTAGATTTTTACAGTTAATATGGTAGTTACATTTCATATTCACCTCTAGATGCAAATTCATCATTGATCGGAATTAATTATTATAATGTTTTGTCAAAAATTTTAAAAATACTTTTAATATTTTATATTAATTAAAATATCAAATACATTTTTTGCCGCCATTTTGGTTTGGGGGTTATTGAAAAAAATATTTCGTGAGTGCCATTAATTTTGTCTTTTAATTTAACATGTCACAAGATGACCGTCTCATTTGAAAATTTTGAGTAGCCCAAAATTTCTCATTTCAAAGAGAGGGACTAAATTCCAAACTATCATAAAAGAAATTTCAGGTGACCTAATAAACAGTCCCAGAACGAATTGGCTTTATTAAGATACTGTTATATGCCTGTATATAGTTATTTGTCTGTGTGAGCTAGCACATGTATGATCTTTGCTTGGAAGGAGTGGGTTAATGGCTCCAGCCCACTATTTGCTTCTACGCCATTAGTTCCAGTCTGAACGACTCAGGCTACCATTTTCTTTCTGGTAACAATGTACAGAAAGTGATAGTGTTAACATATCAATGTGGCGTTTTCGTTTTATACCATTTTCAGAAAGATGATTGTCTCTTTGCACTATTGTTATACAGACCACAGGTTTTCTGATTTAAAATTTTGAAGTTTGATGAGGGGGTTGGGTGTCTGATAGAATGAATAAATTTTGAACAAAATTGTGAAAAGATTGGTGATAAAATATAACTTGAGAACATCCTCAGCGGTTAATTTAGTGAGTACTAGACTTGCAATCCTGCGTGAATGTAGTTGGATCTACACATTTTTCATGTAGTCTTGGGTTAGATCCCTTTCTTTCATCTTTCTTATCACATCTCCTTTGACCAAACTCTTCTGACCCTGACTCTATCGGAGCAGTAGAGGGCTTGGGGTCTTTATTAATGCTGTTTTCGTCTTTTTTTTCTTCATTAGGCGATAAAGAATATTTTTCGTCTTTTAAAAAAAAGGAAAAATAGGCGTGAGTGAAAAGTGAATGAAAATTATCTTAAAGGCGGTTTGAAAGAAAGTTTTGCAGTTTGATGGGTGATTGGTGTTCTAAAAAATGTTTAATTTAGGTTAAAAATATTTAAAGAGAGAGGGTAATATGTTGCTAATGTATTTATTGCGTTTTTACTGTATTTTAATTTTAGTTTAGTAGTTCACCTCCTTTATATTGTTATACATTGTATACAACCAGAGTGAATAAATAAACATGGATGAAGAGTTTTAACGAAATTGCTATCTTTTCTTTTGAAAGTTGTTGTCATCTCATTTGTCGGAACTCTGTGTTTTATACACCCTTCTTTGCTCTTATCTTGTTGGAACAAGCCTTTAATTAACTTCTTACTGCCAGATCTCAAGTATCAGTTTGAGTTTCTTATTAACTACGAAGAGTCTCTAGTTTGTAAGATATGTGAAATCATTGAGTGAAAACATAACCACTACATGTTTTAGCCTCTGTATGGTTATCTTAAATTGAAATATTGTGTTATGAGTAGTTTCAGCTATCATGCGAACTAAGGAAAGTGGTTATGATTCAAAATAACTTCTTAGGTTGCTTAGGTTTATTTATTTTATGGTATTGGTGCAATTATGAACTAAAAGAGTAATAAAAATCTTAGTTGAATTAACAATATTATATTAAAGATGACACATGCAGAAGCTAATATTGTACAACAAAAATGTGCAAATTGGCATCGTTTATAGATAAAGGAAAATGTTTAACCACTTTTCAAAAATAATGTTACAATTATGGTGAAACTTAACTCTCGGGATCAAATACTTTTCGTTTTGGATCTTTTTAAGTACAAAAATATGTTATTAAAATAGATGTATAAAGTGAACCAAAAGTTCTGTATACTCCATTTTAACTTTCTATTCAGGATTTCAAAATTCAGTTTGCACATTCTGTAGTTGTTATGAGGAATTACACTAATAGGAGAGGTTGTGTAGCTCAAAATTCCAAACACCTGTGGAGTAATATCCAACTAAAACAATATTTAGTTATATTTTCCCTTTCATAATATTTTGGTTAGTTTGAGTACAATATCCTGAGAATTCTTATTATTTATATTTTTTGTCGATGGGTTTTGTGGTTCCTCCACCTTTGAGACCTACTTTAATATTTGATTTGTTGTTGAATTTACTATTTTTTAGGAAATACAACGTGATACAAATTCAACATGAACAACAATATAAAAAATAGATTAAATAAGAATATAGAAGAAAGTGAAACAATGATGGAAATGGAGTTTATGAAATAAAATGTTAGTGAAACGCAACATATATAGGCAAAACAGAAGGAAAGAAAAATAATATTTAGGGAACATATTAAGTCATACAAATATGAAGAGAGAGATTCAAATTACGCTATTCATTAACTGAAAGAGGACCATATCCTACATGAAATAAAAGATTCTATAAGGTTAGGTTGGGATCAGTGTAACAATGGAAGATGTTTAAATAAAATGGAAATTTGTATACTAAAGATGCACTGAGAAAATATTATTAATGTGAAAATTTATAACCAATCAGAAGTAAAACTACAAAATCTAAAAATGCTAATGAAAAAGAAATAAGTTAGTAAATCCACCAAAGCAAGTAACATGGGAGGCGGAGCTTGGTTGTAGGGGTTGTGGTAAAACTGTATATATATCCTTAACTGATGAATACAGTACTAAAGTAGGTCTCTAAGATGGAGGTACTTTGAAACGTGTCGACAAATATAAATAATAAAACAATGATAGAATTGGTAGAAAATTGTATTCAAACTAATTATGTAGATCTTAGCAGATATATTAATTATAATATTTTAATATTTAGGTCTATTTTCACTTTCCTCTAGTCTCTTTTACTGTTGTAAGATCTGACATTCATCTTCTACCAGATCTACTTATCAGTTTGCATGTCAAGAAATTTTTGTATATTTTGATAACTCCAGACTTAGATGATAAACATATTAAAACTAATGAATATAATTGAAAATAATAATAAATATGATACAAAAAATAAAACAAAACTACAAATTGGGTAAGTGATTTATAATTTTATTTGCAAGTTAATTTTTGATGTTAAAATTGACTGATATATATTTTTCTGTGTTTGCAGGAGTCGTGTGATCGGGGAGAGGTCTGTTATACATCTGAAAAGGTAAGATAATATTGTATATCTTATATTATAGATTACACACACACACACACTTATATATATATATATATATATATATATATATACAGGCTGTTTCACAAAACATACTCATCCTGTAAAACTTTTAAAATTGAGGCTGTTTTAGTATAGTTTTATTTTTTAATATAAACAGAATTGGATTTGATTTTGAACGATAGACTTCCACTGTCACAAACATCATTATGATCTTGTTCTTCGGGGTTCGACCGCGTCAATATTGACTGCACGTTGAGTACAGCCGACGTTTCGGGCACTTTACAGATGTCCATTCTCAAGGCTTAACAAATCCGAAATGTCGGCTGTACTCAACGTGCAGTCAATATTGACGCGGTCGAACCCTGAAGAACCAGATCATAAGAATAGGATTTGTTGAGGGTCATGGTGATCAGGGAGTGACTTTTTTGTATGGAGAAAATAAAATTTTAAACGATTGTGATGTGAAATTTAATTTTTGTTCTTGTCTACTACTTAGGGTATGCGAAGTATAGGGTAAGTTTGGTAATTGTTAAAAATGTAGACCTCCATTTTTGGGGTGATCTACATGTTTCATATCCTCAGTAACCTGAAAACATTATTTTCGACATGACTGTAGTGATGGCATCTGTACGTAAGCACACAAGTGACGACAACAATAAAGATAGGAACATGAAATTTGGTATATGGGGATTTGTAGTGTGCTCAAATAGAACACTATTCAATTTTTATTTTAAAATTGAATTTAAAATGTCAAAATGATGGCTATTTTAAAAACATTGTTATTCATATCTCGTATATTATTCAATTTATAACACACTAAATTAGATAGAAATTTGCAAATTTCATTTCTCAACATAATAGCAATGCTATATCTCTCTATGATGACAAATAGAGAAGTTATTATCAAAAATGCAATTTCAAATCCTGACTTTCCAAGAAAATGTGATATTCGTGTAGGTTTGAGATCCAGAAGGGTTACGTCACCGACATGAGTCTTCGCACGTGTACAGCTTCGAGGCTGTAGACAAGCAAAGCGAGCAGATACTTTTTAATATATACCTAGCTGACATCAAGAAATGATGTACATAATTAAAAACTTCAGAAAACCTGTGTAATTTTCACCAAGTAAGATTTAAATCTTAGTTTTTTTCTTTTGCATTGCTGAAGTAGATTTTAACTCAGAAAATTTTGTGTTGCATGTCTTGTCCCAAAGTTGAATAGAATTAACATAGTTTTAAAATAGTTTAGGTACATAATACAAAATGGATATATGTAAAGTTTACTCGGTGAAATTTTGTTATTTAAGAACTTTTGGCAAAACAATGTTGTGTACTAATTAGGATAGCAAAAGTAATTTCATTTTATTTTCTTGATTGTGCTTCACATTTTAAACACTGTAATTTGACAAGGAGTGTTGTAGTTCAGTTGGTAGAAGTGTGCACTTATCTCACTATAGTTTGGACTAGTGAACCATTAAAGGTTGTCTGTTCAATCTAGTTGAAGGTTTTACCTTTTTCTTTGTTTTATACATTCCCTGCTAATTTAGATTCAGGCGTTGTTGAGGAATCATTGAACAGGTCTTGTCTTCTCATGTCTGGGTGTTTGATTCAACCATTGCAGGGTCCCTTTACAACCCTGTACCCCATAAAGTCCTAAGCAAAATATATTGGTTGTTATTTATCCAATAAAGGTTTGTTTAAATAGTATGTGTATCTTTACATTCATGTACTTATGTACCGAGTGTAGGAATTTAAGTAAAGAATTTGTCGTCCTCAGGTACTTAATTATAGTAAGTATGGGCTAGGTAATTCCGAAGGACCTAGCTGGATCCTGTTCTTTCATATTTTCTATCTGGTCTCTCTTGATCAACTATTGTTCTTTTATGACCCTGACACTATTCGAGTATTTGAGGGCTAGTGATCTTTATTTTACATTGTTTTCTTCCTTCTTTTGTAAGGTGATTTTACTTAAAAGGTTTTTTACCGTTAAACAAAAATAAAATAAAAACAAACTACAGCCCTCTAATATGTTGTTTTTAAAAAAATGAATTTAATCAAAGTTTACCATTGTGAATTTGTTTGTGTTTTTAATTTTATTAAAATTATTATGTTTTTGTTATTTGTTAGTTTTAAGTGAAGGAGCATTTTCTGCTCTGTTTTTGTTAAGTCCTCCTCAGTCCTATTAATCTATTTTAGTTTGGTAAGCCTGCTCCTATTTGCTCAACATTAAAATTATTCTTGCTGGTACACTTTTGTGCCAACTTTTGCCAACTTATCCAGCCCATTTAAGCCTTATTACTTTTATCGGCCCACTTACTGATGGCCCTTTATAAATATCATATAGATCACGTTTGAAATACTTTTATCATAGCCCATTCTTATAAATAGTGATTATATAAAGATCTGTTTCTCATCCTATTGTAACATCAATCAGGTGCTTGAGACACAAGTCAATAAGGGTATGTTTGTATTTATTGTCAGATGTCTCCTTCAAAGGACTTTTCCCTGGCACACTTTACACCATTTAACAAAGTCTACCAATATCATTGCACGCCAGCAACAACATTGCATAATTCATAAGATATTGTGTCATTTCTGACTTCCTAATAGTGTTTTCCACTTCAATGTTTAACAGGAACAATGTCAGGACATCTACTTGACATAATCTATTTTAACATTTAATGACTCTGATAGGTTTCCCATGATTCTAATTTTGTTATTTACTTCTGTTATGATCATATTCACCATTCATATAAGTTTATTTGGTATAGTTAGCTCCCTAGTTGTTTTTATTATGCAGTTTTAAAATCAATAAAAAAGGTATTTCTAGTTTTAATTTGATTTTTGCAAGTATTTATTGGAAATATCTGACAATAGATAACTACTGAACCACCATTTTTTTGAGAGAGGACAAAAAACATCTTTGCCTTTAGAAGCTATTATTTGAACCAGATTTTATAAAACAGTTAAATTTTTTTTTGGAAAAATCGAAACTTTAAGATTTGATCTTAGGTAGGTATCCAACTTTTTTGAGTTAGGGAAAAAAATCCTTAAATTATAACCTAAATTTGATCAAAGTTGCGTTTTATCAACACAGATAAGAAATAAACATTCTAAAACTCTACTTTTTTTTAGACTTATGAAACTTTAAAACGGTTATGATTAACTCAACACAAATTTTTGTAGACTCATCATAAAACTATGTCTGTATGAAGAATAATCAGTATAGACAAGTAAATTATGTAGGAAATTGTTTACGTCATAGCCTTTGTGTTTCTCATGTTTGACTTAATTAAAAACGCTGGTAATTTAAATAGAAGTGACAAACCAGAGGTGCTCTAATTTGATTTCTGCGAGAGAAGTAATTAAAAATTTCTTTAATTCATTTTATTTAACGTCAAAATAATAAATAGGTAGTTAAAAAGAAAGTCTTCTTGGGGAGATGTTTTAAAAGTAAACTTACAGTTTTATAGATTCTGTTTTTAGGGTTATTTTGGAGGAGTGAAAATTTGAAAGATGAATTTTTATTATTTATAATGCACATTGTTGCATTCAAAAGAAATTTATTGTTGCTTTAGAGAATAATGTATAAAATAAATCCACAACTTTTTAAATTTAACGTTTTTGAAAATTTGGTAAGGGGCTAATTTAAAAACAAATTAAAAAAATTCACAGATTCTCTTTATGTAGAGGATTATTGAAAAGAAATTTGCACCCTAATTAACTTTCATTATTAATTAAAATAGATAAAGAAGGTTTGCAGGATATGTTTTATAGTGAGAGGTTGTTTCTATGAGTTGTACATTTTGGATTTAAGTAAAACATTTAATATAATATAAGACATATGGTCAAGTGATATGTCATTTTACCTCGTGTTGAAGGTCTTGGTGAGATGAGACAAATGAGATAAAAAAATTAAATTCTGATCATTCAAACTAAAATGGCTGCCAAAACCGTGTTTATTCTAAAATAGTGTAAATTTAAAGAAATATTTCTTCTTAGATTTGCATATTTTATTTCATAACATATATTTGTTAATAATTGTAATGTGTATAAGTTATGTGTAATCAGGTGTTTACAATAATAATGGTTTTATTCTTGCTTGTCCTTGAGTGAAGGCAGTTATTAAGTTGTCAAAATCTAGACACTTTGTCAAGTCACTCTCAATTGTCAAAATTGTCGGCCAGTTGAGTCGATTGTTGCTCTCTGTGAACCGTACATAGGTTTTCAATCTTTTCATGGCTGAAAATACCTCGCAGCTGAACAATTCGAGACCGGCATCGTCAAGAAGTTCCTGAAGATGATTTCTACATATGGATACAATTCTTTGAGTTCTTGTGTAACTACGCCTATGCTGTTTGACGGGACAAGATTGTGGTACCGCCAACGGCAAACACATTTTTTCACCTCTTTATTGAATAGTACAGGATTTCCCCCCTATTTTCTGCAGCTCCCTAAAGTTGCTGCTCTGGGCTGTATCACTTGTGTAGGTACACCTATGGTAATACAACTAACTAAATAGATAGTGGTTGAAATTGTGTTGCATCTATAAGGCAGGTTGCTGAGCGTAAGTGTACATGCTGCCTAAATTTGACTCTAATTTACATTATTTCTCTTTGATACGTCTTACACATAGTTTGTTTTCTTCCTGAATATTTATTAGTTTTTCTTCTTAGGATACCAGGGTCACAAATAGCCTTTCCTCACTGTGACCCCAACTATATATGTGTTCTGGAACACAGTATATATATAAGATCCAAATATAATTTTCTCCAGGTCCTCCCTATGAAGAGGACATTGAAATCAGAATCCCTAAATCTTCCCAGTATGATGAATTTCTGTTGAGTAAAACACGTGAAATTTGCACAGAAGGAATTCCGTTTCATTGGAGTAGAGCTGACATAAATCTCATTCTAACGCTGTTATGTCACTTTCAGTTATGTGATGGGTCAAAAATAAATGTCAACTTTTTGTGGATATGTGCGTTTGACAGCCCCTGAATTCAAAAAAGTTTTTGGGGCGATGTCTGTGTGGCATCTGTCTGTCCAGATGGACCGATTTTAATTAAATTTAGTATGTGGAAATATTTTGGCCATATCTTGGGACTTATTTTCTTCATTTTTTTGATAACTCAAAATTTGAAAGTAGCTGCCGTAAGAATAAAACACCTAAATATGATTTTTTTCAAGATCAGATCTAATGATTTTGATCAAATTTTGTTCATTTGTAGCCTATAAGGATCCAAACCTTGTATTAATCGTCATCCCTCAAAAAATAGCGTTTTGTGAATTATTGGTAAAAAACCAAAACAATCGACATTGGGGGCTGTAATACATTTTTTTCTTCTCAAAATTGGTTTTACCAATTTTGTTCAAATATTCGTGAAGTATGAAGATTGATGACTCGAACCCTTATGCAAAATTACAAGTAAAAAACTATTACGATTCAGGAATAATTAATAAAAAACACAACTGAACCTAGGCCACCGTCATTAGAAGCACGATTTAGTCAAATTCAATTTATGCTAACAACGATTTAATGATTAAAGTGAAGCAAGTTTAGGTTCAATTAAAATATATATTTAATATTTTTTCAAAAACTGCGGTGTATGTTTCATTTTCTATTTTTTACTGATAAATACCGAACTGACATTGCTGCAGTGACTAGTTTTATTTGGTTAGTATTTCGATTGTGATTAGACGTGTAAGAAAGTTTGTTTTTTAGTTGTAATCTCAGTTGAGTTGCGGAATTATTATTTGCCATAATTATCCCGCCTTGCTCAGTGAGAGATACTATATTGCTTTAAATGGATCATTCGTGGTTTTAAATTTGATGTGGAACTACATCTCTTTGATTTCCTCTGGTGACGTATGGTCAACACGTAGAGTCACTTCACGTACAGTCTTTAGTTGAACTCTTCTCATGATCCTTCACTCGTTGAAGTATTATAGAAATATAGCAGTGAATGTTATTTTTGGTTTTGTAGGTGATTATTTAGTCTGAGGATCACATCACGGCTGGGATGTCTCAACAATGCAACACTGCTGAATTGCAGGTCATAACTAGTAGACATTAATGTGCGCTAGATAATAAAGCTTTATAGGTGAACTTCATAGGGCCTGAGATGTTCTGCGGCAAACCCAAGAATCTGACAATCCAGGTCATTAACACTTGAGCTCGGAAAGTCCATGAGAGAAAGTCTAGAACTGTCTAAAGAGTAATGTTGTGTATACTCTAATTTTTTATGCATTTTAGGCAAACTTCATGTGATTTTTTGTTATACAGGAGTAGTAAAAGTAAAGTGATAGGTTTTATTACAAGGTACAGGGGAAAACATGTTACATTGACCACAAAGCTTTTATACAAAAAATGTGGCCTGAAAAGGAAAATGCAGAATACTTCTTCTTTGAATGTAAACATCTTGAGAAGGTAAAGATTGAAACCTTGGAGTTTTGGTGTCAGGAAGAGTCTAAAGTACGTGTGTTGGTGAATCTTTAAGGGGATAACTGAGAGGGGGGATAGTATAGTATTTTGGAAGAACAATAAGTTCTCACAGTTGACATACTCGAGGATTAGACCTTCTAAACAGAACAAGAACATTTGTTTTTTTAAAAATTTACAATATATTTAAGAAAGAAATGTTGGTATTTGTGTACTATACGAACCCCTCCTCCCTTCTTGTAAGTTCAAAACTTGAAACATCCTTTTGTGAACATTTTTACGTTTTGTTATCTGTCTACTGAATAACACAGACTTTCGTTTGTCCCACTACAATCTTTTCAAGTTTGGCTATTCATCTGGTCTAGACTGTTCCACTATGAGGACAGTGCTACTGCAACACTCTTATGGGAATCATTATTTATATTTAATAGTGGTTTGTATTGTTATTAACTTATGTTGGTTTTAAACTGAATAATTTCATAAGTCTATTTGAGTATCTGTTGAAGTTTTTGATAAAAAAAAAAAAATTGCAGATTAGATGTGTGATGATTCTTGTTATATATATAGTGTAGTATTATTTTGAATTAGTTACGGTTTGATGTAAAAAAAAAAAATGAGGGTCCTTATAATATACAAGGACCTTTATTTTGTAGAAATGAACTTTTGTAATTATTATCAGAAATGTTTAAAAAAGGTTGGTTGTCTTGGAGCAATATTTCTTACCTTTATCATGAAACAAACTTTTCCTATTATATATGACTGTAATGAAGCAACTTTTTAATAAGAAACTGAGCTTAAAATTTATGACAATTTTGTACTAGAAGATGATTTCGTTTAGGTATTGCACAAACTTTCTCAATTTTTTACTGATAAATACCGAACTGACATTGCTGCAGTGACTAGTTTTATTTGGTTAGTATTTCGATTGTGATTAGACGTGTAAGAAAGTTTGTTTTTTAGTTGTAATCTCAGTTGAGTTGCGGAATTATTATTTGCCATAATTATCCCGCCTTGCTCAGTGAGAGATACTATATTGCTTTAAATGGATCATTCGTGGTTTTAAATTTGATGTGGAACTACATCTCTTTGATTTCCTCTGGTGACGTATGGTCAACACGTAGAGTCACTTCACGTACAGTCTTTAGTTGAACTCTTCTCATGATCCTTCACTCGTTGAAGTATTATAGAAATATAGCAGTGAATGTTATTTTTGGTTTTGTAGGTGATTATTTAGTCTGAGGATCACATCACGGCTGGGATGTCTCAACATTGCACAAACTTTCTCAATACAATACAATCGTTCAATACAATTTTTTTTGTAGAAGATATGGCAATGGAGTTATTTTTAGAAAAATTAGAAAAGGTACCATTTTCAAGCTGTATTATTAATACCTCACTTATAAATAAGGAAAAATTGTTCGTGTTACTTCAACATGTCTCGTAGAACCAATTAAGCGATAAAATTGCTCATCCACGACGAAAGTGTTTGTATTAAGAATGAAAGTGGTATTCATAGCGTACTGTATGTCTAAAGATAGTACAAAGGTCACTATTGTTTGGCCTGTCAGAATCAACATCTGGTATTTTCCACATAAGGTTAGTAGGCCTAATGTAAATGTTTATTTATTGCTAATAGTTCACTATATAACATGACAATGTAGGTCAAGGCCATTGCTATGCTGGTAGCCGTCTAATATGACCTTACATACAGGAGTACCAAATTTTAAAAGTTTTAATTACCTGTCATAAACATATTTGTTTCAAGAGTGTTTGTATCCATCATCAAGGCTAAACTCTAAGTTTATAATTTATCACTTTGTTTCATATAATTATTCAACAATAATATTTGCCAACATTGTCACAAAACCAAATGTTGACTAAAAATAATAATGATTATGACTATCTACCAAAAATCAAAAATCTTTTTGTGCTGCTTACACACGATAAATAAATATATTTTAATTTTCTTTATTATTAATATTCCCTTAGTATTTCTTTTCGGAAATAAATTGTCAACTTTTTATAAATTAAAAAATGTCAATGGGTGCCATCATACATTGTAATACAAGTAGATCCACTAAATGTTATGGCCAAAAATTGGTCTTTTTTGGGCATTGTAGGAAATGTTAAATTGTATTGGACTTATCAAGTAGGCCTACAGGTTTTCCGAACGTCGTAATTCTGTGTATATCACTACTTTATAAGATTTACATCTTACTATATGTTTTATAAAAATACTTTTAATATTCAGTCAAAGTGGGTGAACAGCCTCCACTCACTCCTATATTGTTTCGGTTCTGGGGGCCTTTAAGTTGTATATATGTGAAGACACGTTTACTCGCTACGCTTGTCCCCAACTCAGCCCTGCCAAATATCCCAACTATTCGAATAGCATTTTTTCCTGGGAGCTCAGGGTAGAAATTACATTTTTGACAATAATTTCACTATTTATCGTGCTAGAGAGATTGGGTACCATTACACACAGAATTGAAATCTGCAAATTTATATCTAATTTAATGTGTTATAAGTTGAATAACACACAATATACGAACACAAACTGTTTAATAATGGCTGACATTTTCAATTTGAGTGTTTCAAAATTAATAAGGTTCTAGAGGAGCACCCAATATTATCCTATACCAAATTTCATGTTGCTATAAGGTAAAATCAGTATTTTGGGCCTAGAGTATAGCATAATGTATATTTGCATGATAAACTCAACATACATATTTTATCCCATCATATTACTTTCTCTATACTATTTATAACGTTTGTGACATGAACTCTTTACAGAATATGCTTTTTTTTCTCCAGTTATGGGACGACTTGTTAACAGCTTTCAATAATAATTTCACAGTTGACTAGATTAGAAGTGTGGGAGAACAATCAGTGCTCCTATATAAAGAGAGAAGAGAGTGTGGGGGTGGGGGAGGGGCTGATGTTTTCTTGTTTTATCTGCAATCTTTGTTTGTAAAGTTGTAATGAGAAAATGTAACATGATTTATTTTATGAACTTGTGAGGTAAGGTTTTACTAGCCGTGAGAATCAGAAGATATAAGCGAGTTCTTGTTATTTAAAGTAGAAAAACCTCTCATCATCGCCTTATACAAAAATAATAAGATAAAATAAAGAACTCTAGTCTTCGAATACTTTAATAGCATCTGGGTCGGAAAAGCACGAGAGTTGGTCATGAGAGACATAATAGATAAGATGAAAGAATTGTATCTTACGCAAGACTACATGGAAAAAAAGGTGTGGGATCCAGCTATGTTCCTTCGAGCCCTGGTATATCTAGTGGCTTGTGCTCTCTATGCAATCTTTAGTGGCTTTGCATGGTAAAGGTTCCTTTTTATTTTATTGTTTAAAGGCAAAACCTTCTTGGTCTTATAAAAAATAAAGAAAAGAATATAAACTTAAAACTCTTAGATTATGAATACTTTAATAGTGTTTGGGTTAGAAGATAACAAGAGTTGGTGAAGATAACAAGGGTTGGTGAAGATAACAAGGGTTGGTGAAGATAACAAGGGTTGGTGAAGATAACAAGAATTGGTGAAGATAACAAGGGTTGGTGAAGATAACAAGAGTTGGTGAAGATAACAAGAGTTGGTGAATATAACAAGGGTTGGTGAAGATAACAAGGGTTGGTGAAGATAACAAGAGTTGGTGAAAATAGGTGAAGATAACAAGGGTTGGTGAAGATAACAAGGGTTGGTGAAGATAACAAGGGCTGGTGAAGATAACAAGAGTTGGTGAAGATAACAAGGGTTGGTGAAGATAACAAGAGTTGGGGAAGATAACAAGAGTTGGTGAAGATAACAAGAGTTGGTGAAGATAACAAGAGTTGGTGAAGATAACAAGGGTTGGTGAAGATAACAAGGGTTGGTGGAGATAACAAGGGTTGGTGAGAGAGAGGGAGGGAGGGAGGGAGGGAGGGAGGGAGGGAGAGGGAGAGGGAGGAGAGAGAGAGAGAGAGAGAGAGAGAGAGAGAGAGAGAGAGAGAGAGAGAGAGAGAGAGAGAGAGAGAGAGAGAGAGAGAGAGAGAGAGAGAGAGAGAGAGAGAGAGAGAGAGAGAGAGAGAGAGAGGGAGGGAGGGAGGGAGGGGGAGGGAGGGAGAGAGAGAGAGAGAGAGAGAGAGAGAGAGAGATCTAACACAAGATTATAAGGAACAAGTGTAGATTCAGCTAGAATCCCTTGGTGTTGCCACGTCCATACTCAGTATAGTGAACACCTGAGGGGGTACTATCCTACAAATAGCTTGTACAATCTATTAACAGTAAGGTGCTTTACTATATATATATATTGTTTATTTATCATAATCATATGATACAAATTAAAACGTAAATATTCGAGTAGAGAATCTCAGATTGATTCGGTGTGCATTCCAAAATCAAATAAAACATTTTAAAATACAAACTCAAGTTAAATCTTACATATTTTGTTTAACATGTCAAAGC